>CAMQGK010000052.1:13030000-14230000 GCA_947000775.1 Pterois miles | reverse complement strand
GGGTCACCGGTTCAAGTCCCGACATGGACCAAAAACTGAGTGTGAACTGGTAGCTGGAGAGGTGCCAGTTTACCTCTTGGGCACTGCCGAGGTGCCCCTGAGCAAGGCACCAAACCCCCAACTGCTCGGGGCGCTTGTCTGGAGCAGCCCCCTCACTCTGACATCTCTCCATTACTGCATGTGTGTGTGTGTTTGTGTGCATGTACCATGTATAAGTTAAACAGAGTGTAAATTGAATTTCCCCACTGTGGGACTAATAAAGGTTGATCTTCTTCTTCTTCTTCTTCTTAACCGGTCATGCATCATGATCTTTAGTCATGAACACCAGCCAAGATATCAATAAGACTATAGTAAGCTCCACAGAAGTCAAAGGGGAGGTTGTTGGCTGTAACAGTTTAAAAGCAGCTGCAATAGAAATGACTTTAAAGGAACATTTAAGGTGTTTTGAAGTGGGGTTGTATAAGGTGCCTATCCACAGTCAGTGTATTACCTACAGTAGATGACAGTTATCACACCCCTCAGTTCGGGGAAACAGACAGGAGTTACCGCACGGATGCAAAACAATATGTTGCTGTGGACGGGGCCGACAGCAACACGTATTTTAGCACCTAAAAGAAAGACCCACTTGAAAAAAATCAGTATCAGTGTAAGTGTACGCAATATTTAGAATATTTTCGGCAGTATACCTTGCCATGAGATGTGATAGTATGTTTCCAATGGGAAACGGAAGCTGTTGTATCCATCTATGCTCTCACTAAAGCAACCAGACTCCATTGAAAAAAACAGTAATTTTACCTTGCATTACACGGGAGTCACACAATAACAAACAAACTAACTTATCAAGGCAGCAGTAGATAAGCAACCACTGTGTTCTGTGAGGTAAATTTACAGCTTTTTTTTTTCAATGGAGTCTGGTGGTTTTGGTGAGAGTATAGATGGATACAACTGCTTCGGAAGGGGCTGTATGACAGTGGGCCTTCCTTTAGGTGGATAAAATGTGTTTTGCTGCCGGCACCGTCCACAGCAGTACAATGCGGTAACTCTTGACTGCTTCTCCAAACTGTGGGTGTGAAAACTGTCATCTACTGTAGGTAATACACTGACTATGGATAAGTACTGTATGTCATACAACCCCACTTCAAAACACAAACTATCCTTTAACACCTTGAGTGGGGAGGGGGATATCTGTCTAAAGCCTCCCTGAAAATAATTTCAGTGGGAGTGGACAGTGGCCCAACTTGAGGCTTGAACTTCCCCAACCAGGGTCATTCCAGCAGGTGGGACTTCAGCTTTTTGTTGTCTGGGTTGATTCAAGATAAGCACCACTTTGAGGGACTGACTGATTAACTGGAGCAGTGATGAGCATATTCATGAAAAGCTCTTACTCCAGCTGCAGCTGTGAGCAGGAGCCCATCTGCACTTCAGACTCTGGTGAATGAAACTATGACTTCTTCAGCTGCAGCTCAGAGACGCCTCAGTCTAGCTATTCAGCTGCAGCAGTTGAGGGTGGTGGCGCTAATGAATTTGATTGTGTCTGTAGCTGACTTGGCTGTGGATTTGGCAATAGTAACAGTTGTGACTCTGATAAAGAGGTGTGACATAAACACTAAACTACGGCTGGGCGATATGGCCAAAATCTTCATATCTCGATAACAATATATATATCATGATATTGTATGTTTTCTAGTTGATCAATAAATAAATAGTTTAAACAGTTTCAAGTCAAATTATGAATAAAAATAAATAATTTTTTCCATGTATTTGTTAATTGTATTGAACTGAATGGTAAAGCGTGATGTAAAACCAAAACTGTGATCTTTCAATTTAGTAGATGTGTATCACAATGTCTTGATAATGATTTAATCATGATACAGTTCCATTGAAAGATAATAAATTATCATTAATATATCATTAATGTAATTATTATCATACACTGTATCATACAGCCCTACACTAAGCACAGAATATTTGAAGAAGAAAACTCTGATAGGTTGGTAAATTTTACCTCCATGTAACCAAGTCCAGATGAGACATACAGCCACAATTTTCCTTTCAAGGTCAAATTAGCAAATAAGCATTTTTTGGCATCATTGGGCAAAAACTATCCATAACAATTGTAATTCAAGTGTAACTAAAACTAGACTACTGCACCTCCTCTAGCCTGTGATGGAAGACTTTGACCAATCGCAGGTCATTCAGAGAGCATTCCTATTGGCTGTACTCTAAGCGATCTCAACATGGCTGCTGGGTCACAAACGTTCTCATTTTACAGCGTAACAGTAACTACAAGATAATTTAATTAGGCATTAACGTAACATAATGATTCATATTTGATCAGTGCTGCCTAGTTTGACTGTTTGGTTGGAGTTTATGAGTGACTGACAGCCAGCTCTCACAGACTGAAGCCGGACGGCAGACTCCTGCTCGGGTCTGATTGGTTGTTTTCCTCCAGTCTGTGAAATCTTACAGATGCCATTAGGAGCACCAGAAGACAGTCTCACCTTCATCAGCTTTAAAGACTTCTATATGCATGTTTTTGTTACAGGGTTATCCAACCTCTGCATGGGGCTTTATTAGCAACTCTGCAAATGAACTCTGTAGTCAGTGAGGACAAAGAAGTTTATTGCTACAAAAGCGGATGTTTTTCCTCATGAAGTTACTAAAAGTTGCTAAAAAATAAGTGCTCCTGAAGTAACATCTAATTTTTTAGTATTGCAAAATTAGCATTCAACAAGGAAAAACTTGATTAATACATTCAAAGAAAGTGTGTACCTACGAAGCAAACACTAACCTAGTTCAACCTGACACCAGCAACAAAGTTCAGAGTTATTGTTACAGTATTTTCTCCTATGGGCTGTGTATTTTCAACTCTCAGCTGCATTATAGATTTTCTGCATGTTTTTTTTTTTGTTACCACAGATGCCAAGGAGGGCGCAATCAATCACATCATCCACCACCAAGTCGTCTTTATAATAGGTGAGTTAAAATGTCATTCGTAAACTGCATTGCTAATGTGCATTTTGCAGCTTTGCTGCTCATATCGCAGTTACCTGCTTTCTCAGATAAGTTCTCTACTTCAGTGCATTTGTTACTGAAACCACTTGCATAGCCATCTTCACTTGTGCTTGCCACTTGAACAGCAGAACAGCACAATACCTGATCTGCATCATGATACTTGTTGCTCAGTTCAGTTGGTCTTTTGCTCAGGGGGGAGAGAACAGTCAACCATGTCCAGGACAAGGGCATCTCTAAGGGGCACAGGCAGCCTCTACGTCTCTGGGATGGCAAAGAGCAGCCGTTTGAGGCCCAGAACTGGCATCACAACTCCGCACGCTCATTCCACAGCAGAGCTGGCACCAGCAATGGTTATCTAACGGGACCGGGAGAGCGCTACGCAAACTGGGACAACAATGTCAGCAACTCCGTGGTGAGACCTGCAGATCCAGACTTTCACAGAAGTTAATATTATTAGGAACAGAAGTGTGGCATCATTGACTCTCTGATTATGTCTTTTTTTTTTCTTTTTTCGACTGTAGCATGGGGGTCCTCGCTTGCATCGCAACAACAGAGAGCTCCAGCCCCCGCCAGAGAGATGGGCCCCCTCAGACTGCCGCAGGAGCTTTCCTGGCAGAATGATGAACAACAGACCAGGACCCTGGAAACGGCCAGCCCTCCACCAGCGGCGAGACCAACTGCACCAGCACAGTCCACCCCCACAGCACCCATTATCCCCTAGGGAAGAGTGTCTAGCCAAGAGGAGAAGGGACTCTGGCCCTGATCAGGTAGTGTTTGTTTTCATTTTTGTGCAATAGCTCCACCCGTTGGTAAAACCCCATCGAACATGACAGGATATTTCTGCTTCTCTGTTTAGTCATCTCATCCTGGGTCAAGGCATTTACCTTTACTCGCCCACGTCCCATCACCACCTCGCCACCACCGCTGCAGCCAAGACGACTGGAAGCCTCTTAATGACAGGGCGGGTCATTGCCACCACTCTGACCACAGGACCTCAACACAGCAACAGGTAAACTTGTATAATCCATGAAATAATTACTGAAATTTTACTTTTCTTTTAATGGCTAGTAAATGTTTACCAATAATTAAGATATATTTTTCTATACTGTCTCTCTACACAGCAACTCACCTACATCACACAATTATCCAAGAGGTTAATTGTCTGTTCAAAGCCACATTATGTTCATTAAATACCAACTTTACATTTCAAAATGCATCCTTTCAAAACAATAGCACACATTTTCTATACAAAAGGAACATAGAGACAATCACAGCACAGCGACTTTCAACAGCTGCGCATTACTTTTCACAGTGTGAAATCCATTGTTTTTTTTTTTTTTTTTTTTTTTTTAATTCAGTTTCCTTTTACTGTAAATCCCTATCCATGTTTTGCCTGAGCGTTGAGTGTGTGAATTCTGGCAACATGCTATCTAAAAGTAAACAAGTAATCTTTGCTTTATAGAAAGTTGCAATAGAAAGAAATAGTGACAGAATTGCTGTTGTAAAAGCTTTGTTAGCAACCTGAAATTGCTGCCAGTGAGCAACAAAAAAATCCAACAAAAATGGCCTCTGGTTCCAAATGAGGATGTCGCTATATATATCGATATTGACACTAACCATGATATTTAAAAAATTAAATATTGAGATGATGTTAATAATATACATATGATAATACTGTGTAAATAATCCATCGCCTCTTAAATTACACTTTTGTATGGTTATTCTTTACAGATTCTTTCTTCATCTCCCTACACTGGTGTTTTGAGTGTTATTCATATACCAAAAAGAGAGACAAAAAGCACAATAAACAAAAATCGCATTAATATCGTTATTGTGAACGATAATCGGGTAGTGAAAATCTGATATTTTGACCGCCCTATTTCCAAATGTGTAAAAAAGAAATACACAGATACAGAGAGGAAAAAAAAACACAAAAATGCACAGTCCTGTTCTTCAGCATTTGGCCACCTTTATCCACATAACACCTCACTGTATGTCGTGTCTCGCTGTTCACCTTGGATAGAAAAGCCTGGCATGCCTTATCCACCCCTGGCAGTCTGTTTAACTCAGCTTAGAGTAAATTTGCTATTTTGAACAAATATTGTGTACAAATATTGCCCACTACAACCTAAAAATTGCAGTTGCGTTAATGTGTTAAAGAAATTAGTATCATTAAAATGAACTTGCGTTATTGCGCTATTATCACGACTGCCATAGTTAAAAGTTTGAACAATAACCCGTTGTTGATTTCTGGTATTGTTTTTTTTTTTCATTTGCAGGAAACCTCTAAACTGCGAGCTGGAGGACACGGCTTCAGTAACAGTCACGTGGCGGCTCTGAACCAGAGTTATGGCAGCAGAACACCGCATCATGGAAGCAGGGGAAAGGTGGACCGGAAAATGTCGTCGTCACCAGCAGACCACACCCGTGTGCCTTACAGCCACCAAAACCACCATTACCATTATCAGCGGCACACAGGCCACCCCAGAGCCCTACAGCACAACCCGCCACTGCACGCTCTTGAGGAAAAGGACTCCCGGAGCCATCACCACAAACAAAGCACAGTAAGAAATACACATTTAAATAGTACAAACACACAAAATCTGTTGGTACCAACCATGTCATACTACAGTAGCTTGTCAGCAAGGAGGCTAAATCATTTTCCAAAGTTATGGCCATTTTCAAAGGGGTCTGTTGACCTCTGACCTCAAGATATGTGAATGAAAATGGGTTCTATGGGTACCCACGAGTCTTCCCTTTACAGACATGCCCACTTTATGATAATTCCGCTCAGTTTGGGGCAAAAACCATGCAGTTTTTTGAATGCAGTATAAATGGGTTATTTTTGCCTGTTCTTAAGTGGCGTATTTAAATATTTCTGCATACTGGGTCCATTAAATGCTCTTGGAATTACATACATTGGGTATCACTGTAAAGATGAGACTCTTGTGGATCCAGTGAGCCCAACTGTATTCATGTGTGATGGTGTTAATCCCCATAGCAGCCATTTCATTGGAGAGAGGCCATTTTTTTTATTTGATCTCACTGTATAAAATGACCTGTGGTGACCTCTAGGATAATCACAGCTTCATGAAACTTAACAGCCACAAACTAGATACCTAGAACATTCAGAGGATGGGTGGTGTTCCTGCAGTAGGTATATTGACAGTAAGGGTGTTTCTTATGAAATGTCCAAATCTCAAAATTTTTTGATACCAAATCACCGCATCACAACCTTTTTCTATGGTGTTCTTGAGTGGTAAAAAAAGGCTAAATTTAGCACCAAATCTATGTCACAAATGGTTCAAATTAATGTTCTCAGTGTTAATTAAGTATATTACCAGGCCAAGTTGCTACTGATGATATCATCAATGTCAGTATAACAGTACATACAGTATATGATGCTATGTATGAGTGTCTTATCCCTGAACAAATGTCTAAACAGATGTAATCCTAACTCTGCAGGAACCTCAGCGCTCTCATCAAAGAGGCATTTCAAGAGATCCAGCCCTCTCCATATCTTCTGGTGCAGACTCTCCTCCCTATTCATCCCTCCTGTGCAGCCTGAAAGATGGCGGTTCTGCTTCGAGCAGTCCACATGCTCCTTCTAGTCCATCTTTATACACGGTGGCCAGTGGCAGAAAAGATCCATCAATCATTCGTCAATGTAGCCCTGGCCTCAGTGGACAGCAGAAACTCCAGGGAAGCCCTAATCACACCCCGAGACCTAGCCTGACATCTACCACATCTCTCACTTCTCACGCTGGTCCAAAATCAAGGTTTTCAGACCTCAAGTATAGAAAGACCTTGTCGCAGCCCCTCTGCTCACGACAGTCCCCCCACAGCAGATCAAGAGCAAACAAGCCCGAGAAGGAGTTGGAAGAACACAAAAAACCTGAGAAGCTGGTGAAAAAGGAGAGAAAGGGCGAAGTACAGAAGACAAACAGGAAGGGTGAAGACAGAAAGAGGCGGAAGAAAAAAGAGGAAAAAAGATTGTCTGAGAGAAAAAGGAAGAGGGATAAAGCGGCAAAGAGGGAAAGGAAGTTAGGCTTGAAAACTAAAGTCACAGGAAAGGGAACGCTTACTTCCGTCTTGACTTTTAACTCTTCAGGAGAGGCCAAAATGTGTAAAATGGAGACTCTGTCCCCAGAGAATGAAGGCCAGCCACCATCCAAACACAAGCACAGGGAGAGGAGTGGACGAGGGGAGAGGACACACAGGCCATCCACAAATACCCTTCATTCCAGCTCTGCTTCATCACAAACAGCCTCGAAATTTGAAAATCACAAAATGCCCAAGAAGAACAGCAGTCTCCCAAAACTCCCCGTCAGGGAACAACTACAGTCTCTTCCCAGGAACACCAGCCCCAACCAGAAGAGAAAGAGGCCCACTGCTGTCTCATCCCGATCCGAAGCGAAGCCCAATGACATGCTCCCCTCCCTTTTATTCAAAGCCTTAGCTCCTCTCAGTACAGCATGTTCTATTAGCTTAGAGCAGCCTTTCCATGGCAAAGAAGGTGGGCAGGGAGGGGTTCTCAACGCTCCAGATCTGCAGCCTGTGGGAAATTTGAGGGAAATGGGAGACAACCTTGCCAACACTCCTCCTGTTCTCAGCTGGCAGGGCTCCCCAGTGTCAACTCTGGGAGACGATGAAGAGGAGCTAGAAAAGGGAGTGATGAGTAGACCTGTCCTCCAGCCCAGCCCCACCCAGTGCTTCTCTCCTCCTCCTCCTGTCGACAGCGAGGGCACTGATGATATGAATAAGGAGCCTTGTGAAGGTAGTCTGACTGATTATTCCCCCGATGACACGTCTGAACTCCGTGATCTGCCTTATGCGACAGAACAAGTTTCAGAGGAAGAAAAGGAAGAAGAGGTGGACAGCAGCAGGGAAACGTCTGGCTCTCTTCTCCGTGAGCTTCGCCACCATAAAACAGGTCTGGATGACGTCTTCAAGAGCCTGGCCACCTTCCTCGGAGGCCAGAGGGTCACGTGTCGAGGTGGTCCATTTGGAGGGCCTCCTGCTGGCGCCACCAGAGGAGTGAAGTACTCCTCTTCTCTAGAGTTGGGGCCAGAAATTCATGAGCATCAGGATTTCTCCCCTAAATCAGACCCTACTACAGCATTCTCCAAACCCGGTAATCAGCCACCGACTCACACTACCTCAGACGAATGTTTGAAATCCCACAGTCTGGCACATCTGAGGGAGTCTGTCGTGGACGCCCCGGTGCAGGAGAAGTGGGAAGAAACTGAGAGTGACGTAAAAGAGAAACAAGAGAGTAAGGATATGGACATCCTCTCTGAGAGAACGGAAACATCTCTTTTGGACGGGTCACTGAGTGCACAGCTGAGACTGACCACAACACACACAGCCTCGTTCACCAGCCTCATTACTGTCTCTGCCAACGAAGAGAGAGGACACAGCGAAGAGAAGGCAGGTATAGGTACAGACAGGAAGAGAAAACAAAAGGCTAAAGACGAAGGGGGAGAAGGAGAGATCAAGATTAAGATACAGACGGAAGAAAGCAGTGTCATCTGTTCTAAAAACAAAGCAACTGAAATAAGGGATTTGGAAGAAAGGGATGTTTCCTCCCCGGTGCTCGTCATCTCCAGAAAGTCACCCAAGCCTCTCAGAGATGGAACGAAGGGCCAGATTCCTCAGGAAAACCAAACCCCACATGGCAAACACATCCAAAAAGAAAAACTGGACATGGGGAATGCCGACATAAAGATAATAGCAGAGAAGAAGCACGAGTTAGAAAGTGAGATATCCTCAGCAGCCGGATACACAAGCACCAAGACCCCAAGCTCAGCGTCCACTGTAACAATCAACACATCTAAATTATGTGTGTCCACACCAGCAAGTAAACTTCCCTGCTCAGTAGCTCCGGTGGACCCGCTGAAACTGAAAGCATTGTCCATGGGCTTGTGTAAGGAGCTGAAGATCCTCTTAATTAAAGTGGAGAGCGCTGGAAGACAAACGTTCAACATATCGGAGGTGGAGGAGCAAAGAATCCCTCTTTCCAAGATCAGCATTCAAAACACGGGTGCTGAAGTGGTCAGAGCTTGCAAGTGAGTACTCTGGGCATCTTATTTATTTATAAAGGTCACTGTTTCCCCACCTGGGGGTCCCAACCCCCACTAGGGGTCGGAGAGTTAGGAGGCCTTCCTGGTTTTACAGGGCGTAAGACAACTTTTTTTTTTTTTTTTTTCTCAATATACCATTGGCTTATTTTTAAAGGTCCCATATTGTAAAAAGGGAGTTTTTCATGTTTTTATTATAAAGCAGGTTTAAGTACTATGTAAATATTGGAAGTATTGTAAGTATCAAAACACTCAATCCATGGAGAAGTACACGCAGCCTGTATTTCAGAAACTGTGCATTTGAAACAAGATGTATACAGACAATATACAGACAGTATCCTAGTTTTAAATGTAAACATGTTAACGTTTTAAACTAAATGTGTTCCAGCTCATTTCCAGTTTCAGTGTTTGTGACTGACAAGAGCTGACAGGAAGTAAACACCCACCCAATCTGTTGTCTAGCAACGCATTTCTGTTGCAGTTCTGTGCTAAAACACTGTTTCAGACAGAGTCAATACAGGTAAAATCAGGCAGACAGTATGAGGAAAATAAAGAGATTCTTGAACATTTAAGCATGTGCACGTACACAGGTATGAACCTGAAAATGAGCATAATATGGGACTTTTAAAGTTTGGGTTATTGTCTAAGATAAGGGCATGGTGAACACAAGCTATATTCACATAGCCGTCCCTCTCTGCTAAAAAACTTTGTCCTGGATTAGAAAAATATGCAGTTAAAAGAACCAAAGAAAACACAGAATTTGTAAATAAAGAAGCCAATATTAAATATGTATGACTGATGTCTGAATACACAGAACTGTATTAAAAGTTCCTAAATATCCGCTATGATGCACTCATTCATCCGAATTGCTCGTTTTGTACTATTTTCTAGTTATTGTGTTCACTTTTTGGGTTAATTGTACAGTTTATCAGTTGTTTTGTACTGTTACTGTTATGTATTGAAAATAACAATATCCATAAAATATGTCACCTAGTCAGGGGTTGTTAGTTTACACAATGATAGAGGAGGGGGTCCCCTAAGGAAAAAGGCTGGGAACTGATGAAATAGGTTTTTACATGTAACCTCTTGTTGTGTTTTGTCTTTTATCTGTCGTCTTTTTTCCAGGGGGACGAGGGTGAAGGGCAAATTCAAGGAGTCCTTCCTGCTTCCCACCTTCTCTGTTAAACCTAACATTGCCACCGAGATGTCCATTCCTCGAGAAAAGCTCAACCCTCCTACACCGAGCATCTATGTGAGTCCGCACAGATTAGCACAGTCAACATGATCCAGCCCAGCAAGTCAGATCATCAAGTATCGAGTCCTAACAACGTGTTTTTAGCCATGCTAGAGGCATGGTTCTACAACCTTGGCAATCCCTTAACTTTTCATCTGCCGCCAAAATTATTAGTCTACCACTTTATGACCAAATACTCACATCAGCCTCAGCTGGACTTTGCTAATTAGCAAATATGAGCATACTAACACTCTAATTTAAGATAGTCAACAGAAGAAAACACCAGCATTGTAATTGTGAGCATACTAACATGCTGATTAGCATTTAGCTCTAAGCACCGTTCTGCTGAAATACAGCCTCAGAGAGCCCCTAGCATGGCTCTACACTCTTTGTCTTGTTCTCATATAAATGCAAAAATAAAAATCGTAAAAATCGTAAATCCTTGAGTTATTAAAAATCACTTGAATTATTTCTTGGATTGTTTTCTCGATAGCAGCAGAGAGAGCTACCTTATCATACCTTGTTTCGAGACATGTACACGTTACCAGCCTCCAGTCAGTATTTTTCATTTGTTTTCAAGACAATTAAATTTATTCCTTTGTTGCATTCAAATGTTCCTGATTGTTCCCCGTCTCTTCTGCAGCTGGAGAGCAAGAGGGACGCCTTTTCTCCGGTTCTGCTTCAGTTCTGCACCGACCCCAAAAATGCGGTTACAGTCATCAGAGGCCTCGCTGGCTCTCTCCGCCTTAGTAAGTTTATACACCACACTCATCTCTGCTAATTTACCCCACTCCAGTTGCTCTGCTTATCAGATTCTATTCACCTTGAATTATATTTTTGTGATTAGTAAGTATCAAATTGCCATATTGTTCATTAACAGCATGAAACGGGAATGGGCAGGGGGCATTGATTATTCTGATATAAGTGGAGGTTATCATAAAACTGTGGGGTTCATTTCAAATGTAGTAGGTATTTGAAACATGACATTTAAGCTCTCTGAGCAGCCCTTTCTCCACCCTGTGTGGATGCTGCATCTTTCACAATCAATACCAGATCGGATATCGGGCCGATACTGACTCAGATAGCTGGATTGGGTATCGGTGACAACAGGGCCAATCTATTCACTTCAATTCTTTTATATACTTTTTATAGATAGTTTTGTAGTTTATTTATTAGATGCATTTTATACTGGAATTTCGATCCCTGTTTTTATTTTTTTTGACCAATTTGCTGCTGTATTAAAAATATTTACATTTCATCTTTTAAAGATTTTTTTTCTAGTTTCTGGTGTAAGATGATAATAATATAATATAATAATATTACAATATTAGATAACAATTCAGTAAGTATATATCTGTATGTATATCTATGAATTTGTACAATTTTTGAGTCAAGCCTGATGTCCCTTACACATGAAAGAATGATCCCAGCCATTTCCACACAAACATAAAACTTTAAAACTAATTAGACACAGTGTTTGATCAGTGCTCTGTCGGCCAACACCCAGGCATTGCTATTGGTATCAGGACTGAAAAAGGTGGATCGGTGCATCCCTAGTTGAGAGCAGTCTGCAAATACAACATACAGTGCCACATTTTCAGAGGCACAATTGTATCTTTATGATCCATATTTGAATGCAGACGTTGCTCAACCATGATGTGGTGACTGAACAACTGAGGTACTGTGATCTGTCGAATGTTACTTTGAATGTTGGGAAATTTCAGTGTGCGTGTTTTACAATCATCCAGTATAGATAATCTAGTCTTATTTCTACATAATTTTTCTCTGTCATACTTTGTTGTATGTGTGGAATACTTTAAGCTTGGAGTCAGAATTTAAATTAATGCAACATAACTGGGATAACAACCGTTTGAGTGTTTATAAATCCCCGTGCCTTGAGAAATGTAAAATTAAAAAATACACCAAAAGTTTGAAAACATACAAAGAGTTTGGAAATTAGTATTTATCTGATCATTGTCTTTCCTTTCCCTTTGTGAGACCTTGGTCTGTTCTCTACCAAGTCTCTGGTGGAGGCCAATGCGGAGCACGCAGTGGAAGTGAGGACTCAGGTTCAGCAGCCTGCTGATGAGAACTGGGATCCCAGTGGTTCGGCACAGACGTGGCCCTGTGAAAGCAGCCGCTCACACACCACCATTGCCAAATACGCTCAGTACCAGGCTTCCAGCTTCCAGGAGAGCCTACAGGTAGACATTTCCCCTCATTGCAAACACATGTACACACATGCACACTTTTGTTTTTACTCTTTGGTAACATTTTCATGAATGAAATCTCACATATGGATCAAATCAGGTAGCCTCCTATGACCATCGGGAGCATTGAATATTCTAACGATCAAATGTCTTGACTGCTCATCTCCTTTATCAATTGGTGAGATTCATCGGAAGTTTAAAAAGTCAGTGCAGTTTGTCATAAAAAATTATCGTGTAGTACGTCAGAAGATATGTATCACATGAGCTATCATCTCACAAACACTTGCACTTCAGACTGCGGCCGACGGTACACGTCCTCTCATTTCTTTGTGAAATTCTTCATATTAATTTGGGGATAATGACGTGGCTGGATAGCTAGCTAGTCTAGTGATTAAGGCCCTGACACACCAAGCTGACAATCTGCCGTGGGACAGTGTGGGACCGTTGATGTGTCCTTCACCGTCAGCTCTGGTCTGCCCATGTTGCAGTTCTTTGGGCTGATTCAGCGTCAGTGCTCGTCAGTGAGAGAAATCACTCTGATGAACATACTGGCAAATTATATTCACAGTTTTCCAAACGTAAGCAATGTTAGTGACTTTGACTTTGGCTTACATGACGTTAGATTTATGCTCTTGATTTGATTTGGATAGCTATTTAGTCATGTTGTTAAACATACTGACAAATTCTATTTATTGTTTTTCAATTTGTACACAGTGTTTTTGACTTTGAAACTTGCTAGCATAACATTAGCTTTCTGGCTTGTAGCTGAGCCTTTTAAGGGTTTTTATCCCCGGTTGCCAAGGCGTAGCTAAGGTTTGACGTATTTACTGGAGTAGTGGACAGCATTTCCTTTGCATAGGATCCATTTGGGATGGCAATGATTGTGCCAGGTATTCGCAAACCCTCAGGTGTTGCCAGAGAAATGGAGGTAGGGCTTGTGAAAAACTTAAGATTTGGTTACAAAACTCATGGTCTTCATTTTTTTTTCTTTGGCAAGTGATAATGGTATAGTATGCCATAAAGAAGTCATAGTATGTCATGTCAAAAAAAGACATTCCTGCCATAATCCTGTGAATTTCAATTGAAAAGCAAAGTCACTTGTCATAGTATTTTACTGAAGTAACTTTTCAAGATACACATATGTTTTGATTCATCACCAGCGGTTACAAGTGTATGAACTAATAATATCCACATGTAATGTCAGTAAATAATGATGTATTTCACATAATCTGTGTCCAGGGCTAAACTCGAAACTGAACCATGTAATGATGCATCCGTCTTTAGCCCTTGGCCAACCTGTCAGCTAAGCTCATGTAGATGTGTTCTAGGAGGAGAAGGAGAGCGAGAATGAAGAGGAAGGAGAGCAGGCCAAATCATCAGGCACAACAGCCGCCACGAAAGCTGCTCTGACATTAGCCAACATTAAAGGTGGTCCTGCCTCGACTGCTATGAAAGCCAGTTCTGCTACCGTTTTCAGCAAAGCCCAGTCTGTTCATGCCAACAGCACACCCAGGTTAGCACAAAACTGTGATCTGTATGAAGAATTCACTGCGTTAACAATACTCAACTCAGATGTCGTTCTTTTCTCCAGCTCAGAGCAGAAAACAGCCGGAAAGATCATCAAATTTGGGACCAACATTGATCTCTCTGACCCTAAAAGGTGAGATTATGTTTTTAAATTCTGCTTCAAAATGAGCTCACTCGGGGTCCTTGTTATTTCACATCACCTATCTTATCTTTTTATAAGGTGGAAGCCCCAGCTGCAGGAGCTGCTGAAGCTGCCAGCTTTCATGCGTGTAGAATCCAGCAACAACATGCTCAGTCACGTCGGTCACACCATCCTGGGCATGAACACCGTCCAGCTCTACATGAAGGTGCCAGGCAGCCGCACGCCAGGTCAGTGCGTGTCTGACAACACTATTGAGCACTAGTAAACTTCTCATTGATGTTTCAAATGAAGGAAGTTTTTGAATGAATAAACTGACTGTTTATGCTTGTCATCAGGTCATCAAGAGAACAACAATTTCTGCTCTGTCAACATCAACATTGGGCCTGGTGACTGCGAGTGGTTTGCCGTCCATGAGCACTACTGGGACGCTATCAACAAATTTTGTGAGAAGTGAGTGAAGAGGGTTTTTTTTAACAACTAGGGCTGTCAATCCATTGAAATATTTAATTGTGATAAATCGGATGATGATTGTCCATAGTTAATCGAGATTAATCACACATTTTTTCATCCATTCAAAATGTACCTTAAAGGGACATTTGTCAAATATTTAATACTCAACATGGGAGTGGGCATACATGCTTGGTTTATGCAAATACATGTATATATTTATTACAAGAAATCAATTAACAGCACAAAACAATGACAAGTCCAGAAACCCTCACAGGTTCTGCATTTAGCATAAAAATATGCTCAGATCATAACATGGCAAACAACTCAAGCCCAACAGGCAACAACAGCTGTCAGTGTGCTTCATATACTGTATTATGTTAAGGGGAGAGGTCAATGGTCCCCCTTTGAAAATGGCCATAGTTTTTCCGTGTTTGCGACAGGCTAGTATGACATGCTTGGTACCAATCGATTCCTGAGGATTTCTAGTTTCGTATGATGCCAGTATCTTCACTGTAACTTAAAGAACAAGCCCGCTCCAACCTAAAATTTGCAAGGTGTATATGCATGTTAGTGGCATTAAAATGAATTTGCATTAACGAGCCCTATTAAAAACACATGTAGCTTCAGTATCTGTGCATGCTAAATTGCACTGTTGCAAATTCCTTCCCTCAGGCATAGAGTAGACTACCTTACAGGGTCCTGGTGGCCAGTCCTGGAAGACCTCTACAGCTCCAACATCCCTGTGTACCGCTTCATTCAGAGGCCGGGAGACCTGGTGTGGATTAATGCGGGGACTGTGCACTGGGTCCAGGCAGTGGGCTGGTGCAACAACATCGCCTGGAATGTGGGTCCACTCAATTGTAAGTTACAGCGAGGACCAAAACATAGAGGAGAAACAGCAGCGTAAAGCTCGACAGTCACATGTTGTTCTTAGTGTCAAATTACAACTTAAATATGCTGTTGAATATGCTACCTACTTATGGGATCAACACTGTTTTTCGCTCTCCCAGCGTACCAATATCAACTTGCCCTGGAGCGCTATGAGTGGAACGAGGTGAAGAAGGTTAAGTCAATTGTTCCCATGATCCATGTTTCCTGGAATGTGGCACGCACCATTAAGATCACTGACCAGGATACCTACAAGATGATCAAGTAAGATGTCTGTGTGTGTGTGTGTGTGTGTGTGCGTGCGTGCGTGCATGTGTGCGTGCGTGCGTGCATGCGTGCGTGCATGTGTGCGTCCGCCTAATATTGAGTAGGTCAGCACATCTCACAGATGATCGATTGGATTGAGATCTGGAGAATTTGGAGGCCAAGTCAACACCTCGAACTCGTGTTCATCAAACTGTACAAACTACTTTTGCAGTGTGCACACTGTCTCCACTGGCTTGCCTTCTTCCCATAATGCATCCTGGTGCCATGTCTTCCCCATATAGGGGAGACGCACGCACACCCACACACAGGCCAGCCTTTGCTCCCCATGTGCATCATGGTCACCTATGACCCTGTCAGTTCCTTCCTTGGACCTCTTTTGGTAGGTCCTGACCACTGCAGACCGCAAACATCCCTCAAGAGCTGCAGTTTTGGAGACACTCTGACCCAGTTGTCTAGCCATCACAATTTGGCCCTTGTCAAAGTTGCTCACATCCTTACGCTTGCCCATTTTTTTCCAGCACGTCAACTTCAAGGACAAAATGTTCACTTGCTGCCTGATATATCCAACATTGTAACGAGAAAATCAGTGTTACTCACTTCACTTGTCAGTGGTCATAATATTACAGCTGATTGGTGTACATCTTTCGCTGTCCTCTCTCAGACACTGCTTGATGCAGTCCATCAAGCACATCCAGATTCTGAGAGAGCAGCTGGTGGCTGCAGGGAAGAAGATCTGCTACCAGAGTCGCGTGAAGGACGAGCCAGCCTACTACTGCAATGAGTGTGACGTGAGTCCCTCTTCTCCTGTCTGTCCATGCAGGAAGTTGCACATTTGTGTATGTGGTGATGCATTACAAACATGATGTGAGCTGCAGAAACCAAAACTGTGTCTGTGCAGGTGGAGGTGTTCAACCTGCTGCTTGTGACCAGTGAGAACAGCAGTAAGAAGAGCTACGTGGTGCACTGTGAGGACTGTGCCCGAGCTAAGAGCCCGTCGCTGGCAGGAGTAGTGGTGCTGGAACAGTATCGGATGGAGGAGCTGACTAGAACCTACGACACCTTCACACTGGTCAGTGTCACTTTCTAATCACTAACAGTAATGCCAGAGTAGTTTTGAGCAAGGTTCTGAGGCTAGACCAGGTACAAACAGGACTCCATATTGCTTCATCCATATCCTTATCAAGAATTGTTCTACAGTGCAAAGATGCAGGACGTCAAGCAAAGCGAAAAATTAATCACATATAAGATATGTGGAAAAACTCAGATAAGAATTTTTTACATCACTCCTTTCAAAAGTAAACCATAAGATTGTAGATTGATTTCCTTACTTTAGATCACCCATTGGTTCAGTTCATGTCAATACAATATGAAAATTAGCTTGAAGTTTGCTTGTGATTGATGATCCCTTTTATTTGGTGCAATCATTCCTGCTGTCCATACTGGTCAAGAAGAGATCCCTCCCTAAAGCAGTCCTAATGGAAGAGATGGGGTACAAACTCCACAGTCCTTGTTCTGTGTAAAAATTCATTTTGATGTCCAGCTGATGCTAACATGAAGCTTTGGCTGAGTTACACAAATCACAAAAACACTTTTTAGTGCATGTGCACATACATTTTCCGTTGTATGTAGTGTATGTTGGGTTTTTAGAGTGCCTATCAACCCACAAACCAAACTGAACCAGACATTCAGATTCGGCTCTCCCTCCTGTGTCACAAGCAGGCTCATGAGGATATTTTGCCACAGCTTGAGAACTACCTTTACAAAGATGCACCATGTTTTTCTGCCAAGCCAATAAGAGCAGACCGGGCTTTTTCGGG
Source organism: Pterois miles (assembly GCA_947000775.1). Taxonomy (NCBI): domain Eukaryota; kingdom Metazoa; phylum Chordata; class Actinopteri; order Perciformes; family Scorpaenidae; genus Pterois; species Pterois miles. The sequence continues at coordinate 14,212,370 of CAMQGK010000052.1, read as the reverse complement.
TGGAGGGCTTAAAGAGACACGTAGTAAAATGGCGCATACAGGACTATTTAGACTGACAACATAAGAAAAATGTCTTTTTTTAGCATTAAAGACCACAACATACCAAGGCCTGCTTTGTGTCGTGCCAAACAATGCCCCTTAGATGTGATATATTCACAAGATATCACATTCTGAAGTGAAGCATTACTTTTTTCAACAAGTATAAATTATAGACCGTACAACAACACAGGCTAGCGTTGTATTGATTTAAGATAAGATAAGATGAACCTTTATTAATCCCCGGAGGGAAATTTGGGATTTCATTATTTGGCTACTTGTTTACATTATTTGTATGTTGGCATTTATTGGGCGTCGGTTGGATGACTTTGATAACAGCTTGTACCAGGTTTGCCTTTTTTTGTCCGGAGGAGGTGTGTTGCTTGGCGTGGCGAGGATGTTGGTCCAGTCCCTGAGTTTCAGCTGAAACTTACCTTCATAATCTCTCTTGTGTCAAGACCCGCGCCAGATAGTTTCTGACTCGTGCTACGGAGATAGTGGTTAATGTATTTCTGCTCATTCCTGCTTGCTTGTATATTCTGGTCAACATTGGGTAAACCTCCTCTTTACGTAGCGCTACATGTCATTTAGCATCTGGATTTTTTGCTGGAGATGTGCACGGCTCAAACCAGTCCTCCGCAGAAGTTCATGTTTGCATTTTGTAGCAGGTTTTGGCAGCTAACCTTCTTACTTTGTATGTGTAACCTGAGCCGTGTTAGCAGAAGTGGTCCCCTGTGACCTGTCACTAAGAAACCATGAGTCTAGTGTTTTTTAATGTATTTTTCTCGACGTGTAGTGATACTGAAAGTGCAAAGGTTAGACGCGTCATAGCAGTGGCATGTGGTATTATATCACAGCTATTGCTTAATTTGAGTTACCCATTTTATAACATCTAGAGCGATATGTTGAAATTTTTACCACAAAATAAAATGAATACAAACATCCAGTCAAAACATATTTCACAAAAAATGGAAAATACAGATTCTAATGATAAATAAGGGTATTTATTTTGTGCGTATCAGTTTCCATATCATAACTTCACTTTTTCAAGTGGCCAGCTGAGCTCTGTCTCTTCTTCTTTTTCTCCTCCTTCAGGCTCCATCAACCTTTTCAAAGTGAGGACTCCTCCTGGTGTCTTTCAGCCATAACCAAAACTCTAATGGCAGCACAACTGTTGTCTTAAAGGCAATCTATTCCTGCAAACACTCTCTGAATCAGCCAATCACGTTTACTCAGTATTGTTTACATCACACAATAAGGTATGGATACTCAGGCAATCCAACTATAGCTCACTGTCTTCCCCATACCAGCTGCTGATTGGACGTGTGTTTTGAAATAGAATGACTAGAATGGTACTTCTCATGAAAAGCATTTCAGATATGTACAAAAAAAACAAAACAAAAAAAAAAAAAACCCGAAAAACGTGAGCACTGCTAGCACTGAAAATCAGGTTATATGTTCAACGGACACTGCTGTGATTCAAAAGCGTCAAGTAGCCGGTTCTGTGTGTAAATTCAGGTACTTTTATGCAAAATCCGAAGAACTTTTTTACACCAATCTAGTTATTCTATATGTCCATGAATTTGCTGTGATTCTGTTGTACCAGCAGGGGAATCGCTTCACAGGAGAAGTAGCTGATTGTCACATTTGGCATCGTATTGGTTCCTGTTTTTCTTTGGTATTCAGGTAAACTCTGACATTTGTAATTCCTGTCTGTATACTCTTTGAGGTGCTATTCCAATCTAATTTATTCCTGTTAGATATTTAAAAAGTTTTACCAGCCTATAAGTACACCACATTGGCCTTGCAAACTGTATTTAGAGGAGAGGTAATTATAGGATTACACACACAAATAAGGATTTATGTACGTATTAAAAAAAAAAAACAAAAAAAAAAAAAATCAAATTTTGTCAGTTTCTCTAAAATACGGGTTTACTAGATGACTAATATGGTTTCATTCTCAGTTGGAAATTAAGTATGTTGATGGAAAATTTGATTTTTTTTGTTTTTTTTTCCAGCTAAATAATCGTAGGTGTGGTTTCTTACAATACACCCGGGAAACAGACAGTGTCGTTTTTTTTTTTTTTTATTTTTGGAATGGGAAAACAATCCCAGTTTTATACCTCTTTTGTTGTTCTTGTTTCTAGATGACAGAGAAAATAAATAATTGTAAATTGTGAATGAATTTCTAGGATACACGGTGGTGTGCATAGACGGGGTACAGAGGGGGGAGGGGGAAGTCACCGCTGATGTTGGTGTCAATGAAGTGCCCGTTACAGTCTGAAAAAAGTAATACGTCCAAAGAGACACACAATCATAATCTTGTAATGCAAAAAGCCAATGAGGCCAAATAAGATGACCAGACTGAATGGCACCTCAGTGTTTCCATTTTGCCCCAAACATCTGTCCTGATGAGGTTCCATGCACTGCCAGGGGGTTTAGTATACCGCATTTCCAGTTTAACATGTTGAAGAGCACACAAATTGAGACATGGCATGACAAGACATGGAAGGTCAGTCGTTTTTTCCCCAACATTACGACAGACCTCCAAAATAAAGGGTCTCATTTTGTTCACTAGCCTTTGGTTTTAAATGATATGTTATAATTAGGGCTGGGTATCCTTTAAAATATTACGCCAGAACAAATACCAGTACCCTTAAAGTGATACTGACATTAATAGAGTATTTCATTCGACTCCTATCATGTGAATGCAAGTTGTATGCGTGTCCCACAGGCCAGCTCACAGAGCTGTTCGTTCCCTTCGCCCCTCGGATCAACACCGCTCCACTCAAATGGCTCGCCACGCTCCAAAAAAAAAAAAAAGGTGTATTTTAATGGGCTGTAGGCTACCAAATGCCTGTTTTTTAAATTCAAAGCCTCTATTGGGGTTCTCGGCTGGAGCTTTGTCTGTCGTCATATTTTGACATCACCCTAAAAAAAAAAAAAGCAATTCGCAATTCATCGGATTAAATAATTTTTTTTTTTTTATGAAATCAACTCTCTTCATTGAATAGAATTTGTCAGTTTTGTTTGATTGCTGCTAGTCAGTCACGATAATATAAATGCATCTTTTGTGTGTGGCGAGTGATAGAGTTTTTGGTCCGCTTTGTAAATATTGTTTTTGGGTCTGTTTAGTTCATTTTTATATATTTTTTTCAAAAACTTTTGGACTTCACAATCATCTGGAGTTATTGGAAATGTTTAGATCACTCGAGTCTGAAACAATCTTTTGCAATAAACAGGTATATTCTGGGTCGGGTGCTTTGAACTCATGGTGTGAGCGGGACCAGAGCGGGGATGGAGTGTGAGATAAATTAATGCTCCAACTTTTTAGAAAATCCACTCTGCACTCCATCCAAAATCCTTCCGCTCATATCGCTTCACTCTGCTCACATGCTCCGACAAATAGTATTTTTTTCTTGATCTGTGCAACCAAAGGAACCGAAGTTTCGATACTACTTGGTATTGTGTTATTATGCTTGATACATAAAGTTATTGACTACTGATACCCAGTCCTACTTATAATACAGGGGTGAAGTACAACTAAAACCATTGTTTCCTCCATAAAATGTGATAATATAACATCACTGGACTGTATTCAGATGCAATGATTTGGCCGCCTAGGTTAGACCTATTTTTTCCATTCTCATCATTTGCATAGAGGTTAGGCATAACTGCTGTGAAAGCATTCTAATAAAATCCCCACAAATGACAACTTTCATATTTTAGCCCTGCCCTCATTAGTCTGTGCACACCATTTACTGTACATAATGTATCTGTTTTCAGGTTCACTAGAAGACTTCTGTAGTTTTGTTCTGCATCACAAATCTAATTTGTATATGGTCAAATTTGTCCACCTCAGTCATTTTGTTTTTGGTTGTTGCTGTATTATAATACACCCTGAAAATATCTTGTTTCACTCTAGTTTAAATTACTGCAATGGGAATTTCTTCCCACTTTTATACCTCTTTTTGTTGTCAGTTTCTGTTTTTTGGATTACAGAGAAAATGGAAAAATTGTAAATTGTGACATTATTTATACTGTACATGGTTGTTTTCTTATATATTTATTGCATATCAAAGGTTGCGTCACATGATAAGGGGCTACAAGGTATTTTAAAAATGTAGTATGGTCATAATGTGTGGATAGGGGAAGTGCAATCAGGGGGCGGTTTAATTTTCATGGTGCTAGACCCCTCCTTGCCTCGATGCCCCCTCATTAACAGCATATGATATACAGTATGAACATATACAACTCAACCGGTTGGTGCTTAGAACCATTTCAACACAGTTTGGTGGTAACAGAAATGGAATGATGTCTTTGTACTGTATCTAACAGATGAATACAAGATCTTTTAAAATGTTTTTTCCATTGTATGAAATTCATAATCTTGTGAGGCATTAGTGGTTTTATGAGCATTAGCAGTAGTTGTAATTCTTGACACTTTTGCAGAGACTTTTAGGGATGTGACTTTTGATGACGTCGAGGTTTCGTTTTTATGTGTCCTGTCCTCATTATTAGTATTATTTCAAGGATGTAATGATGCTCTTTTTCCTCTTGACTGGTATGATTTATGCTGCACTTATTGTTTCAAAAAGAACTCACATAGAAGAAAACCTGAGCCAGACCTGTCTTAAATCCCTCTGTGATTTTTCTGTGACATATTGTATTGTTGTTCAAGAAAATAAAATGTTTTGATAAATTATTCAACAATGACTCTTTGCCTTTGATTTCCTCTCTGTAGTTTCAGCGGTTGCCCTCTGGGGTGGAGTTTGATTGATTCAGTCAGTCGTATTTGCGGGTATTCAGGCACGTTTTCCGTAAATGTCCTGTTAGTGCCTCTTGAGTAAGTAGATCGGATGCAAAAACAGAATGTGAACAAACTGAGTACTTGATAGGCATGATGCTGCTGAGATGAACGCAATACAAACATATACATATTGAACCACCATGTTGCAGCAACTATAAGATAAATACCCCTGAAGTACCACCGGCATGTCAGTTATCACTCATTTTGTGAAATATCTCAACTGCTGCTTGAATTGTAAAACATTTTGTACAGACATCTGTGGCTCCTTGGTATATTATTTCGAAACAAGACTGCCTTTTTTTTTTTTTTTTTTTTTTTTTTACATACTCTAATATGACTTTTTTGACATACCATATACTGACTTTTTTGACATACTATTCTATGACTTAAAGACTTTTTTTTGACATAATGGCTTTTTTTGAACAAACTACACAGATTTTTTTCAACATACTATACTATGACATTTTTCGACAGTATGCCATGTTTTTTATAACTATTTTCGACAGACTACACTAAAGCTACACTTTTTTGAAAAAAAAAACACAAATCATCATAGTATAATATGTGGAACAAATAAAAAAATTCATTGTATGGTATGTCAAAGAACTATGTTGATATATAAGATAAGATAAGATAAGATAAGATATTCCTTTATTAGTCCCACAGTGGGGAAATTTACACGTTACAGCAGCAATACAAATAAAAATAAATTAGTATATACATAATAGAAAATAGAAAAAAGTAAAGACAGAAAAAATGTGTCCATCATATCAATGATATAATTGTACAAAAGTCCTTATTGCACGTATGTCCGGTGAGTTTGTTGTGAATGTGAATGTGTATGCGGTTTACTGGGAGCAGTGCTGGTTGTGAATGTGTATGTGGTTTACTGGGAGCAGTGCTGGTTGTGGAGTCTAACAGCTGCAGGCAGGAAGGACCTTCTGTAACGCTCCTTCGTACACTTAGGGTGTAGCAGCCTGTCACTGAAGGAGCTCTCCAGAGCTCTGATGGTGTCTCTCATGGGGTGGGAGTCCTTCTCCATCATGGATGACAGCTTAGCCATCGTCCTCCTCTCTCCCACCACCTCACTTGTCCAGAGAGCATCCCAGACAGAGCTGGCCCTTTTAATAATCTTATCCAGCCTCTTCCTGTCTGCAGCTGTATGCTGCTGCCCCAGCAAACCACTCCATAAAATATGGCTGATGCCACAACAGTGTCATAAAATGTTTTCAGGAGTGTCCCCTGCACTCCAAAAGACCTCAGTCTCCTAGCAGATACAGTCTGCTCTGGCCTTTCTTATGGAGTGCAGAGGAGTTTGTTGTCCAGTCCAGTTTATTGTTCAGGTGAACACCCAGGTATTTATAAGATGTCACCATCTCAATGTCTGATCCCTATGTTCACCGGTGTTGGAGGGGGATGAGTTTGCCTGCGGAAATCCACCACCAGCTCTTTAGTTTTCCCCCGTTGATCTGGAGGTGGTTCCGCAGCACCAGTCCACAAGTCCTGGGAAAGTTCTCTGTACTCCGCGTCGTCCCCATCAGTGATGAGGCCGACGATAGCAAGTCATCAGAGAACTTCTGCAGGTGACAGGTTGGTGAGTTGTAGAAGAAGTCTGCAGTGTAGAGCGTGAAGAGGAACATATATATATATATATATATATATATATATATAACAGTCATAGTATAGTCATAGTATAGTATGTGGGACAAAAAAGTTTTATTATTGGTAAAAAGTATAATATATTGCAAAAAGAAAGAAAGAAAGATATTCCTTTATTAGTCCCACAGTGGAGAAATTCAGTTTTACACTCTGTTGTTCACGCTTCTCGGCCTTTTGGCTAAGATCAAGTGTAGTATCTGTTCTTATCAGTTTAATATCTGATACATCCTCTAGAAGGGGACAATTTGTTGGGGCGGCAGTAGCTCAGTCCGTAAGGACTTGGGTTAGGACGCGGGCCCGTTTAAGTCCCTGGACCCCCGGCGGTGCCAGTTTACCTCTTGGGCACTGCCGAGGTGCCCCTGAGCAAGGCACCGAACCCCCAACTGCTCTGGGTGCTTGTCAGGAGCAGCCTGACATCTGACATCTCTCCATTGACAAAAATAAAAAAAATATTGTATATTATGTAGAAAAAAAATGATACAATAGCATGTCAAAAAAATTTAAAAGTCATATGTACTGTATGTCAAAATGTTATGTCGAAATAATAAAAAAGTCATTGTACAGCATGTCGAAAAAAATTCATACTATAATATGCTAAAAAAAATTAAAAAGGCCTAGTATAGTATGTCGAAAAATTTCATGAAAAAAAGTCATAGTATAGTATGTCGAAAAATTTCATAAAAAACAGGTCATAGTATTGAAACTTGAAAAAAAATCATGTTAAGAGTCATATTATAGTATGTTAAACAGTATTATGATTAAAAAAGTCATATTATGTTGAAAAATTTCATGAAAAAAAGTCATAGTATAGTATGTCGAAAAATTTCATGATAAACAGGTCATAGTGTGGAATCTTGAAAAAAAATCATGTTAACAGTGATATTATAGTATGTGTAGGAGCCATCCATGTAAGTTTGTAATTAATATGCATTTTGCTTGGCTCCAGTGTTTGTTGCTATTGGTACTTGGTGGAAGGGGTGTCACTATGGGTGTGTGCTCCACAGTTACCAAATAGAGGCACTCACCTGCAGTCACGGGATCACTCTCCATCATGGTAGGGTGAGCGTTGAGGTGAAACTTTCTGCTGACCGCACCTGTAGACCGCGTTAAGAGAATATTTATAACGCGCATTTGGAGAGCGCAGTTGTGATTATTTGGAGCACTGAGGGTCGATTGTTTGAAGTGTTGATTCACGGAACGTTTCGTTGATGATCCTGCGGTCATGTAACAACGCTTCAAACGCGGAAACGGAGCACGCGGATGACGCTATCGGAGCTCATTCGTTTACTGCGTTCATTCAACCTGCGAACAGGTTCATTGATAAAAGTCGCTGGATGAGAGGTATGGCAACACACACACACACACAACAGCTAGTTCTTTAAAGCTAAACTATTCCCCAGTCAGGCTTTAGCGATGCAACCATACAAGGTGGTTGTGTTGATTTGTTGTTTTGAGCCGTTTGTTATTTTCGTGTCATCAAGCAGGAGAGCCATCGGCCCTGGAGTACCGCCATGGTGTTGTTTTAAGACAGCCTGTCTGATTCAATACTGGCGTATAGGTGCATAAATACCCCTCGCTAGTATGCACAGAAGACTAGGGTGAAGTTAGTTTAGTTTTCTGTTTAGTTTAGGGGGAATCTGATTTACCTGTCTGCCTGTTGGTTGGTCATTTTCTGAAACTTAAATAAGGTGTATGCCATATTTTCCTCATTAAACGACTAGTTAAGGAACTGTGTAAAATATATGATTTTTAATTATTCGCAAATGAGAAATGGAGTCAAATAAATCACACTCTTGTCCTGATGTCAGTGTTAAAGAGAAAAGAGATTGGAAAGCCACTGCCAAAGCCACGGCAAATAAGATTGAAAGGCTTCAGACAGAACGTCAATCTAAAGTTCACAAAATAAAAGGTGTTGTAAAAGTCATTAAAGGGCTTATGCAAACAGAAGATAATGCACCAATTATCCAGTCTCATCTTGAAAATGTATCTGTGTTGCGTGAGGATGCAAATCAGCTTCACGGAGCGGTGATTCAGATGCTTCCTCAGGAGGAACAAGAAAGACAAAATGCTTAGTTTCTCAGTATATGTGAACATAATGCTGGGTTTATCAAAGATGTCAAGAAATGGCTTTCCGATACTAATGGGAAAATTAACCAAGGTGCAGTTGTCACAAGCTCAGAAGGTCTTGTCATCGTACCTCAGTCACACTTACCTTGTGCTGAGTTGCTGGATGTATAAAACAGTGAAAATGATTCCTGTGCATCTGAATGTGATGAAAATGGTGCTGGAAATTCTGCTACAGCAGATGATGTTGGGCCTAGTGACAGCATCTCTAATGTGGCAAGCAGAACATCAAGGAAAAGGAGCTCAGTTGGAAATAAGTCCACTGTGTCATCTACTTCATCAGCACGCATTAAAGCTGAAGCAGATATGGCTGCGCTCCTCGCTCGTCAAAGGCTGTTGAAGGAGAAGCACGCTCTGGATGAACAAGAGGAGAAGCTCCGGAGAAAGAAAGAGCAGCTCAACTTGGAGATGGAGATAGCTGCATCAGTAGCAAAAGTAAATGTGTTAAGAGCTTCTGGCTCTCGGGTGTCTAATGCTGTACCTGATGGATCAGATGGAATGAATTCATATTTTGATAGAGAACAAAACAGAGTTCAAACATTGAATGCTGATGCTAAAACATTTGTGCCGGTGGTTATTGGTCAGTCATCTCAGCACGTTTCTGTAGGTGATCAGCTATATCTGCATACGCAGGATGTAAAACCTAAGGTAAGGAATGTGGATTTAAAGCCGAGAACCACATTTCCAAATCAGTTGGAGCCGATGACAGAGCAAGGTGGCATACGGAGTGCTCAAGCACATCCTCTGTTCCAGTCGCAACCTGATTGCAACCTGAACATTTCTGATCAGCGACACCTAGTATCTGTTATGGAAAAACAAAATGAAATTACATCCTTTGAGCATATTATTGAGGAAAGGACTCACAGCTCTAAAGACTGTTTATATTTTCTGGAGCAGTACACCAGAGGGCAGCCTAGGGAACTCGTTAGAAGCTGTCAACATATGCCTCATGAATCTGGCTATGCTAAGGCCAAGTCTTTGCTTGAAGAACATTTTGGCAATTCACTGAAAATTGCTTCTGCCTATCTGGACAAAGTTTTCTCATTGCCTGTAATAAAATCTGAGGATGTCAAAGCACTGCAGGCATATAGCTTCCTGTTGCGGGGATGCTGCAATGCTATTAAGTCCAGTCAGGAGTTGGACGTCTCCGGTAATATGCAGACAGTCATTAAAAAAACTGCCCTATAAGCTCAGGGATAAGTGGAGAGATGTTGCCTGTGATTTACAGGACAGGTTTCAATGCAGAGTCACTTTTCATGATATCGTTAAGTTTATTGAAAGGCAGGTGAAAACTGCAAGCAATCCACTGTTTGGGGATCTGCAGGAGCAACCAGCAGTTTTAAGAAGGGATGTGAGATGCTCTAAATCTCAAGAGTTTCTCTAAGGCAAAGGGAAGTAGCTTTGCCACCACCGTTGCTACAGTGGACAAGAGGAGTGGATCTGCAGCCACCACAGAAAAGGGCTCTCCTGTTAAAATTTGCATGTTTTGTGGAGCTGGACATACTTTGGATCTGTGTCTCCTATTAGAAAAGAAGACACATGGTGAAAAGATGTCTTTTACACAAAACATTGGGGTGAAACTTTCTGTTGATCGCATCTTTAGACCGCACATTTAGAGAGCGCATTTAGAGAGCGCATTTAGAGAGCGCATTTGTGATTATTTGGAGCATTGAGTGTCGATTGTTTGAGCAGCGTCGTACACTAATAAAGGACAAGAATCAGAGCTGAAGGTGAAGTGGAGTCTGTGTGCGCGTCACCAATTTATCCTGTGTTTAGCCTACCGTAGCTGTTTCTTTGTGGTCGCCATTCAGCCGCAATAGTATGTTGAACAATATTATGATGAAATAAAGTCATTATAGTACATTGGAAAATTTCATGAAAAAAAGTCATAGTATAGTATGTCGAAAATTTTTTATGAAAAACAGGTCATAGTATTGAAACTTGAAAAAAATCATGTTAACAGTCATATTATAGTATGTTAAACAATATTATGATGAACGAAAGTCATTATAGTATGCTGAAAAATTTCATAAAAAAAAGTCATAGTATAGTATGTCGAAAATTTTTTCGAAAAACAGGTCATAGTGTGGAATAGTGAAAAAATTCACGTTAACAGCCATATTATAATATGTTAAACAATATTATGATGAAATAAAGTCATTATAGTACATGGAAAAATTTCATGAAAAAAGTCATAGTATAGTACGTCGAAAAATTTTATGAAAAACAGGTCATAGTATTGAAACTTGAAAAAAATCATGTTAACAGTCATATTATAGTATGTTAAACAATATTATGATGAAATAAAGTCATTATAGTATGTTGAAAATTTCATGAAAAAAAAGTCATGGTATAGTATGTCGAAAAATTTTATGAAGAACATGTCATAGTGTGGATTCTTTAAAAATAATCATGTAAACGGCCATATTATAATATGTTGAACAATATTATGATGAAATAAAGTCATTATAGTACGTTGAAAAATTTCATGAAAAAAAAGTCATAGTATAGTATGTCGAAATTTTTTTCGAAAAACAGGTCATAGTGTGGAATCTTGAAAAAATTCACGTTAACAGCCATATTATTATATGTTAAGTAATATTATGATGAAATAAAGTCATTGTAGTACGTTGAAAAATTTCATGAAAAAAAAGTCATGGTATAGTATGTCGAAAATTTTTTATAAAAACAGGTCATAGTATTGAAACTTGAAAAAAATCATGTTAACAGTCATATTATAGTATGTTAAACAATATTATGATGAAAGAAAGTCATTATAGTACATTGAAAAATTTCATGAAAAAAAAGTCATAGTATCGTATGTCGAAAAATTTTATGGAAAACAGGTCATAGTGTGGAATCTTGAAAAAAATCATGTTAACAGCCATATCATAATATGGTAAACAATATTATGATGAAATAAATTCATTATAGTACATTGAACAATTTCATGAAAAAAAAGTCATAGTATAGTATGTCGAAATTTTTTTCGAAAAACAGGTCATATTGTGGAATCTTGAAAAAATTCACGTTAACAGCCATATTATTATATGTTAAGCAATATTATGATGAAATAAAGTCATTATAATACGTTGAAAAATTTCATGAAAAAAAGTCATAGTGTGGAATCTTGAAAAAAATCATGTTAACAGCCATATTATAGTATGTTAAACAATATTATGATGAAATAAAGTCATTATAGTACATTGAAAAATTTCATGAAAAAAAGTCATAGTATAGTATGTCGAAAAATTTTTCCCAAAACAGGTCATAGTATTGAAACTTGAAAAAAACATGTTAACAGTCATTTTATAGTATGTTAAACAATATTATGATGAGATAAAGTCATTATAGTACGTTGAAAAATTTCATGAAAAAAAGTCATAGTATAGTATGTCAAATTTTTTTGAAAAACAGGTCATAGTGTGGAATCTTGAAAAAATTCACGTTAATAGTCGTATTATTATATGTTAAGCAATATTATGATGAAATAAAGTCATTATAATACGTTGAAAAATTTCATGAAAAAAAGTCATAGTATAGTATGTCGAAAAATTTCATGGAAAACAGGTCATCGTGTGGAATCTTGAAAAAAATCATGTTAACAGCCATATTATAGTATGTTAAACAATATTATGATGAGATAAAGTCATTATAGTACGTTGAAAAATTTCATGAAAAAAAGTCATAGTATAGTATGTCGAAAAATTTTATGAAAAAATGGTCATAGTGTGGATTCTTTAAAAAAATCATGTTAACAGCCATATTATAATATTTTAAACAATATTATGATGAAATAAAGTCATTATAGTACGTTGAACAATTTCATGAAAAAAAAGTCATGGTATAGTATGTCGAAAAATTTTATGAAAAACAGGTCATAGTGTGGAATCTTGAAAAAATTCACGTTAACAGCCATATTATTATATGTTAAACAATATTGTGATAAAATAAAGTCATTATAGTACATTGAAAAATTTCATGAAAAAAGTCATAGTATAGTATATCAATTTTTTTGAAAAACAGGTCAGTGTGGATCCTTTAAAAAAATTCATGTTAACAGCCATATTATAATATGTTAAACAATATTATGATGAAATAAAGTCATTATAGTACGTTGAAAAATTTCATGAAAAAAAAGTCATAGTATAGTATGTCGAAAAATTTTTTGGAAAAACAGGTCATATTGTGGAATCTTGAAAAAATTCACGTTAATAGTCATATTATTATTATATGTCAAGCAATATTATGATGAAATAAAGTCATTATAATACATTGAAAAATTTCATGAAAAAAAGTCATAGTATAGTATGTCGAAAAATTTCATGGAAAATAGGTCATCGTGTGGAATCTTGAAAAAAATCATGTTAACAGTCATATTATAATATGTTAAACAATATTATGATGAAATAAAGTCATTATAGTACATTGAAAAATTTCATGAAAAAAAAGTCATAGTATAGTATGTCGAAATCTTTTTCTAAAAAAAGGTCATATTGTGGAATCTTGAAAAAAATTCATGTTAACAGCCATATTATAATATGTTAAGCAATATTATGATGAAATAAAGTCATTATAATACGTTGAAAAATTTCATGAAAAAAAGTCATAGTACAGTATGTCAAAAATTTCATGTAAAATAGGTCATAGTGTGGAATTTTGAAAAAAATCATGTTAACAGCCATATTATAATATGTTAAACAATATTATGATGAAATAAAGTCATTATAGTACATTGAAAAATTTCATGAAAAAAAGTCATAGTATAGTATGTCGAAAATTTTTCCCAAAACAGGTCATAGTATTGAAACTTGAAAAAAACATGTTAACAGTCATTTTATAGTATGTTAAACAATATTATGATGAGATAAAGTCATTATAGTACGTTGAAAAATTTCATGAAAAAAAGTCATAGTATAGTATGTCAAATTTTTTTGAAAAACAGGTCATAGTGTGGAATCTTGAAAAAATTCACGTTAATAGTCGTATTATTATATGTTAAGCAATATTATGATGAAATAAAGTCATTATAATACGTTGAAAAATTTCATGAAAAAAAAGTCATAGTATAGTATGTCGAAAAAATTTCATGGAAAGCAGGTCATCGTGTGGAATCTTGAAAAAAATCATGTTAACAGCCATATTATAGTATGTTAAACAATATTATGATGAGATAAAGTCATTATAGTACGTTGAAAAATTTCATGAAAAAAAGTCATAGTATAGTATGTCGAAAAATTTTATGAAAAAATGGTCATAGTGTGGATTCTTTAAAAAAATCATGTTAACAGCCATATTATAATATTTTAAACAATATTATGATGAAATAAAGTCATTATAGTACGTTGAACAATTTCATGAAAAAAAAAGTCATGGTATAGTATGTCGAAAAAATTTTATGAAAAACAGGTCATAGTGTGGAATCTTGAAAAAAATTCACGTTAACAGCCATATTATTATATGTTAAACAATATTATGATAAAATAAAGTCATTATAGTACATTGAAAAATTTCATGAAAAAAAGTCATAGTATAGTATATCAATTTTTTTGAAAAACAGGTCAGTGTGGATCCTTTAAAAAAATTCATGTTAACAGCCATATTATAATATGTTAAACAATATTATGATGAAATAAAGTCATTATAGTACGTTGAAAAATTTCATGAAAAAAAAGTCATAGTATAGTATGTCGAAATTTTTTTCGAAAAACAGGTCATATTGTGGAATCTTGAAAAAATTCACGTTAATAGTCATATTATTATTATATGTCAAGCAATATTATGATGAAATAAAGTCATTATAATACGTTGAAAAATTTCATGAAAAAAAGTCATAGTATAGTATGTCGAAAAATTTCATGGAAAATAGGTCATCGTGTGGAATCTTGAAAAAAAATTCATGTTAACAGCCATATTATAATATGTTAAACAATATTATGATGAAATAAAGTCATTATAGTACATTGAAAAATTTCATGAAAAAAAAGTCATAGTATAGTATGTCGAAATCTTTTTCTAAAAATAGGTCATATTGTGGAATCTTGAAAAAATTCACGTTAACAGCCATATTATAATATGTTAAGCAATATTATGATGAAATAAAGTCATTATAATACGTTGAAAAATTTCATGAAAAAAAGTCATAGTACAGTATGTCGAAAAATTTCATGTAAAATAGGTCAAGTGTGGAATTTTGAAAAAAATCATGTTAACAGCCATATTATAATATGTTAAACAATATTATGATGAAATAAAGTCATTATAGTACATTGAAAAATTTCATGAAAAAAAAGTCATAGTATAGTATGTCGAAAATTTTTCCCAAAACAGGTCATAGTATTGAAACTTGAAAAAAATCATGTTAACAGTCATATTATAGTATGTTAAACAATATTATGATGAGATAAAGTTATTATAGTACGTTGAAAAATTTCATGAAAAAAAGTCATAGTATAGTATGTCAAATTTTTTTGAAAAACAGGTCATAGTGTGGAATCTTTAAAAAAATTCATGTTAACAGCCATATTATAGTATGTTAAACAATATTATGATGAAATAAAGTCATTATAGTACGTTGAAAAATTTCATGAAAAAAAAGTCATGGTATAGTATGTCGAAAAATTTTATGAAAAACAGGTCATAGTGTGGAATCTTGAAAAAATTCACGTTAACAGCCATATTATTATATGTTAAACAATATTGTGATAAAATAAAGTCATTATAGTACATTGAAAAATTTCATGAAAAAAGTCATAGTATAGTATGTCAATTTTTTTGAAAAACAGGTCAGTGTGGATCCTTTAAAAAAAATCATGTTAACAGCCATATTATAATATGTTAAACAATATTATGATGAAATAAAGTCATTATAGTACGTTGAAAAATTTCATGAAAAAAAGTCATAGCATAGTATGTCGAAAAATTTCATGGAAAACAGGTCATAGTGTGGAATTTTGAAAACATTCACGTTAACAGCCATATTATTATATGTTAAGCAATATTATGATGAAATAAAGTCATTATAGTACATTGAAAAATTTCATGAAAAAAAGTCATAGTATAGTGTGTCGAAAATTTTTCCCAAAACAGGTCATAGTATTGAAACTTGAAAAAAACATGTTAACAGTCATATTATAGTATGTTAAACAATATTATTATGAGATAAAGTCATTATAGTACGTTGAAAAATTTCATGAAAAAAAGTCATAGTATAGTATGTCGAAAAATTTTATGAAAAAAAGGTCATAGTGTGGATTCTTTAAAAAAATCATGTTAATGGCCATATTATAGTATGTTAAACAATATTATGATGAAATAAAGTCATTATAGTACATTGAAAAATTTCATGAAAATAGTCATAGTATAGTATGTCAAATTTTTTTGAAAAACAGGTCATAGTGTGGATTCTTTAAAAAAATTCATGTTAACAGTCATATTATAATATGTTAAACAATATTATGATGAAATAAAGTCATTATAGTACGTTGAAAAATTTCATGAAAAAAAAGTCATAGTATAGTATGTCGAAATTTTTTTCGAGAAACAGGTCATATTGTGGAATCTTGAAAAAATTCACGTTAACAGTCATATTATTATATGTTAAGCAATATTATGATGAAATAAAGTCATTATAATACGTTGAAAAATTTCATGAAAAAAAGTCATAGCATAGTATGTCGAAAAATTTCATGGAAAACAGGTCATAGTGTGGAATCTTGAAAAAATTCACGTTAACAGCCTTATTATTATATGTTAAGCAATATTATGATGAAATAAAGTCATCATAATACGTTTAAAAATTTCATGAAAAAAAAGTCATAGTATAGTATGTCGAAAAAATTTTATGGAAAACAGGTCATAGCATTGAAACTTGAAAAAAATCATGTTAACAGCCATATCATAATATGTTAAACAATATTATGATGAAATAAATTCATTATAGTACATTGAAAAATTTCATGAAAAAAAGTCATAGCATAGTATGTCGAAAAATTTCATGGAAAACAGGTCATAGTGTGGAATCTTGAAAAAATTCACGTTAACAGCCTTATTATTATATGTTAAGCAATATTATGATGAAAGAAAGTCATCATAATACGTTTAAAAATTTCATGAAAAAAAAGTCATAGTATAGTATGTCGAAAAAATTTTATGGAAAACAGGTCATAGCATTGAAACTTGAAAAAAATCATGTTAACAGCCATATCCTAATATATTAAACAATATTATGATGAAATAAATTCATTATAGTACATTGAAAAATTTCATGAAAAAAAGTCATAGTATAGTATGTCAAATTTTTTTGAAAAACAGGTCATAGTGTGGATTCTTTAAAAAAATTCATGTTAACAGTCATATTATAGTATGTTAAACAATTTTATGATGAGATAAAGTCATTATAGTACGTTGAAAAATTTCATGAAAAAAAGTCATAGTATAGTATGTCGAAAATTTTTCCCAAAACAGGTCATAGTATTGAAACTTGAAAAAAACATGTTAACAGTCATATTATAGTATGTTAAACAATATTATGATGAGATAAAGTCATTATAGTACGTTGAAAAATTTCATGAAAAAAAGTCATAGTATAGTATGTCAAATTTTTTTGAAAAACAGGTCATAGTGTGGAATCTTTAAAAAAAATTCATGTTAACAGCCATATTATAGTATGTTAAACAATATTATGATGAAATAAAGTCATTATAGTACGTTGAAAAATTTAATGAAAAAAAATGATAGTATAGTATGTCGAAAAATTTTATGAAAAAAAGGTCATAGTGTGGATTCTTTAAAAAAATCATGTTAACAGCCATATTATAATATGTTAAACAATATTATGATGAAATAAAGTCATTATAGTACGTTGAACAATTTCATGAAAAAAGTCATAGTATAGTATGTCAATTTTTTTGAAAAACAGGTCAGTGTGGAATCTTTAAAAAAATTCATGTTAACAGCCATATTATAATATGTTAAACAATATTATGATGAAATAAAGTCATTATAGTACGTTGAAAAATTTCATTAAAATAAGTCATAGTATAGTATGTCGAAAAATTTTATGAAAAACAGGTCATAGTGTGGATTCTTTAAAAAAATCATGTTAACAGCCATATTATTATATGTTAAACAATATTGTGATGAAATAAAGTCATTGTAGTACGTTGAAAAATTTCATGAAAAAAAGTCATAGTATAGTATGTCGAAAATTTTTTTATGTAAAACAGGTCATAGTATTGAAACTTGAAAAAAATCATGTTAACAGTCATATTATAGTATGTTAAACAATATTATGATGAAAGAAAGTCATTATAGTATGCTGAAAAATTTCATAAAAAAAAGTCATAGTATAGTATGTCGAAAATTTTTTCGAAAAACAGGTCATAGTGTGGAATATTGAAAAAATTCACGTTAACAGCCATATTATAATATGTTAAACAATATTATGATGAAATAAAGTCATTGTAGTACGTTGAAAAATTTCATGAAAAAAAGTCATAGTATAGTATGTCGAAAATTTTTTTTATGTAAAACAGGTCATAGTATTGAAACTTGAAAAAAATCATGTTAACAGTCATGTTATAGTATGTTAAACAATATTATGATGAAATAAAGTCTTTATAATACGTTGAAAAATTTCATGAAAAAAAGTCAGGGTACAGTATGTCGAAAAATTTCATGGAAAACAGGTCATAGTGTGGAATCTTGAAAAAAATCATGTTAACAGCCATATTATAATATGTTAAACAATATTATGATGAAATAAAGTCATTATAGTACATTGAAAAATTTCATGAAAATAAGTCATAGTATAGTATGTCGAAAATTTTTCCCAAAACAGGTCATATTGTGGAATCTTGAAAAAAATCATGTTAACAGCCATATTATAATATGTTAAGCAATATTATGATGAAATAAAGTCATTATAATACGTTGAAAAATTTCATGAAAAAAAGTCATAGTACAGTATGTCGAAACATTTCATGGAAAACAGGTCATAGTGTGGATTCTTTAAAAAAATCATGTTAACAGCCATATTATAATATGTTAAACAATATTATGATGAAATAAAGTCATTATAGTACATTGAAAAATTTCATGAAAAAAAAGTCATAGTATAGTATGTCGAAAAATTTTATCAAAAACAGGTCATAGTGTTGAAACTTGAAAAAAACATGTGAACAGTCATATTATAGTATGTTAAACAATATTATGATGAGATAAAGTCATTATAGTACGTTGAAAAATTTCATGAAAAAAAGTCATTGTATAGTATGTCAAATTTTTTTGAAAAACAGGTCATAGTGTGGAATCTTTAAAAAAATTCATGTTAACAGCCATATTATAATATGTTAAACAATATTATGATGAAATAAAGTCATTATAGTACGTTGAAAAATTTCATGAAAAAAAAGTCATAGTATAGTATGTCGAAATTTTTTTCGAAAAACAGGTCATATTGTGGAATCTTGAAAAAATTCACGTTAATAGTCATATTATTATATGTTAAGCAATATTATGATGAAATAAAGTCATTATAATACGTTGAAAAATTTCATGAAAAAAAGTCATAGTATATTATGTCGAAAAATTTCATGGAAAACAGGTCATCGTGTGGAATCTTGAAAAAAATCATGTTAACAGCCATATTATAATATGTTAAACAATATTATGATGAAATAAAGTCATTATAGTACATTGAAAAATTTCATGAAAAAAAAGTCATAGTATAGTATGTCGAAAAATTTCATGGAAAATAGGTCATAGTATTGAAACTTGAAAAAAACATGTTAACAGTCATATTATAGTATGTTAAACAATATTATGATGAGATAAAGTCATGATAGTACGTTGAAAAATTTCATGAAAAAAAGTCATAGTATAGTATGTCAAATTTTTTTGAAAAACAGGTCATAGTGTGGAATCTTTAAAAAAATTCATGTTAACAGCCATATTATAGTATGTTAAACAATATTATGATGAAATAAAGTCATTATAGTACGTTGAAAAATTTCATGAAAAAAAATGATAGTATAGTATGTCGAAAAATTTTATGAAAAAAAGGTCATAGTGTGGATTCTTTAAAAAAATCATGTTAATGGCCATATTATATTATGTTAAACAATATTATGATGAAATAAAGTCATTATAGTACATTGAAAAATTTCATGAAAATAGTCATAGTATAGTATGTCAAAAAATTTTTTGGAAAACAGGTCATAGTGTGGATTCTTTAAAAAAATTCATGTTAACAGTCATATTATAATATGTTAAACAATATTATGATGAAATAAAGTCATTATAGTACGTTGAAAAATTTCATGAAAAAAAAGTCATAGTATAGTATGTCGAAATTTTTTTCGAGAAACAGGTCATATTGTGGAATCTTGAAAAAATTCACGTTAACAGTCATATTATTATATGTTAAGCAATATTATGATGAAATAAAGTCATTATAATACGTTGAAAAATTTCATGAAAAAAAGTCATAGCATAGTATGTCGAAAAATTTCATGGAAAACAGGTCATAGTGTGGAATCTTTAAAAAAATTCATGTTAACAGCCATATTATAATATGTTAAACAATATTATGATGAAATAAAGTCATTATAATACGTTGAAAAATTTCATGAAAAAAAAGTCATAGTATAGTATGTCGAAAAAATTTTATGGAAAACAGGTCATAGTATTGAAACTTGAAAAAAATCATGTTAACAGCCATATCATAATATGTTAAACAATATTATGATGAAATAAAGTCATTATAGTACATTGAAAAATTTCATGAAAAAAAGTCATAGTATAGTATGTCAAAATTTTTTTGAAAAACAGGTCATAGTGTGGATTCTTTAAAAAAATTCATGTTAACAGTCATATTATAGTATGTTAAACAATATTATGATGAGATAAAGTCATTATAGTACGTTGAAAAATTTCATGAAAAAAAGTCATAGTATAGTATGTCGAAAAATTTTATCCAAAACAGGTCATAGTATTGAAACTTGAAAAAAACATGGTAACAGCCATATTATAGTATGTTAAACAATATTATGATGAAATAAAGTCATTATAGTACGTTGAAAAATTCATGAAAAAAAAAGTCAGGGTACAGTATGTCGAAAAATTTTATGAAGAACAGGTCATAGTGTGGATTCTTTAAAAAAATCATGTTAATGGCCATATTATAGTATGTTAAACAATATTATGATGAAATAAAGTCATTATAGTACATTGAAAAATTTCATGAAAAAAGTCATAGTACAGTATGTCGAAAATTTTCATGGAAAAACAGGTCATATTGTGGAATCTTGAAACAATTCATGTTAACAGTCATATTATTATATGTTAAGCAATATTATGATGAAATAAAGTCTTTATAATACGTTGAAAAATTTCATGAAAAAAAGTCATAGTATAGTATGTCGAAAAATTTCATGGAAAACAGGTCATAGTGTGGAATCTTGAAAAAAACATGTTAACAGCCATATTATAATATGTTAAACAATATTATGATGAAATAAAGTTATTATAGTACATTGAAAAATTTCATCAAAAAAGTCATAGTATAGTTTGTCATAGTATAGTATGTCGAAATTTTTTTCGAAAAACAGGTCATATTGTGGAATCTTGAAAAAATTCACGTTAACAGCCTTATTATTATATGTTAAGCAATATTATGATGAAATAAAGTCATCATAATACGTTTAAAAATTTCATGAAAAAAAAGTCATAGTATAGTATGTCGAAAGAATTTTATGGAAAACAGGTCATAGCATTGAAACTTGAAAAAAATCATGTTAACAGCCATATCATAATATGTTAAACAATATTATGATGAAATAAATTCATTATAGTACATTGAAAAATTTCATGAAAAAAAGTCATAGTATAGTATGTCAAATTTTTTTGAAAAACAGGTCATAGTGTGGATTCTTTAAAAAAATTCATGTTAACAGTCATATTATAGTATGTTAAACAATATTATGATGAGATAAAGTCATTATAGTACGTTGAAAAATTTCATGAAAAAAAGTCATAGTATAGTATGTCGAAAATTTTTCCCAAAACAATTCATAGTATTGAAACTTGAAAAAAACATGTTAACAGTCATATTATAGTATGTTAAACAATATTATGATGAGATAAAGTCATTATAGTACGTTGAAAAATTTCATGAAAAAAGTCATAGTATAGTTTGTCAATTTTTTTGAAAAACAGGTCAGTGTGGATCCTTTAAAAAAATTCATGTTAACAGCCATATTATAATATGTTAAACAATATTATGATGAAATAAAGTCATTATAGTACGTTGAAAAATTTCATGAAAAAAAAGTCATAGTATAGTATGTCGAAATTTTTTTCGAAAAACAGGTCATATTGTGGAATCTTGAAAAAATTCACGTTAATAGTCATATTATTATTATATGTCAAGCAATATTATGATGAAATAAAGTGATTATAATACGTTGAAAAATTTCATGAAAAAAAGTCATAGTATAGTATGTCGAAAAATTTCATGGAAAATAGGTCATCGTGTGGAATCTTGAAAAAAATCATGTTAACAGCGATATTATAATATGTTAAACAATATTATGATGAAATAAAGTCATTATAGTACATTGAAAAATTTCATGAAAAAAAAGTCATAGTATAGTATGTCGAAATTTTTTTCGAAAAATAGGTCATATTGTGGAATCTTGAAAAAATTCACGTTAACATCCATATTATTATATGTTAAGCAATATTATGATGAAATAAAGTCATTATAATACGTTGAAAAATTTCATGAAAAAAAGTCATAGTACAGTATGTCGAAAAATTTCATGGAAAACAGGTCATAGTGTGGAATTTTGAAAAAAATCATGTTAACAGCCATATTATAATATGTTAAACAATATTATGATGAAATAAAGTCATTATAGTACGTTGAAAAATTTCATTAAAATAAGTCATAGTATAGTATGTCGAAAAATTTTATGAAAAACAGGTCATAGTGTGGATTCTTTAAAAAAATCATGTTAACAGCCATATTATTGTATGTTAAACAATATTATGATGAAATAAAGTCATTATAGTACATTGAAAAATTTCATGAAAAAAAGTCATAGTATGTCGAAAAATTTTTCCCAAAACAGGTCATAGTATTGAAACTTGAAAAAAACATGTTAACAGTCATATAGTTTGTTAAACAATATTATGATGAAATAAAGTCATTATAGTACATTGAAAATTTCATGAAAAAAGTCATTTTTTTTTTTTTTAAAAATTTTTTATTAAAAATATTTTATTGTGTATTTTTTTAAATTTTCACTTTTACAGCTTTTTTTTTATATTTTAAAAAATTTTATGATAAAATAAAGTCATTATAGTACATTGAAAAATTTCATGAAAAAAGTCATAGTATAGTATGTCTTTTTTAAGCTTGGTCCTTTAAAAAAATTCATGTTACACCATATTATAATATGTTAAACAATATTATATAAATAAAGTCATTATACGTTGAAAAATTTCATGGAAAACAGGTCATAGTATAGTATGTCGAATTTTTTTTGAAAAACAGGTCATATTGTGGAATCTTGAATTCCTTAATATCATATTATTATATGAACAATATTATGAGAAAAAAGTCATTTTAAAAAATTTTTTAAAAAAAAATTTATTTTTTTTTTTTTGAAAAATTTTTTATAAAACAGATCATCTTGTGGAATCTTGAAAAAAATCATGTTAACAGCCATATTATAATATGTTAAACAATATTATGATGAAATAAAGTCATTATAGTACATTGAAAAATTTCATGAAAAAAAAGTCATAGTATAGTATGTCGAAATTTTTTTCGAAAAATAGGTCATCGTGTGGAATCTTGAAAAAATTCACGTTAACAGCCATATTATTATATGTTAAGCAATATTATGATGAAATAAAGTCATTATAATACGTTGAAATATTTCATGAAAAAAAGTCATAGTACAGTATGTCGAAAAATTTCATGGAAAACAGGTCATAGTGTGGAATTTTGAAAAAAATCATGTTAACAGCCATATTATAATATGTTAAACAATATTATGATGAAATAAAGTCATTATAGTACATTGAAAAATTTCATGAAAAAAAATCATAGTATAGTATGTCGAAAATTTTTCCCAAAACAGGTCATAGTATTGAAACTTGAAAAAAACATGTTAAGTCATATTATAGTATGTTAAACAATATTATGATGAGATAAAGTCATTATAGTACGTTGAAAAATTTCATGAAAAAAAGTCATAGTATAGTATGTCAAATTTTTTTGAAAAACAGGTCATAGTGTGGAATCTTTAAAAAAATTCATGTTAACAGCCATATTATAGTATGTTAAACAATATTATGATGAAATAAAGTCATTATAGTACGTTGAAAAATGTCATGAAAAAAAAGTCATAGTATAGTATGTCGAAATTTTTTTCGAGAAACAGGTCATATTGTGGAATCTTGAAAAAATTCACGTTAACAGTCATATTATTATATGTTAAGCAATATTATGATGAAATAAAGTCATTATAGTATGTTGAAAATTTCATGAAAAAAAAGTCAGGGTATAGTATGTCGAAAAATTTTATGAAGAACAGGTCGTATTGTGGAATCTTGAAAAAATTCACGTTAACAGTCATATTATTATATGTTAAGCAATATTATGATGAAATAAAGTCTTTATAATACGTTGAAAAATTTCATGAAAAAAAGTCATAGTATAGTATGTCGAAAAATTTCATGGAAAACAGGTCATAGTGTGGAATCTTGAAAAAAATCATGTTAACAGCCATATTATAATATGTTAAACAATATTATGATGAAATAAAGTCATTATAGTACATTGAAAAATTTCATGAAAAAAAGTCATAGTATAGTATGTCGAAATTTTTTTCGAAAAACAGGTCATATTGTGGAATCTTGAAAAAATTCATGTTAACAGCCATATTATTATATGTTAAGCAATATTATGATGAAATAAAGTCATTATAATACGTTGAAAAATTTCATGAAAAAAAAGTCATAGTACAGTATGTCGAAAAATTTCATGGAAAACAGGTCATAGTGTGGAATCTTTAAAAAAATCATGTTAATAGCCATATTATAATATGTTAAACAATATTATGATGAAATAAAGTCATTATAGTACATTGAAAAATTTCATGAAAAAAAGTCATAGTATAGTATGTCAAATTTTTTCCAAAACAGGTCATAGTGTTGAAACTTGAAAAAAACATGTTAACAGTCATATTATAGTATGTTAAACAATATTATGATGAGAAAAGTCATTATAGACGTGAAAAATTTCATGAAAAGCAGAATTTTTAAAATTTTTTAAAAACATTCCTCTGTGGATTCTTTAAAAAATTCATTTTAATGCCCATATTATAGTATGTTAAACAATATTATGATGAAATAAAGTCATTATAGTACTTGAACGAAAAGAGAGAGCAATTTTTAAAAAGGCAAGTGTGGATTCTTTAAAAAAAATTCATGTTAACAGCCATATTATAATATGTTAAACAATATTATGATGAAATGAAGTCATTACAGTACGTTGAAAAATTTCATGAAAAAAAAGTCATAGTATAGTATGTCGAAATTTTTTTCGAGAAACAGGTCATATTGTGGAATCTTGAAAAAATTCACGTTAACAGTCATATTATTATATGTTAAGCAATATTATGATGAAATAAAGTAATTATAATACGTTGAAAAATTTCATGAAAAAAAGTCATAGCATAGTATGTCGAAAAATTTCATGGAAAACAGGTCATAGTGTGGAATCTTGAAAAAATTCACGTTAACAGCCATATTATTATATGTTAAGCAATATTATGATGAAATAAAGTCATTATAATACGTTTAAAAATTTCATGAAAAAAAAGTCATAGTATAGTATGTCGAAAAAATTTTATGGAAAACAGGTCATAGCATTGAAACTTGAAAAAAATCATGTTAACAGCCATATCATAATATGTTAAACAATATTATGATGAAAGAAATTAATTATAGTACATTGAAAAATTTCATGAAAAAAAGTCATAGTATAGTATGTCAATTTTTTTTGAAAAACAGGTCATAGTGTGGATTCTTTAAAAAAATTCATGTTAACAGTCATATTATAGTATGTTAAACAATATTATGATGAGACAAAGTCATTATAGTACGTTGAAAAATTTCTTGAAAAAAAGTCATAGTATAGTATGTCGAAAATTTTTCCCAAAACAGGTCATAGTATTGAAACTTGAAAAAAACATGTTAACAGCCATATTATAGTATGTTAAACAATATTATGATGACATAAAGTCATTATAGTACGTTGAAAAATTTCATGAAAAAAAGTCATAGTATAGTATGTCAAATTTTTTTGAAAAACAGGTCATAGTGTGGAATCTTTAAAAAAAATTCATGTTAACAGCCATATTATTATATGTTAAACAATATTATGATAAAATAAAGTCATCATAGTACATTGAAAAATTTCATGAAAAAAGTCATAGTGTAGTATGTCGAAAAATTTTATGAAAAACAGGTCATAGTGTGGAATCTTGAAAAAATTCACGTTAACAGCCATATTATTATATGTTAAACAATATTATGATGAAATAAAGTCATTGTAGTACGTTGAAAAATTTCATGAAAAAAAGTCATGGTATAGTATGTCGAAAAATTTTATGAAAAACAGGTCATAGTGTGGAATCTTGAAAAAATTCACGTTAACAGCCATATTATAATATGTTAAACAATATTATGATTAAATAAAGTCATTATAGTACGTTGAAAAATTTCATTAAAATAAGTCATAGTATAGTATGTCGAAAAATTTTCCCAAAACAGGTCATAGTATTGAAACTTGAAAAAAACATGTTAACAATATTATTTTATTTTTTTAAAAAATTTTTTATTAAGATAAATTATTATTATATTATGAAAAATATTTTTAAAAAAAAAAATATTATATTATTTCAAAAATTTTTTAAAAAAAAATCATAATGTGGAATCTTTAAAAAAAATTCATGTTAACAGCCATATTATAGTATGTTAAACAATATTATGATGAAATAAAGTCATTATAGTACGTTGAAAAATTTCATGAAAAAAATGATAGTATAGTATGTCGAAAAATTTTATAAAAAAAAGGTCATAGTGTGGATTCTTTAAAAAAATCATGTTAACAGCCATATTATAATATGTTAAACAATATTATGATGAAATAAAGTCATTATAGTACGTTGAACAATTTCATGAAAAAAGTAATAGTATAGTATGTCAATTTTTTTGAAAAACAGGTCAGTGTGGAATCTTTAAAAAAATTCATGTAACAGCCATATTATAGTATGTTAAACAATATTATGATGAAATAAAGTCATTATAGTACGTTGAAAAATTTCATGAAAAAAAATGATAGTATAGTATGTCGAAAAATTTTATGAAAAAAAGGTCATAGATTAAAAAATATGAGCCATTATAATTAAAATATTATAAAAAAACTATAGTACAAAAATATGAAACATGTATAGTATTCAAATTTTTTTAAAACACAAGGGACAAAATTATAACACAAAATATAAAATATTATAAAAACAAGACAAATATAAACAAAGACTTTTTTTCGACATATTGAATAAAAATCAACACATATATTATATAACAATATTATAAAACATAATACTAAAAATATGAAAAAAACAAGCATAGTTTCAATCATGGAAACAGGCAAGGACAAAAATACGAACACCATATATAAAGCAATTATAAAAACCAAATACAAAAATTCAAAAAGCAGAGACAAAAATTTTATGGACCAACATAAACAAAAAAATATAACAGCCATAAATATAACATATTATAAAAAAATTTTATAGACTAAAAATTATGAAAAAAAGCAAGAGTATCAATTTTTTTGAAAACAGACTAAAAATATAACACTTATATTAACATATTATGAGAAAACTTATAGCAAAAATTATAAAAAAACAAGTTATTCAAATTTTTTTGAAAAACAAGGACTTTAAAAAAATTATAACCCTATATAATATTAAAACATTACAATTCATGAAAAAACCATTCAAAAATTTTATGAAGAACAGCTGCTTAAAAATAAGCCAATAAAAAATATAAACAACAAAATTCATAATTTTTCGAAAACGGCATGACTAACAACAACATATATTATATAAGCTATTATAAACAAAACTAAATTCAAGCATATCGAACACAATTAATCTTAAAAAAAACATAACAGCCAATTAAAAACAATATTAAGAAAGAAGACATGAAAAATTTCATAAAAAAACATAGATAGACGATTTTTTAAACACTATTGACTCAAAAAATCATAACACCATATATCAATTAAAACAAAACAATTCATAAAACAACAATCCTCTCTAACAGCATATAATATCAATAAGAAGCTTACTTCGGCACATTTTCCCAACAGCAGAAAACTAAACAACCAAAAACAATAGAAGAAAGCTTTAAAATTCCACAATCAACGATTTTTTTCCATTATTATATTAACATATTATAGAAAAACCAAACGTAAAAATTTCTAAAAAGCAAAGACAAAATTTTATGAACAACTGAACTAAAAATTACAGCCACAATATTAAAATAAAAAATCAAGTTTAAATTTTTTAAACACAGATCTTTTACAAAAGAGCCTACAACTAACACAAAACAAAAATATAACATATTAAGAGACAACGAATTTGCAACTTTTTTTGCGGCCTTTTCCCATTATATATTTATTATGAATTTCTGAAAAATTCATGCACTTTCGGCACGGGATGAGCATATTATAATATTTAACATATTATATAATAATCTTATACTAAAAAAACTTTTTCGAGGCTATTGGATTATTCGATCCATATTATTATATAAGCATATTATGAAATACTATATACAAAATATAAAAAAACACACAAATTATCAAGAATTTTAAAAAAATATAACACATATTATAATATAAAAATATTATAAAAACAACAAAAATTATAAAACAAAAGACAATTTTTTAAAAACATAGTAAACTTAAAAAAATTATTAACACCATATATAATAAAAATATTATAAAAAATATTATAGACAAAAATTTATGAAAAAAAAGAGAAGTACGAATTTTACGTCTTTAAAAAATACCAAAAAAAATTGAAGCATACATAAATTTCAGAAAGCAAAAACAATTTTTTAAAAAAACAAAAATACTAACACATATATATATTTAAGCATTATAAACAATACTAATTCATACACACGAACAGCCAAATAAAAAATCGAACACCTTATATTATATTAAGCAATAAAAACCAAATACAAAATTATAAACAAAACATTTATGGCCAACAAACAAAAAAAAACACCAAATATAAAAATATTATAAAACATAACCAATATAAAAATAAAGTACTTTTTTTAAAACCAACTTTAAAAAAATATACCCATATAATATAAAATATTATAAAACAGCAAAATTAAAAACATTAATAAATTTTATAAAACATGATCTTAAAAAAATATAACACCTATATTTATTAAAATAATAAACAAACAAAAATTTCTAGCAGACAAATTTTTCCCAAAACACAATATAACTAAAAAAAATAACACATATAAAATTATAAAAAAACAAACAACCATTATGAAACACAAAAATCACAAACAATATATAAATAACAACAAATAATTAACCATTAAAATATTATAAAATACACTTTATTTTTCACATCATGTTAACAGCCATATTATAATATGTTAAACAATATTATAAAAAAAGTCATTATAGTACATAAAAATTATGAAAAAAAGTCAAGTATAGTATCGAAATTTTTTTCGAAAAATAGGTCATATTGGAATCTTAAAAAATCACGTAACACCATATTATTATATGTTAAGCAATATTATGATGAAATAAAGTCATTATAATACTTGAAATATTTCATGAAAAAAAGCATAGACAGATTCAAAAATTCATGGAAAACAGGCATAGGGAATTTTAAAAAAATCATTTAACACCATATTATAATATTAAACAATATTATAAAAAAATCATATAGTACATTAAAAAATTTCATAAAAAAAGCATAGATAGTATGTCAAAATTTTTCCCAAAACATGTCATAGTATTGAAACTTAAAAAAACATTTAAGTCATATTATAATGTAAACAATATTAGAGAGAAAAGCTAAGTATTAAATTTCATAACAGAAAAAAAATAGAATATCAAATTTTTTAAAAACAGCAATGTGAATCTTTAAAAAAATCATTAACAGCCATATTATAATATTAAACAATATTATATAAAAACATTATAACAAAAATTTCATGAAAAAGTCAATCAACCAACACTAATAACAATTATAAAAAACAATACAAATATAAAAAAAAAACAAAAAAAAATAATTTTTTAAATATTTATAAATAAACAAAATTCAAAAAACATAGTACATATTCTTTTATAAAATCATAGTTCTATTATTAAAAAATTATGAACACCATATTATAATATAAAATATTATAAAAAACATAGTACAAAAACAAAAAAAACGACAAATTAAAAAACAAACAATAAACCAAAAAAAATCACAAAAATATAATAAAAAATTATATAACCAAAAATTTCAGATATTATATCAATTTATGAAAAACAGGTCATAGTGTGGAATCTTAAAAAAATCACGTTAACAGCATATTATTATATGTTAAACAATATTATGATGAAATAAAGTCATTGTAGTACGTTGAAAAATTTCATGAAAAAAAGTCATAGTATAGTATGTCGAAAAATTTTATGAAAAACAGGTCATAGTGTGGAATCTTTAAAAAAATCATGTTAACAGCCATATTATTATATGTTAAACAATATTATGATGAAAGAAAGTCATCATAGTATGCTGAAAAATTTCATAAAAAAAAGTCATAGTATAGTATGTCGAAAATTTTTTCGAAAAACAGGTCATAGTGTGGAATATTGAAAAAATTCACGTTAACAGCCATATTATAATATGTTAAACAATATTATGATGAAATAAAGTCATTGTAGTACGTTGAAAAATTTCATGAAAAAAAGTCATAGTATAGTATGTCGAAAATTTTTTTATGGAAAACAGGTCATAGCATTGAAACTTGAAAAAAATCATGTTAACAGCCATATCATAATATGTTAAACAATATTATGATGAAATAAATTCATGATAGTACATTGAAAAATTTCATGAAAAAAAGTCATAGTATAGTATGTCAAATTTTTTTGAAAAACAGGTCATAGTGTGGATTCTTTAAAAAAATTCATGTTAACAGTCATATTATAGTATGTTAAACAATATTATGATGAGATAAAGTCATTATAGTACGTTGAAAAATTTCATGAAAAAAAGTCATAGTATAGTATGTCGAAAATTTTTCCCAAAACAGGTCATAGTATTGAAACTTGAAAAAAAACATGTTAACAGTCATATTATAGTATGTTAAACAATATTATGATGAGATAAAGTCATTATAGTACGTTGAAAAATTTCATGAAAAAAAGTCATAGTATAGTATGTCAAATTTTTTTGAAAAACAGGTCATAGTGTGGAATCTTTAAAAAAAATTCATGTTAACAGCCATATTATAGTATGTTAAACAATATTATGATGAAATAAAGTCATTATAGTACGTTGAAAAATTTCATGAAAAAAAATCATAGTATAGTATGTCAAATTTTTTTGAAAAACAGGTCATAGTGTGGAATCTTTAAAAAAATCCATGTTAACAGCCATATTATAGTATGTTAAACAATATTATGATGAAATAAAGTAATTATAGTACGTTGAAAAATTTCATGAAAAAAAATGATAGTATAGTATGTCGAAAAATTTTATGAAAAAAAGGTCATAGTGTGGATTCTTTAAAAAAATCATGTTAATGGCCATATTATAGTATGTTAAACAATATTATGATGAAATAAAGTCATTATAGTACATTGAAAAATTTCATGAAAATAGTCATAGTATAGTATGTCAAATTATTTTGAAAAACAGGTCATAGTGTGGATTCTTTAAAAAAATTCATGTTAACAGTCATATTATAATATGTTAAACAATATTATGATGAAATAAAGTCATTATAGTACGTTGAAAAATTTCATGAAAAAAAAGTCATAGTATAGTATGTCGAAATTTTTTTCGAGAAACAGGTCATATTGTGGAATCTTCAAAAAATTCACGTTAACAGTCATATTATTATATGTTAAGCAATATTATGATGAAATAAAGTCATTATAATACGTTGAAAAATTTCATGAAAAAAAGTCATAGCATAGTATGTCGAAAAATTTCATGGAAAACAGGTCATAGTGTGGAATCTTGAAAAAATTCACGTTAACAGCCTTATTATTATATGTTAAGCAATATTATGATGAAATAAAGTCATCATAATACGTTTAAAAATTTCATGAAAAAAAGTCATAGTATAGTATGTCGAAAAAATTTTATGGAAAACAGGTCATAGCATTGAAACTTGAAAAAAATCATGTTAACAGCCATATCATAATATGTTAAACAATATTATGATGAAATAAATTCATTATAGTACATTGAAAAATTTCATGAAAAAAAGTCATAGTATAGTATGTCAAATTTTTTTGAAAAACAGGTCATAGTGTGGATTCTTTAAAAAAATTCATGTTAACAGTCATATTATAGTATGTTAAACAATATTATGATGAGATAAAGTCATTATAGTACGTTGAAAAATTTCATGAAAAAAAGTCATAGTATAGTATGTCGAAAATTTTTCCCAAAACAGGTCATAGTATTGAAACTTGAAAAAAACATGTTAACAGTCATATTATAGTTTGTTAAACAATATTATGATGAGATAAAGTCATTATAGTACGTTGAATAATTTCATGAAAAAAAGTCATAGTATAGTATGTCAAATTTTTTTGAAAAACAGGTCATAGTGTAGAATCTTTAAAAAAAATTCATGTTAACAGCCATATTATAGTATGTTAAACAATATTATGATGAAATAAAGTCATTATAGTACGTTGAAAAATTTCATGAAAAAAAATGATAGTATAGTATGTCGAAAAATTTTATAAAAAAAAGGTCATAGTGTGGATTCTTTAAAAAAATCATGTTAACAGCCATATTATAATATGTTAAACAATATTATGATGAAATAAAGTCATTATAGTACGTTGAACAATTTCATGAAAAAAGTAATAGTATAGTATGTCAATTTTTTTGAAAAACAGGTCAGTGTGGAATCTTTAAAAAAATTCATGTTAACAGCCATATTATAATATGTTAAACAATATTATGATGAAATAAAGTCATTATAGTACGTTGAAAAATTTCATTAAAATAAGTCATAGTATAGTATGTCGAAAAATTTTATGAAAAACAGGTCATAGTGTGGATTCTTTAAAAAAATCATGTTAACAGTCATATAGTATGTTAAACAATATTATGATGAAATAAAGTCATTATAGTACATTGAAAATTTCATGAAAAAAAAGTCATGGTATACTATGTCGAAAAATTTTATGAAAAACAGGTCATAGTGTGGAATCTTGAAAAAATTCACGTTAACAGCTATATTATTATATGTTAAACAATATTATGATAAAATAAAGTCATTATAGTACATTGAAAAATTTCATGAAAAAAGTCATAGTATAGTATGTCAATTTTTTTGAAAAACAGGTCAGTGTGGATCCTTTAAAAAAATTCATGTTAACAGCCATATTATAATATGTTAAACAATATTATGATGAAATAAAGTCATTATAGTACGTTGAAAAATTTCATGAAAAAAAAGTCATAGTATAGTATGTCGAAATTTTTTTTGAAAAACAGGTCATATTGTGGAATCTTGAAAAAATTCACGTTAATAGTCATATTATTATATGTCAAGCAATATTATGATGAAATAAAGTCATTATAATACGTTGAAAAATTTCATGAAAAAAAGTCATAGTATAGTATGTCGAATTTTTTTCGAAAAATAGGTCATCGTGTGGAATCTTGAAAAAATTCACGTTAAAAGCCATATTATTATATGTTAAGCAATATTATGATGAAATAAAGTCATTATAATACGTTGAAATATTTCATGAAAAAAAGTCATAGTACAGTATGTCGAAAAATTTCATGGAAAACAGGTCATAGTGTGGAATTTTGAAAAAAATCATGTTAACAGCCATATTATAATATGTTAAACAATATTATGATGAAATAAAGTCATTATAGTACATTGAAAAATTTCATGAAAAAAAAATCATAGTATAGTATGTCGAAAATTTTTCCCAAAACAGGTCATAGTATTGAAACTTGAAAAAAACATGTTAAGTCATATTATAGTATGTTAAACAATATTATGATGAGATAAAGTCATTATAGTACGTTGAAAAATTTCATGAAAAAAAGTCATGGTATAGTATGTCAAATTTTTTTGAAAAACAGGTCATAGTGTGGAATCTTTAAAAAAATTCATGTTAACAGCCATATTATAGTATGTTAAACAATATTATGATGAAATAAAGTCATTATAGTACGTTGAAAAATGTCATGAAAAAAAAGTCATAGTATAGTATGTCAATTTTTTTTTCGAGAAACAGGTCATATTGTGGAATCTTGAAAAAATTCACGTTAACAGTCATATTATTATATGTTAAGCAATATTATGATGAAATAAAGTCATTATAGTATGTTGAAAATTTCATGAAAAAAGTCAGGGTATAGTATGTCGAAAAATTTTATGAAGAACAGGTCGTATTGTGGAATCTTGAAAAATTCCTTAACAGTCATATTATTATATGTTAAGCAATATTATGATGAAATAAAGTCATTATAGTATGTTGAAAAT
Source organism: Pterois miles (assembly GCA_947000775.1). Lineage (NCBI taxonomy): Eukaryota > Metazoa > Chordata > Actinopteri > Perciformes > Scorpaenidae > Pterois > Pterois miles. The sequence continues at coordinate 14,177,869 of CAMQGK010000052.1, read as the reverse complement.
TTCATGAAAAAAAAGTCATATAGTATGTCGAAAAATTTTATGAAGACAGATTTGAACTAAAAAATTACGTTAACAGTCATATTATTATATGTTAAGCAATATTATGATGAAATAAAGTCATTATAATACGTTGAAAAATTTCATGAAAAAAAGTCATAGTACAGTATGTCGAAAAATTTCATGGAAAACAGGTCATAGTGTGGAATCTTGAAAAAAATCATGTTAACAGCCATATTATAATATGTTAAACAATATTATGATGAAATAAAGTCATTATAGTACATTGAAAAATTTAATGAAAAAAAGTCATAGTATAGTTTGTCGAAAATTTTTCCCAAAACAGGTCATAGTATTGAAACTTGAAAAAAACATGTTAACAGTCATATTATAGTATGTTAAACAATATTATGATGAGATAAAGTCATTATAGTACGTTGAAAAATTTCATGAAAAAAAGTCATAGTATAGTATGTCAAATTTTTTTGAAAAACAGGTCATAGTGTGGAATCTTTAAAAAAAATTCATGTTAACAGCCATATTATTATATGTTAAACAATATTATGATGAAATAAAGTCATTATAGTACATTGAAAAATTTCATGAAAAAAAAGTCATAGTGGGGGATGTCGAAAAATTTTATGAAAAACAGGTCATAGTGTGGAATCTTGAAAAAATTCACGTTAACAGCCATATTATTATATGTTAAACAATATTATGAGAAAAAAGCATTGTATACGTTGAGAAATAAAAAAAATATGGTATAATATGTCGAAAAATTTTATGAAAAACCAGGTCATAGTGTGGAATCTTGAAAAAAAATTCACGTTAACAGCCATATTATTAAATATGTTAAGCAATATTATGATGAAATAAAGTCATTTAAAAATTTTTTTAAAATAAATTATATTTTATTTTTTCAAAAATTTTTTTAAAAACAGGTCATAGTTTGGATTCTTTAAAAAAATCATGTTAACAGCATATTATTATATGTTAAGAATATTATACGAATAAAGTCATTAAAGAAAAATTTCATGAAAAAAAGTCATAGTACAGTATGTCGAAAAATTTCATGGAAAACAGGTCATAGTGTTGAATCTTGAAAAAAATCATGTTAACAGCCATATTATAATATGTTAAACAATATTTGATGAAATAAAGTCATTATAGTACATTGAAAAATTTCATGAAAAAAAGTCATAGTATAGTTTGTCGAAAATTTTTCCCAAAACAGGTCATAGTATTGAAACTTGAAAAAAACATGTTAACAGTCATATTATAGTATGTTAAACAATATTATGATGAGATAAAGTCATTATAGTGTGCTGAAAAATTTCATGAAAAAAAAATCATAGTATAGTATGTCGAAAAATTTCATGGAAAAAACAGGTCATAGTGTGGAATCTTGAAAAAAATCATGTTAATAGCCATATTATAGTATTTTAAACAATATTATGATGAAATAAAGTCATTATAGTATTTTGAAAAATTTCATGAAAAAAAATGTCATTGTATAGTATGTCGAAAAATTTCATGGAAAACAGGTCATAGTGTGGAATCTTGAAAAAAAATCATGTTAACAGCCATATTATAATATGTTAAACAATATTATGATGAAATAAAGTCATTATAGTATTTTGAAAAATTTCATGAAAAAAAGTCATTGTATAGTATGTCAAAAAAATTATTAAAACGTCATAGTATAGTATGTCGAAAAAAATCATACTGTAGCATATCAAAAAAATTGCTAAAATCTTCATAGTATAGTATGTCAAAAAAATTGATAAAAATGTCATCGTATAGTATGTTGAAAAACTTCATACTATAATAAGTTAAATTATTGCAAAAAAAGTCCTACTATAGTATGTCCAAAGAAATTGATAAAAACATCATGTCGACATCATGTATGTCGAAAAAAGTCATATTAGAGTATGTCAAAAAAATGCAAAAAACGTCATTGTATAGTATGTCGACAAGTCTTATTATAGTATGTCAAAAAAAAATTGATAAAAAAGTCATAGTATAGTATGTCCAAAATAGTCATGCTGTAGTATGTCAACAAAAATTATAAAAACGACATTGTATAGTATATCAAAAAAATTGATAAAAACGTCATAGTGTAGTATGTTGAAAAAAGTCATATAGTATGTCAAAAAAGTCATACTGTAATAAGTCAAAAAAATAATAATAACGTCATAGTATCTTCTTCATCTTCATCTTCAACCGCTTATCTGGGGTCGTGTCGCGGGGGCAACAGCTCCAGCAGGGGACCCCAAACTTCCCTTTTCCGGGCCACATTAACCAGCTCTGACTGGGGGATCCCGAGGCGTTCCCAGGCCAGTGTGGAGATACAATCTCTCCATCTAGTCCTGGGTCTTCCCCGGGGTCTCCTCCCAGCTGGTCGTGCCTGGAACACCTCTCTAGGGAGGCGCCCAGGAGGCATCCTTACCAGATGCCCGAACCACCTCAACTGGCTCCTTTCAACGCAAAGGAGCAGCGGCTCTACTCTGAGTCCCTCACGGATGACTGAGCTTCTCACCTTATCTCTAAGGGAGATGCCAGCCACCCTCCTGAGAAAACACATTTCGGCCGCATGTACTCGCGATCTAGTTCTTTCGGTCATGACCCAGCCCTCATGACCATAGGTGAGAGTAGGCACGAAGATTGACTGGTAGATAGAGAGCTTTGCCTTCCGGCTCAACTCTCTCTTCGTCACAACGGTGCAGTACAGCGACTGCAATACCGCCCCTGCTGCTCCGATTCTCCGGCCAATCTCATATTCCATTGTTCCCTCACCCGTGAACAAGACCCCGAGGTACTTAAACCCCTTCACTTGGGGTAAAGACTCATTCCCTACCTGGAGCAGACAGTCCATCGGTTTCCTGCTGAGAACCATGGCCTCCGATTTTGAGGTGCTGATCCTCATCCCAGCTGCTTCACACTCGGCTGCGAACCGATCCAGTGAGCGCTGGAGGTCACAGACTGATGATGCCAGCAGAACCACATCATCTGCAAAAAGCAGCGATGAGATCCTCAGCACACCAATCCGCAAACCCTCCTCCCCCCGACTACGCCTCGATATTCTGTCCATGAATATCACAAACAGGATTGGAGACAAGGCGCAACCCTGGCGAAGGCCAACGCCCACCGGAAACGAGTCTGACTTACTGCCGAGAACCCGGACGCAGCTTTCGCTTTGGGAGTACAGGGATTGAATGGCCCTGAGAAGTGACCCCCTCACCCCATACTCCCGCAGTACCTCCCACAGTATACCCCAGGGGACCCGATCATACGCCTTCTCCAAGTCTACAAAACACATGTAGACTGGATGGGCATACTCCCAGGCCCCCTCAAGGATCCTTGTGAGAGTGAAGAGCTGGTCCGTTGTTCCACGGCCAGGACGAAATCCGCATTGTTCCTCTTCAATCCGAGGTTCGACTATCGGCCGGACCCTCCTATCCAGCACCCTAGAGTAGACTTTACCAGGGAGGCTGAGTAGTGTGATACCCCTGTAATTGACACACACTCTCTGGTCCCCCTTTTTGAACAGGGGAACCACCACCCCGGTCTGCCACTCTTTAGGCACTGTCCCCGACTTCCACGCAATGTTGAAGAGGCGTGTTTTTGAACCATTCTTTGTCTGGCCCCTCACCTGAGACCAATTTGCCATGGGAGACCCTACCAGGAGCACTAGGCTCCAGACAACACAGCCCTCAGGGTCATAGGGACACACAAACCTCTCCACCACGTTAAGGTGATGGTTCCCGGAGAGGACGTCATAGTATAGTATGGTAAAAAAAGTCATCCTACAGTATGTCAAAAAAATTGATAAAAACATCATAGGTATAGTATGTCTAAAAAAGACATGCTATAATAAGTCAAATAAAAGCAAAAAATGTCATAGTATAGTATTTCGAAAAAAGTCAAACTATAAAAAGTCAAAAAATTGATGAAAAGAATCATAGTATGGTATGTCTAAAAAAGTCATACTCTAATAAGTCAAAAAAATTGATAAAAAACGTCATAGTATAGTATGTAAAAAAAAAATTGATAGTATAGTAGTAAAGTATAGTATGTCTAAAAAAGTCATACCATAATAAGTTAAATTATTGCAAAAAAGTCATACTATAGTATGTCAACAAAAATTATAAAAACATCATAGTATAGTATGTCGAAAAAAGTCATCCTATAGTTTGTCTGAAAAATGCTAAAAACGTCGTAATATATTATGTCAAAAAAAGTCATGCTATAGTATGTCAAAAAAATTGATAACGTCATAGTATGTCGAAAAAAGTCAGACAATAAAAAGTCAAAAAATTGATAAAAACATCACAGCATTGTATGTCAAAAAAGCCATTATATAGCATGTCAAAAAAATTGATAAAAATGTCAGTGTAGTGTGTCGATAAAAATACAAATAAGTCTTTGTATACTATGTCAAAAAAATATCATTCTATAGTATGTCAAAAAATTTAATAAAACTCATAGTGTCGATAAAATGAAATCATCATAGTATAGTTTGTTTAATCAAAATTTAAAAGTCATTGTATAGTATGTTTAAATAAAAGTCATACTATAGTATGTCCAAAAATTAAAAAGTCATAGTATCGTGTTGGTAAAATAAAAAAATGTCATAGTATAGTGTGTTGAAAAAAAAAATGCCATGCTATAGTTTTTCCAACAAAATTAAAACAGTCATAGTATAGTATGTTGAAAAAATAGTAGTCATAGTATACAATATAAAAGTAATAGTATACTATGTCAATAAAAAAAAAACTCATACTATCGCATTTCAAAAAAAATTTGAATGTCAGTGTCGATCAAATAAAAAAATGTCATAATAAGACAGCATTGTGCTTTGCAAAAAAGTCATATATCATAGTATGTTTAATTTTTTGCGACATACTATACTGACATATTTTATGACCTATAGTTTTAAATACTCTATGCTTATTTTTTTTACTCATTTGACACAGTATACCATGACTTTTTACATATTATGTTTTGATTATTTTGACATGCTGTACTATTATTTTTTGTAACATACTATGCGATGACTTTAAATTTTTTTGACATACTATGCTCTGACTTTTATTTCCTTTTTTCTACACACTATTCCAGGATTTTTAAACATATTATGCTGTAACCTGTTTCAGCATATGTAGTATAAGATTTTGAAGTAGTGAACCCTTACCTCAGTATGAAAGCCAGCAGTATTGAGGTGCAAAGCGTGGTGGTAAAACGAGCTGCACCAGACAAACAGGGACCTTTCCAGAGCTCTGATTTTTACCTGTGATGGACGAGAAAACAGTTTCACAGGTGTAGCAGATGCCAGTGGGTGAGGTAACACTCAACCTGATCCCCTCTGTCAAACTACACTGCTTTCCCACCTGACCTGAAGTCTATACCAACAATGAAGGGCACAAACACTCCCACACTTTTTTCAACATATGTGATGATTGAAATACAGTTTATGTTAATCTTGTGGCTGCCCTTCAGTCACAGTCTTCAGCTGATGGCCACAGGGTGGTTCCACTGGACAAGTTTACTTAAGGCTACCTCTAGAGTTGATGTTGAGGAAAGAGAGCAATACTTGATATTTCCCTGATACTATCTTGTCAAAGCTGCAGGCTGCAGCTGCTGCATTTAGTTAATAAGTATTGTTATCAAACGCAACAGAAAGTAAGGTGAATAATATCAAACAAATGAAATCTCTGACTGTTTTTGTTTTTTTAGGTAATAGTGTGGCCTAGATGATATAATCCAGCTGTGCCTACAGATAATATACTGTCAGTGATACAGACCAGGTTATAAACTAAAATAATATAACAGATTTAACATTAAACCATTTTTAAAATAGCAAATAGACAATATTCATGGCAGTACATGCAGTCAGACTGTCATGCTTCCTTTTATACAGTATGTGTAAACTGGAGCTTTTGTCTTTCTGGTTGCTATTTTTGCCATTTGTTTCCATCTCAATCTCTAGGGTTAGAGGACATGAGGTAGCCAAAACTGCAGATGCAGGGACATCTCATCATCGAACGTGGACACAGCAGCGGATATCCTGGTTCCAAGGACAGGAAGACTGCTCTTCCTCTACCAACCCCCTCAGATATTGACATACGCATATAAACAGCACGCCCGGTGGCATTGTTAATGACAAAACCATACTGCATTTTTTTACCCAGTGCACTAATGCCACAGACTCTTTGATCATTTTCCCAGCACCAACTGTTAAAATGCCATTATACTCTCCGGGGAGTATCTATCTACCCCTGAGAAGAAATAGTAAATAAACAAAACGGGATGAAAAAATGAGACTTCATATCAAAATACTAATTTCACCCTTTGAACTGAGCCTCTCTGCGCTCTTATCAGTCCCATGACAGCCTCTTTTCCCCACCAAATTAGTCAGAACCCCCCACCCCCACCCCAATCCTCATTTCCTTTTGTTTTCTGAGAGCGGAGCGCTGTTTTTCATCAAAAGGTCAAGGGCCAATCCTCTGTCATCCCTGTTTCTGAGACCAATCTTAAGCAACTGCGGCTTGCACTTTACCTTCTTATTTCACATCTCTGTGCATTCGGAGTGGTTGCTGTCTCATTGTTCACATCCTTATCAGTACTGTATAGTATGATGGAGTGCAGCATGGCCTACATCTTACGTAACAGCCAGTCTTAAAGACACAAAATGGGTTTACCGGCAGTTTCTGAGTTTCTATTTAGCCTGAACGCCAACATAAAACCAGCTCCCTTGTTTTGAATTTTGAATCCCACCTTATCAGCATTTGACAGTGGAGTAGAGAAAGTGCTCAAAGTGAGGGTGTAAAGTGTTGTGGATCTGGCAGCACACCCTGACTCCTCTAATCTCTCCAAATAAACACTCTTCCTCCCTCCCCCTGGTTCCAGGGGTTATCACAGAAACCCTCCACTGCTCCCCTGCCCAGACGCTAACAGCTGCCTTTAACACAGCCCAGCCTGCGCCTCTGTGCATTCGCATTAGAAGCAACACAGGATACACTCTCACACACACACACACACACACACACACACACACACACACACACACACATACATGTGCACACTCGTAACCACTCAGTCATATCTCAAACTGGAGTCGGAGTGAGGAAACAGAATGTCAGGGAAGGAAGCGCTGAAGCCAGTTGGACAGCAGAATTTGCCTCAAGTCTACAGAGCTCTTTTCTGACCCACTCTACAAGAGGTCTGACCGAGACTTTTGGATTCATTAAAGAGAGCAAATATCTGATGATATTTTTGGAAATAGTCCAGACCACAAAGGGATTTAAGATATAGTAGTGAATCCACTCGGATACCACTCTCAGGATCTGGATTTTCAAACCGAGAAGACGTACATCAGGAGGAAATTCTTGAAATTCTCTTTGTCTCCGACCACTCACCGTTCTCCAGGCATTTCAGAGTCCCGTCATCTGCTGCCACCACCGACCTGCAGCCGGACACAAAATCAGGTTTACCACACAGTGAGTATAACTAACTCATCATTTCTTTTTTTTTTATTCACCAAAAACATGTTGAATAGAAAAATGCTTATCTTGATTATAAAAAAAGGCTTAGTCTACTGTAATGAAACATCTTAAATATGTTTCTTCCCTAATGTTATTCCTGTTATTCTAGAAAGTTAGATTTGATTAAAGTTGATCAATATGGAAATGAGATGGCTGTGTTGATGTCAGAAAAAAGGCAAGTGTTTGAGCTGCTCCGTGATTGAATGGGAGACAGACTTTGCTGAAGTACACTCACAGGATTGTTGAAGAATCTATAAAATCTTCTTAAAGAGCAGAAAACATGATCTTCTGTTTGTTATCGCTATTTATACAATCTAAAGAAAAGACAAGAATTACAAAAAATGGAAATGAGTGTCTAAAAGCACATAATGCACATAAATCGTTAGATGTGATCTTTGAGAAGCATCATAAACAAGTGAGCCGATGATGAAAAGGGAATAGGAATTTAGTGAACTGTAATTTACTTGAAATGATGCTGACAGACACAACAAAAATGCTTGTAAAATTCATGTGTTCATATAGTTCTTGGCAATATAACGGTAGCTGCTAACACATTCGACAGCAGGGTGAAATGGTGGCGCATGACCCTGTCATTTTCTCATCACTGAGTTTACAAAATAAAAGTGAAATGAAAATAAAGGCTTACACAATCTATCATGAATGTGTAAGAAGTGTTGTAGCACAACATTTGCTCTTTCAAAAGTAAAGTCCTAACATTGTTCTGACGCTCAGATTAGCAGGATTTTTCAGTTTTCCAGCTGTTCCTGGCTCATTGTTCTGGGTCGTGGTTATCCTGGAGTTTGGAGGTGGGGTCAGCGGAGCCCCATTTCCTCTCACAAAAGAGCTGTGCAGTTATCTGTGTTGACTTTCCACACCTTTCACCACATTATTTAAGAAACCCATTACTTCATTGATTAACATTCTTAAGCAGTCCACGGTTTAGTGGATATACTGAAGAATTCAGGGCGTACAGGGAAGAGGAGATTTTAGTGGACATCCTTTTTTAACAAAGTAAAATACTTAGCACACACTGATAAATACATATCTCAATATTGTGAAATACAAATTCAATGCACTTTCAGTCCCAACAGCAGGGTTAAATCAAAGCAATCCAGAAGACATTTAATTACATGTTACTGCATGGGCTAAAACTGTTTTTCTTACCTGCAGCATATACCGCAAAGAAAGATGAGCCTGTCACGGAACGGGACGCTGGAGAAGGCAGTGTCCAAGCAGACCCACTCTGAGCTGGGCTCTCCTGCCAGAGTGGGGTCGGGGGTCGTGGTGCCGCCGCCGTACTCTCCAGGCGGCAGCGAAGCCGGCGAGACCCCGCTGGAGTTAAGGGGATCTCTGGATTGCTGGGCCTGTTCTGTGCTGGTCACTGCACAGAACCTGATCATAGCGCTGATCAACGGCGGACTGGCCAGCATCATTTTTGGCATCATCCTCACCCCTGCTCTTGCCATGATCATATTCGGCTTCCTCTGCCACTCTACGGTAACAATCTCCTGATTAATCTCCTTTTTTTAACTGCAAAGTGTGAGAAGATGCAGACTGGTGTTGTATCCAAATTCCCACACAGTCATAATAAAATATGTCATACTGGATGATTTGTAAAGTTAATATACAAGAAGTCTTTTGCACTAACAAAATATGATGTAGATTGTCAGTCAAACTGTGACTTTCATTCAAACTGCACAAAGAGAAAGAAAAATGTTTTTTCAGATATTTGAAACTGTTTTCCAAGACCTTACTGGTACTTCCTGGAGCTTAATTAATGTTTTTCTTTTTTTTTTTTTTTTTTGTAGCTGTGACTAACTCTTGTGCAATGTATTCTGGGAAAGAATACATAAGTCTGCCAGAAATCTGCTTAGGTTTAGGCAAAAAGCCCTACTTGGTTAGGTTTAAGAAAAGATCATGTTTTGGGTTAAATAAACCCAAATGTGATGCGGTGTGGTTTAATGTGTGTGTGACTTCTTTTCTCTCTAATATTTGCATGCATACCATCACTCATCTGTCTCCTGCTCTTGCTCTCCAGGTGCAGCCCCATGGGACGTCCCTGTATTGCTCAGACATTCTGGACGACAACGGCTGCGTGGCTCTGCTGGTGGTGGGCTTTCTGCTGCTCACCCCTCTGCTGGTCCTGGCACTCGCTGCCTACTGCCGCCTGGCCCGACACCTCCAGCTGGGAATGTGTTTCATTCCCTACAGCCGCGCCGTCTACAAGAACCTTCCCGCCACACGCCGGAGAGCTGACGCAGGAGGCTGCTGTGGCCAGCAAGGAGGTTCAGAGAGGGAGGGGAAGGGTAGTGTATGGGTGTAGGAGGAGAGAGAGGAGGGGAGGGGAGGGGAGGGGAGAGGAGGAGGCTTGTATATGGTTGTAATATGTGTCCCTGTTGGGTTGTTTGAGCCTGTATCTTTTTATTTTTTTAAGCCAACTGACACTGTATTTCTATTTCTATTGTAAAAAAAAATTATCATATTTCATCATTTAGAGCAATTGTCTGGAAGTCAGTATTTGTGACTTTGTATGCGATTTCAATGTATTGAATGTATTTTATACCTTTTTACAATAAAGCGTCACTCGACCTGCTGCGCTTTGTGTTTTACGACAGACTGTGAACTTTAAGTGGAGCAGGTTAAGTTTAAAGATGTGTAAATTACACTGAATGGGGAAAAACAGTTAAAAGATTTGCGTCTCATAGAAACTTTAATAATTATATTATGTCACAGAAATGTCATTAAAAAGTCCTAACTCACCAAGACAACCATGGAAAAAAAAAAATAAAGCACTCTGTCTTCAGGGGAATTAATTATAATTAATTAATATAAATATAAAAATTAATTAATATAATATAAAAAAATTAATTAGTATAAATATAAAAATTAATTAATTAATTAATTAATATAAAAAATAAATTAATTAGTATAAATATAAAAATAAATAAATGTACATATAAATATATGTACACACATATATACACAAATATCAATATATATATACACACATAAATATATATATGTGTCATAAAACATAATAATATATTTCAAAAAAAGTGTAGTGTGTCTAAAAATAACAGTAAACATATAAGTATACATATTAGCATGTCATATAAATCATAGTATAGTATGTCAAAAAGTAATAGTATAGTGTGTCATAAAATTAAAGTTTATTATGGCATACAAACATCATAGTATAGTATATCTTAAAAATAATAGTTTAGTATGTCATATAAATCATAGTATATGTTATAAAAAATCAGTATAGTTTGGAATAGAAATAATTATATAGTATGGATATATATATATATTATGTATGTATATAGTATACTATGCCGTAAAAATCATACTATAGTATATCATATAAAAAATCCTAGTATGGTATGTCATAAAAATCATAGTATAATATGTTATGAAAAGAGTGTAATTTTCTTTAGAAAATCATAGTATAGTATGTCATAAAAATTATAGTAAAGTGGCAATTTTTCTTTAGAAAAGTATGTCATAAAAAAATCATGGTATAGTATGTTGTAAAAAAGTCAGTTTAGTATGTCATAAAAAAATTATAGTATAGTATGTAATAAAAAATAACAGTATAGTATGTCATAAAACTAATAGTGTTTGTCATAAGAAAATCATACTATAGTATGTTATGAAAATAGTTATAGTCTGTCAAAAGAAATCATAGTATAGTATGTCATAAAAAAATCACATGTCAAAAATAGCATAGTGTGATAATAATTAAGCATAATGTTGTATTTGTAATTTGTTCACTTTGTGTTATTTTTCTGTCATTTATTTAGTAATTTTCGCTTATGTCTTATCAAAATGGCTCAGAGCTGATCCCAGACCACTGTGGACAGGTCACCAGATCACAAAAGGTCACAGTTTACCGCCCACTCAGTTAGATTAAAAAAAACAAGCATTCAGGGATCATCAACCTCTGTGTAAGATCTGATATCTGATGGTAGACTACATGACTAATGATGAACTCATGTCACAGGATTTTAAGCACCGGTACTGTCGATAAAAGTTGGTAGGATTAGCAATAGCTTAGCTTGCTTGCTATTACCTGTTAAATCCACTAGGTGGAATCAGAGACAGTTAAAGCTGCAGAGGATTAACAAGTATGCAGTCAGGCCATCTGAAAGAGATATAAAAACCTTTATTCATATATAAATTACAAACATTAGGTTTGGCAGGTGGTTGAATAAAAATATGTGTATTCCTTTAAAATGGTGGATAAAGCTGAAGTTATGTTTTTCTGAAATGTGCTTTAATAGGTCCATATTTCACATTGCAATGTCTGGATTTGTGTATCTGATATGTCATCTGAATGTACAGACGTGTGATGTTAACAGGGTTGGTTGCTGATATTCATTAATAGGTTGTGGTGTGGGGTTTTGTATGGAGCTGTGAATGCACCGGGTTGCAGGGTACCACGTCCGTCTTCGGCCACTTGACCCATGATAATGTAGTTGGCACCTATTGCAAAGTTAAAAAAGACCAAAAAGACTGATCAGTATTATATTTTGGAGTAACTGGAAATGCTATTAAGAAAAGTTAACAAAGTTAAAGTGATGATAATGAATTAACGGGTTCAGCTTGTTGAAAAGGAGGCTAAATAATGCTCCAAACTTGTCCTAAATGTTGCAGAGAAGAAACTGTCATGGGCACATTCAGGAAGGAAACTAAAAAATGCTGCAAACTCACACTAAATTTTGGCGAGGAAAAACTGACATGGGCACTTTCAAAGGGGTCCCTTGACCTCTGACCTCAAGATATGTGAATGAAAATGGGTTCTATGGGTACCAATGAGTCTCCCCTTTACAGACATGCCCACTTTATGATAATCACATGCAGTTTGGGGCAAGTCATAGTCAAGTCAGCACTCTGACAGCTGTTGTTGCCTGTTGGGCTGCAGTTTACCATGTTATGATTTGAGCATATTTTTTATGCTAAATGCAGTACCTGTGAGGGTTTCTGGACAATATTTGTCATTGTTTTGTGTTGTTAATTGATTTCCAATGATAAATATATATATATATATATATATATATATATATATATATATGCACAAAGCAGCATATTTGCCCACTCCCATGTTGATAAGAGACTCGGATTCAAATCTCCCTTTAAGGTACATTTAGAACAGATAAAAAAATGTGCGACTGATTTGCGGTTAATCACGGACTATGGACAATCATGCAAGTAATCGTGATTAACTATTGTAATCAGTTGACGCCGCTACCAATAACATTTGGTGTGTGTGTGTGTGTGTGTGTGTTTGTGTAAATATGTAAATCCAAGATACCTCTGCGGAGCAACGGGCACTTCTTGCACTGTGACACCAGCTTAACGGACATGGTCTCTCCGGCTTGAGTGATAGTTAGTTGACCTGCCTTGTAGGCCTTAATGAGGGAGACGCTAACAAGCAGAGTGCCTCTGGGCCCGGGGGCCAGCGAGGTCACCTTCCCAGTTATCACTGCAAAAAGGAGGGCTCAGTCAGAACACAGCATCCAGTTGGTTGCTTGCTGCATTATGTGAATAGTAGGAAACTCACCAAATTCACTGGCACAGAAACTGGTCTTGATGGTTCCCTGTCTTTTACAGGCTTTGGCACACAGAGGATTTTGAGGGACTAAAAACATAAAGAATACATTAAAAATGTACATTAAATATACATTGAAACACATGCATGGCATGCACATAACTTCACCCACCAGGCCTCTTTCCATTTGGCCTTGTGACAGGCACCCTCCTGTCCTGGCCCGTGGTGCCCTGTCCACGGCCTCTCGTGGGTTTGACTGGTTTGGGTCTCTCAGTGGGCTCAGGTGGCACATATTTAGCGGTGGGGACGGGTGGCTGTGTGGTAGTGGCAGGACGTTCTGGTGCAGCTGGTTTGACTGCAGGCTTTGGGGGGATGGACCTCGTACCGGTTCCTGACTCGAATGTTGGTATCCGAGTACCTCGTGGGACGCTAGTGTAGTGGGCGAGGAATCCATCAGATGTCACACTGAGGTCAGACACAAACTGGACCAATAGCACGTTGCCACTGGTAATGATGGGCCTGGACAGGACACAGGTAAAAGATAAGGTGGAAAGTTACGATTTACTGTAAAAATAATTTAAAGGCCAACAAACATCTTTACAGATATCTGCCACTTACTGTGGGGCCTGATCGCCACAGTATTTTCCAATCAGACGCGAATCATCTTTCTCTCCACCGTTAAAGAATGCCACATAGTCAAACCGACAATAGGTGTCAGCTTCCAAGACGAACTTATCAAACTTCACCTGGATTACCTGGTACCCAAACAGAAACAGAAACTTTAAATGATCACTTAAAACAGTTGTTTTCCAGGTCGGGTGTGTCGAGACTTTGGATAATAAAGTGTTTCCATGCTGGGAGCGAGTGTACCGCCGACCATATCAGGCTCCACAGTGATAAGCCAGGAGCAGCTGGTTCCTGCAGGGTATTTCTTGTCAGGCCAGTTGGGCGTCTTGATCTCTCCCTGGGCCTTTGTTATCTTCCCCCCACAGAACTGTTGGTCTGAAACAAATCATACACACTATGTGAGAATAACGAATGATGGTAACTGCAGTGATAACTTCTTGACTTTTATGGATGGGACTGGTCATCAATCACATTTATCTGGATGTTAAAGATCTTAGTTGCACAATTAAGAGCCGATATCTTTAATCTAGCCGTTAATGTTGACAGAATCAAAACTACCCAAATACATTGTGCAAGCTCAGGGCCGTAGTATGAAACTTGGGGCCCTGTGCATTATGCAATTGGGTCCCTTATCCCCCCAGCTTTTACATGTATAAATAAGCTTTTTTTCCCTTTTTTTCAATAATTTGGGCCATTTTATGCTATAATTATAACAAACAGTACAGCGCGTTAACTGAGTATTTTGAGAAGTCGTCCGTCCAAGGCAAAGACTACTTAAATAAATCATTATCAGTGTGTTGACATGAAAAGAGACCACACATCGTCATCACGTCGGTGCCATGTCTCTGTTTATCTTTTCTCTCCATGTCCTTATAAATACATAATCTATAAGCTTGCTCTGTATATTAATTATTTAAAAAACACGAACACACAACTACGCAGACAGCAAGCGTTGCCGCTGTGTGTCAGTCGTCAGTCCAATACTATAAATTCATTGAACAAAAATAGGGCTGTGCATGAAAACTAGGTCTTTGCAGTGTACATACAAGAACGGACGGTAGCTCGCAGAATTTGACAAAAAGTGTACCGGATTAGAATCACAGACTCTACCTTTAAATAAGCCTACGTATTATTGTCATTAAAAAATTAAAATGACGGATGATAATAGATTATGATGGAATTTTTGAGTGCTGCGGTTCATGGTTGGTAACCTCTAGGTTACCAGGATTAGCAACAACTTTATGAGCTCTGTAACATGAAAAGATCGAGGGCGGGAAATGCTGCTAAATTGACCAGCAAGGTAAACTAAGATAAGCTGTGAGGTAGCTAGGTTCAGTCTACTTAATAACAGGTGCTCGCCTTTTTAATGGTTAAACTAAGAGACTAGAGAGAGAGTTGAGGGCGATCCCGACTGACTTTACTGTCTTTCAGAGGCTTTAGGGCTAGAGAGAAGCTACAGATATTACATGAAACTAGAAAAACCTAAGGAATCCATTGGTGCCAAACATGTCATGCTAGGATGTCAGGAAGGAGGCTAAATAATGCTGCAAATCTTGGCTAAATTTTAGTGAGGAAAAACTGGCATGGCCTTTTCAAAGGAGTCCCTTGAGCTCTGACCTCAAGATATATGGATGATATACAGTATATGGATGGGTACCCACAAGTGTCCCCTTTACAGACATTCCCACTTTATGATAATAACATGCAGTTTTGGGCGAAAACTTTTTTCATGCAGCTACAGTAAATGTGTTATTTCTACCTATTCTAAAATGATGTGTTTGAATATTTCTGCATACTGGGGTCTCTAAACAGACTTAAAATTACCTAAATTGGGTATCACTGTAAAGCTGAGACTCTTGTGGATCCAATGAGCCACTGTATTTATGTGTGATGATATTAGTCCCCATAGTAGCCATTTCATTGTAGTGATTTTTTGAAACTTGATCTCACTGACCTGTGGTGACCTCTAGGATAATCACAGCCTCACAAAATTTTACAGCCACAAACTGGAGACCTACAGCATTCAGAGGATGGATGGCTTTCCTAGCTAGACTGATAATAATAGGGTTTCTGAGCAGTTTCCAGAGCAGAAATGCTCGCCATTCGATCGGCAAAAAATGCAAGTCATGCAGAAATCTCAAAATGTCAAAAGTTTTTGATGCCAAATCACAGCATGGCTTTTTCTATGATGTTCCTCAAAGTCTTGGTGTCTCAATGTGATATTTTAAAGGGATTATCATTATCATTTTTATCAATTCTCAAGTGGTAAAAAAAAAAAAAAAAGCTTAAATTTAGCACCAAATCTGTGTAACAAATGGTATCAACCCCAAACTTACTGCAACACCTTATGAGACATAATAGAGCATCATATACTTTGATCGTAATGTTCTAAGCCATTTAACACTTTTGAAAATCATTTTTAAATAACGAATTAGTTCATTTGTGTTTATTTCTGATTCATGACTAGAACAACTTCACACAGTGCTGAGCAAATTAATCTTCAGGTTCCCAGCTTTCAGATGATGTACACCACCTCTATGTGACATCTACTGTTGACCTGCTATCTCCCCTTAAAGACCCTTTGTACCCCCCTAAAAATGACAAAAACAGCTCTATTCTGTGTCATAGAGGGTTCCTTATAAGCCATTATTAAGATCAAATTTTGGGTTGCCAGATTTGTGAAGAATCCCTTTGGCTGGTATTTATCTCTCCTTTTTGATAATAATGGTGTTATAAATGTTGGTTAGCCATTCATAGATGCTTAATAAGTTGATATTAAAGTTGGATTTTTATGTAGATCCTCTGCAATCATTTTCTAGATGGGAAGTGCTCATATGATCCAAAAGGTAAAAGGGATTTTTATTTAAACTCCAATTACTTAAGTTTTTAAAATCTAAATTACAAATTATTATGAATAATTACATGAGTTGATGAGTTTTGTAGTATCACTTGAAAGTGTATGTGCAGTATTTTGGGCCTAGTACATATAATTTGCGGTGTGTTGGTAAATGTAGGCTGAACAAATTTGTATGCGTGATATTAAACAAAAAATAAATATTGTGACCACATACCATCTACGTACGGTTTGGCTCCACTGAAGTAGGCCACAAACCCTCTGCCCTGCGTCTCTCCATCAGTCACCATCTCTAGCATCATGGTGTTTGTGGTGGAAATAAGAGCGCCGGGCCGGAAAGTTCCACAAAAGCGGCCTAGTTTTTGCACCAAGTTGGAGTTGCCGTTGTAAACATCCAGATAGTCGTAGCGACACTGTGAGTTTGCCTCCAGGTCAAAAATGCGGAAAGTTAGCATGACCACATTTCCCTCTGGGACCTAGAAACCAGAGAGATCGTATATGAGTCAGACACTGAGACAATGAGTGAGGAAAGAGTCAGTGTTCAGACGGGGTAAGTGACTCACGGTGATACGCCAGGTACATTTGCTGTTGGGTTTGTAGAAGCTTGGGAACCCCTCACTGCCAACAAAGCCTGAGTCTGAGACCAGGTCTCCTCCACAGTGGAACACAGGCCTGTGATGAAGTAGATAATATCATGGACAGTACTAATGCCATTGTATTGTCTAGGAGAGAACAGAACTGCATTAATATACAAGCCCACAAACACTCTGAAATCCCAAAGAAGTGATTGACGTCACTCTGACTACTCTAGGTATTGTACCACTGAGGTATTGTTGAACTTACTGGAAAAGCTGAGCGTACTGTAAGTAAACAAGAATTTTCATTGTCTGACCATCAGACCACAACTTCTTAGCGTTGACAGGATGTACATGTTGCTACACTTATTGTTACACTTGAGTTCCCTGATGAAAGTCTGTAATTAGATGACCTAATGTCAAGCACGTAAAAACAAAAACACAGTTGTCAACCCACCACTGAGTTATGTGTTAACACTTGACATCTGTATAAGAACATCTTTAGATGAAGATGATTTATTTACACACACCCTTGTTTACTCATCCATCTCAGTCATGAAATATTGCAGCCTTAAAATAGATGTGAGGCCTCACTTTATTTGAAAAGTAGTTATGCTGACCGCTATGTATGGAGAGCATGGCATGCCAAAGAGTAAAATATATTTTATTAATAAATGAGTGATTAGAAAATGAAATAGTTCATGAATACATTCTGTGAAATATATACATTAAAGAAAAATTTTGACAATTTATTTGTGAAATAATTTAGAGTTTTATAGGACTTAATTTTATAGCTGGCTAACTAGAGAGGCTTGAGGCTTGAGTTTGAGAGTGGTGTGTCTTTCATAGGTTGTTAAGCTAACAATAAAGATGCTTTGCATGATTTGGCGGCATCTAGTGGTCTAGTTGCAGACTGCAACCGAGTCCACTCACTCTTCCCTTTCCAAGACTGCCATAACGTGTGCCTCTCAGTGCAAAACCGTGGTCAGAGGGACATCCTTAACATAATAATGTTACTTTAGGACCAACTGAAGTCAGACCGTACCACAGTTTTGCCCTCTGCGGCTCACATTACTGCAGTTTTACATGCATTTCGGAGATCTACGGTGGCCTTCAGGTAACGTAAAAACTCAAAAGGCGCTCTTTAGAGCCAGTGTTTGGTTTGTCCATTCTGGGCTACTGTAGAAAAATGGCGGAGCAACATGGCGGACGTGAAAAGGACCTGCTCCCTATGTAGATATAAAGCTAACAAAAACAAGCTAACAAAAACACAACAACTCTTAGTTTCTCGTGCACAAATGAAAACATAGTTATGGATATTATATTTCTGCTAATAACTCGAACTTTTAGCCTCTCATTGGATAATTCAGAATACTTTAGCATTGTTGTCGCTCTTGCAAACAGGAGCTAACTAATCTGATATTCAGTTGCTGGGGGCGTTATTGAATGAAAGGTGGGTAGGGGATGACAGCGCCATCATGAAAAGTGACATGAAGCAAAACTTTACACAAAAATTAGGATTGAAAAGTGTTATTTGGAAAATTCCATTATGAAATCAAAACAAACTGAAAAAGAGCATTTTAAATAAAAAAGTAAAAAAATCTGTAATGAAATAAAAATACAATATATTATTTTTATAATAATGCCTGACAGTTTTAATAATATCCTCAATTATTGGTTCATTTATTTTAGCCTATAGAATTTATACATTATACAGTATTTACTTTTTTTTTTAAATTATTTAACATTGACCACTTTGGGATCCCATAGTATGAAGTGATTACATAGTAATACAAAGTGTTTAAACTGATATAATAGTTATGGCTCAGAATAAATTTTTGGGATTATAGTGGAGTTTAAAGAGTAAAGATTCTGGTTGCAGTCGGGGTTGAGGTTTGGCTTTTCAGAGTCTACAGAGCTGCAAATTATTAGAAATTATAAAAAGCAACACATTGTTGATTATTTTGTTGCCTGATATGCAGGCATCAACAATGAGCTAGTGTTGCCAACTTCTATACAAATATAAATTTCAATCCATCCACATTCTTAACTTCATGTTGAAATGCATCAAAAACCTTGTTAGCTGATTACCTGTGGTGGTTTCTGACTACTAACACTAAAACTGACTTCTCATGGAATAATTTACTCTGTTCCAGTATTTTAAGTGGTGGGCAAAGGTTGTTTACATTCTGTAATGTTTCACCACATTAAAAATGACATTCCATATACATTAATGCCCACCAATAAAGATCTGAATCACCAAAGGCCACAGTTTTAAATGAAGCTATGCCACAGCTCATAACTGAAGACTGCACTGTAGTAATGTGGAAAAAAACTCACTCTGGATGGGTGCCCTAGTTTTAAGTGTTAGGAACTACTGATTTAGAGTCATAAAATGAAAAAGAATGAACGGAAAAGATTTGTGGCTCGATTTTTCAGATACTGTAGCTGACAAGCAGATTTTACAGCTGACTGATTCCAGCGCTATTATTGTGTTACTTTATGTGCTAAATTCTGTTGCTTTCCAAACGCTCACAGAGCTCACTGACTGTCAAAATGAATTCCACAGAAGGGGAAATTTTTCTATTTCAGACTGTTGCCAGCAGGGATACATATGACCCATTTGTATGCTTGTGAGTCAATAAGAAAGGCCTGTTGTCATGAAGTTGTCATTTTGGGGCATTTTACAAGCGTTTCTAGTTGTTTTGGCTCAGCTGTAAAAATTATGTTGTTTAAATTATTCATGACATTTCACAAGAAGTAAGAAAGTCAGAAAAACATGTCAGCCATCCCCCATTCTGAAGACGTAAACATTTACTTGGAAAAACAGTTTCCCACAAACTACAAGCTCAGAGGGCAGAACCCCAGCAAAGTCAGACGCTTGCTGATTAGAGCCAAGATGTCCAGAGCCGGAGCCAAGCTGTTCTGATTCGACCCCACAGGCAGAACCAAGAGCATTAACATCTGGTGGCGGCTCAGTCACTGCAGACTCAGCATGCCTAACATCAGGAGCCAAAAACCAACAGGACAACTCAGACCCTAATCAAACAGTGGACTGGAAAGAATTTGCTTACAGATACAGGAAAGAATTTTTAGTCCTAAAGTTGCAGGCTCTTGTGAACTCAATTCAATGTTTGTTAAACCTAAGAAAAGCATCAAGAAGTCCATTTCTAAAACATTCTCCTCACCTGGTGAAGTTGGTCTGCTGAGCCTTTGTCCATCCCAAACTCAGGGACAGGAACAAGGAGAGACCCCAGATGCAGTCCACATGCATCATGATGCAGCATGCACACAAAGCAGACTGTTGCAGAAAAGGGAGCTGGTAACAGGATGCAAGAGTTGAAAGATGGGGGGGTGAGGCTGCTCGCTCGGGAAGGGCGGAGAGAGTGAATGAGTTGGGAGGAATCGGACGGGGGAGAAAGTTCGAGAAGGGATGAAGAGACACAGAGACAGAGATGCTGTATGGACAACAGTGGTGACAAAGCCATGAGGGGGGGGATGACGTGAGCGGGGAGGAACGGAGGCAAAGGCTCTAATTAGAGCCAGATGTTTCACAATAATAACCCTGGCTTCAATATAACAGAGGGGGTTTCGAGGAAAGAGGTGCAGAGAAGGAGTGTGTCAAAAGTTGTGACTGATGCTTTGTGGGCATTTTTACTGCAGATGTTTCTGGTTCCCCAAATGGTTGAAACTTAAGTTAAAGAACCTTGAAATGTGGTTTGGATGGGCGTTAAATCATCCATCCTGACTGTGTGGCTGATTATTATGTAGAGTGTACAGGTGGGTGCAGAGCTTGTGGGCTGCAGCAACTAGTAAAACCATAAATTTTTACATTCCACAACATGCCAGACCTTTAATTTACTAACCTGAATCTTTTCTTGATAGATTGATGGATAGCTAGCCATCTCGTTTAAACAAACAGGATCCAAAAGGAGCTCAAATAGGATCTGGACAAAGAAGTATCGTAAAACTGATAATCTCCTTCCTCTTACCGTATTTCCCTAAGCCCCAGGGGCTCCTTTGGCTCCAAGACCTCTGAGCCAGAGAGCGTTTATTTGCCCCCGCAATACACCAAGGCAAGAATAACACCCCAGAGGGGGGGGGAGTATTCTTTCACTGAAGAGCAAACCCCATGGCCTACATTACTGAGGCCTGTGGAGGGAATGCTGTTTCAATAACGCTATAAAATCAGCCACTTTAACAGAGCTGCAACACCTTGATCAAAGTCTGGATCAAGCAGGATGGACAGCTCATAAAAGCACAGCACAGAGTTTGTGCAGCGACATCGTGTCTCCAGGTGCATGTGGCTTATGACTTAAGCAGTTTTTTTTTTTGTTTTACACTGAACTGCTCATATTAAGCTGCAGAATTCCCTGGTCCTGCTGCGCTGTTTGTGTTAACCCGAAGTCCTGATAAGAGGCAGCAGAACCAGGAATGTGATGACGTGCAGCAGAGTCTGCTGGGGGGCGGACAGCGTCTCAGTCTGCACAACTGTGCAGCCGCTGTTATGTGTGGGAGGAACAGTGACCTTTACACTTAGCTGAAGAATCCAAGCCGAGGGTGTAGGTTTCTGCAATAACTCCAGACGAAGACTTTGACTTGGACCTGCATTCCTTTTGGAGAGTCACAGGGAAGAGCAGCGGGGGAGTAGATGACGGTTGTGTGAGGGGGCAGACCGATGGGTAAGAAGAGGAGGGGCTGGAAAAAAATAAGAACAGTGGAAAACAGACTTAAAACGACCTGACAGAGTTGTTTTTGCATGCATTCTAGAGTTAGGTCATGTTCATGCCTCCCCGAGTCAACTCCCGCTGCAAATTACTCTACAGTTATGTCCAAGATGAATCCCTCAGATTCCTAAAAACACTATGCAATGTGACACTGTGCTGGAGAGGTGGAAAATGGAAAGGAAAACTTATGTGCACAGTTTTGTGAATCCATTTAGAAAGGTGACGAACTGAAACTGATATTTCATAACAATTGTAGACCAGTTTGTTCTCTGTAATTGTGGCTCCTCTCAAACTCTCTGCAGTTTAAAAAAAGATCAGTCTTTCAATTATGCAGTGCATTGCACTTGGCCAAATTGTATGTGACCTCAGCAATAATTAGAAACACATGCTCAGAGTTAAAGATTTCAATAGAAATTATGTCCCTGGTGATAATCTGAGGCATCAAAATGGAGGATGAAATATCATTTTAGATGCCATTACAAATTTCATTTCTAATGGCATCTGAATTGTCTCAAAGAACTCTTACATCCCTCTGGGACCTGTGTCTTTACTCTTTCAGAGGCTCAAGTAGGTTTAGTTTTATGGCTAGTGTGAGGACGCAGATTTCATATGACTTTATTAAACCTGAGGAATCCATTGGTACCAACCATGTGATGCTACCATGTCGGGAAGGAAACTAAATAATACTGCAAACTGACACTATTTTTTGGTGAGGAAAACATGCACTTTCAAAGGGATCCCATGACCTCTGACCTCAAGATAAGTGAATGAAAATCATTTATATGGGTACCCATGAGTGTCCCCTTTACAGACATGCCCACTTTACGATAAACACATGCAGTTTTGGGCAAAAAAAAACCTTTTTTTCATTCAGTATACAGTAAATGTGTTATTTTTTCCTGTTCTAAAATGATGTGTTCTGCATACTAGGGTCCATAAACACACTACATAAATTGGGTATCACTGTAAAACTGTTGTGGAGCCAATGAGCCCAACTGTATTCATGATGTTTGTCCCCATAGTAGCTATTTCATTGGAGTGAAACCATATTTTTTAATTTGACCTCACTGTATAAAATGACCTGTGGTGACCTCTAGGATAATCACAGCCTCATTAAACTTCACAGCCACAAACTAGAGACCTGGACTATTCAGAGGATGGATTCCAATAAGGGGTTTTGGGGCGGTTTAAAGAACAGCAGTGCTCAACATCAAATCCATCCGATGTTGAAATCTCCAAATTTCATGTTTTTGATAGCAAATCACAGCATGTTTTTTTTCTGTGGTGTTCCTTAAGGTCTTTGTAGCTTAATGTGGTATTTTGAAGGGATTATTGATCATTTTTATCAATTTTTGAGCAGGAAAAAAAAAGGTTAAATTTAGCACCAATCTGTATAACAAATGGTATCACCCCAAAAATTGCTGCAACAACTTGAGACATAATAGAGCATGGGGATGACCATCATATACTTCTATCATAATTTTATAAACCCTTATTTTCTTTTACAATTGATTTAAAATAATTAATTCATACATGTTTATTAAACATTTATGACTAGAACAACTTGACACACAGTACTGAGCTGCATGTCCATGTCAAATTAATCTTCAGGTTTCCAGCTTTCAGATGATGTTCACCACTTCTATGTGACATCTACTACTGACCTCCCATCTCCTCCTAAAGACCTCCCTAAAAAAAGACTAAATAATAATAATCATAATAATAAATTTACACTATTGTGCACTCCATGGGAAAAGGTGAGATTATGTGCTCTGTTTTTAGACAATGTGCTAAGAAGCTCATAGTCACTGATGAATGTAACTAAGTACATTTACTCAAGGACTGTACTGTAAGCAGCAGTGGGTAGAAATGGAGCAAATATTATTGAAAAAGTTTGTTTTTATAACAGTCATATATCCTGACAGTAGTGCATGAGACAGATAATCTGAACAAATGAATGTGCCTCTGTGTGCTCCAGTACTAACTGCATCTGCAAGATTTCACAGACCAGAGGAAAACGACTAATCAGAGTCAAGCTGGGGCCTGCCATCTCTGAGCAGCTGCCAATCACTTGCAAACTCTGATCAAACGATCAAACTAGGCAGCGCTGATCAAATATGAATCAATATTCTGTTACTATAAAGTTTGTGACCCCGCAGCCATGTTGCGATCAGTTGAGGAAATACCAAGCACCGCCCACTAGCTGGAGCAAACGTTCTCATTTTGCTGAAGAGTAACTACAAGATGTTTCTGAAAACATTTGAGGTGAGAAATAGGCATTACATTTGTAAGAGCCACAATGTGTGAATATAAGTTAAATTACAAGTTCAGTATTTCTAGTCATTGTAGCTGACATAAGTAATGTTGCTGCTGCACAGCCTCATTTAAGGATGTGTTGCTGAATGGTCAGTTAATGCAGGGACCTGACCTCACCAATACGCTCACTGGTGGCATAATGAGGTTTCCTAAAGATTCAGTAGGAATGATGGCAGACATTGAATGAATGCTCCACCACGTGGGAGCTCCAGAAGCAGATGCCAAGAAGAGGACGTTGCCTTAGCAAAGAACCTTTCAAGACTTGTGTGCTGAGGGAGGTTTTAACCTCACGAATTAGGTAAGAAATAGCAGAAAGGTCTTGTCATCCATCCCTGCAGAACACAGAGCCACTGAGCTGAAAGACCTTGATCTATACACATTATACACATTGACATATCACACATCCTTCCTGCTGGACGAGCCCTCGGTGTACAGTGGTGCATGGAAATAATACATTCACATACAGTATCAAGATGGAGGGCAAGTCAGGGATCAGAGGAGGTATCCTTTCTGTTGTAAATGCCCGCTACGACCCATTGTTCCTTTGTGATGGGGAAGACTAGAGTGGCCCCATTAAAACAAGTCACTATCCCAAGACTCAAGTTAACTGCAGCAGTTGTTGCAGTGAAATTGGACAAGAGGTTGCAAGAAGAAATGCAAGTCCCTCTTCACCAGTCCATTTTCTGGACCGACAATACGACAGCAAGACAGCTCGGTTCAAAACTTTTGTGGTAAACAGTATTACGCCCATACGAGAGGCTACCAAATCATCACAGTGGCAGTATGTCAGAACATCACAGAATCCTACTGATCAAGCCGCCAAAGGCATGAAAGTTAGGAGCCTAATACAAGATGAAACATGGATAAACGGATCACAGTTTCTGTTACAGCCAGAAAGTGAATGGCCACAGAGACCAGATGATGTGACTCAAATTCTGCAAAATGATCCAGAGGTCAAGAACATCACAGTGCATACCATCACCGCTCAAGAAAAGTCTGAACCTGTGAACAAACTGCTTCAGTACTACTCAAGTTGTGACCGACAAAAACGAGCGGTTGCATGGATTTTTAGAGCCAAACCTGAAAAACAAAAGAAGAGTCACAACCCTCCATCAGGGAGTCTGAAAAAGATCCAGAGAGACAGAGGGTACATTTGCAACAGCACACTGAAAAGTACAAATCTATCGAAAAGAAAACACTTGGAACAGCTGATGGCTGCAAAAATGGAAATCATCTGACACAAACTCAATGGTTTCCTGATGAAGTCAAGGCTCTCCAGAGAACTGTGTCTGTCAAGAGAAATAATCAGCTGTACAAGCTTGACCCCATTTTACAAGATGGCATCATGAGAATTGGAGGACGGTCGGACAGATCTGCCATGCCAGAGGATGCAAAACATCCAGCAATTCTCTCAAAATACTCAAGTCCACACTCATCTTGAGCGATTTTCAAGCAACTCGGCCATCAGGAGGCTTATATCTGAATATACAGTCTGTAGGAAACTCTGGGGCCGAGTAAGAAGAGAACAAAAGATGGCAAATCTGCAGTGTGTACTAGTGAGACACTTACTCATGTAGATTTAAAACTTTCTTTGGACTTTTGAGGTGAAACATTTTTAAACTGGGAGTTACCATCTCCTGTCATTCACGTCAGACTTGAAGTTACGCCTCTTCTTTGAGACTCCTCCTTTGGGAGGGGTGAAGGCCAACCCCCCCCCGGGGTTGGGGCTCCTCCTCTTCGGAGGACCTTACCCCCAATAAAAACAGACCCTCCAGACAGTCTTAAACTCTTTGTGCGAGGTTGAAAGCATAATCAATGATCGAGCAATCACAAGACCACACAACCATGGCTACAGAGCCTTACCCCCCACCCTTTTCTTTTTATTAAATTTCAACCCAACATCCCCCAAAAAGTTCCCTTTAATATAGTGAGAGAGTGAATGTGCAGTAGAGTTAGAGATGTGTGTGTGTGTGTGTGTGTGTGTGTGTGTGTGTGTGTGTGTGTGTGTGTGTGTGTGTGTGTGTGTGTGTGTGTGTGTTTATTTTTAACTGGATTACATCTCCCGTTTCCCCTTAAAATTAAATTACGGTTCCTACAGCCCTTTTTTTGCTTTTTTTTTGGGATCCAGAAAAATGCCACTGCAACAGAATATTGATTCATATTTAAAGTCTCCCATCATGGCTAGATTTTTTTTAAAGCCTGAAAACAGCCACGAGGAGGTGCAGAAGTCATTTCCCCGGATCACTTTAATTACAATATGCTGAAAGGTTATTATGGGATACTGCCTACTGCAGATTTAGTACAATTTTGACACACATGTACTTTACTTGAATATTTACATCTTATATTTTCTACTTCACTACATCTAAGATGTTAGTATTGTACTTTTTACTCCACTACATTACTTGACATAGTCACTAGTTACTTTTTTAATGATCAGATTACATGATATGATGCAGTATTATACAACTAATCTACCGAGTTGTATCAATAATTGGCTCCACAATGATGAAGTACAACATTAAAGAGCATTTATGTCTATTTGTTAATGATCAAAAACAGAACAATATAAGAATCGATGATAACACTGAGAAATGAGGCATTCTGCATAATGAGTGCTTTTAGTTGTCACACTTTCACAATTACATTTTGCGGATACATTTTTGTACTTTTACTTAACAATTTTTACTTGAAATGTAGTATTTTTAGGCTATGGTATTTCTTTTACTTCAGTAAAAAAAAATTGGAGTACTTCTTCCACCACTGCTCATAGCATTTCATTGGGCCTTAACAGGATGTTGAATTGAAGTGAAATCTTATAACAGGCACCATAAAACACACTATAGATGCATGTGTTTATCTCACACCAGCTCTAATGAAGCGTACATTGTCACACTTGAAGCTCTGAGCCTCCGCTCACTTTTCATGGCAACTGCTCAGGAGACACTTCACAGTTTGCCAGTAAGTGAAAACACTGTCATAACAACAGCATAGCAAGAAAAGTGAATCCCTTTCACAGCAGAAATTTCAGACATCCTCATCGGAGTCATGCATACGTGGTAAGTTAGGTTAATGGTGTCTACAGTTCTTGAACGCAGCCTCTTACCTGACTCCTCCTCCACCAACCCACTAATCAGGCCCAGCTATATAATCCTGGGGCCTGTTAAATCCTCTTGCTTCTGCCTGGCTTGCTGTGATAGAGTTGGTGTTAATAAAGTACTGTACGTGAAACTTCTTTTCAGTAATGTGTTTTGTGAGATCTTTGCTTTCTTGGTTTTAGTGTGACAGCTACCTTACCCTGACCCATCATTCCACTACTCCTGCTGAATAATTATTTGTAATGCCCCATGGTGGTGAGTAGGGTTGCTCGGTATCAAGTAGCATTACGCTGCAGCGTTATTAGCCCTGTTAATATTTGTGTTTCATTTTAGGCTGACATAACATTTGCCCTCTTTCTTATACTCATTTATATTCATGGCTTTTGTACCTTTTAAAATACTTACATATTCATTTGTTTGAGTAATTGTGCTGTTCTTTTGCCCTAGTTTATTAGTTTGGTTTGAGTTATTTTGTCTTTTAACCAACTGGGTTGTTTGTGTTTATTCTGTTTAGCTGTTTTATTCTTTTTGTATTAAGTTTTTTCCTTTCAGAGGCTGAGAGTCACTTTGTTAGGAGGCTAGGCACATGGTGAGGTACCTCCACCTATTGCATGAGAGTTAAGAGCTGGGACATGCAGTGCAGTGAATAGGCTGCACCTTAGTTTTACTGTGAGGTTTGCTGTGTTGCACCCAAGGTGAGTAAGTGGTGGCACCCCTGCACCCTCCTCAGTGTAGTCTTCCTCTCCAACAGTGGCCTCAGCTTAGTTTTGTACTGGCAGCTGTAATATTTTAAGCTCCTGTTAAATTTTAAATTTCGTATTAGGCCCTTTTAGATAGTGTTAAAGAACAATATTAGTTTGCGTAATTTTCAGTTTGTTTAATCATTTATTTCCTTGCAGCTCCACTCCCATCTTATGGGGGTCTTTGGGGCGGCAGTAGCTCAGTCTGTAGGGAGTTGGCTTGGGAACCGGAGGGTCACCGGTTCAAGTCCCGACATGGACCAAAAACTGAGTGTGAACTGGAAGCTGGAGAGGTGCCAGTTTACCTCTTGGGCACTGCCGAGGTGCCCCTGAGCAAGGCACCAAACCCCCAACTGCTCGGGGCGCTTGTCAGGAGCAGCCCCCTCACTCTGACATCTCTCCATTAATGCATGTGTGTGTGTTTGTGTGCATGTACCATGTATAAGTTAAAACAGAGTGTAAATTGAATTAAATTGAACCTTTATTGACTAATAAAGGTTGATCTTCTTCTTCTTCTTCTTCTTCTTCTTCTTATGATAATAAAATATTTGAATTCTTTTGTAAATGCGTCTCTGTCTCATCAGTAACTAATATGTATGCATTATCCATTTACCGGCAAAGTATTCAAGGTTTTGTTTAGCATTTCCTGTGCTTCCAGTCCCCAGGTGGCCTTGTCAGCTAGTCTGCTTCCAACTAATTGTACCACCACTCCTCGCCACACATGGCTTTGCTAACAATGAGGATGACTAACTGACCAAAAATTGTGGTCAAAGAAAAGGAACTGCTGTTGCACTTTTTCTGCTTGCAAATACATAAAGAAGCAACATTAAAATGTGGAAACACAATATCTAATGCACATCTGTCCATCCTGGAAGAGGGTTTCCTCTTCTGTTGCTCTTCTTGAAGTGTCTTCCTCTTTTTTCCCCCTTGTTGATGTGTGATACATTTGTGATGAATCAGCTGACATCTTTCCCTCTGAACACCGTTGGTCCACAGTATGTGTATGATGACACCTGGTGGTGAAAACCTGACACTACAGCGACAGTTCCCCTGTACTTGAATTATTTTCCTTGGAGTAGGGCCACATTGATGAAAAATATAAATCTGAGCTTTTCAGTAGTGATATTATGAGAATAAAGTCAAAAGTTAACGAGAAAAATTTAATATGAGAATAAGGAAGTTTACAAGAAAAATGTCTTATTATGAGAATACAGTCATAGGTGTACGAGAAAAAAAAAATCATATTATGAGAATAAAGTCATGAGTTTACGGGACTAAAAACATGATATTATGAGAACAAAGTCATAATTTTATGAAAAAAAGTTGTATTATGAGAATAAAGTCATAAGTTTACAGGAAAAAGTTGTAATATTATGAGAATAAAGTCATAAGTTTACGAGAAAAAAACGTGATATTATGAGAATGAAGTCACAAGTTTACGAGAAATAAACATGATATTATGAGAATGAAGTCATAAGTTTTAGAAAAAAGTTGTAATATGAGAATAAAGTCATAAGTTTACATAAAAACATGATATGAGAATAAAGTCATAAGATTACGGGAACAAAGTTGCAATAGTATGAGAATAAAGTATAAGTCCTACTATTATGAGAATAAAGTCATAAGTTTACTGGGGGAAAAAATGTAGTATTATGTGAATAAAGTCATAGGTTTACGAGAAAAAAATCAAGATATGAGAATAAAGTCATAAGTTTGAGAAAAAAGTTTTACTATGAGAATAAAGTAAAAGTCGTACTATTATGAAAATAAAGTCATAAGTTCAAGAGAAAAAAGTGGTAGTATTATGAGAATAAGTCACAATATTATAAAGTAGTAATTTTAGATGTTATTTTAGAGGGGAATCGTTAATCCAGCAGAAAGAACCACACACATCTGGAGGAAAATGACTCTTTTGTGGAGGAAATGACTTTTTTCTCGCAAGATTATCACTTTATTCTCGAAATCTCTTTTTTATCCCCTAAAGTGGCCCTAACACTCCGTCCTACTTCCCCCTCACATATATACATATACACGTAGTAAGTCTACTGTTTAACTGAGAGTAATGTGATA
Organism: Pterois miles; assembly: GCA_947000775.1. NCBI lineage: Eukaryota > Metazoa > Chordata > Actinopteri > Perciformes > Scorpaenidae > Pterois > Pterois miles. Next base: position 14,147,770 of record CAMQGK010000052.1, on the reverse strand, counting down.
TAACCAGGCCAGACTATTAATTATAGAGACGACAGCCACGATGCAGTGATGGCGTTATGTTTAAGTCTCAGTACTCGACACAACACCGGTGTGCACCGCCAGGCCATTTGATTTAAAGCTAGTGTGGTCAGCCAGGCTCAGGAAAAGAGTATTTTAAGTAACTGAAGCAGGTAAAAGGGAGAAATGCCAGCGTTGTAATGAGTCAGCTGTCCTCATTCACCCATATCCTTCACCAGTGCGCGACATGAAGCCTTCCTTACCGTGTTTACTAGCATTGTCGAGAGCTAGCAGGCATGGCGGGAGTTTATGCGATGGATATGAAACATATTGATAAGATAAAGCCAAGTAAAAGCAAGACGTATGATAGTTAACTTATCAGACTTAGGATCATGGGCGTTTTAGCCATGCATGCGGTCGGTGTATTTCAGAGTAAAAGTCGCCGGAAGCGGAAGTGATGTCACTGATGACCTATTTAACAGCGCAGTAAAATTCATAGACACATACAGTATAGGGGTGTAGTTAGTTACCTCCATCTTCTTTTTTAACACTACAACTGCACGACTCTACCTGTACAGTCTGGTAGTATTAGGGTCAAACTGAGGGGACCTATATCTGAGATTAATTTAATACTACAAGAGCAAAAATTAAAATTAATATTGTGAGAATAAAGGCTGAACTTTACGAGAAAAAAGTAATTTCCTCCATAAAAGAGGCAGTGTCCCCCAGGTCAGTGTGTTTTTTTCTTCTCACTTCCTTGTACAATATTTTCAAGGTCCTGGTACTGGTGATAATGTGGTGCTGATCTGCCAAAAAAAGAAATATTTCTAATAAATATAACTTCACAAGATGCTCTGTGCTCCTTATTTTCACACAGGCTGCTCTGTTTCTTTTCTAAAACAACATGTACAATTACTTTACAATATTATAGACTTTATTCTCATAATACGACAACTTTTTTCTTTTAAACTTAAGACTTTATTGTCATGTTACATTTTTTTCTTTTAAATTTATGACTTTATTCTCATAAAACTATGACCTTTTTTTCTCAAAAACTTCTCTCTTTATACTCAGAATATTATAACTTGTTTTCTCGTAACCTTATGACTTTATTCTCATAATATTCTGATTTTATTCTTGAAGTCTCAGATTTATTTATTTATTTATTTATTTTTCCAGAACGTGGCTCTACTGCTCCTTCATACTGCCACGACTACCATTACTGGTGAAAGACAAGCAGTGTAATTAACCAGGGCGCCGCTCCATTATGCTGCATGAATAGATGTTAGGATGATAACTATTTACCCTGGAGCATTTTTAACCTTGATGTACTGCATGAGCCCCAATAGAGGCTTAATAATGTTTTCTCTGTGAGATCTACACTGTTATACAGTCATGTGCAAATCCTGCATGCAATGAACACCATTAAACTGAAGATAACCTAAATGCTTTATAGATTTCAATTATACTGTGCCTTTTAGTTTCATTGCTTTTGTGACTTCCAACACGTGTGGTTCTTCATAGGCTACTCTTTGAGAGTGGGGATTATAGTTTTGACAGCAGATAAATGGAACTAAGTGCATTTAACGTATGTGGACGCGTAGCATTATAATGGTATGTGTGTGTCAATCTGTGTGTGTGTGTATTAGCGTGAGGCAGGACGTGGAGGTCAACGACTGTAGAAACTCTGGACACATGCAGAAATGTGCCCTTTAATGACTCCTGGCCTCCGTGTATTTCTGAGACACACTTACTTAGGATAAATTAAAGCCACAGGTGTATCTTTGTATTGATAATAAATTTATGCTTATTCATACAGGTCAGATAAGGTCCCAGAATTGCGGTCAAAATTTCATCTGCCCATTGTTGCACACCCACAAAGCACGTGAAGCACACACAAAAGTACAAGTTGTCATAGATACTGTTTTCCAATATACATATATTTCATGATGTTCATCAATATAATAAGACATTGATAGATTTACACTACAATTATTTTATGTACTTTAGATTTCATTCAGTCTCCTCTTCTTTACGTTGAGTCAACCTTGTTTAGTTTCTAATCCCATACCAAATGACAGCACAATAAATCTATCAATAAATAAAAAGCAAAGAAAAAGAAAAATAAAGTAAGATAAAACTAAGCACATTGCCCGTGATCCTCCAGTCCTGTCCCTCCTGTAAGGCCAGACGACCAGGGGCAATATGGGCCTTCATCCCAGAAACCCCAGTCCCAAAGAGAAATCAAAATCTTTCCTCAAAAATAAACAGATTTAAACAAAAAAATAGATCTTGTAGATACAAACGGCAATCTGATGTAAACGGTAGAATCCTTTTAAGCATTCTGGACAATTGAAGGTAAAAATACTTTTTTTCCCATTAACTTCCCATTTTCTTTACCTTTACCCATCAGTGCTTACATACAAACAATTCAATGACATCTGGAGTTATTACTAAATTGATGCAAAAGAAAAAAACAACACAATATTTGGTTTAAAATAAAAACATATATTAAGTAGAATATCGTGTAATTATAGCATCCAGTGAACATTCAGAGACTCAAAAGGTTCCCTCCTATTGCTGCATTCATCTCATTTGGGGTCAATGGTTAACGTTGAGGGCTCTCTACATATTAAATGACACTTTTTGAAGGTTTGGTCTCTTTCTTTCTGATAGTTTCCTTCCAAGTTTGAATTACAAATTCACAGGTCATAATTCAAACCTGGAAGAGTTTGTCTAAACACTTTTTCCCATGTTGGCAACTTGCATTTTAGATCACCTCCCCGCCCCCCAAATGACTTGAACGCAACGTGAGATCACTGAACAATTCTCGAGGTTGACATAAAGACAATATTCTCCACCGAATCGCGTTCCCATTCCACCAAAACGAATGAATCACAACTGAAAAAAGTGCCACGGTGTTTAAAATATATACGCACTTCTTTTCATACGGACAGTAAAGCAACGAAAAAAAGAGAGCACTCACTTCATTTTCACTATCGTGACCAAAATTGGTTGAGCACTCGCAACAGTTTGGATTTATGAATAACACAGAAGTCCTACCCCAATCAGTAGTGTTATTTCACTTCAGCAGGATGGCTAAAAGGACCACATTTGTAACCCTATAATGATTTTCTATTGCCAAAATCCCAATTTTACATTGCTTAGCTAATATAGATTTTGTCCTCATATGTATATATGTATATATTTTGGTAAATTGCTAATACCTTAAACCTGAGGATATAGGACCCCCTACCCCCCAAAACACCCCATATTACAACACCAAACAATGCAGATTTTTTATAACGTTTTTCTAGGTTTATGTTTAATAGCTGTAGTTAGTTTATATCATTTTAGAACTTGGCAGCACTATGGACACAAAAAAGAAGAGTTGTGCTATTATTAGTTATAGGATCACGTGTCTAAAAACTTCCAGATTAAAGAGGCTCTTCGGACCCGGATGGTGGGGCGGACTGTGTTTGAGATTTGAAGCATGTGGCCCTCATGTTTTGGTTTAACTTGCATATGTTAGAATGGCACACTCACAAGCCAAACTGACACCCCATATATAAGTAGTGTGTCATGGTCCTGTAATCTGTGGATAAGTAGGGTAAAGGTATTTAAAACAGACTTGGATAGTTTGGATAACCTGTTTCTCTCCGCTTGTTTTTGATGGCAATTGGCAGCGTAAGCATGGAAATCTGGTCTTTGGTAATCTTCTGCAGTTCACTTTTGGAGGACAATATATAGGAAGGGGGGGTTGAGGACGTATGGTGGGTTCTTTAAGGTTTGGGTTCCTTCCTAATAGAACCGGCCGGCAGATCTGCGAACCTGTCTGTACTTCAGTACTTCAATGTGCCCTCACTCTGAGATTTAAGCGGCCTAATCTGTCGGGATAAACTGGGGATATTCCCAACACAGAGCTATTCTAACACACACACACACACACACACACACACACACACACACACACACACACACACACACACACACACTGTAGGATTCTGAATCAGTGAGTTGAGCAAAAAGGGGGGTAGGCTGGTCTACTCAGCTGGTGGGGAAGATAAGAAGTCATGTTCAAAAGGCTACTGAGGCTTCACACTTGTTTTGAATTATTGTTGGTAGTTTCATGATCTGCTGTAAGATCTGAAATCAAAATGTGTACATTTTAGGATTGTTAACAATGACATTAATGGCAGTAGAGCATGAGCTGAGTCACTCGAAATCTTCTGTTTCATGAGACAGAGATTTAATCAAATAACTGAATTACAACAATTTCACATCTTAGATTTACCAAATGTAAATCTCTGTAAATAAAGGCCTTCTATAGTTGAAAATACAATAGCTTCATATCAGTTTATTTTAGGTTTATTTCATCTCGCATTCATATGTACTGGGCCTTAGTTTGACAGAGCATTGGCAAAAACAAGTGCCTCATATTGCCCTACGCTCCTGCTCATTAAGTAGCCAAAAAGGTAGTATAGTAGATGCTAGAAACATGTAAAAGGATGTTTTAAGACCAAAACCAGCGAGGGCACCGATGGAAAGAAACAACTGCAATAAGAATAGAAGCCTCTCCCTTGTTGCTTGGCAGTGTATAACGCACAGAGCTGAATTACAAAAAACACACCAGGCGGAGGTAAAGAGGAGCTCGCTGCTGTGGACAGCAAATAGCGCTGATTGCACACTTCCTCTTTACCTGTCTGTTTCACACAAAAATATACTATAATAAAAATAGAATCTATTATATTTAAAAAAGAAAAAAAAAAGGCCTTAACTATAGGGAGAAACACTGAGACAGAACCACTGCGCTATCAAAGCACTCTTCTTAGGAGTGCTGCTATTTTTTTGAGTAACTGCTTTCTCGTCGCTAACCTTTTGACAGTAAATTTCTGAGCCTACCCCAAAGTTGCTGACCTAAAACTCAACTGTGAATTTGATATATATTTTTTTTTTTCCTCATTAGCCTCGGTCCCTGTTCCTGGATTTGCGAATAAGGCGGAGTTGTCTTCGTAATGTGCTCTTCGTGTGGAGAGGTTTTGCTGCACAAGGATCTCCTTTTGGCCGGGCAATTGACCAGCCAGACAGCGCCATCAAAAACAAGGTCGTTTGTGCATTTTAAACAGATTCCAGTTTTGTTCAGTCAGTCACTCCCCCTGCACGGATTACAAGTGCGAGGGTGTGTTTGACTGGAAATATCCTGCAGTAACTAATAAAAGTGACTGGAGACTAAGGCTTTACAGTGTCCATGTAGGTAACGGGCCAGTAAGAATTTGCTTTATGGAAATTAATTTACGCAATGGCCCCTTTTTATCACCTCATGTTGGAATTGTTTTTCAAGCCCGTATCCACAGTTTGACATTAATGACATCTCCACAGTATACTGTAAGTGTAAAGTTAAGATAACATCACCCATTTTACAAAAGAAAATCATTTGGACAGACTGAAAGTCTAATCCAAAACTTATCCTTACAGCTATTAACTATAACTATTTTTCTCCTATGGTTTGTATGACCGACGTTTTCGACACAAGTTTCATCGCGCATATTATTATTTTTTTTTGTTGTTAAAGATACTTTACACTTACATGTGCTACGGTAAGACCATTTGCACTAGACTGCAATGAAGGAATGTTTTCGAAATAAGACACTACGTTAATATTTAAATAAAAAAAGAAACATCTACAGACATTGGTCCGACTGTACTATGGCAGTTTCAGAAATTAGCAGAAGAAATTGAGGTGTTCAAGCATGCCGACAGACAGAGGAGTGTTAAAGATGAATGTTATTGTGAAATGGAGAAAGAGAAATGACACAAATACTGGGAGGCTCAGATGAAAAGGACTGGGGAGTGATGATTACTAGGGGTTAGTTTAACAATTCATGCATTATTTGTATCTTTGATCAATATCGGTGAGCATTAACTCTCTCAGAAAGCCAGCAAAGAAGCTATAACTTGAAATTTAATGCTGGCGTCAAGTTATAGAAATCTGGAGATGAATTAAGAGTCACTCTCAAGGGCAGTTTTATCCGTGTGATAGCTCAAATTTCTGTAACTTGATATTTTCTTAGCACAAGTTTTAGCCCTCTGGCATATTTTGGACTTGGAGTAACACAGATGAACTTGAAAATCAAACTTTCCATAGTGAAATGGAGACAAACTCCACTGTGCAAAAACACACCGAAAAGAGAGAGAGAGTAAGCAGGGTGACAGACAGATGATGATAACATGCAAGATACACACTTTTGATTAATAGGCAGTAGTTAACGCTGAAGCATACGTAAAATTAATACAAAAAATTAAAAAATACAAAATGCACACACACGCACACGCACACACACCTACAAAACAGTATATATCAGAATAAAACTCTACAAAGAACTATATATATCAGTTATGTAACAATTATCGCCAATTGTTTGTTTCCTTTTCTGTTTGTTGCATCGTCACAAGTGTTTTGGTTCTCGGTATGGCAGGTTAGAAAAGCCAAGAGTACCCAGAAAGGAGACAGGGCCACACACTCACAGGACAAATATTGACAGGGGTCCAGAGGCGAGGTGGTGGAAGTGGGGGAGCCATGGGGCCCTGAAGGTTTAGGTGTGTTATATCGAGGCTAATCGGGAGATATATATAATAAATTAATTATCATGGTTAATTTTGTAATCAATTTGAGGGTTTTTCTTTTCTGTAGCAAGGAAGGATTAGACTGGGGTAGGAGCAACTCTTCTTAGGTGCTGAAGTACACTGTAGAAAGACAGAAAGGAAAAGGAAAGTCTGATTCATGATGCTTAAAGTAATGCACACGTTCTCAAACCAACATTTGCCAACAAGTAAATTCATTCAAGGACATGCCTTATATTAAACCGTATAAATGTGGAGAAGGGTGTTTTATGGGTGATTAAGTCCATTGAGATAGCAATAGTGATGATGATGTCACGATACCAGATATTTAGTAGTCGGCACCAATACCAGTGAAATTCATCGACTCTATGCGCTTGTGTTGGGACGATCTATTGCTGTGAACCCATCTTCAAACAACTGGATTTATTCAAGTTTCTCGCCAAAAACTACATTTTACAAGATTAGATTTGAACACATCATCATAACGTTATAATTTACCTTTGGCTAATAATCATTTTTACTGAATAGAGCTTAAACACATCACAATGAAATTCAGTGCAACTTCTGTTAACGTTAGTTATTAGCACCACAGCACTGTGCTGTCCACCGGCTGCTAACAGCTAACATTGACTAGCTCTCCTCCTGAGGATTTCAACACGGATTTGTTCGCAATGTAGCATCATCAGGGAAAACAGAATATTAATACAAATTTGATCATCGTAGCCTAGTTTGGCACGTTTTTTTTCAGGTTACCTCTTTCATGTACTACTGTCAGGACATAGCGACTGTTTTATAACATTTTATAAATCACATTTGCTCCAGTCTCGCCGACTTCAGCTTAAAAAGTGATGCTTTTGTGTGATTCTTTGTAGATAAACAACTTTTACAGGTGTGTTGATGAAATCAACTAATTGAATAGTCGACAAAATGATCGAGAACAGCCCAAGAGTTTATTACTTCCTTTCAGATTTTGAAGCAGTAAGTCTGGAGCCAATTGTACCAATTGTACCACATGTACTGTAGAAAGACCAGTACCATCACATTTTTTTGGCAGAATTTTGGCATCAACTTGGTACCAAAGTATTGTTTTTTGTGACATCCCTACTATATGCACAAAAAAAGTTAGAAGGATTCTTACCAATAATGACGATGAGGACAATCACGCATATCACACCCAGGATGATCATCATCTGTAGTCAGTGGATATTCAGAGAAAGTCATTAGAAAAGCAGTAAAAAAATGTCTTTTTTTCAGTTTCATCATGCATACAGTAACACAGAAATCACACCAAAATTTCACCTGCTCCTATTTGAATTCATTCATGGGCTTTTTTTTTTTTTCATTTGTCTGTAAACAGGGATGTTTAAGGCTGCCTTACTACACAGATATTTGCAAATTCGAGTCTGCATGTCCTCACCTTGGCATTCTTCCACCAGTATTTATTCTTCAGTTTTGCAGCACTGGTCTCAAACTGAGAGGCTCCAGCCTGCAGGGCGTCAGCCCTATCGTCCAGTTCTGACAGCTTCTGATCACGCTCCAGAACCTTATCCACGTTTACACGCATGATATCCACCACCTGGGGAAAGACGCGCAGTGCAATGTAATCATCGATCAAGACGGAATGACTCTGTAAGCGGCTGACATGATGGATAAGGATTATGATTGAAAGTGATTATGTTTCATGTCAAACCAATGTGAACGATGCTGCAACCGCAAATGTCTACATCAGAGCCTGACAGCATGACTTTGGGTTTGCGGTGAGGCGTGTACTCACTTCATCCACTTGTGCCTGTGTCTGCTGCAGACGACGGTTGCTGGTAAGGTTGGGGGGCTGATTCCCTCCCTCTGGTGCAGGGGCTCCAGCTGGGGCAGACCTTATGATTTAAAAAAAAAATGCAAATATTCAGTAGTTATATAAAGCATGTCCATTGAGAAAATGTTAAGTAAGCCTGAAAACACAATAGTAACAACAACAACAAAAAAAAAAACATGACTGACATTTTCTATCTAATACAAATACTGTATACATATTAAATACATCATAGGATTTCTATTTTAGAAATGGTTCATGTCATTTTGGGTTGTAAGGATGTATCTCTCTTTGGCAAATGGCATGCTCCTTTTTGACAAATGTCTTGAATTATGTAGTGCCTCTACTGTATTGCTCCTGAATGATTGTCCTTGCTAAATGTATCACAAAAACATATTACTAGCTGGCCCAACAGCCACAAAAAAGATGCTGGCATTACGTTGGACTCTTCCACATACTCTCAGAAAACCCCAGTGTTTATCTGTTTATCTTGATGTTGAAGTTCCAGTAACTAGGCTGGTAGTGTTAAACACAAAACTATCTTGACCTGGACAGGAGCTTTAAGTAAAATGCAAAAAATTGAAATATGAATGAAATATAAAGTCTTACATGGAGACTGTAGTTGGACCTGGTCAGCATTAATTCAGTTTTTTTTTAATTATTAATTTTTTTTGTAATTTATTTAGATATTTTATTTCATAATATTTTTAATGTGTTTTTTTATTTTATTATAAGTATTTCTGTTATTTCATTTTTTATTTTTTAATTAATATTTTCCTTTACCTTATGTATTTTTATGTTAATTTCTTATGCATATCTTTAAAATCAATAAAATTTTATCACAAAAAGGAATGATTAATGTTCTCCATTAGCAAAAAAAATCAAACAAAAAAAACAACAAAAAAAAAAACATAGAAAGCAGTTTGGCCTGAAAAATAAATAAGAAGAAAGAAAATAAGAATGCTATCAGTTATTTAAAGTTAAGACATTTTCATATTTAACTATATTTCCAATGTGTAATGTTAATTGATTACAGGAAAGTAATTGTAAATTGTTGCATTGTTGAATTATGTCTCTACCTCTGCCTGTCTCAGTTAAAAGTTCAGAGCATTTCATATAAACTTGGGAAGAAGTTTGTATATTTGTTTGGTGGATTATTTCTCTGTTGTTACAGAGCTAATTGGCATTGCATTTTACATGTTTGGAAAGCCTGTTTATTTACCTTCACAATGATGTCCAACTTGTAAGGATCATGCATTTGTGGGATGAGCAGCTCAGCTGATTATGTGGGTAGCGTGAAAGTGAAATTTGCTAAAATTCTCTGCCAATACTAAACAGTGTATTCTCCTGTTGGTATTGTCTCTATTGTGTTTTGAGCTCCAGGTGCTGCCAATCAAGCATCACAAGACAAGACCAAAACTAACATGACTTACAAAACAAAACTCATCTCTTCTCTGACGTGATTTTGACAGATGATTTGCTACCAGTCAGCCTGATTAGCGACACTGCAGTGGGGTTTTGCTGAACAGTGCCTGGAGCTATTGGTTAATGGTAATGTCATGGAGGCGCTACTGCTACTTTGCTGTGTATCAAAAGAATGGAGAAGTTCACACATTTATGTTGAGTATTGAGATTCAAGTTAGAATCAGATCTAATTTGCAGGATTAGGAAGATTTACTGTGTTGCAGAAATGAACATTTTGCGCTAGAGAGTCCAGATAATTATCTCAAAGCGAATCAACTACTACATGTTTTGCAAATGTCAAGTTGATTTGTCATGTCATGTTGTATTATGACCTACATAGACCTATTATTTTGGATGCACTAGGCACCAATAATGACCTCAGTGAGAGACAGGCAGTTTAAGCGAGGGTGTCAGTTACTACTGAAAAGCGAAAGCTCCGAGGAAAAAATCATGTTAACACGTACTTGTATCTCTGCTCTTTGCTGCAGGAGAAATAGATGCACCAGAAATATTTAATGTACAAAACTTATGAATTTACTTAAATATTTACAAAGACTTTGTAAATGTAGATCATCATAAACCAAATCACTTCTTTCTATCTTTTCTGTTCACAACTTGAATGCTAATCTTGTTCCATCAGTGCATCGGTCGCCTTCATCTCACATGACAATGAACAAAAACCTGTGTTGAGTGACAGCTTTCGGGTACACCCAGTGGGCTGAACAGTGAAGCCAATGTGGAAACTTGCATTCTAACTGATAGCCAGCAGGGGGCGACTCCTCTAGTTGCAAGAAGAAATCAGATTGTGTAGAAGTCTATGAGAAAATAACCCTACTTCTCACTTGATTTATTACCTTAGTAAACATTGTTAACGTTTATGGTTTCAGTTGCGAGTTTAAAGTCTTCTTCAATACAGAATAATGTTCATTTAGTAAATTATGGTCCTATTTATAGTAAATAGACAATAAAGCAGGGTACGATTTGGTTGTGGCTATTTTGTGTTTGACAGGTTGCTACCACAGTGTTGTCCAGTCTGAGATGTCCTTATTTTTGTCTTAGAGCTTTAACCCTTTCACACTGTGTTTTCAGTTCATGAACGTTGATTATAACCTTTATGGTTGTCTAGAAGTGCCTTATTCAGAATTTGGTTGTACTTAGCTCTGCCCTCTTGTGTCAAAATCCAATATGGCGACAGCCAAAATGCATCACGGTGACTATGTCCTCTTCTTATATACAGTCTATGGGTTAAACCATAGACAAACTGTTTAGCTCATGCAGGCAAATCACTAGTAATCCAAGACTAATCAAAAACATAGGGTACAACATCGTGCAGCAGCTGAGCCACAGCACCAATAAACAGAATTGGTAGAATTTCCATATTCGTCTGATTCACCATATGTCTTATTCCCCTAATTGTAATGGCTGTACTTTTTAAACATTAAAAGGGAAAATGCAACCTAGAAAGGTAAATTACTGCATTTTCTTTGGACATGAGATAGTAAAATTTGAAAGATTCAAACCTCAGTAAAGTGAAACTCTAACCCTGCATATTATCACTGAAATACAGAATAGACAGCAGGTACAATGACTGCAGAAAGCAAACACAAAAATTGATTAACCATAATTATAAGAAAGAACAAGCTAATCAAATAATATGATTCTCACAGCCTACTAATATCTACCTTCACTAATAAGATGTGCCCATATCCATTAAAAGTCTTAATGTAGTCTAAACATTAAATCTGAAACATTCTGCAACTTGATACAGCAGTAGACACATTAAAACAGCATGCTTGAAAGGCTTAAATACTTAAATATGGCATGTAGTGTGGAGTAACCCAGCATGCTTAATTTAGCTTTATTGCTATCTATCAGTCCAGAGAAATCAATACAGCTGGACAGCGAAACTGTTTCTAAAATTAGAGAGTTAGACTGACTACGGCTGTACAAGATACTGTAGTCATAACTCAGCTGCTCTACCAGTGTGAGACAAAAGTCTGTATAAAGGTCACCTTTACACGCTCACACATCACTAATCCTCTAACAACAACAAATCCTTCTGGATAGGCCTGATGGTGTTGGTGGTCCCTGTCAGCTGATAACCAGCCCCAATAGAAACTGCCAATATAAAACACCCAAGAATAATTGATGTTGCATTACTAACATTATATGTCTCAAACAAATACACTGCTCAAAGAAATTAAGGGTTAACGCTTTAATCACACATCAGATCTTCATGAACGAATTATTCAAGTTGAAAATCTTTACTGACGTGCACTCTAGAATTAGTTGAGAACAAAATGACGTCAACGGAAACCAAAATCATCAACCCACAGAGGGCTGGATTCAAAATCACATCGAAAATCAAAGAAAAAAAAAGTGAAATCACAGGTTGATGAATTTCATCCAGGCAACTCATAATGTGACTCAATAGTGTGTTTGGCCCCTTTGTGCCTGTATGAACTCCTGACAACATCTGGGCTCCTGAAGAATTGAAGGATGGTGTCCTGGGGGATCTCCTCCCAGACTCGGATCAGGACATCGTGAGCTCCTGTACAGTCTGTGGCTGTATCTGGCGGTGTCTGATGCACTGATACATAACGTCCCATAGGTGCTCAGTTGGATTTTTGTCAGGGGAACATGAAGGTCAGACAATGGCATCAATGCCTTCGTTCATCCAGGAACTACCTGCTGGCCACATGAGGCCAGGCATTGTCCGGGCACCAGGGGGAACCCAAGGCCCACTGAACCAGCGTAAGGTCTTACAATCGCTTTGAGGATTTCATCCCAGTACCTAACAGCAGTCAGGGTACCACTGGCTATGACATGGAGGTCTGTGCTCCAAGGATATGCTTCCCCAGACCATCACTGACCCACCACCAAAGTGGTCATGCTACATGATGTTACAGGCAGCATAACATTCACCTTGACATCTCCAGACTCTTTCATGTCTGTCACATGTGCTCAGTGTGAACGGGGGGCCAATGGCAGTTCTCTGGAGAATGCCAAGCGAGCTGCACGGTGCTGGGCTGTGAGCACAGGTCCCACTACACTCATGCCACCCTCATGGAGTCTGTTTCTGACAGTTTGGTCAAAAACATGCACACCCGTAACTGCTGGAGGTCATTTTGTAGGGCTCTGGCAGTGCTCCTCCTGTTCCTCCGGTCCTGCTGCTGGGTTGATGCCGTTCTACGGCCCTGTCCAGCCCTCCTTGTGTAAAGGCACAGCAAACCTTCTTGCGACCGCACGTATGGATGTGCCATCCTGGAGGAGCTGAACTACCTGTGCAGCCTGATTGGACGGCAATGTACCGCCTCATGCAACTAGAGAAGAATCAGTCAGGGAGGATCAGGAGAGAGCAACTGTCTGTGGCCACCACATGTAAAACCATTCCCTTTTTGGGGGGTTGTCCTGCTGTTGCCTCTCCATTGCACGTATTGTCACTTTCATTTGCACCAAAACAGATGAAGGTGATTCACAATCACTTGTGCTTCCTAAATGGACAGACTGATATCCCTGAAGATTAACTGACTTGGCATTATACTGCGATCATTAGTGTTCCCTTCATTGTTTTTGAGCAGTGTATATTCAACATGTATTGCTGTATTACGTGAGACTTGAGTGATTATCATTCTACAATTTCATTATGTTTACAAATCAAAAGCTTTGTTGGATAAGGAGCTGTCAATATTCACCACCTAATATTAAACAATATAATCACTGTATGCTTCCTTTCACTTGCCAGCAATGAGTATCACCACAGAGGTTCACACTACCATCACCTCTGAACTGGTTTCCCCAACCAACCAGGAGGTGTTGCTGTAGCAGTGACAAGATTTCTCCTCAGCCTCCACATCATGTGAGCACAGCCTACTGAGGGACAAATTGATGTGTTTCTAATCTACGCCACTTTGGTGCATAATCTTCACTTTAAATTGAAAATAATAAACTGACTTTGTCTCTATGTGCCCCAAAGATTATGGCGCTTGGGATAGCAAAATCACCACCTGTCTCTATTGACGGATTTATTGATTTCATTGATGCAATCAAGAGATATTGGTGGTGAATGTGATCTGGTGGACCTATTTCACTTGTCTCAAAATACCAAAAAAGACCATAAATTCCAGCCTTTTGACAAAAACTATCTCTACCTGCTGATGAATTTGCATGTGGAGGTAAATAGATGTTCTCAGAGTATAATAAGAGAAAACAAGAGAACAGCAATAAAAAAGAAATTACTTTTCAATCAAAATAAAGAATTAAAGATGCACCAATACCAATACCGGATTGGCTATCGGGCCAATAGTGATTCAAATAGCTGGATCAGATATCGGTGACAATGAGGTTAATATATTAAATTCTAAGTTTATATACTAAATACATTATATATTGGAATTTCAATTTCAGAATTTCAGTTTTGACCAATTTGTTGCTGCATTAAAAAGATTTACACCTGAATTTGAACTCCTGATAATTTCCTGACAATATTTTTTACCAAGTCGCTGGTGTACGTTTTATTATTTTAATAATAAATGACAATTCACTAAATTTATATCTAGGTACTTATTTGTTACATTTTGTTTTACAAAGTTAAAAAAGCAAAGTTTAAGTCAAGCCAGATGTTTCCTTACACATAAAACAATGATCCCAGTCATTTCCACACAGTGGGGCATACAGTTTATTAAATAAACATTAGTGTCATATCAGTAGTGGGTATCGGAAATGCTGTGTTGATTAAAGAAATGCTGACAAACTGTTCGTCATCTGTGTCACTTTGGTGCATAATCTTTACTTCTAATTGAAAATTATAAACTGAATTTGCACTTCTGATTATGGCACATGGAATACCAACAACAGCACCACCTGTCTACTGGTGGATTTATTATGGATATAGATTTATTGGCTCAAAAAAGCCACTGTTAGTCCATAAATTTCAGTCTTTTGACAAAAACTCTCTCTACCTACTGATGACTTTGTATGTGGCGGTGCACTCTATTGCCACAGTAAAACAACAGAAAAGAAATAAACAGCTCACATTTCAAAAATACACAAAAAAAACTCTGAGCTGATAAAGGCAGCTAATGTAACATGCAGTATTGGTCTCTACAGTCCACTGCTAATGTCAGATTTAGACTTATCATAAAATTCATATGGTTTCCAAAGAGGGCTCCTGTGACATTGAGGGGTCTGTGCAAGGTTTTCAGGGGCCCCTAATGAAAAAGGGTGTCATTTAAACACTAAAACACCTTATGTATCCTGAAAGTCTATCATTTTATATCTGATTTAAACTAACTACTAGGCTGCTATTTGTTTTGTTGTCATGAAACTAATGTATTTGTGTTATTTGGTTTGCTCACTGCTGTGTGACTTTCAGCACTGGAGAGCAACATTTCAGCACTGGACAGCGCCACAGCAGCCCGGACCAGAAGCCGGCTGGTCCCAGCCTCCGTATCCCAGTTTGATGGTACCGAATTGACCCACAGTTCCCATTTCTGACCGTATCCACCACCAGGTCTACATAACCTGTCCCGTAAAACATCACGTTACACGACGGGGCCTGTAAATACAGAGGAAGCCTACCACACACACACACAGAGGGCGGGGAGGTTCCTTATGGGAGGAGGGGGGGGGTGGATTTTAAGCACTTGGGTGAACAATTATGACCAAATACTGGTGACAAATGTAGCTTACAGTCCACAGAGGGAGTGTTAACAAACATGTCGCCACAATACAATGACATGTCGTGTGTTGGCACCGACGTTTTAACAAAAAAAAAAAAAAAGACAGACGAGGTTGTCACGGCTATCTTTGAGTCAGTCGAAAACAGAAAGGGACGAATAAAGGATCTGTATTTTACATTTGCCCCTGAGGTGTCAAACTGATTGAAATATGGTGAGATGTATTAGTTGTCCGCCCTCGCACGACAATCGACGACATACAGTAGGAGGCTAGGCTATCCCCACCCCCCGCCGTGGGCTGCAAATATCACGCAAACTAGGCCTAAGCCTACTTCAGAGCTAATAATACCATCGTCTATAAGAAGGTCTGTGGAGTATTCGTCGAATAATGTCGACGCTAATTGTGTCCTTGCTGTTGAATTAGCTTTAATCGTCACCTGTGGTTCACGAAGAGAGAAAAAAAACACGCACGACGGAGGCCTGTAAATGTCCACTGAGGATGAAAAGGACTTTATTGTACGTTTCCTTCATGTGGTTTTAATTAGCCTGTGGGTAATCGCACACAGACGGTGTCCTTTTAGAAACCAAACCAGTCCAAACTGGAAAAAAAGATGCGTGCGTGCTGGATGAAAAGCACCCAGACGACTAAATAAACCAGGCACATAAACACGGAGCTCGTTTACCGTGTAAACGCCGAAAAATACGTCTAATAATGCGTTTAAACCCCCGATACACCCTGCCGTCTGCTCCAAGGTTAGGCCGACGCGTTAGCTTCTACATTCACGTTTAGGGTGAAATTATGAGAGAAACAAGAGCTGAATAATTAAATCCAACCACCGTATACATGACTGTTACACCGACTAACGTGAGTCCGGTGATATAACCTCAGTATTTGACGGCAAAGACAGTCAGACACCATTAATCCCGGATAGCAACGTAAGTCGTGAGGACGATATTCATTAATAAATCAGGATTTTGAGAAAAAAAAAAGCTGTGAACGATGCTGTACTTACATTTTCTTGGTAGTATTGGCTGGACAGCTGTGCTGAAATCCGGACTGGAAATGTTAGCGCGTACTAAGTGGCTGGCAGATGGATGTGGATTGCCTTCTGCGCTCCTCTCTACCCTCTGGCACCCTTTGGTTGGTTATTGTGGCGTTTCCCTGCCTATATAGCCTAGGAGGAGCACTGGCTCGTGTCTGCCACTGAGATATGTGTCCCCTTCGCTACAAAACCTCCTCTTTTTTCCTCCCCTTCCTCCTATTTCTGCGGCACCAGCAGGCTGATAGCGGAGCCCGGCGCTGTCAGGGTCCGTGCGGTAATGGAGGTGTAATAAACAGCCGCCTGGATTAAGGTGGACAAAGATGGCTCGGTGACGTCAATCGCGCCCAGTTTCATGTTGAAATGGGTGACCGGAGACTTCAGACGCACCGTTTTATCGGCCGGGACAGCGCTGTTTTCACCCATAGGTGCTGTTATTGGGACTCTGCGCTTATTTCCTTTACATGCACTGCGTGCCATGGTTATGCTTTGGGTCTAAAGGTTCAGTAAAGGATCTTATTTTGATTGCAAGGCTGTGTGTCAACAAAATGGCGTTCCGCGAAAGGGGGTGTGGCGAGCTTCGCAGTGGGTGTCTGATTAGCTTTCATAGTAAATATGGATGGAGATGTAGAGGAGAGGAAACACACCTGAAAGCATTTTACCAGCCTTTTGTTTGAGGAACAAGATTTCACTGTTATTTCAGGCTGACAGCAACATATACATTCAGTGTATTACTGTAAATTGTACTAATCTGATATAAATCATAGTATACGGTCTTCTACTGCTGCAAATGATATTTTCACTATAATACCATCCATATGACAATGTATGACTACTTTGGTCATACTAATACATCTAAAAGCAAAAGAAGAAAAAGACACTTATTGATAACTGGAGGGGAAATTCAATTTTTTCACTCTTGTTTTTTTTTTTTTATACATTATACACAGGATCAAAATACACATGCACAAACAGGATCTATACACATGCATTAATGCAGAGATGTCAGAGCGAGGGGGCTTCCCCTGATAGGTGCCCCCAGTTGCTCAAGGGCACCCCAGCAGTCTCCAGCTACACTGGAGTTCACACTCAGTACGTGGTGGACTACGAGGATTTGAACCAGCAACCTTTGAGCTGAGCTGAGCTAACTGAGCTGCTGCCGCCCCCCCCCCCCAAAAAAGTCCTATCGGATACATTTGGACCCTGGGACAAAATATTATCAGATGGAGTTGGTCTGGCTTGCATCAGTTTGGGGGTTCTTGATGGGGGAACGTTTTGGAACCACTGTTTTAAGGCATTATGTTCTCAAGCCTGGCTCTTGGGGCCCCAGGGACCCTTTCTGAGGGGTTTCTGGAGTTTCCTGAGCAAAGTAAAACAAAAACTATGAATCATAACAAAATAAGATGGTTAATATCCTACTCACTAACTTTTTGTACCAAAACAGTTTAATTTTAAAAATTCTTACATATGCTATAACCCATAATATATTTTACCTTCTCTGTAAGCAGCTGTCTAAGCCAAGGAATACATACAAATGTTAATTTATTATTATTATTATTTCAATTAAGTGAATTAAATTTCCATTAAATTAAATTGTTTTTTTTCCTCCTGCTGATAGTGGTCTTGTCTTCATGGCCAATGTCAGAAAATCATACATGAATCTGTTAAGTTACTGTACCATAACAAACCAACTGCCACCTAGCACAGGATCTAATCAATAATCAATACATCAATAGGCCTTAGGAGGTTTTTATCATTTGATGTCACAAATCTTCAGCACCATGTCTGTAACAGGAATAAATACATAAAATAGAAATATATAAAGATCCTTGAGTGGTGCATAGTCATAAAGGCAACTGCTGTCCTGTTAGTTGGACACATTTTTGGATGCATGAATAGGGTCTCTCGTAAAAATGTTCAAATATAATCATTTTCGCGGTGATGCGTTATATTACTTAATAAATGTCAACTGTTGTGCTGACACAAGAGAAATCCCTGGTCAGATTAAATCCAATCACTCAAACATCCAGTTACATATTTAACCTAAACCTCACTTGACCTCACTTGACTCAGCAAGTGGCTTTCTACGCAGCATTAGTCCCTCAGGCGCAAGTAATGTATGCAGGCTGAAATTACGTGAGTCTGTAAATCCAGCTTCAATCTCACCGCTGAACTCTTGCTGGACCAAATACATGTTTTCTAGAGTCATTTCTTCTGTCTTGTTTAGTGCAAAATATAATATCTTGTTTTTTTGTTGCATTATCAAACCGTGTGCCTGTGATTTATTTGATTATTATTTACATAACTTATTAATTAAAATTGATTAAATTGGGCAAAATCACAGATTGGGATTTTTAAAGAAGCCGCATTGAAGTTTACAAGCAAATTACAAATACTAGCAGCAACATTGCATGTTTTAATTACTGTTAAAAATAGATTTGAAGTCAGACAACTTTCACAACATTCACAACGCCGCATATTTCTGATATTATAGAGTTTTTCTCCAGTTTCTATTCTTTCTATTTGTTACCTTATTTAATCCTCCTTTTCTTGATAGGCTATATAACAAATATAATGACATATCTTCAGTTCAAGACTGTCAACTGGACGCTGTTTGTGTAGTATAGCTGTATCCAGTACATGGTTCCAACAGGAAGACAGGTTCAGTCCTGTAGATGTAGAACTTGGTGGAGCCCACATGGTGGCGCTATATGACAACTTTGTTTTATTGTTAGCATCCCAAAAAAGTGGTCATGACCTCAGTAATTTCACAATTTTACAATTTAATGCATACTAAGAAGATATTGATAAAATCAGAGGTTTTCTATTATTTTTCAATCAAGGACTCGTTAAAAGATAAAGTATACAGTAATACCAGGGACCCCTCATGTGTGTCCTTTAGTTTACACAGACAAAGCCTATTTTTAGTTATACAGTTATTTGTTTGAATGTAGTCTATGAACTATTATAGATTTAAAAATTAACATATTATGTTTAACTAGAAAGTGTTTCAGAAAAAATAAGATTAGAAAATTGCAAGAGAATTAATAATGAAATGAAATGAAATAATTAATATGAAAGAATGTGAAAACTTTTCACAGACTCCATTTTGAGAGTCACTGGACTGAAGAAATGCCTGTCTGTCGTCCTCAGACCAGTGTTTCTGAGGAAGTGTTTTTAAGTTTTGTTATTATTTTCATACACATAGTTCTGTTTGAGGGGAACTATACCTTTGTGCAAACATGTTCTTACATTGTATTTCTGGCATCCTTTAGCTCATTCTTCTAAGATGACTCTGCACAATTTTGACATTTACTTCTACATACAGGTCTATACAAATAAAACTGTAGCCTGTCTACAGTTTCACCACACCTCAACAAAACGTATAGTTACTCTATGACGTTCTCACTTCTGTTTACTTTATAATAATAATTTAATTTGTCTGTTCTGTCGTTGAATTTCCAAATACTTTTCTCAAAATGCAGCTAATAAATACTAATTACATGATCCCAGATTTACATGTTTGTGGATTTGACGTTATACACGAATGAACAGAACCCAAAACAATACTTTTCACAACATACTTTGATTTCATTAAGTACACCATCCTGACAACGCAACCAGGACCTGTGCAAAAGCTGTTCTGGATAGAAGCTGTGAACAAAATTCATTGTCATGTATAACCTGTAACTATTTCTGCCACACTGTGGATGAGGGAAGAATCGTAATATGTGGGAGATGCAGGTGTATCGTACAGCGCAGATACGCATGTCTTGATCTATAATTGATTAAAGCTTTGAGCCGTGATGTGTTTTGAAAAATCCAAGTCTAAATTGTTGGTAGAGAGATTTGAAGTTTCGTATATTCTGCTCAGACATGAGGTACCACATAGACAATAAACAGAAATTTGTCTAGGCCAGACGTTCTTTAATGGTTTGGGGCCAGGGACCCCTAACAGGGGAGAACCCTGTTAATCGTAACACCGATTAAGCATAACGCTTACTACCATTTGTACTCTTAGATACCTTTGGAACTATTTGTTTTCTAAAACATTTAAACCTAATACTTCAGACCTGTTTCATAGTGATAAACAGAAACATTTCGCTTTGAATCATGATAAGATGATATAATCCCACAGTGAGGAATTCTGCAGTGTTATTGAATGTTAATACCACTTATATGCCTTTTAAACAGAGGGTGACTTTAGTCAAATTGCATTTGGACTCAGCTTGACAGCATTTATAGCCTACATTTCATGTAATTGATCTTAAAAGTTTTCAGAAATGAACAGCGGCAAGACTGGACTGGCATATTTATGATAAATCCAGATATTTAAACTGAGCAGTCTGAAGCTGACTTTCAGCAAGTGCTTCAACTTTAGTTTCTATTGGCCTAAAGCCAACGTGAGTGGGAGTAATGGACACAATATGCTGTTATTGTCACAAATGTTCCCCATCTGTAGATATGCACTTTTTAAAGATATACACAAATTTCTCATTTATAGCAAATTATTTAGCGGACGACCTGTCAGAGTGCCACGGACCCCACTTTGAGAATCACTGGTCTGGATAAATTGGCAATGTATTACCCAAAACTATAAAGTAATATAAATATCAACCTTTGTATTACAGTTGTTTTGTTCACCAGTCGAAGATATTTTTGTGCCGTTTGGATATTTCCCGCTGACATAAAACTGTCATCATTTCCCTCAAGGGCTCTGGGGAACAGGTTTCCACACGAAACACAGTCAAAGAAGCAGCTGTAACAGAGCTGGGAAATTTATTTTTTTTTTGTTTAAAAGTGCCTTTACAGTACCCCATGAGGTATACAATTTTGATGAGATGAGGAGCGATGGTTGTCGATGACTGACTGAAGGAGGATTTGTGGTTATGGAGTTAAACACGCTGTATGGACAAACAGTTTCAGAATCTCATGGCACAATCTAATGAGAACAAAAAACAACAGTGAATCCAGAAATAATGTTTCACATGATAAAATCCTGTCATTTAAAAAAGGGAGGATTTCATTCACAGTTGTGGTCCTATTTTGCATTTGCTCACGTTCCAACAATCACAAATAGTGTGCGAAACCAAAACTATCCCTCAAAAACCTGAAGCACGAATGTCGAAACAATCACACAACACGTCCCTGGTGAAGTTCTCGACTTTCTAAAATAAACCTTTCTATATATTGCTTATTTTTTTGGATGCATTTTGTGCAAAAAAAAAAAAAAAAAAATCTCAGTGACAATTAACATGAACCAAAAGTAAACCCACAAACAACTGGGACATCAACTTGTTTCGTGTAAAGAGTGATATTGCACTGCTTTTTTTTTTTTAACAAACAGAAAGGTTTTAAGCTGTTATCCTGTCAATATACCCACGATACAGGCACCCACTGTGGGGTGGAAGTAGCACGCTCCATGGCCTCCTCCACACCTTTCACACTCTCGTCCACGTCATTGTTGACAAGAACCACGTCGAAGAAGTGTCTATATGTGGTCAAAATGGCGTCCGACTCTTTCTGGATCATCTGCAGGTTTTCCGTCTAAGATACAAAGACACAGAGGGTTTAGCAGCTGAACAGGATGAGAAAGTGTGGTGTTTCAAAGTGCTCAAGTGTGTTCAGATAAAGATTTGGCACCTGGGCAGCTGTGTTGGTCGGAGCGATGAACACCACGAGAGGTGCAAAGTCAGCGGTCCGCAAGACTTTCAAGGTCTGCATTAAAATGTTAAAAGAGAAGAAGAATTTCGTTAAACTGATTAAAGGGACAGTCTCTTTGGAGCCAGTGGTTGGTTTGTTCATTCTGAGCTACTGTAGAAACAGTGCGGACTCTGTGAAGAGGGCCCTCTCTCTATGATGGGCTCATTCTAAGCTAACGAAAACATGATGATTCTTAGTTTCTGGTGATTATACACTAATGAAAACACAGTTATGAATATTATAATCCATTTCTGCTAATAGATCCCTAAAATGTTACACAATCTTCCTTTAACTACATGGAAACAGCTAATAAAGGCCACCTTCATCTAGAAAGGCTGCATCTAGGGGGAATTATTTCTAAATAAGGCAAAACAAACAGATATCTTTGTTGTGTCTCTGCCGTCTGTACTAGTATCAGTGGATCCGTAGCAGCTCAATGTTGGCGACATTTTAGTTCACCAAATACAGACAGTAGGTCTAACTTACTTACACATTTTCATTTATGAATTTGTATTGCATTCAGTGTTAATAAATGAAATAAAACGATACACTTCAAATGTTAACTGTTAAAGCTGCAGTCACTAACTTTAAGCAAACATGATAAGAGTTGTTTCATGTTCCTCTGTGTCTTCGTAGTGCTGCTGATGGCATTTGCCAGATTTCACATCGGCAAAAGAAAACAACCAATCAGAGCCGAGGAATCTCTACAGCAGCTGTCGATCACTGCGGTCAAACTAGGCAGCGCTGATCAAATGATCAAAATGAATCAATATTCTGTTACTGTAATGACTATTTCTCACTGATTATTTCTCAATAATTTTTCAATAACAAATGAGAGCATTTTCTCCGGTCGGAGGTGCTTGGTTTTGGCTCCACAAACTTTCATTTTTTTTTTCACAGATTATCTGTCTCATGAACTTTAAAAATAATGCTAAAATAACAGTACTATTTCCCTCAAGTACAACTACTCCTTTCAGATCACGTCTCAGGAACAACTTGCGATGCTAACCTGTGGTTCTACATCCAGCAGAGCGATTTTGCCTTGCTCGTGAATCTTCTGGATGGTCTCGATTTTGGTACCAAACATGTTTCCCTGGAAGCTACCGTACTCCAGCAGCTCATTTCCAGAGATGCACTTGGTCATGGCGTCATGGGAGATGAAATAGTATTCCTGTCCATTCTCCTCCTCCTTACGCTGGGGTCTGGTGGTGTCTGCATAGAGGGTTTAAGACTTATGTCAAATGATTCGGCAAACTCAGCTGCTCTCCTGAAAGAAAAGTGTGTGGGTCTACTTACGTGGTGCAGGGTAGGAAAACTTCTCAGGGTATTTGGTCAATAGTGCATTTTTGATATGGCTCCTTCCTACGCCAGGTGCACCTAAAAAATAGCAGAAGTTTTATTTCTAAGGACATTTCAATCAAACATTTATGTCTGACTCTGGTTGTACAGAATTAACATACCTTTAAATTGTTTGAAATATTATTATGAGTATCATGTGTATCAGCATGGATGATCAGATATGTCTTATTATACCTTGGGTCTAAGGGGGGGGGGGAAAAAAAAAGGAATATTATAGAATAAAGTCGAAGATTTTTATTTTAGAGGGGTAATAGAGCAGCATGTGTGAAAATGAGGAATGTGGAGCATCTACTTTAGGTTTCACAAATAAAAAAATACTTCATCAGTACCACATAATCATCAGTATCAGGACCTTGAAAAGATTGTACAAAAAACTGTGTTTATTCCAAAGAGAGATCCACACAGACCTGAGGGAAACTGACTCTTCTGTGGACGAGGAAATGGCGTTTTGTCTTGTAAAGTTCTGACATTATTCTTGTAATATTATGACTTTTTTCTCATAAAATTGACTTTATTCTCATAATATTACAACTTTACTGTCTTTATTCTCTAAATCTCAGATTTTTTTCTCCTAAATTTGAACCTAATACTCTATATTATACCCTAATGAAAATATAGTTGTGAGCATTAGACCCCATTTCTGCCAATAGATTCCCCTAAATCTGATACCACTACTAAATAATGTAACCAAGCTTACCAATAAGCACCAGTGTTTTCCTTGTAAAAGCAGGGAGCTGAACAACCTCCTCATAAGAAATCACATCCAGCTGGTCAAAAACTGCAACAGAATGGATTTTGTTTCAGACAAACCCACGCCCACACTGAGAAAAACATCCAGGAAACATGATCACAGTCATAGACTCACTGGAGCTGTGTTTAGCCAGGTACTTGTCTTTGCACTTCTTTTTCTTCCCAAACGGGCTGCAGGACTGACTGCCTCCTCTGGCCTTGCTTTTACTTGCTACCCTCCTGGAAAAAAAAACGAGATTCAGGTCAAGACTGGAACATTTTTTCTCAGTTTTATGCTGATGTTGCATATGCTAATCTTTTGCGGTGACGGAGCTGTTTACCATTCCTGGAGCTCTGGGGAGGGTATCAGTCCAGCGAAGTCAGCCACAGCGCTCTCCACTCTGCCCTGCCACCAGTTGGGATCCTGCTTGTTTATGATCTGAATGATGTCGCCAGTTTGAAACTTCAGACCCGCCTCTTTGCACGGGATGAGGTCATCCTTGGTGGGGTCATAGTCAAACTGGGCCCTCATGTACATCTATAGATCAGGAGTACATATTGTTTTTATACTGTTTTGGGGCAAAGTAAGGAGTTCATAGGGAACTGCAGTATGTATTTGGTGTTGCTGGACATTAATGATAACCTTATCAATGTGTTCAGTCTCCCATCATCTACATCAGCTGTGAAAATAGTCCCTGATATCTGTGTACTTATTGTCACTGAACACAAACTTTTTAAAAGAATATTTCAGTTAACGTTTTGACATTTAAAACTTCTAGTTTCTCTGATCCCTACAAGGACACTTCCTTTAGTTTTCATTTAGACAGACACCTATAAGAAAGGCCCACTTAAAAAGAAAAAAATCAATATCAGTTTAAGGGTACGCTATATTATGAATATTTTTGCTGGTTTACCTTGCCGTCAGACAGCCCTTTTCAATGGGGAACTGAAGCCGAAGCAGTTAGTTAGTTTGTGTTGTGCGAATTTGCCTCAACTCCTGTGTTCTGCGAGGTAATTTTTTTTTTTCCCCAATGGAGTCTGCTTGCTTTGGCGAGAGCATAGATAATGGCTCCAATTCCCCACTGGAAACATAGGTTAAGTATTTTAAATATAGCTTACACTTCAACTGATATTGATTTTTTAGGTGAGCCCCATCCACAGCACTACATTGCTTTGGTTTCATGCCTATGGATTATTACCTTATACAACCCCACTTCAAAACACCCAAACCATCCCTTTAATCAGTCTAATATTGGACAGCCATTGTTTCCACATTTACATTGAGGGTTTTAAGTGAGCTCATACAACGCGTGAAATTAAAAATTCGACATTTTGTTCTTCCATGTTTAAGCCATGAAGAGGTGGCAGATCTCGAGTACGTGTTAAAAATATCAACCGTGATTGCTCTTATGTGTATTTTTCTATGTGACAGAAGCCGGTAACAGCTTGCTGACAGCGAACACAACCATATTGTTGTAAAGAGAGCTTAATGTAATGACAATAAAAAAAAAAAACATACAGTACAGCACCTACAGTGCATATACATCTGAATTCTCAAGAATGAACATTCACATTGGGACTTTCTAACACAAACATTTAGATTCTAATGTTAATCAGGAAATTCACCCTTAAACAGGATTTACATGTTCATGATATGATCTTGGACAGTTTATCAAACCACCAAGCAGCTGATCTGCAGTAAACATATGAGAGTAAAGCTAAATTTCTTCATAACTTCTTACAGAACAGATCTCAGATGACAAATATGCGTGTCCTATTAAAGAGGACCTACTACACTTATTACCCCAATAAGCCCAGTCTGCTCTGACTGGTCAGCTAACCCACATTGCGAGCAAAACTAGCTGCTGATTTGTTAATTGGTGACGGAAGAAATGGTGGCAAGGTGATTTAGGCAGTTCAGGAGCAGTGTTTATGTGGGGGAGAGTAACTGCCTTTCACTGGACTTTGGGCTTTGTAACTAAAAATTATATATAACACACTACAGGCAAAAGCATAATATGTCCTCTTTAACATCCAGTTGAGAGGCTGCTCACAGTTGAGCAGCTGCATATAGTTTGTTCAGATTAAAATACTAACTCTTACTGGGATTTGTAATCTCAGTTTATGTGCACACTTTGCCTAAACTGTCAAAGATCACAGCGGGAAAACATGTAAATCCTCCTCATGGGAAATTATTACTATTGTTAGTAGAGTTCATGAACATTTGTGGTTTCCCCAAGTTACTCCAGTGGTAGTTGCACAAAGGCAAAAGAAATACATCTATTATGTGCTAAAAATGGGTATACTGGAAAGGTCTGGGTCACCAAAAATGATGCTCCTTGAGCATTAAAGAATGAAAAGTGTATTAACTATGTCTACATATTAATGGACTATAAGCTTTTAAGTTGACTGCCATCACTGACCACAGCAAATTCGAAACTTAATGCAGAGATAAACTGGAAATGTCTTCCTTCTTTCATTCAATTAAAGCCATTTTCAATTCATATATTGTGCCATAGTCTATTGTTTTGTGTTGTTAAATCAACCCAGCAGCCATTTTTAATGCATAGGAAGCACATGAATGGCTGCCGGTGAAAATGTGTTGTGGCCAGTAGATGGCAGGATGAAACACACTACCAAAGTGGTTCAACTAGCAAAACTAATGTGAGTGATGTTCTTTAAATTTAAACTTATTTTATAGTCACCTGGGTTGTTCACTGACTAAGAGAAGATTCACCTAACAAAGAACAAAATCCTTTTAAAGAGGACGTTGTGGAGGGACAAAACTTAAAGAAATGCAAGCTGAATTTGGACAGGACCGGATTTGAATGTTAAGCTCATTTTCTTGGTTTACTCATGCAAATTTAAAGGAAGTTTGGACAGAACAAATATGAAAACACAAAATTCACAACATCACAGCTGCATGCATATTCTGTCGGTCGCGTTATTACCTCACAGGCTCTGGATCGACTCTGCATGTTGGGAACGATCTTCATTGTGACAACTCCGTTGGTTTCTTTCTGCGTGTAAACATGACAGTTTTACGCATAAGAGCAATACTTGCGTAAATATTTGCGTTGACTTTCGGGCCAAAAGTTATGAGATATCAACTTACCAGGATCTTTTGTAGCTGATCTACAGTTTGGTTTGTTACACTTTTCCCATTGATTTCTGCTATTTCATCGCCTTCGTGTAAGGAGCCTGGAGAGAGGAGGACGCCAGGATAAATGTGGTAACTCCAAATATAATCTTCTTTCTGTGTTTCAGCTAAGTTTCTGTGTTACAGTTATTATGGTCCTATTATGTGCTAGCAGCTACTGAAGTGATATTGATTCTCCTGAGAGATAGGCTAAAGACAAGAAAGGCCTTAAAAACAAGAAATGCCAGAGAACCATGTATCAAAATGGCAGCCTGGTCACCTATAAATTACTTTCTCATACAATGAAACTGGATCGTCAATAACGTTTCCAGGGAAATGTATTTTACCCCAGATTATATTTGTTTTTGACATATCACAAATACGTTTCTAATCAAAGTCCACATAAGGAGGAGGTTGGCGTGGATGGGTGGAACAACACGGTACTTTCACCCAGGAAATGTTGACCTATTTTTACCTTGCATCCATAACTTTAAGGTATAAAAAATAACGTATATATAAATAACGTTATATTTCTTCGATTCACTGCTTTACTTTCACTAACGCCACTCCCTCTCTTCATTCATTCATGGGGGAGGAGCCACCTTGTCATGGGGGAGGAGCCACCTTTGAATGTGGTGTGTTAATAATAACTTATGTAACAAACGTACATATTTTAAGCCAAACCATGATGCTTTCACTAAACCTAAAGTAGTTCTGGTGCATTTTTGTTTCAATATACAACGTTAATAGTGCTATTGATTACATTGATCAAACCTAGATGTCGCATTCTCCCTCCATAGTTCTACTACATTTACTCACAACAAGTCATTGCCAGCCATTTCGCCACATCAATCTCAGCCATTTATCTTTTTTTTCCACACAAACTGACAACCCGGAGATACCATTTGATACCAGCGTCTTTATACTATTGGTGGAAACCAAACATCCAATATCTTCCACAGAGATAATCAAAACATTTTTCTTTTTTTTTTTTTTTTTTTGGGGGGGGGGCTGCCAACATTTTTAAAATGATTAATTCACAATGAGGAAAAGACATAGTTTTATTGGACACCTTTCTAAAAGCTCTGTGGATGGTTATTTAAAAAGAATATTCAAATATTCGTCTACATAAAAGCGTTATCAATAAGACCTTTAATGCCCCCCCCCCCCCCCCCATCACCTGTTTAAAACTGAAACCTCCTTGAAACACCATTGACAGGTTAGTTGTACAGGATGTAATTTTGTAGGATACAGAATAGAAAATGGCCATACTGCAGTTATGCCTGTCTCTTACAAAAATTCACTTTTTACATTTTATTACTTGCAATTATAATATTGCGTGGCAGTCTAAAATGTCAAATCATAACAGCATAATGTAGACAAAAAAAACATGCACATGAAATACAAAGAATGCTAATTCTTTGAGATTTGCTGTGACAGCTGGGTCAGCATCCTCACCTACTAACACTCAAATCAGATCAATATGTGATAAATTACCTTGTCTATGGATCATGCCCCCATGCAATATTCTGGCCACAGTGCACCTCTGCTTGTCGTTGAGCTTCAGAGTGACCCCCTGCAGACAAAGACCACGGTCAATGAGGAGAAACCAGCAACGCACATCTAAAATGTGTGTGTGTGGAGGCAGATAGCATACCAATGGCTCTGAAGGATTCTTTTCAAATTCTACTTCTTTCATCCTGGTCAGTTCTGTCCCGTTCATGTGTCTAGCGCTGCCGTTAGTGTAAACCTCAGCTCCCTTATTCTCATACGTTTGCATAGCGGCCTGTTAAAAAAAAAAAAGATATAATAGTTAAAGGAACAACAAAGTTTAAACCTTCCTTTATGCAAATAATGTGACAAGTTCATCTGGACAGATCAGATCATTATCACACTGGTATTCCCCAGAACTGCAGTGAAGCCTTTTTGCTAGCATGCGCCAACAGCCATGTTTCATTTGCAGTTTCAACATATGTTCGAGGTTGAAAATTAACCCGGTGTTATAACACCACATTAGCCACGTCCAGTGATCTGGTCCACCTGGTTCGTGTGGTCATGGATACCACCAGTCTCATCAGGTGATCACTAATGTAAGGAAGCCATTTCTTCTTGGACAATCTTACAAATGTGTAATGAGTCCAAAAGCAGGAAATCCCAAACCCCAGAAAATTTCCATGCTACTTCCATGGTGTCAACAAAGATGGTCACGAGTCCAGATCACCGTCAGAAAAGACATCCACATATTTTTAAAACTAAAGAATACTAAAAGAGTCCCTCATTCGCATCATGCTTTTTATAGTTTCCTTAAGAAACATAACTTCAACAATCTAAACTATAACACATAACGTAATAAGTACACATAAAACATAAAAAATAGTAACTGTAGATTGAAAAACAAAGTATTCAAAAATGGGGGACACGAAAGAATAATAATCAAAATATTCATAAAACAAATACAAACGAAATACAGAAACTAAAAATAAAATGTAATAAATGAAAACTTTTGGTAATAAAAACAATTAATATAAAGAGATAAAATAAACAAATGAATAAAATGAAAGAAATAGATTTTGAATCATCCTGAAGAAAAAGAACTGCAACAAACTAAATCATAACAAATAAAGTAATATCTACATATAATAACAGACATAACTGTAAATTGACACAAAAAAATCACAAATGTGGACTGGGAAATAATAAAAAATAATATTATTTAAAAATACAATATTTTAAATAAAAAAAATACTAAATAGAAATCAATATAAAGACATAAAAATAAATAAATGAATAAAATAAAAGAAAGAGCTCCTCTGACAAATAAAGACAATGCCATCATTGAGAATCACATTAAACACCATATAATGAGACACACTACACTACTACTATTGTAGTATTGTATTGTATAGCAGCAGAAGATATAGAAATTGCCAACTAAAGTGACATCAGAGACCACGACTACCTGCGTCAGCACAAATTTTCTGCATGGAAATGACACATCAGCACTGCTTCAGCAAAAAAACTGTATTATCTAACTTCCTGCATCAGCACTACAATAAACCAATAAATATCATTATCACCTTCCTCCTCCTCCTCGCCTATAACCCGTAAGTACTGCATACTGTAACAGCAGTTTAGTGTTAGGCAGGATTTTCTACTGTATGTTTATATCTCTTGAAAGTTTCATTCATGCCATCTCAATTAAAAATATGCATTCTTGGTATCATTACTATCTTTTGCATGTATGTGCGTGTTCCATTATTTGGTCTTGTGGCTCCTCTGGAAAACTTAATAATCATTTAGTAAACAGTGCTAGACTGAATGTAGGAGTCATGAAAGCCAAGCAGTTGTTTTTATGTGCAACGTGATAGTTATTTACCAGCCTCGTGCTGTTATGTGTCAGGGGGATTGTGCAGTACCAGGAGGGAGTATTTGGATGGGGTCCCATGGTGACCTGATGAAATTACATCCTCTGAGGGAAGGAATCTGTACAGAAATCCTGCCACAGATACAATCGCCATATCCTGAAACAACACAAACTGACTTCTACTTCTTACTCCAAAGGTATCTTACTTGTTATTTCTATAAAACTTTATTTTCAGTTTTAGAGCTGCTCCAAATACAATCGGAAAGTTATTTTGTGGAACCTCTTGTGATCTTATGACTACCGTTAATTAAAGGGGACGTATCGGGAAAGACTCACTTCTTTTTCAGTGCTTGTGCTCATACATTTGAGCGTCTGGAGTACCTGCCAACCAACAAACTGTGAAATAAGACGACGGTTTGTGAAATAGTCACAAAGTTTAATGTATTGACTAATGAAGTAGTTTGTTGCCTAAGCCTAACCAAGTCAACTACTTCCTAAACCTAAGTAGCTTTATTTTACATGCTGGACACTTGGAGGAAAACATAGTAAGTAATACAAACAAGTACTATATTGCTGAAAGTTATACTGAGCATCATGAAAAAGGGAAATTCAAATATATATATATATGAATTTTGTGACTATTTCACAAACTGCCTTGTGACTGTGTTGCACATGCAGGCTCATTAATATATATACAGTATATGCAGTATATACAGTATACTGCCCACAGCTTGTAAACTACTTTTGGAAAGGTGTACAATATTTTTTCGCAAGCAAATCAGAGCAAAGTGGGCTTTTTCAGGAGTTTTTTTTTAAAGAGACAGGTACTAAAATAGAGTGTTTCAGACAGAGGGTGAATACAGGTATATTCAGACAGACAGTATGAGAAAAATAATGTTTTCTGAACACTACAGCACATAAACATGTTCTAGTAGAAATCCTAAATATAAGTATGAACCTGAAAATAAGCATGACATGTCCACTTTAAGTTAATAAAAGTGTATAGAAAGTACCAGAAATTGCTGACATTTATTGTTTTTACCAGTTTAGAGAAACTACTTTACAGGCTGGAATAACTATTCAACCAATATTCACAAGGAAAGGCACAGAGCACGAGACTTTACTTCCTGTCAACAAAAGAAACTGACAAACCTACCCGAACAGAATATAACAGAGTTATCACATACAGTATGTCTTACCCATGAATGCTACCGTGTTTGCATGATTAGATTTGGATTAGCACTGCGAGGCACTTTTAATTAAATGTGTCTCATGAGGATTTGGACAATGAGCTCCATCAGCCCTATCACTCACCCTATCAGAGGGTAAACACGTAAATGATTAAAGGTACTCATCTGCTTTGTCGCAGTGTGTTCAAATCACTGTGAGCGCTCGACACATTTTACTATAACCGGGCTCAGAAAGGACCTTTGCTGAAACTCGAGTGTCAGTCTTGGGTGTGGATGCAGAAGCAACAGGATAAGCAAACAAATGGCCGAGTGAAAAGCAAAACGCATTCAGTGAAGAGCAAAGTGTTCTGCTTATCTCCCCTAAAGGTGGATTCGGCTTTATCAGAAGTAGATCAAACAGAAAAGCCAATCTCCACAAAAGACCCTGATCTGATATGACTGATTACAATAAAATTACAGTCCGTCTCTTTCTTGTGAGATGAATTTCCTTTTTCAAGCCAATAAATATTATTTATTAATCACGTCCCCCTGTGGAATTTAGAGTGGGTCTGCTGTAGGGATGCATCAGTCCAGTTTTATCAATCCCAGTACTGATAATAATACCTGGACTTTGGATGTCAGCCAATACAGAGGAGCGATCTGATGCCAGTGTTTAATTAATAAGCTGTATGCCTCACTGTGTGGAAGTGACTGGGATCATTCATTATCATCATCATCATTAACTGGAATTATAAGGGTAAATGTTTTTAATGCAGCAAGAACATGGTTAAAATTTAGACAGGAGTTAAATATCCAGTATATAATGTATAGAGTATATAAAGATAGAACTGAATTGAATAGATCGGCCCCATTGTCACCAATATCCAATCCATCTATTGGCGTCGGTATTGGCCTGATATCCGATCTGGTATTGGTATCTGTGCATCCTAGTCTGCTGCCAAAAAGCAAAGAAGTATTGATCTCTTGAAGGAACACAATAGGAGATCAATATTTGCCCGGGAAGAATTTGGATAGATTACATAGAAAAAGCTGGGAGGGGAAGTAAAGCCATTCAGTCCTCCATCCCCTTATACTGTAGGTCTCACCTGCCTGAGGCCTGACTTGCGTAAACTTGTTTGGGCAGCGAAAAGTGTGGCTAAAATAACAAGGTATCTTGAGTTGAAATGGATAAATGGCTGGCTACGTAACGCCGGTGCATTAAAGTGTTTGGCGTAGTCTCCAGAGGAGCATAAATCACTGTAAATGCAGAACAACACTACTGAGTTGGAACATACAGGCCTAAAGAATCCATAAGATGCGGTAAATCAGCCAGATGTCATGAAAAATACACACTCTACTACAATACTACTCAACATTACACGCTGCAGCGTCTGCACTGTAAGATAATGGACCGCGTGACCTCACTTGAAGACACTGATTTCACAATTCGGCGTTGAGCCAAAGAACATGTTGCGGAGACTGTAACTCAAGGCTGCAAAGTGCTGATGTCAGGGAAGGAGTTTCCTCCCTTCACCATTTCCTTCAGTGTAGCTCACTGCTGACTTTTCAAATTGAGAGGAGGTTTAGGACAAAGAGTTCCCTTGGTGTTACAGGCTGCCAAACGAAGGCCTGACCAAAAAAGCTACAAATGTTTTAACCACTTTGTGGTCACATATATCAGGTGTTGCCCAGCTTAAAGGAACTGGTTACACAATAGAACCTGGCCTTAACTTGAAAACAAGTTTATACCTAAAATACCAGTACAATGGGATGTAGTAAACAAGCTGCCTGGCCTCAGCTGACTGTTGACACTAAAATCAGCCCAGCAGTTGTAACTGCAGGCCAAGTTACACAGCAGCACTGCTGTAAGTCTCCCACCTTCCCACCTATCTTCTTCTTTTAAAGCCTTTGCGTTGGTTATCTGTTGATGAAGAAACTAGAAAACCTAAGGAATCCGTATACCAACGATATACTACCTTGTCAGGAAGGAACGCTCCAAATTTACACAAAATTTTCAGCTCAAGACAAATTAGCAGGGCGATTTTCAAATGGGGTCCCTTGACCTCTGACTTCCAAGATATGTGAATGTAAATGGGTTCTATGGGTACCCACAAGTCTCCCCTTTACAGACAAGCCCACTTTATGATAATCACAGACAGTTTGGGTCAAAAATATGCTTTTTTTTGCATTAAGTATACATTAATTGCTTTTAACTACTCTAAAATGATGTATTGCTGGTGTGTTCTTTATAATACGCCTTGCTTACAGTATTGCAGTATAGTCATTACCCCTGTATCATGATACATATTATATCACCAGATTTTTGCCGATACACAGCCCTACTACTGACTTGAAGATGACTTTACATTCACAGTTAAGCATGACTATAATATTCCCTGTATGGCTCCACACCACAGTGTTATAATCACAGCTATAGCCTACATACAGACTGTCTGAGGTGATGTAGCCTCGTTTCCCCAATTTGTCAGATGATTCCCACATGATGTAGTTTAGGGTGGGATGCAGAAGTGAAATTGCCAATGTAATGTCTACTGGGGTCCAGCTGACTGAGCAACACTGAGCAATGCAGAGGTCACTTCCTAACACATACCTGCTGATCTGAGATCTGCATGTATAGCTCTTTGTTTCATAGATCACAATCTGTTCGCTGTATTATGAAAACACGACTATTTTTAGACATCTTGGCGAGGAACAAACAACAGTCATGTGCCCCATCTCTGCTTCCCGGAAGCAAGCGGAACCAAAGAGCTAAGGGGCTAAAAAAAAAAAAAAAAACAAAAAAAAGGTAAAAAGGACACCCTACCTTGTCAGACTTTGGTTTGTTTTGAAGGAGCTGCTCCAGGTACAGATCCGAGAGGGCCGTCCGGACGCTGTTGACCGACTCCAGTATGACAGCGGGTTCGTTTTTATTGGATTTTAACGTCATCTTTCCGCTAGCTAGAAAAAAAACAGTGAACCCGATGTGCCCCCGTTCAAGGTCCGCAAGAGGCTGGCCCACTGATACGCTGCGAGGGAGGATGTCGATAAGGAGCCCTGACGGTGTGATAAGTCACCGTGTGAGATAAAAGTCCAAGGTTTTGATCAGCAGCAGGTGAGGAGCAGGAGATATCTGCCGCGGGGACACCGCTGACAAAGCAAGTAAACACGCAGCTGACTGCCGCTCAGAGGGGCAGGCTCATGCTGCGTTCAGGTGCGCCCCGTAAGCTCCCAAATCCCACCACTGCCTAAGCGTTGAACTGTTTCTACACGGACATTAAAGCAAGTAACAGGCGTTTGTTTTTCTTTACCGGTGTCTGTTTCTTCTAACGTAATGGGCTACTATTTTTTTTTTATATATACTTTATTTCGAAAGTTCAGTACAATAGTTAGATAAATATTTTTTCATTACCAAAAATACAGAAAACATATTTTACAGTATAAAAATAAAATAAATTATATAACAAATAATAGTTCTTGCCAATTCAGAATTTTTGAGTTTTACGTCTTCAATCGTTGTCAAATATGTTTTAAAATCACTTTCTTTAAATGTATAAAATGAAAGTATTCTTTTAATCCATATCATTCATAATAGGCTACTATACTGCAGTGTTTATACTGTATTATACTGTATTATACTGTATTACAGCTTAGCAGCAGATGCTCTTACAATTGCAGATGCATTGAAGTGTCTCACATGCCTGTTTAATCACATTCAGAAATACTTTATTTATATAAAATATAAAGAAGTGTGAGCAAATAGAAATAAAGGAGTATGTCACATTTAAATGATGCGCAAAATGCTACAAAATCTAACAAATGTATGTTGAGAAATAATAATAATAATAATTATAATAATAATAATAATAATTATAATATATAATATTATTATTATTATTATTACTATTAGTAGTAGTAGTAGAAGTAGTAGCATTAGTATTATTATTAGAAATATAAGACGTAGTACATCAAACACATACAATAAGTAAATACAAAATGCTGTGATGTGGGATTGATTAAGTGTGTTAAATATAAATGCAAGAATAATATAAATAAGAATTTAAACAAGAATATTTCTTGAATGTACAGAATAAATGCATTATTGATGACTATTTGTTGGATTTACTGGATGTTGGATTGTTGTATAATTTCTAAATTGCATATGAATATAATTTATAATTATATAATCTATTTAAATAATACATTATCGCGTAGTAGCTGCTGATGACTGAAATACTTCCAGGTCCAGTCTTGCTCTGTTTTAGTATTATTATTTTCCTTTCTTTTCTTTTTTTTTTTACTGTGTTAAATTACTTTTTACAATTTTTGATTTCACAATCTGCTACAACTAATTCAACTTTTAATTCGTCTAATTTTCATTTAAAAGTGTAAGAGCCGACAAGGAATAATAGAAACATACAGAAAATGGTCGCTACGTCGTTGTATGACCCCTCACATTTTGACTCTCACATTTCCGACAGTACTTGAATGCGGCATTACCGCAGCGTTCCCAGCAGGGCTGCACCGTCACCGCGACAAGGAAGCAAATAACGGAGCGCTACTCAGCAGCTGGCTGCTGGAGATGTCCATCATAAAACAACGCGCCAGGATGCACTATGTCTGTCTGGGTGCTAATTTCAACAATCATCATTGGGAGAGTACTCCGATCACGTTATTTATTATTTTTTTAAGATTAAGATCTATTTTCCAAAAGAGACTTGAGAACAAGAAACATGTAGGTTATCCCCTGATGGTCCTTTTCCTGTGTAGTCTACCTCAGATTGAAAATGTTCCCAAACAACACGCAATGACATGTTTAACCTCAATACAGAGAATACCTAATCCAACATGTTCTCATCCCAACTCGTCACATACAGCCGCTTTGTGTCCCCCATTGGTGTCACTTTATTTTAGCCATTAAAACCACTATAGCTACCCTTGGCATCACTTTAGGATTAGGCAACAAACCCCTTAGTTGGGTTAAGAAAAAACTACATGGTTGGGCTTGAAAGCACAGGCACAGTTTGTGTTGGTTCGCTGGGCTCACTGAACCTCCTGGAAATGCATCTATATTTTTTATAATAACGCAAAACTAATAATTTATTGTAATGACAAATAATATCGACCTTGTTGTGACTTCTTATTGAAAGAATAAAAAACAACAACATAAGAAGATTTGTGGAGTTTTTATTTACTTACAGCCCAATAACAACTGACATCTCTGTCCACACACTGTTAAACATGCACTTTCTGTTATGCCTTGTAAACAAACCACATACCCATAGGCTGTGCGCTTGAGATCAGACTACAGACGTCATGACTTCAAAGATGGGTGATTAGTTCTTAAACAGAAAACATGTTTTATACTGTGACATTTACTTCCTTGTCCATGGCGATGCTTTCAAAGCAAGCGATAAGAATAAATCTAATCACTGTCCGACAAAAGTTCAGCTAAAACAGTGCGCTGGGCAGCGCTTTGTCCCTTCAATATAAAACAATGGATCGCATTCTGTTTGAAGGGTATTATATGTAGGCCAAATGCATCCCGCTACATTAGACCTCTCTGCACTGTATGCATTACATTCCCTCTAGATTTTTTTTTCATGAACCCCTAACTTTAAAGTTCAAAATGTGCTTATACTTGAAACTACTACATTTGTACAGTGAAAATGAAACTGAATGTGACACTGAACTGAACATGTGACACAAACCAACTGATTGTAACGTGATGCCCGGGACACTGACAGCGGTCCGGATGGCTGAAAGTCCATACTAACATGGTATTTAGTACACTAAAACAGTATGTGTTTTTTTAGTAACCCTTAGTATGAAAAAATCAAAATGGCTTGACTTCCATCTGGAAAAGTACCTGGATCTTTAGGGGTCTTCTGGGTCTTTCTGGGCCCTACTGCACATGTCTGATATGCACAATAACGTCCGCTCAATCATATGACTCGTAAACTGAGTCCCAGTATCATAAAGTGTTCATACTGCAGAACTGAGTCACCTAAAAAAAGTTATCTGCTGAGTTACAGACGTCTCTTTCTCAGTGTTAGTCCATCCATCGTCAAGCGCTTATCCCGTTAGAGGTCGCGGGGGGGCTGGAGCCGATCCCAGCTGGCATAGGGCGAAGGCGGGGTTCACCCTGGACAGGTCGCCAGTCCATCGCAGGGCACATAGAGACAGACAACCATTCACGCTCACATCCACACCTACGGGCAGCTTAGAGTCATCAATTAACCTAAACAGCATGTCTTTGGACGGTGGGAGGAAGCCGGAGTACCCGGAGAAAACCCACGCTTACACGTGCTTACACGAGAACATGTAAACTCCACACAGAAGCAAGCTGGAATCGAACCTGCGACCCTCTTGCTGTGAGGCGACAGCGCTAACCACTGCACCACCATGCAGCCCTTCTCAGTGTTAGTCTGTGGGAAAACGTCTTTGGGCCCAAAGACAACAGACACGGAAGTTGCAATACCACCGTTTGGCCACTATGACCATCGGGATCAATGGCCAGCTCTCTTTCTAGGGCCTTTTAGTACACCTGTTGAGTATGTAGTGCGTAGTATGCGATTTCAGATAAAGCCCTTGCGCCCATTCTGGCACTTAAGGATTCCTTGTGCAGCGGTACAGTATACTGGCCGTGACAAAGCCTCGGTATTTACCACCCTGGGAATGAGAAGAGGCTGGCCTAATGATGCACTGGGAGAGGGAACGCACATGATTCAGCCTATGTCATATGCAAAAGGATATTCTTTACTTTGACTATATGTAGGCTACAAATCACTCCATCTGTACAGACCTTTTCAAACTTAACATAAATATCTAAATGGGTTCCTTTGTCCTTCCTGTTGTAATGTGTGTTAATGCAGTAGCTGACAAGAAGTGAACTTGGACCAAGCAACGGACTGGCAACGAAAGGGTCTTTAGCAGTTTTATACTGATCATTACTTCATAACAAATTATAATCAGAAACTGTTACACTCACTTAAACCCTCATGATTTATGTATTATTAAACTTACTGGTTTATTATGGATACCCCAGTGTGCAGTATTGGCTATTCTGTACAGACAGCTGTGCCCCACTGCTCTTCATTGTGAAGCACAGACTGGCAACTGAAGGAGAATCAAAGAGGTATTCAGCCAGGTGATGAGTGTGATAAGCAGCCAGTTTCCAGAGAGGACTCCAGAGGGAGCCAGCATGCAGGATTGTATCAGCCGTTCCATTTGCCGCTAACAGCATGGCCCAGCAGCCTGCTAATGCCTGGCTCCTCATTAACAGGCTTAGCAAGCTTTTGGCTTCACTTCTGCCTCTAATTCAAACAGTCACGTTCCCATAGTAGAAAAGACCTTTCAGGTGAGCATCGCACACTACTTCTGTCATGGGATTTACCCTCTAATTCTACTCAGTTTTAGTTGTTTTTGTTTTAATTGTTTAGTTGTTCAGTTGCTTTTTTCAGTTTTAGTTGCATCCCTAACATTTCCTATTGTCACATCCAGTTTCTCGCCCTCTAGGTTACCACTATCCTGCAGTATTTTCTAGATGAAGTGGGGCATCTCACTTTAAATAAAGACCACTTCCACTGACATAAAACATGCACACGTTTGGGGAAAAGAGCAGAAGCATTATTTTCACTTGAAGAGAGCATTACCATGGATGATGTTATTAATAACATGCTTTTGAAGTGGTGTGTTGAAGGTGGCTTGCACTGAGAGTGTATGGGGTATGCTCCCCAGCGCTATATCCTCTCAAAAATGACACATTAAAGGTACAGTGTGCAGGATTTGGCAGCGTCTAGTGGTGTGGTTGCAGATTGCAACCAGTTGAACACCACTCTGCTCACTCCTCCCTTTCAAGACTGTGGTAACGTGAGATGGTGAGTGCATCCTTACCGTAGTAACATTACTGTAGGAGCAGCGGAAGTCAGACGGCGGTATCGCAGTTTTGCACTCTGTGGCTCACGCTACCACACTTTTACAAGCGTGTCAGAGAATCACAGTGGTCCTCCGGTAACATGAAAACACAAAAGGCTCTCTCTAGAGCCAGAGTTTGTTTTTTTCCGTTCTGTGCTTGAACATGGCGGACTCTGTGTAGAGGACCTGCTCTCTACGTGGATTGACTGTGTGTCATTCTAAGCTAACAAAAACACAGCGATTCTTAGTTTCAGGGGATTCAACACTAATGAAAACATACTCATGAATATTAAATCCCATTTTTGCCAATAGATCCCCAAAATGTCACACACTGTTCCTTTAAGGAGACCTTTCAATGGGTTTAAGTTCCCAGCAGTGTTCAGTATTTCCCTGGATTGATATGTTGAAATTACCAGCATAGTTTGTAGCCTACTGATGTTATACTCCCTGAAACCTATGCCCCTCAAATTTGTTTTCTTGATATTCGACATTGATATCCCCACAGTGTCTGAACAGATTTTTACCATTCAAACTGCATTTGAAACATCCATCTCCCTTCATTCATTCCTTATTCTCTTCAATTTCAACTGCAAAGGAACCCTATTACCGATCTCTCACAAATATATATGAGACACACACTCATCTGGGAACATAGGGATGAGCCCCATCCATGCTGGCTGAACTATTCCCTGAGGGACACCCTGCCATCTAGGTCACCCAGCTGTCTGCCCACCTGTCACCTGCTTATCTAATCTCATACAGTTTGTTTGCGGTATACGTGCCTGTCCTTCTTCTTTGTTGCTGACAGACAGTCCTGTTGCCTGGGCCCAAACCACACCGCACACACCTGGGTGTTTTCTTATCTTGTGTCTTATTTTGGCTGACATCCTCATTGGATTGTGTGGGCAAGTAGCCTACAGATTAATCATATTGCGTTATGGGCCAGTGGTTCCCAACCATTTTAACGGATCCGCATTTGATACGATTTTTCCCCCAGCGTCCCCCGTCTGACGGGATTTTTGTTTTTAGATGTTTTATCGCAGAAAATGTGTCAGCAAAAACATTCTGTCATTGTGTTACTGATGGATGTAATTATAGTGAAATTAAATTATTCCCCTTTTTGCTGGGGGGACCTAATCAAGGACCCCACTTTGAAAACCAGTGTTACAGGCTACGTAACAGAAACAGCTCTCTTTAGTTCAGCAGCACCACAAACTACAGCTCCCAAACCGCCCATACAGTTGAGTCAGCTCTGTGAAACACACAGACACCTACCCATGTGATCTGGATCCACATATTCAGGTCAAGGGACAAATCGACCCGCCAATCTATATAAACTCATCTGTCTCTACAGTACATAGTTAACCTTACACCAGGTAGCTTACTTTTTAACAGTTAAACCCAAACCTCTAGAGAAACTATGCCATGTTTAATAATTAATCTGGGCATATCGATAAACGTTATGTAATTAATTTAGATTTTACAGGATGTAGAATAGCATTAGCGGCCACCACCTTTGAAGAAGAAGAAGAAGAAGAAGAAGAAGAAGAAAGATCTACCTTTATTAGTCCCACAGTGGGGAAATTCAATTTACACTCTGTTAAACTCGTACATGGTACATGCAGACCTGAAACACACATACATGCATTAATGGAGAGATGTCAGAGTGATGGGGCTGCTCCTGACAAGCGCCCCGAGCAGTTGGGGGTTTGGTGCCTTGCTCAGGGGCACCTCGGCACCTTTGTTAACCTGGTCTGGTCCGGTGTCAGAGGCCACAATAGATCACCACAACACAGGTGTAGAGTACAAGGAGTATAACTTTTTTAAATAGATGAATTCATTAAAAATGATGACTGCACACGACAGGAGGACTAGGAGGGGGCCAACATCAGGGACTCAGGCACCCAGTCTACAACCCAAGAACACCCCTGCATGCACCCGGCACCCTAGGGCCACCCTAAAAAATAGACTGCAAATGCTACACAGCACCCCCTGGTAAAACACACAGCAAGTAACACAGCACTGAGAGGATAGATAATCTATATCACTACACTGCAACCGATTCGTGACGTACATGGACTGGCGCAACCCACCGCCAGCAGTATGGGGAGTCAGTCACCGGCAAGGCTTCCCTCCAGTCACTGCCTGGTGCCAGTAATATAAAATATAATTTACATAAACTAAACTAAATAAGACAAAAGACATTTAACAAACCATACAGACATTTAAGATACAAATGTTCAAGAGGTATCCTCGCCCCTCCGGTGACAAGACCCCCCGTGGGGGTGTACATGTGGACTCGTCCATAGACACCGACAGGACCCCCGGAAGCTCCAGCCGGCAGGAACAGCGCTCAACAGCGGCAGCAGTCAGCTCGGCATGGCGTGAGGTGATGCGGTGAGGACGCTGAACGCAGCGTCGTGCAGCTCAGGCCAGGCCACGAACTAATCCCCGGTCCCTCTCTATCTAAAGGAGGCATCCAGGCTCCCCTCCTACCGCAGGAACGGACCCCCTATCTGCTGTCTTCACTGCCGTCAACACTATAAATTGCGAGCAGCACCCACCCGCACCGTGCCGGCCACAGC
The DNA here is from genome assembly GCA_947000775.1 of Pterois miles. Classification (NCBI taxonomy): domain Eukaryota; kingdom Metazoa; phylum Chordata; class Actinopteri; order Perciformes; family Scorpaenidae; genus Pterois; species Pterois miles. The sequence continues at coordinate 14,105,198 of CAMQGK010000052.1, read as the reverse complement.
CATGCAGGAACAGCTTCGTCTCTCTGTCACGCACCCGCGGCCACGCAACCCTCCTCTTTTATCTCTCCACCTCCTAACATCCCAGCGCAGGTGAAAACCATCAGCCATCAAGCGTGTGGGACTCCTCCCTGCATGTCTGCCAGGCGATCCCCGCCCCCAGATTACTTTACTACAGTCAGATTAAAGATTGAGGAGGAGAAGCGCTAGAAGAGGAGAGACAGTTCTGCCAGTGCTGACTTCTGGGGCTTATCATTTACAAGTTTGGGGTTAATCCTGTTTTGTCCACCACGAGTTGTTTTGATGATGTTAGGCGCGCTGAAGAGGATATTGCGACCCGCGATGAGACGGGCTCATCCTCAGCTGCTGTCTGGAGTCGGAGGCAGACAGCTGCCATGGAGACCCGGGATACAGACGCGCGCGAGTGCTGCGCATCCGGTAACGTTTCAGTCCCTCGAGGACGGCCTCGGTGAGTTTCACTGCATTGTAACCCAAAATATGCGTAAATGTGAGGCTAAATTAACCTCATGCATATGAACTCGCCAGTGCTCAACTATGGCGGGACACGGATGCATTTTAACTACGTGTGGCTGCGGGATCACTGCCGCTCTGCGTCTTCGTACAACTCCAAGACCAACCAGAGGACCATGGACACCGGGAGCATCGACCTCGCCATCCGTCCCGCCAATACAACCGTGCAAGATGGCCATCTCGTCCTCACGTGTATGTCAGTTTTAAGTACAGTTCTACCAAACTGAACATCTTGAAATAAAAGGATCTGTTCATGCAAAGCATTTTAAATAGTGCTGTCAATTTAATCACAATTAATCGAATGATTGGCCATAGTCTACTCAGTCACAATTAATCACTGCTTAATTGCATGATTATCTATAGTTAATTGCAATTACTCACGATTGTCCATAGTAAATTATGATCAATGCATGATTGTCTATAGTTAATTGTAATTAATCACAATTGTCTGTAGTTAATCATGATTAATCACATGATTGTCCACAGTTAATTGCAATTAATCATGATTGACCATAGGTAATTGCATGGTTAATTACATGATTGACCATAGTTAATTGCAATTAATCATGATTGTTCATAGCTAATTGCATGGTTAATTGCATAATTGTCCATAGTTAATTGCAATTAATCATGATTGTCCATAGTTAGTTGTGATTAATCATGACTGTCCATAGTTAGTTGTGATTAATTGATTGTCCATAGTTAATTGTGATTAATCAGATGATTGTCCATAGTTAATCACGATTAATCACATGATTGTCCATAGTTAATCCAATCAATGCTAATTAATTGCACATTTTTTTTAGCTGTTCAAAATGAACCTTAAAGGGAGATTTGTCGAGTATTTAATTTTTTTTTTAACATGGGAGTGGGCAAATATGCTGCTTTATGCAAATGTATGTATATATATTTATTGCATTAACGCATTCTTATCTTATCTGTGACAGCCATAAGTTTTATGTTTTCTCAAGTCATATTCCACTATTCTGCACCTCAGAATAGATCATCCAAAGTAAATGAATTGTAATGACATTGTAATAAAGTCATTGCACAAGGCTGAGTTACCAACTGGGCACACAACCCCCAGGAGCCCCAGAGAAACCTGCATGTAACTTGGTGGTAATTTGTTTTCTTTTGTTTCAGAAATAGATACAATATCAATTAAGGTGGACCTGCAGTATTGCATGATCTTGTGTCAAAAGCTGCATTTAAAACTATATTTGAGTTTATTTTGTGCTCAACTATTGCATGTTCTTAAATAAATGTTGTTTATTCAAATTGCTCACACTATAACTGACACATTAAACCTTGGGCCAGTACTAAACTGTGTAGCAGCGCTGGTTGGTTTCGAGTATAACACAGGACAAATTTTTTTTTTTTTTTTTTTTTTTTATTTCACAATGAACCTGATCATGCCTTTACAACACATACTACATTGTTATGCTGTATTGCACCTCTCATGGAAGTTGATTGGGACATAAAACAACCAAACCAAACTATGGAATATGAAATAACGCATTTACAACATGAAACCTTATGTGCAGGTCAGATTTAAATTTACTTTTCAGTTAATGAACCACTAAACTGCATCTATATTCTCGAGGAATATTTAGTTGCACACAACACATAGGCGGGAGGAAACAGCTGTGAATGTGTCAAACAATGCAATATCATCACATATGAAGTGGACTTTTCCCTCTGTATAGGTGGTGTTTAGAGTTGAGTTAGACTGTGTTGTCAGTTAATCCTGAGGGTGCGGTCAGATAATGAAAGAAGACACTGGACTCTGGCTCCCATAGTTCAAAACTGCCCGTAGGTGTGAAAGTTGAATGAATTAATTGAATGAATGTTTGTCTGTCTCTATGTGTCAGCCCTGTGATGGTCAGGCAACCTATCCAGGGTGTACCCAGCTTTCGCCCAATGTCAACTGGGATTGGCTCTAGCCCCCCTGTGACCCTGAAGAGGATAGGCAGTTACAGATGGATGGGATTTCACAAGGCAAACATTTCCAGACAAATTAAATATTCAGACGAAGGCTCTGATAAATAATAAAATAACCATATAACTAATAATAATAATGGTCCAAAATGATGTAAAAATTGCATTGTCACCAATACCCGGTCCAGCTATTTGAGTCAGTATCAGCCTGATATTGGTATCGGTGCATCCCGGGCTAAATGCTCAGTGTCAGTGAGTAAGGGCTCCCATTGATACTCAAACAAACCAAACTCTTCCGACTCCGATCCAGCTCCACTTGAACTAGTGTAACTTGAGGGCGTGCCAAACTAGCTGCTAGGCAGGTATTATGCAGATATGTTACTTGGTGACATCACTACGTCACGGAAGAAAAGGCAAGACTTCAAGGAAGACATTTTAGGCAGTTCATGAGCAGTGTTTCTGTGGAGGAGAGTAACTCCCTTAGGCCTGGACTTTGAGCTTTGTAACTCTGCAGACCTTTTACACAAACAAAAAAAACTATATCACACTAAAGGAAAGGGAAACACACAAAAGGGTAATAGGTCCTCTTTAAATTTTCATAAATAATTAAGATGAATCAAAATGATGTCATGCATAATATTTAATGCAATTCCCATTAATTGTATCTGATAATAATATTTTCCATTTCTGTATCCCAGGGCCTGGAGGTCACATGTCACAGTACAGCCTTAGCTGGCTGGCTGAGAACAGCTATGAAGGACAGAAGCAGAGCGCCATCCAGCCGCGCATCCTCTGGGATTCAGACATCTATAAAAATGCAAACATATCTTCTGCCAAATGGGACATGTTTATGAGCTGTGATGAAGAGGTAAAGAAGTTTCTTCAAAATTATCTTCTGTACGGGATTGCTTTTGTAGATGATGTCCCAGCTACAGTGGAGGCCACAGAGGCACTGACCCAGAGAGTCAGTCTCGTCAGGTATTAAGTCTTCCTTTTTGGCTTTTTGGTTTCAAATGACATTAGTAAATTGCATTCAGTGACATTCATCCTTGTCAACTTATTCCTAATCCACTTATATTTTTTGTCTGACCAATCCACAAGGGAGACTACATATGGAAGAATGTGGTGTTTTACTTCAGATTTCTCCAGAGAAGACAGCGCCTACAGCCAGCTGGCCCTGGACCGTCACACTGACACCGCATACTTTCAGGAACCATGTGGGTAGGTGCAGCAGACATGAACTGAGCAGTTTTGATTGGGATATGACTTAAAGGTACAGTTTGTAGGATTTGGTGGCCTCTTGTGGTGTGCTAGCTAGTTGCCCCCTCCGCTCACTACGGTGACCTTCAAGTAACCTGAAAACATGAAAGGCTCTCGCTAGTGTGTTTGGTTTGACGTTGTTGCTCATGTGGAACCATATTATATTTTGTTTCTGCTAACAGATCTTCCAAAATGTTACACACTGGCCATTCAAAGACAAACCCAAGAAAAGCTGCGTTTTCTAACTAATTTTCTAATTGCTTGCTACAGAATCCAGGTTTTCCACTGCCTCAAGCATGAGGGAACAGGAGGTAGGACGCTACTTGTGGATGGGTTCTACGCTGCAGAAAAACTACGCCAGCAATCTCCGGAGAAGTTTGAGCTGCTCACCCGCGTGCCCATCAGGCACGAGTATATCGAAAACACTGATAACCACCGAAATCACATGATAGGCATCGGCCCCATACTCAACGTCTATCCCTGGAACAATGAAATGTACCTGATCCGGTATGTCAGCGCTATTTATTGATTCATAGTTCTCTTGCATATATGTAATAACAAGGATATTTTTAAGTTATGTTTTTAAATCGATATTCTGTAGTTTTAAAGGAATGATGAAATGTTCTATATTTCAAGCAAGATTGTTATATTTTTTTCAACAGATACAACAACTATGACCGATCCGTGATCAACACAGTGCCCCATGACCTTATTCAGCGATGGTATGTGGCGCATCGTGAGTTGACAACAGAACTAAGGCGGCCAGAGAATGAGCTGTGGGTGAAGCTGACACCAGGGAAAGTAAGTAAAAGGAGTGCATTCAGAAATGCCCCCAAAATGGAAAACAAAAATGTATAAATGCTTCTTCATTTCTTCATTCTTCATCTTCATTTTACAGCTTTAGGACAACTGAAAAGATGCAGATGTAATTCAGTATGATCTAAGGATTTTATCCTCTCTTTTCTTCATGAGGTGATTTTCATAGACAACTGGCGTGTCATGCATGGGAGGGAGGCTTTCACCGGCCTGAGGCAGCTATGTGGATGCTATCTGACCAGAGACGACGTCCTCAGCTCTGTTCGCTGCTTCGGTCTGCAGGCCTGACCCTGGACATTGAGATCCCTCCACCTCTGTGCCTTGTCAGTCAGCCTAAAGGTTCAAGGTTCATTTATTGTCATTCTAATGATGAGCAACCATCAAGTTTAAGAAGTGAAGCCAGCGCTGAAGTGCCTTCAACTTACATTCTTTCTACTAGCCAGCAGGGGGCGACTCCTCTGGGTGCAAAAAGAAGTCTGATTGTATAGAAGTCTATGAGAAAATGAGCCGACTTCTCACTTGATTTATTACCTCAGTAAACATTGTAAACATGAGTTAATGGTCTTAATCGCTAGTTTCAAGTCTTCTTCAATACAGCATGATGTTGATTTAGTAAATAACGGTCTCATTTAGAGTCAAATAGACCATAAAGCAGGATATGCTTTAGGGCGTGGCTACCTTGTGATTGACGGGTCTCTACCACTGCGTTGTCAGGTCTGGGAGTTGTCTGTGTTTTGATCTTACAACTTTAACCCTTTCACAGTGTGTTTTCAGCTCATGCAAGTTAATTGTAACATTTTGGTTGCTTAAAAAGGTCTTATTCAGCGTTCGGTTGCTTAGCTCCACCCTTCGCTTCTGGTTGCAAACAACCAAGATGGCAACCGCCAAAAACAAAGATAGCACTGACCAAAATGCTGAATTCGAGGCTTCAAAATGGCAGTCTACAAACCAATGACTGACTTCAGGGTGAATATGTCCACTTCATATATACAGTCTATGAATTTTACATCCAGCTACCAAAACAAAGATGAGAGAAGATCAGATTACAGCACACACAGAGGGAGTAAGACATTCTTTGTTAAGGACACCATTACTCCATATACCTTATATAGAAAGTTTACTCATCCTCATCCAACTCTAACATTTGTTGACTGTGTCTGAATCATTTCAAAGTCTTCTGAATTACACTTGAAACAATAAAATGTGAACATTATCAAATGACTTGATATTGTTCAGCTCACACAATTATATGATCACATGAAATGGTGTAATGGAGAATGGGACTGGGTCAGTAACGTTACCCTCCGGACAGTATCATCACTGTATGTTACAGCTAATTGGCACTAAATGATGGGAATGTCAGTTGAAGTCATCGACTGGGTATCATGACTGTCTGTACACAATATCTTAGCAATCCATCCGGTAGTTGTTGAGATTTTTTAATATATACAATGGACCGAATGAGTAACATATTAAAAGTATCTGGCATAAATGTGCATTCACATTTCAAGTAACACAATTGTATTTAACAATAGTGAGTGTGTGAAGACAGTATATGTGTGACCTGTATCTCTCAGACGAAAAACAAACTTATTTGAACATGTAACTGCCAAAGTTAATAATTACAAAAACAATGCACCCCACGTGGTGAAGATGCTTGGCTGTGCATTATATTTGACTTCTGCTAATGGTTGTGGCACACTGGCATATCCATGCCAAGTTAAACTGACAAAAGCTAATTTCAGTTAAAGTTTAACCTATGTAAGGCTTATTAAAATGAAGAGGATAAAGCTCAACTTGGCCCAGATTAGCTCCATAAAGTCATGAGCTGGCCCTGTCATAGCAATGGTTTGTTAGACAGTCAGGGTGTTGTCTGTTTTTAGGACATTAACCCTTTCACAGTGTTTTCAGTTCATGAAAGTTAATTAGAACATTTTTGGTCGCCTGAAAACATCTTATTCAGGGTTGGTTGTTCTTATACTGAACAAAAATATAAATGTAACACATTTCAAAACAGCAGTCTACAAACCAACGGGTGACGTCACAGTGACCACGTCCACTTCTTTGTAGCGAATGATGACAGAAAGATGAAGAAGATGAAACACGATAATGAAAATGACAAATCCACAGTGCTTATCTTCACTTCCTCCAGAAACTCTTTACCTGACCTCTCAAGGACACTGAGTGGTGAGACTTAATTTACAACCAGCCTGGTTAAACTCTATGAAGAAAAACAACAAGGGCTTGATACACTGCCCCGATCAAGTGTATGATTCACAGGTCGAAAGGACAAATGTCTTTCCCCAAAGACAAGTGGTGAAAACACGGAGACGTTATGAACTCGTGATGAGTCAGAACAATCTAATTCTACCATTAAAATGTACATGAATTAATGGGATATAAGTTGTTGACATAACAAATTAAACCAAAGCAAGTTCAAATAATTAAAAGTTGTAGACCTTTTTATGTTAATCACATGAAGAGATCTTGCTACATAAATACCTTCACATGTGGATATTATATACATATGTGATCTTAAACATAAAGTTTGGTACACACTAATGCCTAGTTAAGCTTATATTTGATATATATTTTAATCTAGTTGAAGTTTATTACAGCTTTTTATGTTGACTGTGAACCATATATACAGTAAATTGACTCATTTTATTACATATGCTATCAACTCTGTTAATAAGTTTCATGTTATGTTGGTAACTTTTATCTCAGTGGATGCTCTCACCCACACTGGGTGACTGTTTGATATGCTGATAATCTTTTCCCTTCATTTAATTTAACCTGTCTTTGCCTGCTCTATAGCCTTACTGCTCTTTCCTGATGGCTGAAACGGCCAGCTGCTGAGACCTGAAGCAGCTCCGCTGTATCCACAACATGTTGGTGAAAACCAGCCAGTGTGAAGAAAGAGACTTTAAAGGAAGACTTTAGGTCAAGAACATTTTGAACCGAATGATCCCTTCAGCTATGGGGGGGAGGAACGTGCCAGCCAACCATAACCGAGGGTGCCCAAAAGAGAGAAACTGAGGGAGAAAAAGACAATAGTTCATTTTACTACTGTATTTTTCACACTATAAGGCTTAAAATCACATAACTGTTTAACTCTGATGATGACGGATTTGATGGATTTGTGGAAGAGGAATGAACTGAAAAGTGAGTGTATTGTTTTATATTTTATGTGTTGCAACTGAAAAATGTTGAGAGTTATTGAGTTATTAAATAAATTGAATAAAGTTTGACTTATCTGACCGTTTTGTTTCGCTTCGCTTAATGTGTCTTATAATCTGGTGCACCTTAAAGTGCGAAAAATACGATAATATTTTTTGGACTGTCCTAGACTATAGGAAGAATATGTATGAAGTTCCCCTTTAATACTCTGGATGTTGTATATATAACCTTTCAGTTGCAGCTGATTAAATTTCCAAATTTCCTGATTTTGCTACGTCATAATAAAAGCTTTTAAATAACAAAATATTGGGGGGCTTTTAGTTTGAAGAGTTCATTGGAAATGAAATGCGTTTTTCACCGATGTAGTGACTATTCTCAAATAAAAACAAGTCTACCAATAGGAAGGAAAGAAGAGTACAAGCAGCAAATATAATGGTGGACTTTTATTACAAAGAATATAGGAAATGAAAGCTGCACTTTGACCACTAGTAACAGCCATGACCAGCCCACGTGTATGGAAAAGGGGCCATAGAGAGATGTTCACGGTCCAGAGTTTTGTGCTACACTGCTACCTGGACTGCTATCATGTACCATAAAAAGATAACGCTTAAAATGATCATTATTTAACCTGGGTTTATATATCAATCTCCATCAGCGACCATTAACCTACAACATCTTTTATGGACTGAGAATTCAAACCTACTATAACCTTGCACCACTGCAATTTGAACCATTTATAAGTGAATAAAAAATAAACCTGTAGAATCTGATGACTAGATAGGGCTATCCTTGATATGTGAAAGTAGGATCTCTGCATGTTTGAGAGGTTAAACTTTATCTTGAGGGAGAAGATATGATATTAATATCCAGTAACTAAAAAGGGATTTGATTTTCTATAGAAATTGCGATATTTAAAGGTACAGTGTGTAGGATTTGGCGGCATCTAGTGGTGAGGTTGCAGACTGCAACCAACTGAAACTTCTCCCATGTGCCAAGGAGAACGATGGTGGCTGACACAAAAAGGTAAAAACGTGAATGGTCCTCTCTAGAGCCAGGGTTTGGTTTGTCTGCTCTGGCTTAGTGTAGAAACACGACAGCCAGCTCCATGAAGAGGACCCATAGATATAAACGGCTCATTCTAAGGTAACAAAAACACAATGATTCTTATTGATTATACACTAAAAAAAAATGAATGCTTAATATTACATTTCTGCCAATAGATCACCCTAAATATCAGACACTGTTCCTTTAAGATATCTTATTTAAAAGACTACATTTGAATGTAGAACTATCAATTGTTTTTTTGTTTGTTTTTATCATTTATCCTTTTCAACACAATAACATATTAAAAAAAAAGGTCATTGTACGGCTCATTTGCATGAGGATTCTACCCTCAAGTTTAATTTTATAATGTCCTATTTCATACAGTAAATTCAAGTATTTGTTCTAATATCATGTAGCTTCAAATGCAGGGCTCATCAAAATGGTTTGAATGGCGTACTGGTAAAATTAAATGTTAAAACAAAGGACAGCACTACAACAGCTGTGTCTATATTAAGTAAATTTACGTTTAAAAGTAAAGATTGAATTGATGGTGAGCACAATAACTTTCTTGATTCAGGAAACATGTAACAAAATGCAAGTTCAAACAAATGTCATATTGATTACATGTGAGGGTGACGTGTGCCAGAAGACTGAACATCCTGTTGTTCAGCAGAGTGACGTCGTTCCAGTTGTTTTCAGCAGGCCTTTTTTTAGGCCTCCGGCTCATCTCCCTCAGCATGGAGGCTGCCGGCTGTGGTTGCCACGGCAACGCCATCTGAGGCATCCTGAGCCTGACGGGCGCTCCTCCTAGTGGGCAGAGAGAGTTGGTGTCACTACTGGAAACAGGAATGACATGACGAAAACGTCAAGAGGCTAAAGTCTCACTTCATCTCGTTGGCCTCTGACACTTTAATGGCTTTGTATTTGTGTTTCTTCACAGTGTGAGCGATGAACCACACAACCAGGACGATCAGGACGCACCCGAGCAACGCTCCGATCACTGCTCCAGCAATCACTCCGTCTCCCACCTCTATACAAATATAAGTGGATGAAGTGTTTTTCAGTATTTGAATTGATGTACATATTTTGTACATACTCTCAAAAACATATTAAACATACCAGGACTCAGCTCTACAATGCAAATTGAAAATCCCACCGCATTCGTAGCGTTGCACTGGTACTCCCCAAACTCAAACTGGGATATGTTTCTAATTTCCAGTATTCCAGTTTTAGTCACTGAAAAAACAAGTAGACATGTTCATAAAAAAAAAGTCTGAATGCGTGCATGTAAACAAGTACGTTATATCACAAACACACACATTGGCAGTACTGACCTCTTCCCAGTACAGGCCTCCTTGTCTTGGTCTGATCCAGTCTGATCCAGGTGTATGTCGGGCTGGGGCTCCCACGCTCACTGTGGCAGGTCAGAGTGACCAGGTGACCCGACTCCACATCACCGTGGACGGAGCAATAAGGAACAGACGGCCTCTCTGACGGAGCACAAGGAGGATGCATGAGTTTATAGTTGACTGACTACGAGAGCTTTTGTAATAGAATTTGTGTCAGATTGAGTCTGATATGTTTACGTATTTTACATTGATCAGTCAATCACTGTCAGCATCACCTAATTACTATAATTCTACTTTAATACAGTGGTGGAGGAAGTGCTCAGACCACAAGTAAAAGCACCAGTACTTGGCTGGGAATTTCATCATTTTAGGGGCAAAACCACTTGGCCTTTGGGAGCCAAAGGCCAAATGTCAGGAGAGCAAGGCCATCAAATAAAACTATAACTGAAGTCCACTGAAATAATAAAATCAACTTAAAGCAGCACTGACTAGAAATGGAGCAAATATGATTAAAAAAATGTATTTTTATAAAACGGTCACTATATCCTGACAGTAGTGTATGAGATAGGTAATCTGAAAAAAATCACATGCCTCTGTTTACTCCTAATGACATCTGCAAGAGCTCACAGACCAGAGGAAAACAACCAATCAGAGCTGAGCTGGAGTCAGTCGTCTCTGAGTGGCTGTCAGTCACTTAAACTCCAATCAAATGATCAAACTAGGCAGCGCTGATCAAATTTGAATCAATATTCTGTTACTGTAATGTCTATTTCTCGCCTATTTACTGTTTAGCTGTAAAATGAAAATGTTTGTGAACCGGCAGCCATGTTGAGGAAATACCAACACCACCCACCAGGTGGAGCAAACTTTATCATAATCCACCACTGGTTATGTGTGCAGTGTTGCTGCCTGCCTACCAGTCATCAGGCTTTTCAGTATATTGATTGGAAAGCTCCGCTAGAGCACCTTTTCAAGGACATAGCTTTATTTTTTTTTTACAACTACTGTGTTTAAACAATAAGGGTAAAGCTTACATACTCATTTGAAATTCATGACAGGCTGCTCACTCTGCTTAAAACATTACCATAATTTGATGTAACAGTAAGTGATGATGAACATCTCTGATCCCATGATAATCAGCCTGAGAGCATCCATACATATTCATACGGCTCTTAAGCATGCATCACATTCAGTAAGTAGAAACTGTAAACTGCAAACGTTTTCATAAAGCTTAGGATATACAAGACGCGTGTTTAGCATGCAGCGGGCGCTGATATATATTCTGTATGCGGTACAAGGATGCAGTCACAGTCCTACTCTAATTTCCAGCACTGACAATGAGGAGACTGCTGCAGTAACCATGGAAACTACTGAGGATACTGAGGCCTGCGAGGTTGTCCCTGGTAACTCAGTGAATGAGGGGATTCAAACTGAATGTAATTCACTAATCACACTATTCAGGGCCACTGTTTCAATAGATTTGTTAATGTTGCAACAGTGATAATGGATACAGTAATCTCAGCACTGAAATATGTCATTGAAATCAAAGTACTTTTGCTTTTCCCACAGTGACTCATATTGGGATTTTATATTAGAAAAAGGTGAGAGTGAAGGAGTACTTCACTCAGACATGACTGAGAAAGACAAAAAAGGACAAATGAGGAAGCAGAGTGGTTATTATGAGATTACAAAATAGCTTACAATTTAAAATAAAAACGTATAACTTATTAACTTATTATTACTATGGTTTTAGACATTCCAAAAACATTACTAAACATGAACAACTCTCTCCCAAATCCAAAAACTACAGCACTAAAACTGAAACTTGTGATGACATCACAATGACTTACGTCTCTGGTTTCTGGCTTTGAGAGAGACTAGCAAACATATTCTCACTACCAACTCGTCAGACACCACCGCTTGGTCAGTACCTCTCGGCACAGGGATTTCCTCTTGTGATATTTTGACACACCAGGGACAGCGTGTTAATATAGACGCTCATTACATGCATAGTGTCCTTTCAAAATAAACTTTCACAGGTTAGGTTTGGGAAGCACAGCTATTTATCTAGGAAATTGTCATGGTTGACTTTAACTTCACTGACTAACAACTCGCGTGACTCACAGGACTGATGATACTGATGAGTCATGCCGCTAAAGTCTGACGTGAAAAAATAGTCAAACAGCGTCCTCTGTGTTTGTTTGACCCACATGCCGCCGTCCCGCCTGCCCTAAGCAAACTATCATGCTATTAATTTTAGTTCTACTTCAGTTGCTCCGACCACTGAATAACACTGTGGGTGGGTTTACATTGGAGTTAGCTGAAAGCCAGTTTTCTCATATATTGCTGATACAAGGTGCCTCCGTGCGTCAGTTTCCGATGCCGAGGTGCACTGACCAAACGGTGGTATTTGATGAGCTGGAAATTAGAACGGGTTGGAGTAGCGCTTGTTCACAAATACTGACTGAACTTTAGTCGGCCATGTCAATAACATACTGTGTTTTTTAATGTCGGTAGGATGTTCACCTTTAAGCGTCAGTTCTTTTAATTCTCAGAGACCAGAAACCTCAAAGAGACGAGGGTGTGCTTGCTTTGGCTCTCCCATTTCAAATAGCCACACCCTTACGAGCAGCAGAATAATGGCCGAAACACCAGCACAAGGGTCAACTTTTTTCTTTTCTCTGTCTTAACAGCGGTGTCAAACAGCACCAGCCCCTTGTTCTGTCAGACTACACCCGGGTCCAGGTGTGAACACTGATATGAAAAGCAGAACACGTAGACACAGAAACGATCAGCTACTTCTGCTTTCTCTCATGATGCAAATAATCAGCCGTTACTGCTAACGGGTGTGGCCTGGTAGTATGAAATCACCTACACAGCCATTATACGCTCTTACAGTGTTTTACCCAATTAGACCTCTCCTCAGGACTGTATAGATGTTTACAGATCATTATTGGTATTATATACTGTATTACTCATACTCATTTAGTTATTTGACTACTACCAATAGGTGAATAGACTCATAGTGTTCACAGTAACTTCTTTTTGTTTTTACATCATCTGGTGTTAACAAAACTTACCAAGAACATTCACAATGATGTTGGCTTCAGACTGTCCGGCCACATCGGGGAAGTTGTGAACCTGGCAAGTATAGACTCCGGCATCGGACGACTGCATGTTTCTTATCAATATTGAGGCGTTTCTGGTCATGTTGGGAGAAGAAGGGGGCTGGATCCTGCCCTGATAAGATTTTGTGATGACATCCTGTCCTGCCTGATAGTAATACACCTGGAAGTAGATAGCAAGTTGTATGAAACTGTACATTTGTGAGGCAGCTGGTTAAATTAGCATTGCCAGAAATGATATTTATCACTCATTGTTAAAAAGAGCATGTAAAAGTAGATAATGAACGAATGCCTTTTAGTGTAATTACATCAAGTGGATGGTTTCCATTTTATTCATAACAAATTACTTGAGTACCTGTGGCATCTATTTAAACATTATTCATCCTGTTAAATTCATTTGAAACACTAAATAGTAATCACGCAGCTTGCAATCATTCATAATGCTGTTATGTATCTGATTTTGTAATTGCAGGCTTTGTTGTCTCAGTGAGGTGTGTCTCCTGACAGTTGGTCAATAGGTAGCATACTGAAACAAAAGGTGCTAACCTGTGCACAAAACATGTTTTTGGTGAATGTTTAAGCATTGCAATGAAGTTAATTTAAAATGCAAATGGAAACTTTGAATGTCTTGCAAAATTTAAGCAGTGATTTTGTTGGGCATTTGTAAATCTGAAAGAAAGACAAAATTACTGATGTCTTTACGTTATCACTCAAAGAATTGTGAAGTCATTAAAAAAAAACATGGTGAACGACTGGACTGAAACCCAATGTACAGAGAGGGGGAATGGCTGCTTTTGTACTCAATGACGGAAGTCACTAAACCTGATGTTACAGTATAGAGCATATAGTGGATGATACTTTGTATTTTCAGCACATTTGGTGCAAATCTGTGATCTCAGGGGCAGTGTGTATTTAGGCTTACCTGCTGCGGCGTCATGGAGGACGATGAAACAAAGTCCCACTGGATGGTGAGGCCGGTGGTCTCCTCTGTGGTCACGAACATACACTGGAGTAGGGCGCTTCCACCCACCGTAACATTGACATGTTTCTGTGGAGTCTTGACTGAGATCAGTTCAACAAGTCCTACCAAACAACAACGATTAATTCAAAATCCATCAAACCTACATATAAAAAACTCAGAGAAACACAGAAGAAGCATTATCGTAGTTACCTATTGTGCTAATAAGCACCAACAATCGCAGCTTGGCACACATCTTCACACAGTGTTGGAGTGCTCACACAGATCTTCTTGAGAACTGAACCTTCTGGCACTCTCCACCGCCGACTCTTACACGCAGCACCGGAAGAGAGGATAAAAACGTTAGCAGGCCTATCATGGGCAAGGTTACAGTATGCTTGGTAATGGACTGAGTGATACTGTTCATGTTGATAACACAATGTTTGCATATCCATGTTTGCCTGACTGGGTGTGTGTACTCTGTTGCTTTTTAAAAAACGCTGATTTCGCCGTTAATAATTTTGGGTGGGGGCAGATGGCAACTAGAAGAAAAGTCACCTGTTCATACTGTATGTATGAGTAAACACAGTGTGCATTTTAACCGTCTGAGACCTACAATAGATCCATTTTAGTCTTTTTTAAGGGGGTTCAGGGGGTCTTTAGGGGGACATAGCAGGTTAGTAGTAGGTATCACATAGAAGTGGTGTACATCGTCTGAAAACTGGGAACATGAACATTAATTTGAGATGCAGCTCAGCGCTGTGTGTCAAATTATTCTAGTCATGAATCAAAAATAAACATGAATTTAATAATTCATTCATTCAAGTAAACTGTAAAAGTGTATAAAGGTATATAACATTATGATTGAAGCATAAGATGGTCATCCCCATGCTCTACTATGTCTAATAAGTTGTTGCAGCAACTTTGGGGTTGATACCATTTGTTACACAGATTTGGTGCGAAATTTATTTACCATTTCTTTTGTCACGTGAGAATTGAGAAAAATGATGAATAATCCCTCCAAAATACCACATGAAGAGGAACACCATAGAAAATGCCATGCTGTGATTTAGTGGTAAATACTTTTGACATTTGGATTTCAACAAGACTTGCATTTTTTTTTTTCGATTTCATGAAGCTGTGATTATCCTAGAGGTCACCACAGGTCATTTTATACAGTGAGGTCAAATTACAAAAAAATGGTCTCACTACATGAATAGAGTTGGGCTCACTGGATCCACAAGAGTCTCAGTTTTACAGTGATACTCAATTTATGTAATCCAAGACTGTTTATGAAACACGCCATCTTTAGAATAGGTGAAAAAAACACCTTTATACTGCATTCAATAACTCCACGGTTTTTGCCCCATGTCATTATCATAAAGTGCTTATGACTGTAAAGAGGAGACTCGTGGGTACCCATAGAACCCATCTTCATTCACATATCTTGAGGTCAGAGGTCAAGGACCCCTTTAAAAATGGCCATGCCAGTTTTTCCTCTCCAAAATATAGCCTAACTTTGGAGTGTTATTTAGCCTACCAATGTACTCTCTAGGTTTTCTAGTTTCATCTGATATCTGAACCTTCACTCTAGCTCTAAAACTGGACCGGCTACAGCCTAGGAGAGACAGTAAAGCTGGTCGGGATCGTGTGTCTCATGGGGTTAAATTACAGCAAATAAAGTAACCTATTGTGTGTGTGTGTGTGCTTGAGGTTGTTGATTTTATAAGGAAGGTTAGGACCACAGTGCGTTGTGACACCGATGGTTAATTCATTTTTCAGCACTTTGGCAGTAGTTTCACTCCAGCTCATCACTCCATCCTCCGTGTCTTGTAAGTCATTCTGGGTCAGGGCTTCTGGCGAAGGAATTAATGTAATTTAATCTCCACCTGGCCTTTATCGCTCGCCTGGAGGAAGTGTAAGCCAACGCACTGCAACACACTGCTTATCATTGGGGAGTTCACTCCCTGGCGCTGCCTACTTAATAAAGACAGTTTCACCTTTGTCGTTTTTGTTCACACGGTGTAGAACGCCATGCTGACGGAGAGAGAGAGACGGTGAATCACACATAATTAATTGTCTATAATTACCAGAAACTGACATAAGCGATTAAGAAAGGGAAAAATGTTGATCAGGGGTGACTGGTGGGGTGAGGGGAGGGGAGGGGGGTTGGATAAGAAGTGGATGGAGGCATGTGGAGCTTATTATCCAGAAGACACTAACATGATAAGAAGGGAAGCGAGACTATCTCGGGCATCTCAGTACTTTGTCTGAAGAAAACAACATGCGTTGGCAGCTGTGTGTTTGGGCCTGAACGCCGCAACAACAAGGGGCAGTCTTTAAATAAATGAGCATGAGTCATGATGTGACTGATCAGGATCCAAGAAACATTTATGAAGAATCAAGCTGCCAGCGTGAGTAAATAAGTGATAAGAGGGAAAGAATGAAAGTCAAGCAGGAAAACCAAAAAGAATGAATAAAGTAATAAATAATGCAAACCTGTGGTTATATTTTGTAAATACTGATTATCCATTCTGGCATAAGATGCTCAATAAATGTTATTGCTACATGGTTCCATTTATATTTCAAGGCATACTTTTGATCTTGGGACAGTGTTTTGATATCTGTCTATTATCATATTCCAAACAAATTCAAAGTAAAAGGTTTATAAATCTGCCATACTGAACATATTACATGAATTAAAGGGGATCTATTATGCTTAATTTCAGGTGCTTACTTGAATTTTAGGTTTCTACTAGAACATCTTTACATAATTTAATATTTTAAAACGCTTTATTTTTCTCATACCAGCTATGCTGCAACATTTCTTTTCACCCTCTGTCTGAAATGTTCTGCTTGAGTTCGTCCTCTTCAAGCAAGACTTCAGGCAAGGTGTTTCAGGCAGTTCAGTAACTCCCTTTGGTGTGGACTTTGGGTTTTTTTTAACTTTGCAGACTTTTACATGCACAAAAATCTATATAACACACTAAAGGAAAAAGCACAAAAGCAGAATTGATCCCCTTTAAATGCTATATTTTTTATTTGTGTGCATGGTTTATGTGCTACTTTTTTTCCCCATTTATGGTGAATAATTTGCTTGCACATCGTGTTGCACAATTTTATCAAAATAGAAAATGATCATCTCAGCTTGGACAAATTGAATTGAGTTCCTGGTGGCACAAGAGGAAATGTTGGGGGAATCACCAAACTCATGAGGTAGTTTTTAGACCGACCGAGCAACCAATTGAAAAACAACCAACCATCCAGTGCACCAACAGCATCATCCAGAGAGCTAAAAGGGTTGCTTAGACTTTCTATAATTAATAATATAATTGTTCATTACATTGTTGCCATAATAGATATAAAACAGTATTGGTGCACTGGTAATAAAATACAAGCCTCGTTTACCATAGGTTCCAATTACAGCAAGTTTAAAACTACCCAGGCAAGATGGCTGCCATATGGTTCCATCCTGGAAAGACAAGTCATTAGAACAGATACTGTGGTTGCCAATATCTGATTGATCACTTGTTAGCATACTATACACGTATACACCAATTACATTAAAGATTGGGTCGGTAATGTTGAGAAATTAGCAAGAGTAAACGGGATTTTTCAAACCATCCAGCTGAAAAACTCAGCCGTGTTGTAAACTCATTTCCAATGAAAGTAGCAACAGCACTAGCTTCAAAAGTTGCTAAATCTAGTCAGCAACACTGACAGCCCGTCCCTTCAAAGCCACACCCTCAAAATGATCTTAATGGACAAACATGGCTTTTGTTACCGTGCAGCTGTCAAGCTAGCAGCTTGTGGAAGACTCCAGTGATGCGCAATGAACACAAGCAGAGTGCGCACGTGTAGGCAGTAGATAGACAGGCAGGTAGGCTTATTACAGTCCTGCAACAGCCACTTATACCACATTTATTTCTCTTTTTTTTTGTCAGAGCATTTTTTTTTTTATTGCTGTCAGGGTGAACGAATTTCAATAAATGTAAGAATCACTGTTTTTGCAGAAGATTACCAACCCCACCTTTAATAGTTATTAGCTGTTACTACTTTGAAGGTGAGTGGAGGGCCGATGACGCACAAACCTAGTGAACTGTCTCACACAGTGAAATAGCTGCTGGGCCTGGAGCTGTGTCCCACACAAACCCCCACCAGGATTCAGTGCAATACCTCCACACAGACTTATTTATCCACCCACTACAACCAGCGTTTCCCTGTCAGCAGACTGAGAGGAGGTGTGAATCAGAGCTTTGGCTCAGAAAGAGCGAGTACTCACTGGAGGTGTGGTATTTGCTTTTCCTTTTCGACAGACCTGTCTGAAGATAGCTTTTAAGTTACAACACCAACAACAACATATAATCACATATCTAGCAGTTGGTTATTGTAGTGATGTGTTTATTTACAGTGTATATGATAGCAGTGTGGTTTGGTCGAGATGCTGTAACTGCTGTTGGGTTGTTGTTGTAAGGAAATCAGTGATGTAGTTCTGAAGTCGGCCAGCAGATGACAGGCCAGGCTGTTACATGTCGAGACTGTGTGTGTGTGTGTGTGTGTGTGTGTGTGTGTGTGTGTGTGTGTGTGCTTGTACATGAGGTGCAGGGAGCTCAAGACAGCCATGGCAACAGAGCCAAAGAGCGCCACACACTGGCCTCAGTCCTCACCCTTCTCTCCTGTGCTATATATATACTCACAAATTAATTACACATATCTATCTGTTCAAAATGTACCTTAAATGCAGATTTGTCAAGTAACCCTCTTATCAACATGAGAGAGTGCAAAAAAATGACAGGTATTGTCCAGAAACCCTCACACGTTGCTGCATTTTGACAATGACTTTCCCCAAACTGCATGTGATTATCATAAAGTGAGCATGTCTGTAAAGGGGAGACTTGTGGGTACCCCTAGAACCCATTTTCATTCATACATATTGAGGTCAGAGGTCAAGGGACCCCTTTGAAAATGACCATGCCAGTTTTTACTTGCCAAAATATAGAGTAGGTTTGGAGTGTTATTTATTCTCCTTCCCTAAAAGCTAGTATGAGAGGGTTGGTGGTTAGGTTTTCTAGTTTTCATAGGATGCCATATAGATGGCAACTTAGCCTACAGCATTAAAACACGTTAACACATGTTACGACAACCCTAATATATATATATATATATATATATATATATATATATATATATATATATATATATATATATATATACATATACATACATATACATACATATACATACATACATATACATACATATACATACATATACATATATATATATATATATAAAATTTCTTATTTTTATTCTTATATTCTTATAATAATATATTATTAATTAGAATTTCTTTTACTGTCCCTACAGGTACCAAGTAACCACCGTTAAACCCACCACCCTTAACAATAATGATGGTACAAAACCAAATCATATGAGAGAACAAGACCACACAATGCAAACAGTCATGTGAAACATCATCTGACTAGCACAGAAGAAAAGGTCTCGTTTGCATTGCTTTTTTTCCCTCTTTCTTCTTCTTCTTGGCACTCAAAGCCAAATGCAGTGACACTGAACTATCATCTTACATTGTCATCAAATACACGCATGAAACACTGCTCTCACAAAGACAGACACTACTGTCCAAATAAACACACACATATATATATATATATATATATATATATATATATATATATATATATATATATATCCATCCATCCATCCATCCATCGTCAACCGCTTATCCCGTTAGGGGTCGCGGGGGGCTGGAGCCGATCCCAGCTGGCATTGGGCGAAGGCAGGGTACACCCTGGACAGGTCGCCAGTCCATCGCAGGGCACATAGAGACAGACAACATAGAGACAGACAACCATTCACGCTCACATCCACACCTACGGGCAATTTAGAGTAATCAATTAACCTAAACAGCATGTCTTTGGATGGTGGGAGGAAGCCGGAGTACCCGGAGAAAACCCACGCTTACACGGGGAGAACATGCAAACTCCACACAGAAGAGCCGCAAGCTGGAATCGAACCTGCGACCCTCTTGCTGTGAGGCGACAGCGCTAACCACTACACCACCGTGCAGCCCTATATATATATATATATATATATATATATATATATATATATATATATATATATATATATATATATATATATATATATATATATATATATATATATATATATATATATATATATATATATATATATATATATATATATATAGGGCAGTCTGAGGCAACATTTCCTGACACTTTTGTCATCTCTGAAGTCTAATATTGCTGAAGGTGACCGGTCATGAATGTGTCTATGGAAGAGAGTGTGAAACAAAGGGCAGAGGACGGGAGAAAGTATACGTCAGCAAACAGTCTAATTGACAGCCTGTCAGTGTTGTGCTCAAGCTATAACTTTTATAAAGTGCCAGCAGTAACAAAAAAAAGGAAAAAAAAAAATGGTGAGCACATAGTTGACCCTTATTGGCATAAAGGAACATTACGCTTCCCTAAGACACATTATGTTCCCATATCCGTACTGTCTAATGGCATTTCTGATCATCTAAAATCTGTCCTTCAGTCACTGATTTCAATCCAGGGAAAATGCCAAAATAAATTGAGAAGCAGGCTGTTGAGATTTGTCTGGAAAGTATAATTTTATGCGTTTGACTTTGTGATCTTAATCAGTTTGACTGAAAGATTCCACTTGGCAAGTTTGGGTTTTCCACGCAGCATACTAAACTAATGATTTAAAGCGATTCTCACGGTGCTTTCTCTATGTCTGATGTAAAAAAACAAAACAAAAAAAAAAAACGGAGAGAGATTTCAGCATCTTAAAATGAGATCTTGTCTCTCGCTGATTAATATTCATGGGGTAATGCAAATGTTGGAGGGCAATGACGAGCTCAAACAACCCCACGCGGTATCAATTAATTGCAAAAATTGACTTTGACACCGATGGCATGTGAAACCTCCTTAGTTACAATCATCACATAATGTGCAAGGTTTGCATTTTCCCCTGTACATACATGTCAATGTCACTATAATCTCACCTTTAACCACCACCACCACCCCCTTTTTGTTATATACCCTCGGATGTTCAAATGATGCCCCTGAGGGGGGTTTGGATTCAGCGGTTCAGCCGTGGTCACATTGCATAAAAGATGTGTCTTAATATTTTATTAGACACATTATATTTCCACTCTTCTTCATCTCTTCACTCTCTTTTCAACCCCCCAAACAAGAACTCCATGGCAACATCCTGTAAGAGGAAAATAGACGGACGCACGGCGCTACAGGAGAAGCATGCTTGACATTTCATCATGTCACATGATGCTTAAAGAAGTCTTGTTTGGGGGTTAAAAAAAAAACTAGCACATTTAACTGTTTATTGACTGAATAATTGATGATGTTGGTGGACAATATCTATCCAGCCATTCCAAGAAACGATCTGTTCCGGTAAATCCCTCGGAAAGTGAATATCTTGCCCCTGAATCAGTGGCACCACTGTGTTATAAAGTCTACAGTATTGGCAATCATGACTGTACTGACCCTTTTTATAATTTCTAAATGCTTGAAATATTCCATAAAGTCCAGAGGTCAAGCTTAATGTGTCGGTTAGAATCAGTTGAGACGATTTATTAAAAGCACATACGTGCCAGAAAGCATTCTACTGCTTTTGGACCACTTTCCGTTTTATTTTTTAATTTTTTTTTTCCCTGCAGAGTAACTGCCATCAATTCCTGACCCATGTTAATGCACCCTTTCAATATTTTATGTTTTTATATGGAGTGCTGACAATAGAACACAGAAATGGAGGGCGCATTTCGCCGAGCTACTTCACTGACTCTGTATCCATCTTCTCAACAGAGCTATGCACTCTGATGCAGAAAATACCGGCGAATTCAGCAGCCGCAAACCAGCAAGACTGTATGTGTTATCTTTGATCCACAAAAAAGCATCGAAATGAAGCTGTGGCAACGATAAATTCTTGTTTTGTTGCTGTTTTCCAAAGGTGACTTACAGGAGTTTGTAATGAGCTGTAAAGTGTATAATTCCATCTTGGTTTAATAGTTTGATCTCTGTGCATCCTTTCATGTTAGACATATTATTTATATACCTTAGCTCCTCTCAAGGTGAACTCACTTAGCAGCGTAATCAACTGTCAAAGTGCCCGGTGGAGGCGACTGAGAGTAAATTAAAAGAAATCAATTAGGTGAGACAAACCCGTGCATTAAATCTGCCTTGTATCAGTAGGAGGACATGCCAGTATAGGATCATTACACCGGTCACAGCTACTGGAGGAGGCTAAGCATGATGAACTACACCAACAACAACCACAAAAGAGCTCAGACACGTGACATACCCTGTGAAAGTTTAGGCCAATAGATCTTCAGCCACTTTGGCATTAGCAAAACCCCTAAACCGCTTAGAAATCTAATCTAATTCATCTCCTAACTTCCTGCTAGTATCTGTATTAATTACACATTCCAGCGTTGTGATCAGATCACATTTAAAACAGATAGATTATACGTTTCAGATGATCCAAATGATGTTGCAATAATCTCATATTCCAAATAAGCTGCTCCACCACTAATTTTTATGACCCAGACACATATTAGAGGCATTGATTCTGTCCAACTGGTCATCTATTAGGCTTTTAGTTTCCTTGGAATCAATATTTGACATCTGACCTCAAATCAGTCTTGTTAATATGTGTAATTTCTGGTATTAACAGGGCTCTCCACAGAGTAGCTGTAGTAACCCATCAACTGTTTGTGTGTAGGCACATGGTGTATATGAGCACGCTATATGTTGTAATAACCAATAAAATATTGCTTAAAAATATCATTTTTTTTAGTATTAAAGCGGAGAAAGAAACACCATGAATCCGACTATCCATTTTGAACATTTTGTGTACATTGGTACATACTGTGTACTGTATAGACTGGAAATTTAGAGAATGATTCTTGGCTCTCTTAACTGTGCTGCCACATGCCTTTTCTTGCCCCTATGCATTATTTATAGTAAAACAGCCATGTCTCAAAAAAGAACTGATATGGAGCAGAAAAAAGCGGAACTGAAGAAAAACAAGAGCGAGGTCGGCTGCAGCTATTAATGGCTGTTATGCATGTTTGAGGTTAGGTCTATAGCTGCTATCCAGCTTGGTGGCTTAACCCAAACTTTGTCCTTTTTTTTTTTATTAAAACACAATTTTTGCCATTTTAGTGTTTGAAAAGAATTGGTGGATCACTGTGCGCGAGAATGAGCTTAACATCGACAGTTTGCTTTAAATCCCCTTTTGAATATGTTAAATTAGATTTTTCATTCAAGTCTGAATTGGCACAAAATAAAAACAAATATTACAAATAACTCTATTAATTGGCATTTTGAGTAGTAGAGCTATTTGGTAATCCCACCAAACATGATCCCATCTTTTCTTTTCTTACCAAAGGTTGTTTAGTTGTACCAAAAAGTTGTCCGGTGTCTATTGCTTGCACACGTTTAATGAAACAGGACAATATAATCAACGAGACATGTCACAGTAGTAAAATCACAGAGCACACTGAGGGTATTGCGATTATGCTTTTTAACCGCTAGGCCACCAAGATACTCCTCCTCTGGTTGCAAAAAGAAGTCTGATTGTCTATGAGAGTCTATGAGAAAATGAGCCTACTTGATTTATAACCTCAGTAAACATTGTAAACATGAGTCTATGGTCTCAAGTCTTCTTCAATACAGCAGGATGTTCATCTAAATTAAATTATTTTATTTCAATTATGGTCTCATTTAGAGTTAAATAAATGATATGGTATGCTTTAGGGCTTGGCTACCTGATTGACAGGTCGCTACCACGGTGTTGTCCGGTCTCGTAGTTGTCCGTGTATATTCGTCGTAAAACTTTGACCCTTTCACAGTGTGTTTTCAGTTCATTAAAGTTAATTATAACCTTTTTGGTCACCTAAAAATGTCTTACTCAGCATTCAGTTGTGCTTAGCACCACCGTCTCATGTCAGGTCTGGTTGCAAAAAGCCAAGATGGCCACGGCTAAAATGCCAAATCCAAGGCTTCAAAATGGTGGTCCACAAACCAATGGGTGACGTCACGGAGACTACATCCACTTCTTATATATAGACTATAGTTTGTACAGACATTCATGGTCCCCAGATGATGTATGACTTTAGTTTGTGACTAAATACCTGCAGCATGTTATTTCCAAATTAGTTTTAATTATTAGAATTATTATTATTATTGTATTATTATTAATTAGCACTAAACTACTTAGCATGCTAACACACTACATTAAGCTTATGAACCTGTTAAACATCGACATGCTAGGACTGCCTATGCCTCACAGAGCTACTAGCATGGCTGTAGATGCTTACATTTGTTTAATCTTTTACTGTTTTAAGAAACTGTATGGAGTCCATTAAAATTTTAAATACTTTTTGATTTCTAGGTCAACAGGCTGGTAAATATAATGTAACACACATCTGTTTTTATCTCTAATGCCTTGGACTGTATGGAGAAGTAATATTTCCACTTTACAACTGGCTATTAGAACACTAACGTTATATTGTAACTAGTAAGCAATGCATCACTTGCTGCGTCTCAATTCAAATACTTCTATGTAATACACTGTGTACACTATGTACTTACTTGCATATGGCGTGAATTTCGACAGGGTAGTGTTGTACTCAAATCGAACATAGCTGTTGTGCACTCACTGGAAATGACGATCACCGCCGTTAGCAGGCAGCGATTTCATCTGCAGGGTCGTGTCTAGAAGGTAACTTGCAAATTGCGAGACCTTGCAAAAACACTCATGAGACTCGTTGCCCGACGACCTATCGTGACCTTAACTATTCAAGGTCAATGCCTAACTTTAGCCATCTCCCGAGAATTTTGCACTGTAATTTGTATGTTACCTTCGAGACACAACCAGTAGACACAACCAAATCATTAGAGACTGCTAAATTAACTCAATAAACAATAAAACATTAAACATATTGTATATATGCATATATATGCACTCAAAATAGCAAGTGTAAGTACAGAGGTATGCAATTGAGACACAGCAACTAGCCCATATCCCACCTCTGAATCCTCTCCCAAATCTGCATACATATGATGTGTAGAATGCGCACTCACGTCCACATTTCTTTTCATGCAGTTAATCCTAAACCTTGTTGCACACCGAGCTACATGTGTGTCATTTGTATGCATGTGCACCATTCACACACAAGGCCCCAGGTCCTGCTCCTGACAACGCTGAAGTATTAGTGTCTGGGGATGTCACTGCTCAAAAATCATTATTGGTGGTGCCTGGTACTGATTACTCTTCAAAGCCATCAATGAACAATTAACAACCAACTCTAGTATGTGTTTAATTTGGTTAAAGCCTGATCAGTGATTTTTATGATCATATAAATTACAAACACACTGATATTCACAAAGGAATCGAAGAGTAAGACATGTAAGTTACAGCCACCCATCCATTTCCTTTACTGCTGATGCTGTTAAGGGTCACTGGGGGCTACAATCCATCCCAGCATGCACTGGGCGTGAGGCATGGACATGTTGCCAGTCTATCACATAGCTAACACGCATGTAGACACACATTCACACCTACAGGCAATTTAGAGTCTCCAGTGGACCTAACCTGCATGTCTTTGGACAGTGACACATAGTCAGTCCACACAGACATGAGGGTGAACATCTTAATGCCACACAGAGGCCCCTGCCATTCATATATAACAGAGTATAAGAGAGATGAGATGTTTGGGTTAACTGTTAAATGCCTGTTTTCCATATGTGTCTACAGCTGATGTATAGATCATAAACAGCATCAGATAGCATTAATAACTTTGTACTAAAAGCTTATTTGGAAGTTTGTACTTTTAATCAGGTTGTTGCTTCACATATAGGACTCAAAGGTTGGGAAGAGGTTGTACCAAGCCAGCAGGGAGAGCGTTGGGCTTTGAAGCAAAGTTTTGTAGTGGCCAAATAGCAGTACTACAACTTCTTTGTCCGTCATGTGATGCCACTGGGCCCAAAAAGACTTTTTCCCATAGACATACATTGGAAAGAGAAAAATCAACCTCCCAGTGCGAACATTTGAGTAGCCCTTATTTAAATAATTTGGTCCTAAAAGTTGCAAAATGCACTAATAGCTGAATCCAGAGTTATCCTTCCTTCGTTCACGTCAATGAGCGCCAGACCGAGGCTAGAGCGAGAGCTGGGAGTCTGGATTAAAGGAAAATGCTAGTGCGCCATTGACTGCGGAAGATTGCAGGGTGATCCACGTACTTTACCACTCGGCAGTTCACCCATTTTGGCTTCATGCGCCACTGAGCAACTCTCATTGGACTGAACAGGAGCCTGCTTCTAATACTGTATGCAGTTCTCTTTATATATCCATGGGTTGCACCCAAAGGCCCCCCAAACCACCTCTGATATGAATCTATAAAATCAATGAGCTGGTTTGGACAGCAATACATTGTTTCCTAATGCTTAGAGGCATATGTGGGGACCATATGTCAGATGTCTTTCTGGATCATTACTGTTCTCTGTGCTCCAGGTGCAGTCACTGTTCCCATCACCTTCACCACCTCAGCATTTGCTGTGGTTCAAGGCCAGAGTGTATTCAGAGTAAAAATCCAAAAATGTTACCATATATAGCGTCATGTCCTCCACCAGAGAACTAAATGTCTCAGCAAAGACTTTCAGCGGCATCTGTCCTTCTAACAAAACACATTAATTATCTAGTGCTTTGTAGATGCACAACTCAAACTGCCCCAGACAAGCCTCAACCTGTACTACCAGCCCGGTCGCACAGCAGTTCATGAAAGTCAATAAATTTAATACACTGAACTTTTGCCCAGGAGACTGGTGTTCGGGTCCTGTGTGAAACCACAAGAGTTGATTTATTTGTCATGTAACAAATTCCGTACTTGAGTTATAGCACTTCAAGTGTTATTTTAACCAAAACCATGATATATTTTTAAACTTAACTAAGTAGTTTTTGTCAAGTAACTTATATACTTATGTAATGTCACTTCTGGTGTTTGAGCCCAAACAGCAATCTTTTCCTAAACCTAACTAAGTCGATCTTTTCCTTAACCTATTTAAGTAGTTTTGTTGCCTGATCCTGAGTAGTTTTCTTGTCTAAACCTAACCAAGTCAATCTTTTCCTAAAGTTTTGTTGCCTAAGCCAAACTGACAAGTGTTGTTGCTTAAACCTTAACAACTCAATCTTTTCCTTAACCTAAGTAGTTTTGTTGCCTAAGCCTAACAAGTTGATCTTTTCATAAACCTACTTAAGTAGTTTTATTTTGAAAAGACTGGAGTAGAAATTGACACATGGGTCATGTGTTGCTGGACATTCATAGGAAAAAGCACAAAAAATACGTTGTTGAAAGTTGGACTGGCGTGTCACGAAAAAAGGAAATTCGTGTCCATGTAAATGTACATGAATCAAATACATTAAATTTCGTGACTATTTCATGAACTGCTGTGAGACTGTGTTGGTACTACAGTATATAATTTTGCTCATGCTATATTTGCCAAAAATGCAAAAAAATACTATTTAATAGTTCCTGAAAAGGGGGCAAATATTACACTTGTCAGCAGGAGTCACTTTGCGTCTTTATTCAGGAAATAGGGTATGAAAGGAGGTATATTCTCATAAACGCGCAATGTTTTGTAATCAAATTAAAAGAAGATACTTTTTCTTAAATTTCGTTTTT
The DNA here is from genome assembly GCA_947000775.1 of Pterois miles. Taxonomy (NCBI): domain Eukaryota; kingdom Metazoa; phylum Chordata; class Actinopteri; order Perciformes; family Scorpaenidae; genus Pterois; species Pterois miles. The sequence goes on along the minus strand of CAMQGK010000052.1, from coordinate 14,077,253 downwards.
GGACTGTCTGCATGTCCAACAGTCCTCATCAAAAGCAAGACACCAACTAAGAGGTGAGCGCTCTGACAACAACCTGGAATAGCAATGGGAAATACCTGATTTTATGCTCTTATTTTGCAACATTGTACTGTATGCTATTTACCTTTTGTGGACTAATATTTGAAAATAAATTAATAAAAAGTCAAATGAAACAATGTAGTATATTAGTCCTCAAAGGGCAAATGAAAAGACATTAGCTTTCTTTACTGTATAAGCCTTTATTTGTAAAAAGTCTGTTGTTTGAATGATAACCCTTTTTATACCACATACTTGAACACCTTGTATTTGTAAAAAACACATTTTGTTCAAACACCTAAAAAAGCTGATTGACACTATAACATTAATTTGCACTGACAAAAAAAATACAACTTCATACTACACAAATGTTGATTCCATGAGTACTGATACTCCAAATGAAATCAAACACCTTATTAAACAACTAAATCAAATAAGCGCCCAATGTGAACAAAACAATTACAGTACAAAAAACCAAATGCATTTTTTTCTTCCAGTGCCAGTATATCAGATGAATTACATTTCCTTCTTATGATAAAACAACAACAACAGTAAGAATAACAATCCATAACAAATGCAACAAATACAAGAAATCAGAAATGAACACAGAAATGAATCAAATCATTTTACTAATTTGTACGGAAAAATAAATGGGCTGTTGGTCTTGTGGGTTTCTTTCTTTTCGTTGCCAATTTTTATAAAGTGTTGGAAAATCTGCCTGGTTAAACGTGAGCTAGTCTCCCTGGTATGCTCTTCCAAAGAGGGAGGTGTACTGATGTGTAACTGGGAATCAGCACAGCTTCTCATCATACAGTAATCAACAACAGACCATAATCAGAGGCAACTTATTAAAGAGAAAATACAGGGAACACCCACTCAGTGTGCAATCACATGGCTTACGATCAGATGCTACTGGCGAGCATCCTTTACATCCTTTGTAGTTGAAGGGCGATTGATGTTAATGCTTATGCTGAACCTGATAAAACTACATCATGCACTTGGTGCATCTATTCCAAATTGTGTGATTTACAGTAAATACATTGTATAGAAGTACATACTCATGATTCGCATGAATCACACCATGTACGTCCTGTTTACTTTTTTTTTTTTTCTCCAGTTTTACGAACAGTTTGTTTCACAAAGATTTATAGAGCTGGCTGTAAAACAAGTGCAATTTGAGCATGTAAACACTGGATCTTTCTTTTTCCTGGCTGTGGAGATGAATCAGATGGTGTGGAGTAAAAATATATGAAAATAAACCTTTCAAAACTCAGGTCATGCAAAACAAAACCTACAAGGTACAGACAAAATAATGAATGCACCAGCAAAAGTTCTTCCAACAGCGAGGAGTCTGTCAGCCTTGTTCTGGTGTTTGGTGGATGAAATTGTCTTGCATGTTTGCGGCCCACTCTTTTATTAGGGGGTTAGCCTCATTGCTATTCACGACTAACAAGACGGTTTTGTGTTCACAAGTTGTTCCATCGTGACCATCTTTTATCGGGGAGAACTCGAAGACTGGAGTCAACAAAAAAGACCATTACCATTTTAGATGCCACCTCATAGCATTGACGAGACAGTTTAATTACAAAACATTGTTAGGCTTAATTTAATTTACTATGGAATCAAGGGGCATTTGTGAAAGTGATTGTTTTATCCTTGCACTTAACAAAGGGACAATTTCCTATTGATACCCTCACATAACTTAACATCAATACATCCTCATACAACAGTTCGTATGATGTCTTATGAAAAGTGAATCTTCATTATCTGTGCGTTCTCATATGAATTTCCAGCAAAAAGTGTAAATTTCCATTCTATAAATGTACACAGTGCTCTCAAAATACTCTTCTGTCTTCACAGGAAACAACTTGTTAGGATTAGGCAACGAAACTACTTGGCTAGGTTCAGGGACAGATCGTGGTTTGGGTTAATATATCAACGGGGGTGGTGTAACTGAAGTATGAAAGCTATGTGTCAATTTCCGCTCAATACATGCACACAGTCTTTTCAAAATAAACTTCCGTCTTCACAGGAAACAACTTGGTTATGTTTAGGGGACAAAACTACTTGGATAGGTTCAGGAAAATATCGTGGTTTGGGTTAAAACAACTCAGGATGTGGCATAACCTAAGTATGGAAATTATGTGACAAATAAATCATGATTGAACTTCTGGTTTCACACGAGGTACGAACAGCGAGGCGCTTGCCACTTTTTAAACTTCCTGGTTCACGTTTACGTGGATTACATACGAATTGATTTGATATACACAAATTACAGTGCTTTAGTTTTCGTAGCTTCGAACAGTGCATGAGACCAGCCTGATTTACTTCCCGGGGACAAGACCGCACAGACATCAACTTCTGTTGTTAGCAAGTGACCAGCTGCACTTGGGCAATTGGCTAAGTGCCTTGCTCAAGGGCACACATGACTGTCTTATTGAGGAACAGGAAAGAACATCCCACTCGCCTTCTTAAGGCTATCCTGCTCCTCTAGCCTCTATAAGCCAGCTAGCCGATCATGCCCTTAATATTTTTCGCAGATTCCTGGACGATTCGGTGATTAGTTGATGGCTGAGGTAAACGCTGCAGGTACACTGTGCTGAAATCCGCCGCAAACCCTAAATTCGGGCACGGTAAACGGGAAAGCCCAACTAGAGAATTTCATTCAAGATGGCACCATCCCATTTGCTGACAGTGAACCAAGGCATACTGTAATTTCCAGGGATCTCCAGCAGCATTAGCATTAGTCGTGTTCACGAGGGAGCAGGTCAACCAATGCGAGCTCAGAGCCACCAGAAACTCCTTCACTGTGAGAGGACTTTGCATTGATTTCTCCATTATTTTGTTCACACCATGTATTTCTTGTGTTTCTTTTTTTTCAGGTTTCGTTTGCAGAAGTATGCCAATGCTAGAGAAGCTGTCCATGCCATTAGCAGTGAGGCTAGCTGGTATTACGAACTGCCATGTTTTTGTTCATGCATTAAGAACTATTAAGTGAAAGATATCATATTTACAGTACAATTCACATGTAATTACACATATACACCAGAGGCAAGAAAATTCACATTGAAATCAGTTCAACACTTTTTTTTCTCCTCCTCTGCTCCTTGGAAATTGGTCTTCTCTCTTGTATAAGCAAATATCCTAAAGGAAAAGCATATAACAGAAGATCCTCACAGCTTTTGGGATGAATGTGCTGATTTCATGTCCAGAGAGCAGGTAATAAATGTTGAGTGAAATGAGGAGTGAGCATATTTCGCGAGCAATGCAAAGGGCTGCTAATGTTTCTCCTCTGTATGTGTTTGGAGTTCTTTAAAGATATGCATCAACTGTTAATACCTGAATAGGCATGTTTATATTCATTTCTGGGGATATACTGACCTGAATGAGAATTCGATACTGGTGTTAGTCTGCGTTACAAAATGTTAAGTGCAAAGTTGAAAACAGCGTAGATGGATTAGGCTTCGTTCTGGTCAAACACGTTCCATTGTTTTAGGTAAAATCACACTTATGGTTGCCCATATCTTTACAAACAATATGTGCTTGTCTTACACTGGAACAAATAGTGTCCTCTGGTGACTCTACTCTTACCATCATATTGCCTCTGAACAGTTTGGCAAGTTGTTAGTGTGCAGACCAGGATGAAATGATGCAAAAAAAAAAAAAAAACTCTGTAAAGGGTATTACTTGAATGAACTTGCATTCATTATCCACTAACTATTATCACTTTCCTTTATTTTTATTTTAAAGGACAAGGTTACCTGAAAGTGTGAATGTGCACCTCGGTAATTACCACCTCAAAAGTGCCAGAATACCCCTGATTCAGACACCTCTACCCAAGTTTAAAGGCCCTGACACACCAAGCCATCGGACAATTTGGGGCTGCCAGTGAGCATCCATTGGCCTAGTTTTTTTGTCATCTCTAGTCTGCCCGTGTTGAAGTTGTTTCAGTATCGGTCAGTGGCGGTGCCTGTCAGTCGTTTTGTTTCATGTACGTATTGTAATGACTTCTATATCTGCAGTCCTTGGTCTTCTGGTTTCCCTCTTTGAATTAGGAATACAGGCAATCAGTACCTGCTGGTAGGGAGAGTTATTTCCTCTCCTCTCATGCAGGTGCAGAACATACGTGGTAGCTGACTGTTGACCATACTCTTTGCGGTGTGTTCGAGTGCAAATTTTTGGCCGAGACAAAGGCGACATGAGGCAATGTGAGGCAACGCAACTGGTGGCCTTTGTCACTGCTCGTTCTTAGACGTCGGCTTGGTGTGTCCCCAGCTTTTTACACCCTTGTGTCAACCATGGGGTAATATATACTGTGGGAACACCATCGAGATCTACTCTTTATCTTATTGCAAAAACCAATTGGCAAAAAGAGAATCACATCTGGTAATGACTTAATTGCAGCATCTCAAATGAGAAGTTTGAATTACAGCATGCATATCTCAGGGATGTAGATTGTTAGTTAAAGGGGAACTCCGCCGATTTCACACGCCAAAGTCTGTTTACAGGTCTTGGGGGGCTACATATGTGGGGGAAAAGTAGTATAAAGCCTTTTGTGGCTCCAGATGGAGCCATGTGACGACTTATAAATGTCCTCAAGTGATGTCACTTGAGTCAGCGCCAGTCGGGTGTGAAGACTACAGGTTTGACGATGAAGTCTGGGGGTGTGGAGTTATCAAGAAGTGAGCTCACTGGACCACTCTTCAGCTCTGCTTGAGGCTAGCGCCTCGAGGCTACATTAGCCGCTACTAGCAAAACACGGCCACGTCGAAACAACGGATGCTACTGTATTCTAGTTCACTGCATTTCAATCTCGACTCACTTCATTTGGCAACTTTTTCAAGGACTCCGACTTTCTGCACATGTACCAGCATTTCAGCTTTTACCAGTCACCTACAGCATATAATACTGAATATGTATTCTCTACATAACACAATAGAAAAGTTCATTGTGGCACTCGTTGACTCATTTCGCATAAACAACAACAAATTGACTTTCTTCACATATATCACTTTGTTTTGGTCATGTAATCCTTTGGACCTCACAGTTGACTGAGAGACAAGTGACAGATTGTTCAGCTGCAGACAGAAACATAACACTCATTCTCAGTATGTCTTCCCATTGCTCTCATCCCATTTTCCTGCACATATTTAGAGATCACTGGATATTTAAAGGGGATCTTTTTGTCTCTTTTTTTCCCTTTTGCTTCTACAGTACAATGACGACTATGCATCAAATTTAAACAAAAAGAAATACTAAACTTGGGCCACATCACTGCACAGACCTTCACTCTGACTTACTGAGACAAATTGGTTTCTGATCAGTGTTCCTTTTTCAAGACATCTTATGCATACTACACCCTGCGCTCCAAAGGGAAGTGGATATTTCTGATGATAAACTGATTGCTCTGCAGCCCTTCCATCTTCCCCTTGTCCCCATGTGTTTGTGTACTGTATATGAAAATGTCCTCTTTTCCATTTGTATTTCTCAGGGACCATGCTGCGTTGCGTATTCTAATGAGTCAATCGTTTTTTTGTTGCCACGGGACCCAATGGTAGATGTGGTTGTGTAGATTTTGCTTAGAGCTTCCCAGTAGAGCCTGTTGTGCCTGAAGTGAAGATGACACTGAGGAAGATGCTGATCTGCACTTCAGCTGATGCTAAACAGGCATGGGAGGGTTTTTTAAATGTGTTTTTTTTTTTTTTTTTACGTACAATGTCCATCTGTCTGAGTCATGATAACGCTCTGACTCTTCATCTTAAAGGACCTGACACACCAAGCCGACGGTCGGCCATTGGACAGTTTGGGGCCGTCGGTTAGCGTCAATCGGCTGAGTTTATTCAGTGTGTCCGACATCGGCAGGAGGCTTTTCGGCATGTTGAATCAACGGTGACGCCTGTTGGTGAGCGAAATCACTCTGATTGGTGGTTTAGCATAAACAAATTAGTGCATGAGAAGAGAAATGGACATGAGTAAAGCAAGTGAACAAGTAAAGTCGTGAGAAACACGCAAAGTCTCATTTTTTATCTTCATCTTGTCTGATTATTCCAACATGGCCATCTGAAATGAGCCAATGAGGTTGCCAAAAGTTGCTTTGTTTCTTGGATGTATTATAACAACATCTTATTTCGCCGCAGTCCTCGGTCTTCTGTTTTACCTTTTTGAATGACAAACTACCGCGACCTGCTAGTGTGGAGAGTAATTTTATCTCACGCAGGCACCGAGCGTATATGGTAGCTGGCCCTCGGTTGTAGTCTTTATGGTGTGTTCGAGTGCAACTTTTTGGGCAAGACAAGGGTGACATAAGGCAACGCAACTGGTGGCCTTTGTCACCGCAAGTTCTTTGATGTTGGCTTGGTGTGTCTGGGCCTTCAGTTCTTTAACCTTTATTTGGTGGCTTATTTGGAGTCCAGAACTTATAAACATGTGATTATCCAGTCTAATTTCCCAAAGTGAATTTCAGGATCCTGTACTTTATTTTCTCCTTTGCAAATGAACCTGAGCACTGGAAACGCAGTGTGTGTGTATGTTTCAGAGCAAAACAAAACAACAATGCATATGGATTATAGGCCTTGTGGTCATTATTTCAATTCATGGCTATTTATCACACGATTCCCCCCAAGAATCACTGCATCGTTCCTGATTAGGCTGATGTTTCTGATCCTCGGGGTTTCGGAGCATTTGTGTGACGGCACTGATCGCGTTTTGAGTGTGAAATGTTGACTCCTTCTACTGACATCTTCTGCCCATCACTAATCCAATCAAATAATCTTGCCTTCACGAGCTGCGACTCCAACACGAATGCTCAACAGACAAAACAAAGAAATACCGAATGACAACTGGTCAAACTGCAGGCTGATATGTTGACTCTTTTGAATATAAATACATGTCCTCACATCTTTTGCCGTGGAATAACTTCAAACGAATCACAAAAGCAATCCTCCCATTTTCCTTTTAGCGAAACACAAAGCAGGATATGACGTCAATGAACTCTGCATCTAAAGAGCATGAGAATCAATCAATAGGAGGAAATAAACAGTACAAGTATACTTTCATGAGAATACTGAATGATAAAATGTATAGAATATGTTTTTTTTTCACACAATCAAAATGAGTAATGCATACCTTTGACTCTTTTATCTCATAATGCCCTAGCTCTAGAATATGTTCCGACACTCTCTGAAATCACAGTATTTTTCAAGACAAAATCATATCTACAATAATCAGCACTTGTTTTCAACCATAATGAAAAATACCCCCCCTCCCACCCCCACCAGCAAGGACGTGTTTCTAAAAATAACATGAGAAGAGAAAGGAACACAAGTTTGCGTTGACTCTGGGCGGGAATGCGGCGGTCAAACATCCCATCCACACAACCCCTCTAATGGAGCCCATTAGACCAGAGCTGATGTCTGATAAAGAGAACGATACCACTTCAAAAAACCCAAGGAACAACACATAATCCAAACAAGGTTGCTGTACATAGTAGAACCGGAGATTTCCGTGCATGTTATCCATGGGCGATGGGCGGGGTCGTGGGGGGTTGGGTCAGGTGAGGGCGGCGGAGGGGCGAGAGGGGGTGTCAAGGATCTCACTCAGCTGATGCCTGAACAGACGAGCCACCACTGATTTCATGAGCTGCAGTAGAGGATTTTGATTACAATAAGTATCAATAAAAAGTCAATGGGACTCTGAGACATCTTTTCTCTCTCAAGAGCTTTTCAATTTCTCTTTTTTTTTTTTTTTTAGCAAAAATATCATGCAGTCTTTAGTTCCAAAAACCCCAGGTGGGGTCTCGTGTTTGTTTCTTTCTTTCTTTCTTTCAGGAGGAAAAAGAAACTCAAAGCCTTGAAATTCTTCTCTCACAATTATTCTTAAACATTCAAGTCATCCTATTAATACTTTGTACAGCAGAAAGGTCCTTCAGATTTCACATGTGTATATATAAATATAATATATAGAAATATGCATATACATATGTTCAACTTGTATATGTGTATACATATTTTGGAACTGTATCAAAGCCAATTTAATGTGCTCTCAAAATATGGCCCATGATTCCTAGTGGGATGCACATCAATTCACATAGTACAACCAGTAGATTAGGTTGAAAAATCCAAAGGTGATAGGGAAAATGACCCGGGACCACTTGTCAATGGTGCTAACATCTGACAGGTTTGGGATTTTCAACTTGAGCTTGGAGGAGCGTCGTCGTAGCCGACAGTTGGCCCGGCTCCGCATGGCGCTCCGGTCCAGTGAGTGGTGGCTGAAGCCATCTCGGGGCGCCATGGGCTTCCTGAATTGGACCCCGGAGCTGTCGAAGGACATGACTGAATTCCGAGAGTCACTGACGCTGCTCCCCACGTCAGAAGGCATCACTTCGTTGTTCATCTCCAGCGTTGTGAGGAGGATGTTTCCGTAAGCATCCACCTGCGAGGAGAGGGAAAAGACACAGACAGTCAGGGGGGAGTGAAATGTCAAGCAGTAGCCCCAAATTCCCTCAATAATGAAACTTAATGTTAAGCCCCCCTCCCGACCCCAGATTTGTCAAAATGCTGGGATGATATGGAATGTCAAAATAGTTACCAAAGTTTCTTTATACAGATATTAGTGACTTTTCACTTGCAAAAACACAAGTAATTTGAACAGCATCTAACTTTACTGTGAGGGCTGGCCTACAGCTGATATGATTTCTAAATACATGTACCCCAACTTTTCTTTGTTCCTCGAGATACAGATTTCTTCGCTGTGTAAATGACGTGAAGGTGTTGGTTTGAAACGGCACGGAAATGGAGTCCTTGCAATGTGAAAGAAAAATGAAGAGAACATTAAAACGGCTATAAAATTCTGGCAAATAAGCACATTTTCTCAAAATTACACAATGCATAAGACATAAAATTTACATTAAACAACTCTGAGTAAGCATAGCATTTAGTACTTCACACACAGAAAACAGGTTGGGCTTCATTCGTTCTGTCCACTTTGGCATCTGCCAAGTTACATAACCCGCGTCTGTGCATTTTGATATTTTGTCCAGTTTCGTTTGAAAATTAAACTACAAGGTAGCGGAGAGAATGAATGAAGCCTACAGCATAAACATAGACAACAACCTAAATAAGAAATGAGAATGTTTACACCACCGTTGAGCTAGATGAATCACTATCTCAATGAATAGGGCTATGCTTGATAAAAAGCAGTCAGTGCTTGAGGTAGAAGCAATGGATGATGGTAGGTGAATACGTATTGGGCTATGGTGGCATCAGTATGCTTCTGGAAGATTACTTCAGAGAATACTGCATGTGTGTCTGTGGATAAAACAGCTATGGCTAGAAATCTTATGTGCAGAGCCGTTTAGTACTTGAACCCTGACTGACACAGAGAGTAAAAAGAGAGGTAGCAAGATGAAGATGCAAACCTGTTCCCTCAGGCGCTTCTGTTCGTATCTTGTGCGCTCGTTGTTGGCTTTGTTCAGCCTCTCATTGATTTTCTTCTGTTGCGCAGGGCCCCGACCAAAGAACACGTAATTTACAAAGGCATATTCGAGCAGGGCCAGGAACACAAACACAAAACAGCCCATGAGGTAGACGTCGATGGCTTTCACATACGGAATCTTTGGGAGAGTCTCCCTAAGGTGGGTGTTAATTGTTGTCATGGTAAGCACCGTTGTCACACCTGAGCACAGCAGCACACACAGACACAAAGAATGCGCCGTCACACACAGAAGTTATTTACATCATCTGACCTATGCTACTGTAGCTCAGAGACGTGTTCAGATCATGTAGTAAAAGTAACGGCATCAAAAGTAAAGTCCTGCATTCTAAACTTGCAAGTAAAACCACAAAAAACATTATAAGCAAAATAAAAAAGCAAAAGTGGTCGTTAAGAAAGAGATTGGCCTTTGTCAGTGTAATATTTTCATTAGGGCTGTCAGTTGATTCAAATATTAATCGCAAATTAATCCCGCGTTTTTTTTAATCTTTATCTTTTGTCAAAATGTGCATTAAAGGAGGATTTGCCAAGTATTTAATTTATGAGAATGGGCAAATATGCTTGCTTTATGCAAATATATGTATGTATTTATTATACAATGGCAAATATTGTCCAGAAACCCTCAGGTACTGCATTTAGCATAAAAAATATGCTCAAATCATAACATGACAAACTGCAGCCCAACAGGAAACAACAGCTGTCAGTGTGCTGACGTGACTATCACTTGCCCTAAACTGCATGATTATCAAAAACAATTAATTCATAATTCAATCATAAAGTGGGCATGTCTGTAAAGGGGAGACTCGTGGGTACCCAGAGAGCTCATTTTCATTCACAGATCTTGCGGTCAGAGGTGAAGGGACCTCTTTGAACATGGCCATGCTAGTTTTTCCTCACCAAAACTTAGCATATGAGAGTTATTTGGTTGGTACGAATGGATTCCTTAGGATTTCTAGTTTCATATGATACCAGTATATTCACTCTAGCTTTAAAACAGAGCCCAGTACAACCGCCGGATGATCAACATTGTAAGTTGCGTTAAAGAAATTAGCTGTGTTTGCTTTAACATGTTATTATCACATTAACTTTGACAGCCCTACTTGAAATATTACTTATCACTCCACATAGGACATCATATTTGGACAGCATGGGCATCAGTGTGTCTACTGACAGTGTTTACATAGCACTAGTTGACTTGAATTGTCGATAGTTTCAGTAAATGCACACAACGACACTGAACACGTGACAGCCACATGCTGTTAGTTCTGCTGATAATTGCTGGGTTTTAACAGGGACAGTTGGCAGTTTAATAATGCAGCGGTGGTGGCTGTCTTACCCAGGGCCACCCGAGCTGCAGAGGCATCATAATTGATCCAGAAGGAGACCCAGGAGAGGATGGTAATCAAGATGGAGGGCATGTATGTCTGCAGGATGAAATATCCAATGTTCCTCTTAATCCTGAAACTCAGCGAAAGCCTTGGATATGAACCTGTAAGGAGAAAGGATGGAGTGATAGTTTGGAAAAGAGCAGGGGCAGAGTGAAAACACATCAGTGAAAAAAAGGACAGAGGGGGGAGGGGGGAACGTTGGCACAACTTAAGAGTTCCAAAGTCTGCACTTTGACAACGCGCAGGGTAGTCATTTCTCCATTTGTTCAGATGGAGCACTTAATTTCCCCAAAGCGATGGATTCCTTTCCAGGGACAAGTTCGATTCCAATTAAACATGGCAGAAAGTCGCAAACACGGCAGATTTTTCTGCAACCCCCTATCTCAGCAGGCAGCTCCAGCATCCCTCTGAGAATTGTCACAGAGAGCTGCTCTGCTTTTCTTTCGCACTTTCTCTGTCCTCTAAACATTACCAAAAGGGCATTTTAGAGGTGCATAATTGCAACGCATGCCTTTACACTAAAAGAGGAAGGGAAATATACACTACGTGGTTGCAAGGTGGTAATTCCATTGTGCATTTTGCAGGGAAAATATCAGCTGGTTGTGCCAAGACATTAATTGGTCTTTTGACTGCACTTTAATTTAAACATCCACAACAGCAACAACAGCAATATACACATCAAGGCAGGATCTCTCCGCTTCAGCTATAAGTAGATATTTACGAGGTTGGAAACAATACAAATTGCTCTAAATATAGTTAAATTCCACTCTGTGCCTTCTACCTACAGTTTTATTTCCAATATGTCACCAAAGAGAAAAAAGGCTTCAGATAAGCGTGATGGTTTTAATCTAAAAGGCTATTTGCTATGGGGGAACACACAATGATGAATGACCTCATCATCTCTAGGTTCCTGTAAATCTTTTAATGAATCAATACCTTAGCATACATACTTCATCAAACGTGAGACAAGTGGCTTAGATCACCCAAGTACATCCTAGATTAATGGTGGCGACAAAGGTTCAAGGTTTCATTAAACTCAAACATGAGAATCACACTTGATTTTTACTTTTGTATTTTGGTACATGAGGTTAAATAAAATAAGATTATTGATTTTCTGTTACTAACACATCACGTTTGTTTGTTTTATTTGTCTTTTTCACTCTTGAACTTGTCTAAAGTCTGTGCACCATCTCTATATAGTATGTCAGAAATTCAGATATAGCTATGCTTTTATTAGTTTAAAATCACCTGAAACTAAGAATCACTGTGGTTTTGTTAGCTTTGAACGAGCCCTTCATATCTACATAGAGAGCTGGTCCTCTTCACGGAGGAAGCCATGTTTCTACAGTGGCTCAGAACCGACAAACCAAATGTTGGCACCTTTCGCGCTTCTACATTACTTAAAGCCCACTGTAGCTCTCCAACATGCCTGTGCAACTGCAGTAACGTGAGCGGCAGAGTGCAAAGAATCATCATTTTTGTGATTTTTGAAGCACGAATGCAATCACCACAAGTAAAACGCGGCTATAATCGAACCACACCACGACTGCATGAATGCAAGTATAGATAACGAGGCTGTAAAGGCAGACAAGACGGCGTGATGACATTTAGTAGTCTCATTTAGCAACTTGTTGGCAACCACACAAAAAGCCTTCAAATTCATGTGGGGTATTTATTGATGCGTTTTATGTTGTAGAATTATATGTTAAAATCTGTTCCGCTTGGGTTAAACTCGACCTTCTTTCTAGCATTTAATAAAAAACTCATTAAAAAAACAATGACTTCAAGACGAGGGAAACAGAAGTGCTAAAATGCTTGCTGTGTCATAACTTTATTATGGTAAGGATGGCTTCAGAGCGAGATGAACGGCACTCACAGGCTCATATTATTGCTGTCTTGGAAAGGGAGGAGTGAGTGGCAGGTATTCGGTTGCAATCTGCAACCACGCCACTAGATGCCACCAAATCCTACATACTGTCTCTTTAAAATGACATGTTAAATGAGAAGCTATATAGCACTCTAAAGTCTGGGCACTAAATATGAAGCTACAGGCAGAGAGACAGTTAGCTGAGCTGATCATAAACAGGGAAACAATTAGCCTTGTTCTATCCAAAGGTGAAAAAAAAAACTGCCAACAGCTTGCACCTCTAAAGTAGATAGCTGCATAAAGGAATAGCGTTACAACCCAGCCTAGGGGAAACCCGGTGCAACACGAACAATGAGGCTCCCCTTTCCCAAGCTCACAAAACCACCAGCAACAAGGGATTTACAGCCCTTTTAAAAGGTTTATTCAGCAAATAAACATCCCTAAACTGCCCTTCTCAAACATAAGAAAAACAAAAGACAAAACACTGCCCTAACTCCTGCATACGAAACAGGAGAAAATGGGTTAATAAAAGTGCTGCCTACCCCTACTAAACCTGGGCTGGACAGTATTCACAAATGGAAGTATCTCATGAAGTTAACTATTGCTGGTAGTCTTGGTGGTGGGTTGAGGAGGGAGAGCCAGCTGGGACTGAAGAAACCCTGCTTTTTAAATCTGTGGCTGGAGACTGGATCCAATCAGCTCCTTGGATCAGGCCTCCACACCTACCTGCAATCAGCCACCCACACAAGCTCACCTGCAGCTCATCACACACACACACGTGTGCACCACAACCTCGTATTTAAGTACCAACAATTCCTGTGCATTTATTGTGCTTACAGTAATTGAAGTCCTGTTTCTATTAGGACCAGTGATGAAGAAATATGTCAGAGAGCATTTACTGTAGTTGTCACGAGTCAAAGTTTGGCACTTCAGTTGCACTTTGGTTTATTTTGCAAGTCAGTGCGCATTTTATAAATATGTGGAAACCTACAAACCAAATATAATGATATTCCCCATAATGACAATGACGTATTTAGTGATGCTCCCACTCACAGAACCCACAATGACAATACGGATCCAGAGGTGTTCATACAGTATGTAAGAGTCAATTTGTGTATGCAGTGGACACTTAATGTCTAATTAGAAGCATTTTTTTGGCAACAGCCTTACCTGTAGTAAACCTGACCTCCCTGGACACCAAGCGGATGTCTACAATGGAAAACTGAGGTAACTCTAACTTGTCGACGCCCGTCACTGCGCTGTCTCCTCCTTGCCAGAAGAATACGATGTCATCTGTGGTGTATCCGTCTGTGTCAAGGTCAGGGCAAATTCAGAGGGGAGAGAAGAGAGAGGGATATTAAAACGTGTGGTGAAGAAACAGCCATTAAATATAACCATGTTTCTATTTATAGTAGTAAAGAGTGGAGGTTGCTTTGACGCTTATTTACAGTAATTCAGAGCTAAGCAACCTCACAATATATTCAGTCCACAATTGTTATTGTGATTACATTTGGCTGTTGATTCATCATTGGCGATATTTTTAGTATCATCCTGCATTTACCTGATTTCTAACTGTATTTGTATAGAAAATGCCCAATACTTTTGACAAAAATACAATGAAATAACAAATTTATCAAACTGACAACTGTATGACATCATAAAACTTTGTACCTCATGGCCATACTATATTGTATGTGCATAGTTGTATAATTGTTTTCAATACTACTTTCACTATTAATGGACAGATTGGCAGAGTTTTATTTTAATATTACAAAGTCATCAGGGTTTTTGGGGGGGATTTAATTTACATCATTCTGTTCAGTAAGTGCTGACGTCTGCCGGGGGTTATTTACGCTCACTACACATTACATTACGTTGATTTGTTTTGAATTAAACACAAACAATGATCTTTTTTCAAACCATAAACACATAGTTTTGTTGCCTAAACCTAGCGTCATAACGTCATTTCACAAAGTTAACCACATGGCATTGTGTGTTTCTGCCTGATACAAGGCTGGCATGAAGAGTATTTTTGGTTCAGAAATGTTGACATTCAATGCATCCTGTCTTCTGCAGAGACATACAATGCTGACATTTTTCCTGGCAACTGGGTTGACTAAACTGTATTCTCAATTATGTTAGAAGAAATGTATTTTCTCAGTGATAATTATTGGAAATTGAAAGAAAACAAAAATGCAACAAATCTACAGAGTTAGGTTTAGGCAACAAAACTACTAGATTAGGTTTAGGCAACAAAACTACAGGGTTAGGTTTGGGCAACAAAAAGACTGGGTTAGGTTTGGGCACCAAAATTACTGGGTTATGTTTGGGCAACAAAACTACTAGGTTAAGTTTAGGCTTCAAGCCTACTGAGTTAGCTTTGGGCAACAAAAAGACTGGGTTAGGTTTGGGCAACAAGATACCAGGTTAGGTTTGGGCAACAAAACTACTTGGTTAGGTTTAGGCACCAAGATTACTGGGTTAGGTTGAGGTGCCAAATCTACTCAGTTAGGTTGAGGCAACAAAACTACTGGGTTAAGTTTAGGCACCAAGACTACTGGGTTAGGTTTGGGCAACAAAACTACTGGTTTGGGTATAGGCCCCAAGATTACTCGGTTAGGTTTAGGTGCCAAAACTGCTCAGTTAGGTTGAGGCAACAAATCTAGTGGGTTAGGTTAAGTAAAATAATATTTTCTCCAGCAGTACCATGCAAAACCGAAGACAGCACTAAAACTAACAAAAAAAAAAAAAACTTCATTTAGTGGAAAACATTTCTACCTAAGACTTAAATCTGGTCTGCAATCACTTGCTCCACTGTCCGGACTCCTGTGGAGCTTTATATCACCGCATGCATTACCTGCTGCATGAATATTTATTAACATGTGTCACTTGGTATGGCGCTCCCACTCATTCTCCACTGGCAGCGCAATTGAAAGTGACCACAGCAGAAGATTTACGTCAACAGGCCAGTATGCATTCACTGCAGAGCAATTCTTCAGTCTGGGAAGTGTTACTACATTTCACATTCTACTACCCCACGTCCAGACCTGGATGGCATTAAACTTACTAAGGGACCAGGATTCATTACCATTAAATCTCGCTCTGAGGTTACAGGGTAAGGAAATGTGACATTGTTCAAGAAATTGAAACAACTGCCTGCCTAATCAATCAAACTGATGGTTAATGTGCATAACTCCCTCTAGTGCAGAGCATTCCAGGAGCATAAACAACAGATATTCTTGCAACTTTTTAAATTTGTGGCATATCCATATTTCATTGCCTGCTGATGTCCCAGAGGGTAAACACTGCAGTTTCATCTTGAACAACAGCAACCACAAATATCTCCTGTATTGAGCAAGTGGGTTGATTGATGGAATGGTCGATGAAAATGATCAAGCAAATACAATTTTTAAGTACACCACTAGCACATTTTTCTCCTGGATATTGATTTATCTAAATTAAAGCATTTGGAAAAACAAAATGTGACATGAAATGTTAATTAAATTATATTGTGTGATAGAGTTTTGTATAACGTTCACCTACATGTACGTACAGTACCTGTTCAACAATTACTTCACAGACATACTGTACATGCAGATGGCAACATTCCTTTAAAGAGTCAAGTTACCAGTTCACGAGCAGTTCCACATCTTTTTGAATCCCATTGTGATCTTACAGGTTAACTCCACCAATTTCATAAAGGCCATTTCACCAGTCATGGGGAGTACTGCTTAGCCGATGAAAAGAGTTGGATCATAACTGCTGTAGCTCCCAGGGTAGATTTTTTTTTAAAATGCAATATTATATAATCCTGAACAGAACTGACCCTTCGCTATGTCCCGCCCCTCATATCCTAATATTGTAAGATATTTTGCCAAGACAACTTAAATATGAACTTTAGATGCCTCTGCTCCACTGTGCTTCTAATCCAGTGCACTTTGTTACTGTATCTATGAGCAAACTATTAAAATACTATCTTATTGAACCAAATATCTGGATATCTACATACTGATCAATTCCAAAATTAATCATTACAGATTAATCAGGAGTTAAATGACACTTTATCAATACCTAATTATTAGTTCCTTGCTACTGATATATTAGTTACTAGTTATGTCTTCCGTGTGCAAAATTCATTGAACTGATTATTGTGGATGTGATGGATGACACTTGGGGCTAAGAGCCATATTGAGGGTGTAGTAAGGTCCCCAGTATTAATGTTATCATTTTGCTTTGACCACTGTGGTGGTAAGTGGTGGCCCTGTCCATCTGTCACTGAAGGAATAGTAATCAATGCATATCATCAAGCACTGTGATTCCTTCACTATTTCTCAAGGCAGATGCCAACGCCAGAGGTCAAACGTCTGAAAAATGGTATGCATTGGCAAAGACGTCAAATATTTCACCAATGACATCTCTAAATTATTTCACAAAAAATGTACTTACCACAAATATCTGGCTTAATTACATGGCATTTTTAGACGTTACGATTTTAAGATCACTCAGTACAAACAGCTTTCTGGCAGGCGCCTTTATTGCCTTTGAATGTTGTGTGTTTCTGTAAGTTCAGCATAAAGACCTTTGTCATGAGAGACAAATACTCACAGCTTTCAATTTCCAGGGTGCAGTTCTGTTCATCGAGAGGGTACCTCCTCAAGTCCATCATGCAAGCAGCAGTGGTGGTTATTCTAAGAAAAGCAGACAGAAACAGAGACTTAGGTGATATCATACAGATGTGGATACACAAGAACACAGGTAAATGTTAATGTTTCCCACAAATGAAGGAAAAGATTAAACGGACTGTACGAAACTTTTTACACATAGAAATCGTTTTTTATTGCTGATGTGTGAACAAGGTCTAACCTAGCTCAAAAAATGAGTCCTCCAGCAACTTTCTAGGTTTCCTCTATTAGCCTGTAGACTGTATTTAATGTGAAGACCCCAGGCCAGTTTTTCTGGGAAAATCCAACAGATGTGACATCATGCATGCTTGCAAGTGCTTTAGCTGTAGCTCAGTCCACAAATTACCAGCCACCACCACTCAGACTCCAACACAAACGGAAGCACAAAGAAAAAACAAAGTTATATCTAGTGAAGCATGTCCTGCAAAACAGAAATGTGACTGATGTTGGGCAACAACTAGTGCTGTTGGAGAACAATAGAGCCAATGCTCTATTTGCAA
Organism: Pterois miles; assembly: GCA_947000775.1. Lineage (NCBI taxonomy): Eukaryota > Metazoa > Chordata > Actinopteri > Perciformes > Scorpaenidae > Pterois > Pterois miles. The sequence goes on along the minus strand of CAMQGK010000052.1, from coordinate 14,059,273 downwards.
TAAGTGTGTGGGTGTGTGTGTGCACGTTGGAAGTGAGTCGTGAAGCAAGAGAGTGAGAGAATGGCAACATGTGTGAGAAAATGTGAGCAGCAAAGCAGAAGAGAGTTAGTTTAGTTTTGAGAGTATCAAGTAAAGTACAGTGGAAGTCTTGTTTCCCGGCTGTTGAGTGTTGTGACAGGGCTCCGGAGTGAGTATCAGTAGTGAGTATCGCCCAGGAGACCAGAACTATTGTGTCTCCCCTGTGCCTCCTGACCACGGTTAAGAGGCCGAAGCAGGAAAAGTTAGCGTTAGTATTAACATCGGCCAAACAATCAGAGCTGACCTGAAGCCTACCGTCCAGTTTCCATCTATCAGAGCCACGAGCCACAAATATTCTGTTACTGTAATAACTTTCTCTCCTCAGATGCTTTCAGAAACATCTTGTAGTTACTGTTTAGCTGTAAAATGAGAAAGTTAGTGACCCGGCAGTCATGTGGAAATCAGTTGAGGAGATACCAAGCACCACCCACCAGCCAGAGCACAAACAATAGAAACGCTCAATAGGAACGCTCCCTGAAATTACCTGTGATTGGCTTAAGTCTTGCGTGAGGGCTCGATTCTTTATAGTCTGAAAACGGCGCCATGAGGAGGTGCAGAAGTCTAGTTTTCTGTCAGAACACTTTCTTTTTCTAAATTGAATTACAATATGCTGTAAGGTTATTATGAAATTTTTGCCTAATGATGCCAAAGAATTGCTGCCTACCGAAGCTTTAACAAGCACTTACTTAATCTTACAGAGTCCCTTTAAGAATGAGGTCATGGTGTATGACAGCTTAACTTTAATACGTTACACAGTATGATGAACCACCAGTATGTCCAGCACTTACTCAAGTCGCACTTTCAGAGTAATTATTTTGTGGCTGTTTGTTGAAAACATGAAAGCACCGCAGCAGTTCAATAATTCATACCTAGCTTTTAAACGTATATTACTGAGAAGACATTTTGCCAATATTGCATGCATCTTAGTGGGTTTGAACGTGTAGCACATTCGTGGTTTAGAGATGTGGGAGCTGCAGACTCTGCCTGTGTACATGTGGCAAATAATTGCTCTCTTGTCTTAAAAGGGTTTGTTTTTTGGGGGGGATTTTCCACAGTGTTTTCCTCTTATGTTTGATTTATTCTTTATGTTTCTGTGAGTAGTCTGGAGAAGTATTTCCTTTTATATGGATCGCTAACTGCTCAGCATCTGCGATTTTGTCAATGCGTGTAATTTATTGCTAGTTCCAAGATATGCATTTCTGCAAGGTGGCTTCAGAAAATATGTATGCATAGCAGTTTATTAATATCAATAAATCCAGTAGCCCAAGAAGAAAAAAAAACATCTTTAGCTACAAATTACACATGTAGGGGCCTTTGGTATTTAACTGAAATATTTACCAGTGCAGCACATTTAGTAATTACATTTCTGCTGTTCATACCAGCTGCTATGTGTTCATCATACTAGCTTTCATTCCCTTACTGCCCTCCTGTGTAAATGAAATAAAAAAAATTAATTTTCAGCTCATCATCTCGGTGTCAGGAGCCACCAGCTCGTTCCCCTGGTCGCTCCTGACAGAGCATGATGAGACTAATGTGAAGTTTTACCCTTTAAAGCACGTTTCACATTTTTTTTGGATACATTATCAATCATGTTTAAGTCAAAGCTACCAAATGCTGCTACAGTGTGTGGTTTTACATTGACTCGGTAAGCAAATGTGCGCCACCATCTATAGTACCTAGAATTAGTAATACAGTAGATAATAAGCTGTTTGCATTGGAAATATATTGCTTGAACACAGAGTTTGTAAATTGGTCATGGTGGGGTGAACAGAGTGCTGTCTGCGGGTAATTGGAAAACAAAATATGTTCCGCTAACACCAGATCAACACACAAGCATGTGGGGCCTCTGGCGCCATGATAGCAGGAGGCACCAGATGGGTAAAGAAAATAATACATAAACAAAATGTGTGACAGGTATGTATTTATTATTCACAGTGACACTGAGCTGCATTCTGCTGCACAAGCATTAAGCTGCATTCTGCTCTACTGTACTGCACCTCCCTGCTGCCTCCCAGTGCTTCCTCTGCTCTGAGTGTACAGCAGGGCCACTACTGGCACACTCTGAGAGGACGCAGCATCACGCCTAATTGCATTAATAGGAAAGGTCACTTGGCAATCATGATTTTCCAGGCAAAACGTTGAAGAAAAGAAAAGCTCTTTTCCATAATGTTTTTCTTCAGAGAAGTGGACGTCGGTGTGCTACAAATAAATGTGTATGTTATTAGCTACTATACATAGAGGGGAAAAAAGGAAAACAGAAATTTATATTGTGAAACTTTGCCACTTAATCTAACTGTATGAGTCATCCTATCATTCAGAGTAAGTTTTTAGGCACTCTACAGTCTGTTATTATTATTATTGTTACACTGTATGTATAGAGTTCTGGAGGACCATTTTTGTGACAGATTGATATATATATTGATTTCTTAAGTACTGTAAGTAGCCATGTAATAAGCAGGATAATATACAGAAAGCCGGTCATTGTGTAATAAACCCTTACCCCTAACTGTGGTGGACCCCCTGAAGAGGTTTATTTCACAACAATGACCCGTTAGCTGTTCATTATCACGCTTATTACACGGTTACTTACAGTACTCAAGAAATCAATAATTTGACATAAAAACGGTTCGCCAGAGTCTGAGATCAGAACTGCATCCATAGCAGCAGTCTGCTATAAAGAAATAACAGACCATAGGACGCTCTGATTGACCAATCAGAATAGAGTATTCAACGAAGCTGTGTAACAAAAAGGGATAAGTCTTGCAGCGGTTTATTTCGCAACAATAACCTGCTAGCTGTACATCATCCCACTTATTACACAGCTACTTACATACACAGAATCAATACAGAAATCAATAATTTCACGCAACAATGCTCTGCCAGAGTCCGTGTGACCATAGCAACGGTCTGTTATACATTGCAATGATCTGTTTAAAGAAATAGCAGACTGTAGAACGGTATGATTGACCAATCAGAATCAAGTACTCAACAAAGCCATGTAACATCACCATGTTACGGACCAAAAGGCGGCAAGCGACTAGCGACAATTGGTGTGGACTTTGGGCTTTGTAACTTTGCAGACCTTTTACATGCATAGAAAACTATATAATACACTAAAGGAAAGGGAAAAAGTACAAAAGCATAATAAGTCCTATTTAAGTGTAATGACAGTAAACTATAGAAATGTTTAACACATTATAACCACAGCCTTTTAAAAATCTACCAAGTAATGTCTGGGTCAGTCCTTTCTTTTGGTGGCCGTCAGGCTCCATAACCAAGGTCTGACCCCAATGTGACTCTGTGATCATCTGCTCCGTAGTTATTACCAGACCAAATGTATATAATTACATATAATTATATAATTACATATATATATGCTATGCATATGCAATACTCACCCACCTGCTGCACTTTACTTATTACTGTTTTACTTATTTATTTTATAGCCAATTTCGTTTATTGCACCTTCTTTTCCTTCATTGCACCTTCTCTTTTACTTTTTACTTATTGTATTCATCTGTACTGTTGTTGCTGCTACTATGACACCCGAATATCCCTCCGGGGATTAATAAAGGTTCATCTTATCTTATCTTATCTTAACCTTGGCCCCAAAAACTACTACAGGCAACACAAATACACCACCAAAAAAAAAAAAGAAGTATGCCAAAGTTGCATCTTACTGTATCCAGTGAAAAATGGAACAACCTAAAATATGGAGAAACTAAAACGTTCTGCCTGAAACCCAAAGCTGTAGCGCGGCCCTGTGTCCTCCGTGATCATAAACAGGAAGACATATCCTGTCGAGACACAGTTACTGTTCTTAACAGACAATACCCCCGGTAGCACAGTGAAGCTGCAGCAGCCAGAGTAATGGACAGAAATGAATTCTTTACCCCCTGGCAGAGAGAGAGAGAGAGAGAGAGAGAGAGAGAGAGAGAGAGAGAGAGGGGAAAAAAAACAGGACGAATAAAATTGACTTTATATGTGACAGTTTACAAGTCAGGAGAGAATCCTCATTGAGTAGGCACAAGTTGGGACGGCTCACAGCGAGGGCCTGGGATTTGGAAATGTCAGCAGATGTAGGTCAGCAACTTACAGTCCCACAAGAGACAGTCAGCAGCAGACCTGAGCAGGCACTGCAGTCCCACACTCAGCAGTCTGTTTGCTTTGATTTCAACATGATATGCAATATTAGTTGGGTTGTATTATTTTGTCATATAGCTTCTGTGAGAGTGTGAGAATCACTGTTGCAAATGTGACTGCTCTAAAGTCATTAAAACGCGAATGCAACGCAAGACAAACTAAAACTAAGCGCTTCTTCATCGTAACCTTTATTTAACTAACTAGAAAGTCACATGAGATTAAAACCTCTTTTACATGTGAGACCTAGTCAAATAGCAGCATCTAACAAATAACAAGTCAGCAACAGTGAATCACGACGGCACCAATAACTACGACAAAATACAAACACATCATACTGTGCATTAACAGGGCCGCATGTTGGACATGTGTTTGTTAGTTTATTGAAACAGCTGCAGCTAGCAGTGACCACTCTCTCATAAGGGTCTGAAGTTTAGGCTTGGCCTGCAGATCGCTTCAGCACCAGGACCATAGTAGAACAGGCTTGTTTGCCAGCTTCTGTACTGAAAGAAGGTACTTTAATCTGAAGCGACTTGTGTGACCTAAGACTATAACTATTTTGCAGAAATGACTATTTACAATAACTATTTTGCAGAAACTTCCAGCTTAAGTAAGTAGGAAACTTGCCAGAGATGAGCTTCTAGACTAAAATGTACTAATGTTGTAACCTTTGCAAAGTGAGGGATGACCATCCTAACATGCTGTATAATGTACAATGATGAGTACTTAAGGTAGAATTAGTGACATATTTCAAAAAGATCAGAAAAATGTCACAGAAAAACAGGATTTTCGTATGTACAGAAAAAAAACAATGAATTTTAAGTTCTTGGTCTATATAGTATGTAAAATTTAGACTTTTGTCCATCCAAATTTCCCAGTATCTGTAATTATCAACAGACTAAATGGTGTTAATTGAATAGCTGCACGGTGTTAAAGTCAATCTGCGGTGGTGGCACAGGAGTATATGACTGTGTATTAGTTTAGCTAGCTTACTAGTAGGCGTAGCAGCTGAGGAAGTAAAAACCTTTAATTCACAAATAAAGGTGTATTCCACTCGTGTCTACAGGCCACTCTTGGCTTCTCAGACCGTGTATTGTGCCAGCATTACGTGGCAACTAAAAGCAATCCGGAGGTGGATCCCAGAGGCTTTGCGCTACAGACAAGGAGGCTTTCGATAATATGAGCAATAGTTTTGACACCTACACAGTCTACTCCTGTATCCCACTCTGTGAGGCTGCTTGCTTACCAAAAGAAGATCATAGTACTACACCACGGTTTAATAAACAGAGGAACACAACATGGAAAGAGAGAAACCACCATCTGGCAAACGCTTAGCTCAACAAAGCCCTCAATGCTCTTAGGACCCAGTGCACTACCAAACTGGATCATCAGCCTGCTAACAATGATTCAGCCCCTCAACTCGCGGGGCGAGTTAGAAAAAAGCTGCTCTATCATGCACACACAGGGCTGGACACTTTCTACTGATACTGACTTCTTTTATTGATGTTTCCAATGACTTTGTTTGCAACACTCAGTGCTCTCCTGCACCACTCAGCAGTCTTCAGCCCTCACCCTCCCTCCTCTTCACATAAAAATAAAATCTAGACACAGTATATCTCCAGTAAACAAAAATGACATTTTAAGCAAGGTTTGCAAAAGCAACATTCATTCTAGGGACGTGGTTGGGGCAGTTTTCCAGATTGTATTTGCATTGAGGACATACAGTCCATCATCATTACTGGCCACTCCCGGGGAAACTAATTATGGGCAGGCATATGCACATATGGAAAACTCATCGTCTTCAATCCACTATGTTTATATGTCAGTGGCAGTGGTACTCAGATCATTTATTGAAGTATCAGTACACAAATGTAAAAATGTTCCATGACAAGTAAAAAATCCTGTTATCAAGTACAGCAAAATGTGCTTAAATGTACCCCAGAAAGAGCACCAGTCTTTGATCCCAACATAGTCATAGTGGCCAACGGACACTTCTGCATCCGTCATGTGACATCTTTGGGCCCAAAAAGACATTTTCTCATAGACTTACATTGAGAAAGAGACATCTGTAACTCAATGGATAATTTTTTTTGAGGTGAATCAGCTCCTCAGTATGAACACCCTACTAGTTCTCATTTAAATCATTGGGTTGTAAACGTTGTAAAACACACTAATAGCGCAATCCAGAGTTATTTCCTCCCTCTGTTTATGTCTATGGAGACCCAGACTGTGACGACAGCACGTATCATAATGTTGGGACCCCATGATCGAGTCATGTGATCGAGTGGGTGCTACTTTGACTAGGCAGTACTGTTGAGTACTGTGCTGCCGATACCCCAAACCATTATCAACACATAAAATATAGAAGATTCAACAATAAAGACAACTACAAACTAAATCTATCACTTAACAGTCAGAATCAGACCTGACTTTAGTTCTTTAAATGTTAATTTCTGATTGTGAAATACTAAATTATACATAATTCTGTCACTTAAAATCACTCTTTACTCACAATTGATTGCATACATAATTTTGTTTGGAGAAAAATAAAACAATGCTGGGGAAAACTGCTGCAATCTCAAAAGATGATGTAATCTGCTCATTTTATCCACAGAATAAAGTCACTTTATGCTCAGCACGAGATCAGCGGGTAAAACATTGTGGACACAGTTGTGAAGTAGATTATAATGAATACGAAAATAGAAGAGTTTGATCAAGACATATCAGCACAGCTCAGATTAAATTCACTGTAAGCACTAGTTAGGAATCAAGGTAAATCATGTTTTTTTTTTTTTTTCAAAGGCAAACACCAGTATCAGCACATTTCACAGTGAGTGGATAGGTGAGAGCGCAGCACTAGGAGCAGCAGTGTGTGTAATGTGATTGTCCACAGTTTACATTCTACTGTGCTCAAGAGCAGCACAGGGGACACATTCAGAGAGGTGGTCTTCACAAGAAAACCTCAAGTGGTCAAACCTGAAGAGGTGCAATATTCAAATGAACTGAACTGAAAACACAACGTTTCATCTGTTGTGTCTCAGAAAAAAATAAATGCCCACAAAACCTTTGGGCAAAGTCAAATATTTTCACCAAGGATGCTTACAGGAGGCTTCCTGAAACCACCATGGCCTGTAGAGTCCAGCAGATTATGCACTGCTTCTAATTACTGTACACTGCTGAAAAAAAAAATGGTCTGGAGGACAGATCCAGAGGCCTGACGCCATCTGCCTTTCATTACTGCAGTGAATGATGGTAACAGTAAACCCCTGTGCAGTATGCTTGAAGATGAGATGTTGGAGGATGCTAGTGCCCGTAGCAACAGTCTTCTGTTTCATGCAGGCACAAAGCCAGCAGAAGTGCAAATGCAGGTGTGATGCTATTTTCTTCTGGCACGAGTCCATTTTGGGCTACTATGCTTGTGCCTGCTTGGTACTTTTGTGGCTTCCGAAGGAACCTGGATGTGCTGAGGTACGTAATGCTGAGTGGAGCAGCTGGCAATGTTTATTCAGATCAGGTGGTGTGGTGTCATTTTGGCACCAAATTGCTTGAAATTGATCCCGTTCCCACCTGCTTTATTTAGTGGAGGCACACATATGTGAAGTTTTTCACCTAGTACTCATTAAGATAATCAAAGATGCATTTAATTAATTGATTGATGCCGCATTAGCATTTAGACAAGTGGGTTGTTCTTACTTATAATGTTATCTGTTACTGCCTGTAGGATTATGAGGTCCTTCTGTTTCAGCCATTAAACAGCAGCAGAAGGGGGATGACAGAAGGTGATTTGACTGGCCTTTATTGAAGCACGCCCCAGGGGGTACCTGCTGACGTATTCCTCTGACAAATGATATATTCATCCTGCTCCAGAACCCTCTCAGGGTGGCACCATGCTGCTCCAACAACACACTCTAACTCCCAAACTCGTCAAATAGACTACCGCCGCTTGGTCAGTGCCCCTCAGCATTGGAGACTACCCTACGATGCAAGCCTTTTGTATTACACCTGGGCCAGACTGGTTCACATTGGCAGCGTTTCTGCTGCCAGCCTTTTCTTTTTCACATAAAGTCTTTCATATTGGTCCTTTCACTTCATCATAAATGTAATTTATATTTACTTTAGACAGAAAAAGGTCAAAAAGCGTATGGTCATTGGTAAATAACAATATTCCAAAAAAAAAAAAATATTCATTCATGGACCCCTCAAGTCATTGCATTTTCCTCAACACTGTCCTCTAAATATTCCAGAATAAAAGTTCAATAAAAGATCAACTTAAAAATAAATCTTTACTTTTTTCTCGAATCGAAACAGTGAAACTGTACTAATGTTGCTGGTATGATGCTAATACACAGTCAAAAGATCACTGTCTGTTTTTGCATGGTGAGTGGCACATGGACTAAATAGGTGAGACCTCAGATCTTTAGAAGAGTAGCTGACATGCAGCCGAGTCCCAGCCGAGCCGCACCTGAGCCATGCTGTTCACGTGGGCAGTGTGGCTGCACTGACCTGTTAACATGGTGCTAAAATAAAAAACAGCAGGTTCCACAGCTGCCACTCACTTCTGACGTTCGCTGTGTGTCCCGGGCCTTACTGTTGGACAGACCAGGGACAGTGTGTCAATATACGCTTGTTTGTGCATAGTGCGTTTTTAAAATAAACTTCCCTTTTCACAGGAAGTTGGGTTTAGGCAACTCACCCAATTAGTTAGTGTTGTAGTTGATGTTAAATATACGCGACTAGCGACTTATGTGACTCACAGGACTGACGATACTAAAGACTCACATGACTACTGACTCGCATAACTCAAAGAACTGATGATACTAACGACTCATTTGACTACTGACTCGCGTGACTCACATGACTGATGATACTATCAACACACGTGACTCACAGAGCTGACGATGCTATAATGACTCGTGACTACCGACTCACATGACTCATGTGACTGACAATACTAAGGACTCGCATTACTACCAACTCATGTGACTGACAATCCTACCGACTCACATTACTGCAGACTCATGTGACTGACGATAATACCGAATCATGTGACTACCGACTAATGTGACTCATGTGAGTGACGATACAAACGTCTCCTGTTACTACCGACTCATGTTACTACCGACTCATGTTACTACCGACTCATGTGACTGACCATTCTGATGACTCATGTTACTACCGACTCGTGTGATTCATGTGACTGACGATACTAATGACTCATAGGACTGACGGGACTGACAAGTCACACAACTAACGACTGAGAAGACAAAATAAATCAATGTTACTTTTAGTTTCAAATGGGACACAAACACCAGTCTCCCCAGTTGAAAGTCTTGTTTGTTTGACCCATACACCACCACTCCCTCCCACCCTTTGCCAATTCTCACGCTATCAATACTACATCACTGGCTCTGACCGTTGAATAATGCCATGGGTGGCGTTACATGAAAGCTCGGTTCATCACAAACGGTTGCTAAATGGTGTTTCTGTATATCGGTTTCCGAGGCCGTGGGGCACTTACCAAACAGCAGTATTTGACGAGTTGGGATTGAGAGCAGGTTGGCTCCATGACTGCACTTACACATTGCCAGGTCCATGTGCGAATATCACAGAGGGTAAAAAACAAACCTTAAAGATTCACCTAGCAGACAGACGTACAGTGAGGTCTTCAGCAGCAGTGAGACTGCATTTCTACAAAGTTGATACCTTGTGAAGAGTCATAAAAGGAAAAAGAAAAACAACTTTTGCCATCAAATCTCCTTTTGTGTCAGCACCAATTCAGTAATTCAGAGTTTCTGAATACTGATTATTGCATTAATAATTCATTACTTTGTATGATCTACGCCTTGTCACTGCCATTTTCTTTTATTCATGGAACACAAACACATTCCCATCTTCCTCGCCTCCATCAAACTACTTTATTTTAATGACTTGTGTTAAGAAAAGCAGCGATCCGTTCTGAGCTTGAATAAACCTCAGGACGCTGTCGTACTTTTAGCCATCCCAGGGGGATTTCAGATGGGTCCCTCTGTTCACATTTACTGTTGACTGAATTGTCTAGTTTGTCACAGTGATCTGGGATGTTGAGGTGGTGAGTATTTTGAACCTTTTTTTAGCCTTTCTGGGACAATGAGTCTTGGTTTTAATGTACCCATCTCCCTCCAAAATATTGTTATTGTTTGTCTGTTAGTCATGCTTAGAACTTTGTGGATTATTAACTTTATAAATAAAGCTTAAAAGACTGTTTTTCTTGCCAAAAATAAATCTGTCATCATTCATCCTGCCATAGGACCAGAATACTAGCAACAGTGATCTTTTTTTTTCTGGCGCCACATGTGAGGTCATCAACATTGTCACTTTCTGTATCACTGCTGCATGACAGAGACAAAAAATAAAGGCAGCAGTTATCTAATTAAAAGTTATCATGAGTATGTCTGGGTCTTCAGCAGTCTGCTGTTGGCAATTACACTAAGTTCTCTGGTCTAATATTTAATGAAGCGTTTGCTCTTGCTCTAGATTTCTAAATATGCCATCTATCCATTTCTGTATGTGTTAATGCTGTTTAGAGTCACAGAGGGGTAAACCCTATCACTGCATGAATTAAATATTTTTTCCTGTATATCCATATTTCCTTCTGAGGCTTCATCGTCTTGCATTATTAAATCTTTCCAAAAGTACAATTTAACAAGACACGAAAAATCCATCCATCCCTTCTCTATTGCGTATACTACCTTGCTTTTCTGAGGAACTCCCAGCATGCACTGGGCAAAAGGCAGAAAAACACCCTGGACTAGGTTTCTACTCAATTGCTGGAAACAGGCAGACAAACACTAACATTAACATCCGGGGTAATTTAGTGTCCACTTCACCTGACCTGTTCAGTCTTTAGCTAATATTTGCCACCATAAGATACTGGTCAGACCTGACCAGAGGGCCCAAAGCTGCAAAACCCCTCAGTGTATTGAAGTGAACAGTGGTGGCTTTTATTGCTTATTGCAAATCTAAGAGGAAAAATGTGTGAGTTCTTCTTTAAAAAGCGATATTGTATTGCTTTAACCAACATTATTTTAGCTCAAACTTGCAGTCATGCTGTAAAGCGAGGAGTCTCTTTCTGTCTCCCTGTACATATCTCGAGGACCGCTCATCCGATCAACCTCATAGTTGTCGTATTGCTCAGGACCCAATGGAGTTCAGCATTGAATGTGATACAAATTGACAAGATACTGTAGTGGCGGTTTAAGAACCAACTTTACATTTTTGCCTGTAACTTATGAACCGTAACTCTGCAAAAAAAAAAAAAAAAAAAATCCTGGATTCTGTGGGTTCAGACAAATCTATCCATATAAGCCACATCCATTTTCATCTAGATGGATTTTCCACCATTTTGAATTGTGTCCAAATCTGTTTTTTGTTCGTTACTTCTCCCACAAATTTTGAGCAATTATCACCAAATTTGGTACAAAACTTTTTTGAATTTTTGATGTTCTATACAGTTTTGCTATAGCTAGCTGGCCCTCAACTCTGAACACTTTGTCTATTGGGACCACGTTTGGAGGACATGTGTAGATATGATGTCTAAGTGAACATGACAAATTTGCTGTTATTTGGCCAATAGGTGGCGCTGTGGCAGCAACTATAATGGAAGGAATCTCTATCTGTCTGTGTATGTTCATATGAATGTATGTATGTCATCCATCAGCAGCCATAGCATTCCTGGAGGCCAAGCACAGGTTCCTAATTAACTGTTCATGTGTTGCTAAATCAGTTTTCTCATCAGTACTGACTTTTGTGGTGAGCAACTGTCTGTATTTTTTGGCGACACAAAATCTCATCAGCTGTATCATTTCTTTTCTTTTTGTAAATTTTCCCTGAAAGGTGCAACTAATATCAGTCGTTCACCCGGTTGATACATTTTGAAATGAAGAAAACAAAATCAAACAAGATTGAAAATGACAAAAAAAAGTATACAGTACTGATTAGCCAAAAGGCATGCCGATGTAAACCACCGGAAAGTCTCCAACGTTCTTACCTCAGCCCATATAAGACAGTGCCGTCTGGGTGCAGTCGGATCATACGGTTTTTTACCGTCACACCGTGAAGAAAGGACTTCTTATCATTAAGGAAGTAGGTGTCAGGGAGCCAAAGCTGGTCTGCTACACGGTTGTCCAGAGTCAGGTTTAGCTTCAGCTCACCGTAGGCCAAACGCTTATCTCGCCAACTCTGCTGGAAATACATTGTGATGGTGTAGTCCTGGGGAGGAAGAAAAACGTATATGAAGTCACAGACAAAAAAAAAAAAAACAAACAAATCAACTGGTCTTGAGCTACGGAAATAATTTAGCAGCTAGCTGAAGACAGCTAGTATCCCTTATGTACATCCTGTTTTGTAATTAATGATGCAGTGCATTTTTGTTTTGAAAATTATTAACAGTCATGATTAAGTGAATGAACACAGAGGTCTAAATGAGAACTCAGCCATACTACTGATAAATAAGTGAATCAACCCTTTAAAATTAAGCAATTTCAACTCTTTAAAGACTCTTTAAATTACTTTGACAAAAATACCGTTTGTGACACTTGAATGATTATAAGAAGAGCAAGCCGTTACAAACATTGACATTTTGTGTGCTTTTTGTTTAATCCTTGAGAGCATGTTTTAAATATCTCACCCTACTGTATGTGAAATTTAAAATCCATGCCATACAAAATTGAGCATCTAAATATTTGACTCATCATTAATCAAAAGCCTCTGTTCCCACTCTGAACTCATGATTCAGAGATGTACAAGAGACAAGCAGATCATGAACATATTTAAAACTAGAAGGGCATTCGGAGAAATGCCTTATCTCGTGATGAAAGTGAACAATAATGTGTGTATCCACCCTGTGATTCAGATCTGCTCCAAAATGCAATGGGCTCTTCCTTGGCCTATGGTAGCTTTTCAATAATCCTGCTGACAAACAGGCAAACAAACCAAACTGAAAACATCTCTGAAATCATCCTCGGCGAAGGTAACAAAGTCTTGAGGGTGGAAGAACATAAACATTTAAAAAAGGAAAGCAGCCTCACCATATGGGAGGAGTCACGCTGAGTGAAATAAAGAGTGTTAAGGGACTGAGTGGCGTCACTCAGCCACCAGCCATATTGCCTTCTTCACAACTCAGCCTGCATTCCTGACTGCTGTCGAGTCTTACACTATGAACACATTTTTAATATTTCTAAAAACAAAAACAAGGCAATTTTTATATTTAGCGTGAAAACCAATGTTTCATTCAGTGGAAAGATTTGTAAAACTGTTGCCCACCACCACAGATACTGTGTAGAGGTCATTCAGTCTAACAGTCACAATGGGCAGTAGTTGTGGGTGGGAAGTCAGTGAGGATCATGAGAAAGAAGCTTGTAACTTACCATGTTTACTTCTGAGATGGAGTCGATGCTCGCTATGTTGATGCTCATTCCTACGATGACTGGAGGACCTGAGGGAAGGAAGGAAAAACCGAAGTCAGTGAGAAGCCACAAGATGGAGAAAATGAAAATATTGTACGTCGAATGCAGAGTAGTAATCTGATGGAGTAGTGATAATGTTAAATTCATTGGATTTCTAATTACTCCCTAATCTTAAATTCTGTCTGTTCTTTGGGTGTTTTTCATTTTTTTTTCCTTTCAAGTTTCTACTTCTCTTAAAACTAGGACTTTAAGTCAATTAAAGTATTTAATTGCGATGACTGTCAATAGTTAATTGCCATTAATCGCAGACTTTTTATCTGCTCAAAATGTACCTTAAAGGGAAAATTGTCAAGTACTTAATATTCTTATCAACATGGTATGCTTGCTTTATGCAAATGTATTTATATATTTATTACTGGAAATTAATTAACAACACAAAACACTGACAAATATTATCCAGAAACCCTCGCAGGTACTGTATTTAGCATAAGAAATATGCTCAAATTCTAACATGGCAAACTGCAGCCCAACAGGAAACAACAGCTGTCAGCTGTGTGTCAGTGTGCTGACTTGACCCTTGACCCTTTGAAAATGGCCATAACAATTTTTGCGAAGATAGTATGTTGGTAAGTTTAAGTTTTCTAGTTTCATATGATGCCAGTATATTCAGCTTTCCAACCTTAAAACCGAGCCCGCTACAACCTAAAAGTTCTGTTAATGTGTTAAAGAAATTAGTGGCATTCAAACAAGTTTGCGTTCACGCGTCATTATCACGTTAACTTTGATAGCCCTACTTAAAACTGTTTATTACACGGCTTTGTTGTATATTCAATTCTGAATGGTCAATCATGCCGCTCTGTGGTCTGTTATTTCATTATAGCAGACCGTTGCTATTGGCGCAGTTCTGATGTCGGACTCTGGAGGAGTGGTAAGTAGGCGAAGGATAAGCTGGATAATGTGCATCTAGAGGGTCGCTGATGTGAAAAAACCCTTCTTTCTTTCGCAACAAAGACCAGCTCGCTGTACATTATCCTTTACTTGATCAAATTTTGGTACATTTGGATTTCACCCATGCATCTGATTTCAATATTCCTAGTTAAAAGGCCCACATCCGATAGACGGCTTGCATTATGCATTATTTGCACATGTTGAACCACACTGATGAAAAATTTAAATATGTTTTTGTTGCTCAGAGAGTGTACGTAAAACAGAAAGTAAAGACCAGTACCTCTCAGCTTATGCTTATGAAACAACACTGGGAAAAAAATGCACTCATCCATCCTAATTTCTTGGCTGGCAAGGAACGGGAAGAGCAGACTGTGCCTCATTTACATGATTACAGTACATGCTGTAGACATGTAAACAGCGATGCACATAGACTCCCTTACATGTACAGATAACACTTAGCCCACTTCAATATTCACACAACTTAAGGTTTACAAGGATTATCCATTCACAGTGCCCCATGTACACATAGTCACTGTAACCAGGAGTAGGTGACTTCAGACATACTGTGTCGTGTATGATCACATGGATACGATTATGTGCAACATTTTCTTAATTTTAGCAACATTTTTGACATATTCAATTACATGCTTCATAACTTTGTGCTCACAATAAATAATTGCCATGATAAATGACCATTTTTGTGCAACGGCAGGGTATTCCCTGAGCCTTGAGCTCTCTTTTTAAGACACCAACCTGGAGTTAATTAATTTTGTTGGTGTCAGCTTTTTTCAGATTAAGTTTAGGAATATTAGCATCACACTACAACTAATCTCTAACAACGATTTAGACTCTGGGGGCAACGGTCAATATTTCTGGGGTTCTGGTGTAGTTAAGAAGCAAAGACTTCCTCTTCCCTGTTCTGGCCATCGTTCATAGTCCGATTAGCAACATGAGACATGCGAATGGAGTTGGAGTTGAGCAGCCTGGTTGCATTGAATGGTGCATGAATGGCACAGTAATCGCAAGTCATTTCACGTCCAATAAAAATGCCATTCTTGCCCTTGGTGTGTCATTTGTTTGACAGGTAGTCTATGTTAACTACTATGTTCATCCAGAGCTTGTGACATTGAATAAAAAGTGAGAAATATAACTTATGGTGGATGGGTCCAACAAACATAGGACTTTTAACCAGGAGATCGGTGTTCGAGACCAGCGTCCATGTCCCAAAGTGTTGTTTAAGTATTTGAAGTTACGTTAGTGACGTGTTTTCTGGTAACATTTGTGATGTGTTTTCTGTATTTGTTAAGATTCAAGATACCTTTATTGTTACATCTCAATATAAGTTGTTCCTGTACGTATTTTACGTAGTTTATATACTTATTTTAAGTCCAACCATGATATTTTTAATTTTTTCACTTTTCACTTTTAAACGTTCCGAGATTGCGTTTTGGCCAATGCGTTCCACCTCTTTTGCTCTCCACACGGGCTGTTTACCTTCATGAAACAAAGTCCTGCGCATATGTGATTGGTCAATACTACTCATATGCAGATATCTGAGAGGCAGCACTACAACCACACCTGCTTGGTCAACATAAAGAGTAACGCTGAAGAAGCTGCCGAGATGGCTGGAGTCTATTCAGACTTACTTGTTTTTCTTCCTTTTCTCTGTTCTTAACTTGATACCTTTTCTAGCAAGCAGCAAAATAAAGCAAACCAGCACCCACCACTTGAGAAGCTGTTACCCCAGGCAGTGGATTTTGTGAGTGAACAGATTAGTTGACACTAATTCTCAGTGTTTTATCATTACAAAGTCTTTCTCCTTCTGTGCATTTTTAGTCCTGTAACGTTATCCTTAACACCTAAACACCCCCATCCCTTCCTCTTCAAACTGTGTCAGCCTTACGGTGCTTCAGTGAGAACGATCAGGCCACAAAATATGAAGTGCTGACGCAGAGAACAGAAACAGCAGAGACATTTCAGTGATTGGTTTATGAGGCGGTGCTGAATCAGTACATTCAGATAATGTTTCATGGTATTATATTGGAAATGGCATTAGCATAAGGATCATAAACAGCACAGAAAACAGCTGTAGTTTTTGCATGTATCATCACAATCAAGAGGTGTAGAGCCTACTTTTACTCAGATAGGGTATAAACTGCGACTGTTAATCAGTTAAAATACAGTATGTAATCACAAATAACTGCATGATTGTCTATAGTTAAATTAATCACACATTTTTTAACTGTTCAAAAAGCACCTTAAAGGGAGATTTATCAACATGGGAGTGGACAAATGTGTTGCCTTATGCAAATGTATGTATACATTTATTATTAGAAATCAATTAACAACACAAAACAAATATTGTCTAGAAACCCTCACAGGTACTGCATTTAACATTTAGCCCATTTTCATTCACATATGTTGAGGTCAGAGGTCAAGGGACCCCTTTGAAAATGGCTATCCCAGTTTATCCTCGGCAAAATTTAGCACAATTTTGTAGCGTTATTTAGCCTCCTTTGCAACTAGCTAGTATGACGTGATTGGTACCAATGGCATTTAAATGTGTGCAGTAAGTGCAGTTAGGAATGTAATGTGCATTCATTGGATTTTTGCCTCTTAGGTTTAGAGTGAACAATGCTTAAGATAAGATAAGATAAGATATTCCTTTATTAGTCCCACAGTGGGGAAATTTACAAGGTGAAATTTACAAGTTATAAGGTGAGTGACACGTCATTACTCATTTATGATGAAAATTTGGAGCGTTATTTAACGTTTTTCCACACATGGCATGACATGGTTGGTACCATTGGATTCCTCAGGTTTTCTAGTTTCATATGATACCAGTATCTTCACTATTTAAAGCTTTAAAATTGAGCCTGCTACAACCTAAAAACCACAAGCTGCGCTGATGTGTTAAAGAAATTAGTGGCACGTTATTATCGTCTTAACTTTGACAGTACGGATATAAACATTATTGTGTACAGGTATATATATTTGTTTGTTTTTCCCTGTTCCCTGTTCGTCCCATCTCTTCCTGCCTCTCTGTTTGTCTACATCTTTTCCTCTGACTCACTACACAAACCAAGAACAAAACAGAAGACGCTAATGACGAGAGCTGAACAGATTTCATACCATCCTGGCCAGAAACAGCTAGAAGTTAGTTATTTGTCCTTTGATGGATTTGTCCTTGCACATCTGTTCAGATCACTTCTTTTCACGTTTACTCTCTTCTTGACAACTTTGCAAGCTCTTCACACACATCTCATCAGCACAAAATGACAGTCATGAGCTGACAACATCTGAAGTGTCAGCCAGGAGTCTTCATTTTCTTCTTCTTATTTTTTTGATAATAATAAAGTGATACATTTTGCACACTAAATGTTAAAAGACCAGGGCAGCATACAGTCACTTATGGGCCAGTGTGACTCATGGAGGATAGGGTGATTCACTTCTACGTTCAGCTCGTGGATGCACTGCACAGCATCTTGTGTACATAGTCTCTGTTTGACCAGATCAGATCTACAACTTTCTCTTTCTTGTGAATCTTCTCGAAATACGACGCTTTGAAATGGAAACAGAATGGAAAGGAAAGATCTTGACAGTTACTGTAGACAGCATGTGTCATGGTGATGCTTATGGGTTGCAGACTTGCACAGTTCAGATGCTGTAAGTATTTTTGACAATGTATAAAAATGGCTAACATAACCCTGAATAAAGAATCTAAGTGCATGAAAAGGCCATAAGACTACACTTCTTTTTGTATTGGATACGGTTAAAAATAGAGTCCAATCAAAGCTGTCAGTCTGCGCTTTACCCTCACTGACTATAGTGTTGATGACTGTAATAACAGCATAGACACACATACCGTTTGTCTGGCTTACTTAGAGCATGGAGCTCATTGTATATTCTCTTGTATGAAATAAGACAGGAATTTGCACATTTAACCAAAAACATTTTGTTTTAATACAAATATTGATTTTCTTTAACAGCATTTAGTTTGATAAACAGTTAGCTAAAGGAAACTCTGGTACCAATGGATACAACTTCATCAGTATGTTTTAATCACACAGCAGTTTGTGTTATCAGTTTTTTTCACATAAATTAGGGCTGAACAATTTTGAATAAATGTAATTTAAATTATTTTGACTGATATTGTAATTGGGATATGAGTGGAAATGATCTTTTTTTTTTTTACAAAAACATTAGAATGATTATGGTGAGATTTTTGCAGGAATCTATACCAAACAAAGATGTTTTCTTAAGTCTATTTTAAATGGTATTTTGGCTCACATTTTGCCGTTAACAAATATTGTGCCTTCTGCAATTTGAAAATTTGCTGCATGCCATACTGTGATTTTGATTAAAATTTTGATTAATTGTGCAGCCTTAATATGGTGAGATACCAAAGTGCAATTAGTTTATTAAATATTTTATCACGCATTGCATCAGAACGTTTCAGTGTATCACCTAGAGCTGCCCTCTCTTAGACAATTAGTCTAGTAATCAGCTGGTGTTAGTCATCTAAGACTACTTTAGTTGTTTTTTGTGCTTTTTATCCTTTTTTCATGCTGAATGACTCATTTCCAAGAAACTTATGTGTAATCTCTGGTAAACACATGGTGATTTTGTGTGATTCTTTGTGGAGTTTTACAGAATTTATTTGGTTGAGGGCAGCCCTTGTATTATCACACAAATGCAAACTAGACTTGCATGAAAGTACAATGAATGACGTTAAGTCCAACCAAAGTCTAACTGACCCAAAGTGATCATGCCCTTCTGCAGGGCACGCTGCCAAAATCTGATCCAACTTTGGACTATAGGAGCTGTTGAGTCTGTATCTGCACCCAAACTTCAGTATTATAAATAAATCCTTCACCAGTGATGATGCATGTCTCTTAAGCATTGTTTGCTCAAAACCTACAAGGCAAAAATCCAATGAATGCTCATTAAAATCCCTAACTACACTTTACTGCGCACATTTAAATGCATGGATCCATCTGAACGTTAAGAAGCTATTGTGGCGCAGCTTGCAAATATAAGTGGATTGGCATACATGTGCTAAAACACCACCTGGGTATATAATATTGCTAATTGCTTGAAAAAACATGTAGCAGCTGTGTGGTGGGCAGTTTCTGCATATGTTAACAAGTTGACAGAGTAGCACTGTGTTCTCCAGCAGCCTCAGTCTATCAGAAGTTAGTAAGTTTGTTCTCAAGTTGATGGTAGAAAGACATGGGAGCCAGTTTTTATGGAATAATGTGTGCAGGAGTATTTGCCGACAATATCAGTTGATTGAATCTGAGTAAATGGATCATATAATATCTAATCAAAGTCACCACATTAACAAAAATTTGTTTCAACACTGCAAATTTCTTTAGTGCATTAATGCAACTTATGCTTTTTAGGATGTAGCGGTCTCAGAGCAGAAGATACTGTATCATATGAAACTAGAAAACCATTGTTCCATTGTTACTAACTCTGTCATACTAGCTTGTCAGTAAGGAGGATAAATAACGCTCCAAACTTACATTAAATTTTGCTGAGGAAAAACTGCCATAAAAATGGGTTCTATGGGTCCCCACCAGTCTCCCCTTTACAGACATGCCCACTTTATGATAATCACATGCAGTTTGGAGCAAATTATAGTCAAGTCAGCACACTGACACACTGACAGCTGTTGTTGCCTGTTGGGCTGCGATTTGACATGTTATGATTTGAGCATATTTTCATGCTAAATGCAGAACCTGTGAGGGTTTCTGGACAATATTTTCATTGTTTTATGTCATTAATTGATCTCCAATAATAAATATATGGATACATTTGCATAAAGCAGCATATTTTACACTCTCATGTTGTTTAAAGTATTCAATGCTTGACAAATCTCCCTTAAAGATACATTTGAAGAGATAAAGAAGAAGACGCCTTTATTTGTCATATACATACAGGTACATACATGAAATCTGACCTCTGCATTTAACCCATCCTAAGTATTTTAGGCACAGTTAAGTGTCTCGCTCAAAGACGCTTCAGCATGCAGACTGTGGGAGCCAACCTTGTGTTTAAGGGACAACCTGCTCTACCCACTGATCTACAGATTGATTTGCGATTCATCATGATTAACTATGGACAATCACGCGATTAATCACAATTTTAATCGATTGACAGCCCTAATAATATGTTATTCATTTTCTCAACTGGGCCTTTTGGTCAAAACTCTAAATTAGAAAAGTATGATCGTAAGTGGATCTCTAGTTGTAAATTCTGCTGCAAACGAAACAATGTACTATCCTGTACTATCCTGTATTATCCTGTACTATCCTGTATTATCCTGTACTATGCACTCTCCTGATTCTGAGGTATTAGGGACAGGAGATACTCCCCCGAAGCCTGGGGGGAGACGGTCGTGACTGTACTCATCTCTGACATCACAGTGTTAAGAGATGTAAAGGACTTTTAATGCAAAACTCTGTTTTACTGTTTTTCTGTTTGAGTGTCACACTACTGAATGCACCATTGGAGTGGACAGTGACTATGATAGCGACAAGACCAACAAAACAAATGGTTAGAAAATGGTATGAAATGGACTCAAATCCCAAACCATTGCTAACATGTACCCTGAGTCATCTTTAAAATCATTTCTTCCTGCAGATATTGGTTAATTATGATGTTTCTCTTCAAATACTGATACTAAAATATTAACCAGCGAACCACTTGACCGAATAGGCCCATCTATCCTCTCTCTTACATACTGTAATCCTATTTCCCCTCCTCCACCACCACCACTCCTCCCACTACGCTAAATGCCCTGAAGCTTTGTCATATTCCCTGACCCATCTCTTTTTTTTTTTTAAAAAAAGGGAAGAAGTAGGGCCATTTCCCAATCGCACTTTGTGAAGACAACCAGTAACAGTTTTCCCCAGAGATGTCAAAGTACATTCGTTCGCTAGATGAAAACAGAAAGAACCAACTCTGTCTCTCTCTCTCTCTGCATATTTTGACCCAGCTTTAGTGAAACAGAGGCACTCACTTTGTCACCACTGCTTTCTCAAAATAAAACCGATACCTGTACTTGCACTTCATAAGTTGGGAGAACAACAGCACTCCTTTACATCTTTAAATAAGCACATCTCCAGTCATTGTCAACAACCATTTCCAACATTGTCAAGAAAAATGCTTGGTTTTCTCCACATAATATTTAGCTGTTATTTAAAAATAATACTGATAACAGATGAATAAAGTGCAAGCTGCAGTCATCTTTTTAGTCTATCCTTTTGTCTGGATTTGATATAAAAGGAAGGAGTGAGTGAGTGAAAGAGACCATGCCGTCCCCGGGCAGACCATATTGTCTCTGAACAATCATCATATCAGTGCTACTTTTCCAAGAATCCACTAAATGTGTCAACCGGTTCCAGATTTCATACCAATGTCGGGCCAGTATCACTCTAGGAGCAGCTTTCAACAGATGCCTGATGACGGGCTGGATATAGATGTGAGTACATTAAAACTAAATACACAACGAAACAAACAGTGATCTCCAATTGTTAACCAGTTTTGCCTCTTGACTGAACCCAGCGTGGGACTCCCTGTAGAACTGGGCACAGTGACAGCGCTCAAAGGATGGAACAGACTTACTGAAATTTTACTAAATAAAAGGTGCCCTGTGGGGTGTTGACCATTTGAGGCGTGGCATAGTAATAATTATGTGTTCTACCAGCATGCACATGAGCACATGCTCGCTATGAGCACGAAGAGTCTGCAAAGGCTGCTAACAATTGTTGATGGTAATATGCTGTAAAAGCACAAGTGCACCAATAACAGAGGAAAAGAGGGTAACTAATTCAGGCTATGCTTTAAAGTGCTAACATTTAACTATGGGTTAATATATTCATCCTAGTTAGTAGCTTTATGATATAATAAAATATAGTATCATTTTGCAGTGATTTATTTAAATTCATTAAAGGGGACATTTTAGGTTTCTACTAGAAGATATTTACATGCTTTAATGTACAACAAACACTTTATTGTTCTAATACCAGTAGTGCTCCAGCACCTCTTTTCACCTTATGTTCGGAATGCTGTTTGACCTATTATGCAGACCTATTACATGCAAAAAAAAAAAAAAAAAAAATCTCTCTCATCTGTTGGGTAAATATACGGTTAGCTTAGCTTAGCACAAAGACTGGAATTAGAGGGAAAGAGCTAGCCTGGCTCTGTCCAAAGGTAACAAAATCTGCTTACCGGCTCCTCTAAAGCTCACTAATTAACCTCAATCTCGTTTGTTTGATTCATGCAAAAACTGAAGTATAAACCCTGCTGGCTCACACAAGGTTGCTGCTGTCCTTTCACTCAAGAATAATTTAGAAATATAGTGAAAGAAAACACACAGATTTACAGCATGAGTCATTTGTGTGATGACATTTGCTTACGTTTCCTGCCACCTTTGTTTTGTAAGTATTGCCATGGCAACTAACTATCCATTTAATCCACCATCCAATCTCTGCATAGCACAGGTATCCATCATTAACCATTTGTGCAAAAAAGATTCATTATATGGCATTGTTCTAATGTATTAGGTTGTGTATGGCATAGGTTGCATCCAAAATTCCACACTGACATGCTGTTTAGTATGCTAAAACCGTATACGGGATATATCCAAAACTTAGTATGAAACCTATAGTAGACAAACTGCATACTGTTTCCAATGAAATATTACAACATGAAAACAGTGGACACTACGCAAGCATAAAAATCCCACAATGCAATGTGGTAGTGATGACAACGTTCATAGCAAACCATGATGGACAGTCAATAATGCTTCAATTTAAGAATACGGTGCAAGAGGCTGCTTTGCTATAGCAGTAATATCGTTTTTAAATTAGTTCAGACTTCATGACTCTCAAAAATAATCGTTTGGTGTCATTTGGGTGGTACAGGCTACAATGGTTACACATCTCCAATCGGCAAAGAGGCTCTCAGGAAATGAGATCGTAATTACAATTCAGTGGATTCAAAAAAACACATACTACTGTTTATTCATACAAATGTATGTTGAACCATAGCTCACATATTTGGTATGTAGTACATAGTATGCGATTTTGAATGCAGCCAAAGGCTTTCAAAGCTTCAACCATCAACTAAAATGTGCTCAGGGTATATTAAAATATTCTGACATTCCTCCACATGTTAGTTTACTTCCACATTACAAGTTTACTACAGCACTGGAGCTCCTGGTGGTGCATTTCAAAACAGGATGTACAGTTTAACCACCAGCTTTCTCTTTGGTAACAGAGGTGACTATATATAATAAAATGTCAGCAACATGATCAAGTCACAACAGAGCTGAGAGACCAAGAAAACTGATGCATTGACAATCAATGTGAGAAAAAAAAAACACCACCGTGCCAATGAGATATTGATCACTAAGTGTAAAATGATTGAGAAACTGCCTTATAGTTTTCTTAAAGGAGTGTGAGCACTATTACATGGCACCTATTTTCACCTGAGCTTGTCAGTAGTTTACCAAAAGTCACTTGGTTTAAGGCTGTTTATGGCCATTTAGCGAGAGGATATTTAACAAAGTAGTCCTTTAATAAAAACATTATTTATTATCAATCACTCTGATTGGGTAGCAGTATTGCTGACTTCCCTAGATATCATTAGCTCTTCAGATACCCTTACTTTTAGAGCATAAATTATGTGTTAATGACTTTGACAGTACCTTGTCCCAAAAGAGCCATCTAGCAGAACTATAAGTGATAAATTAAAGAACGTATCAAAAACAAATGGTATTTTTATTGTGTAATAAATTGGCATTCATTGTTCACAAAAGTAATAATGATGCTTGATGGAACCGTGTACATACTGTAAGCAGGGAAATAACTACTGCTTAGCCTTCTGAGGTGTCATGGGCCTAATTCCTCTCATCTTTAATGGGAAATGCCTCCTTAATAATACCAACATAACTACATTTTGAAACTAAATGCTGTAAGGTTTACATTTAATGTGTCTTTCAGAAAGGTGCTGCCTGCCTGATGATCCCCATGGTAACAGTTTACAATTAATACATCCTCCTCACAACGTCTAAATTGTGTTTCTGTATCGGATGATTGACCTGGATCACGGCGGAGGGAATTATCAGCAAGGTCGGGAACTTTGCGATGACGATAGCTGCTGCGTCAAGAAGATTCCCCAGATGGTTCAAAAACCAACCTGTCAAGCATCTCGCTGGGCATGTCGTGGTTTCACTCCTTGTTGACAGTTGCTTTTTTTTATTTAGCCTTGCTGTCCTTTCCCTTGCCTCTTATGTATGTATATGCTGTCCTTTCAACTCCAACAATGCGTCACCATATTCAGCATAAGTCTGACTGTCTCATCCAGCCTCAGGGCAGACAAGCTAAGCTGATGTTGTGGGCGGTGAGGCTGCCCTATTTAATGATTTTCTTGGTAATGGCAGTTCATATTGAAACAATATAAGTTCAGTGGCAGGGAGTGGTCATCTTATTTTTCTAATTTGCGCCACCTACCACAGTAGCTGGACCTTAGAAATCTACCTCCAAATCCCATGGTGTCCTGTCAGTGTTTGCAGAAATCTGACAAATGCTTTAGAAATCATTCTTGGTTGTGCACAGTATCAAACAGATGCCTGAAATAAGGTCTCTGGTTAAGAGATTTTAACATTTTGTTCAACAAAATACATCAGTAAATACCCCACTTGTGAATTTTGAAGCCATTTCATATTTTAAAAAAGGTTGCTAAGTGCTGTGGGTTTATACTTCCAGCAATTGTATTTACGCTTCAAAAATCATAAAAGTTGTGTTCATTTGTGAGGATTATCTTATGAACAAAACATTTAAGTATAATGAATGTGGGTTTTCCACCATAAACAGGGAGCAGTCTCACTTTTTAGCCTATGTCACTAGCGTAGCATATTTACACAGATACGTTTACATTGCAGTCAGTACAGACATACATGGCTACATGGTGCACAAATAACATGACAAAAACCAAGAACGGCGATCTTACTGCATGCACAATGACTTGCAATTATCTTGTCATTGATATGTCATTTAGTGTGACTGGGCTGAACTGTTTAGACAATGGCAGCTATATCCTGGGCTGTAAAGAAGGCTGTAATGGGCTGTCATAGTTTGTAGTTAATGTGGTTCTTCTTTGTCAGAGTGTAACCAGCTGGGTGCTTGACAAATTAGTAAAAATCACTGTTATCACTAGTTATCAGTAATTATGGATTGCCAATGTCAGCCAAAGCTCCTACTGCACACTTATTATTTGTTCCTCAAAGACAAAATATGTATATATGAAGAGCTTCATCTTCCATCTCTGACAGTCTGTTATTGGTTTCGGCATAAATAGGTTAGAATGTTGTTAATGAACACACAAACAAACTTGCACCACAGTGAAATGAAATAGTGGATGATGGTTCATATGTTCGCCAGCGTTACCTGTATATTAAGAAAAGCGTCATTAAATTTGAAGATTTTAAGTTTAGCAAGGTTTTCTCCAGCTGGCCTTTGCTTAATGTGGGCTTTGTTAGGGTAACAGCTCGTTAGAGTCTCATGAAATGTAATGCCATTTGAATAATTTTTGTGTGCTGAATAGAATATATCACCCACAGCTTAAGAGCTACCTTTACAAAGGTGTGCTTTATTTTTCTCGCTAACCAATCTGAACAGACTGGGCTTTTTCAGGAGTGAGGTCTTAAAGAGACTAAAATGGAGGCTAAAATGGAGGCAAAATGGAGCGTTTTGAGGTTGAATATAGGTATATTCAGACAGACGGTATGAGAAAAATAATGTGCTTTTTGAATATTAAAGCATGTAAACATATACTAGTATGAATCCCTGGAAATTAGCATATGTCTCCTTTAAGACCACATGGACAGAAAGCATGTGATCAAGGCAGAGACTGAGGTGGATGCAGTAAGTTAGACCTCCTGCTCATAGTTAGTGTTTTGTATTTGGCAAACATCAAAACATCACATTGGTATCCTATTGAACTATGAACATTAATATCTGCTTTTGACATTGCAGTAATTTTCAACATACTTTAATTTCATGACGTGGCTGAAAACAAAAGAAAGGCACACTGTAAATAATAAAAAAAGATATATTACTTTCTCTACTTATAAAAGTCAGCCTGATCTGAATGCAACCACAAGAGGGCAACATTATGATATTCCCTCACTATCTGCACTGCTTATAAATGAGATATTTTAATAAATGGAGCAGCATAAATTACCAGCAAACAGGTGCTGAGATTAGGGGCTGAGTTAAATCTTTTGGCGTATCTGGGTTGATTCTGCACTTGTGCCAAGAAAAATGAGTTTTCAGCAAATGAGAAGACATCTCGTTGCAGCCCATACAGCATCAGTGTGTGATGAAATCTGATTAAAGGGGCTCCTTAAGGAAGCCAGATAGTCAAAGATATGGTTTTGTATGGCATACATAAGGAGGAGAACTACTTCTTCTCCCCAACATTGATGCTTACCAGTGAAACCTTTCATGATGTTTCCATTTCATGTAAATATGGAGAGTTTGAATATTCAGTATGCCACACATTCCAGTCCAGAGAGTATGAACATGTCAAACCAGATAAATTGCATTTTGAATCGTGGATAGCATTGCCATGTTTCCACAGACCTGTCAGTTGTAAAAACCTGTCAGTTCTGAAAGCAAATTTGGTGGACAGCAAAGAAAACACCACTCTGCCTCTTTATACTCTTTATATATATATATATATATATATATATATATATATATATATATATATATATATATATATATATATATATATATATATATAAACCTCTGATAATCAACCCATTGCCTAGCAACAGAGGGTACCATAGCAACTGAGCAGCATTTTCCCTACAGTGTTGCAAGAGAAGCATGATGATTTATCCAGACGAGTCTGTGTTTGCTTTTGTTTTCAATGGCTACTGCCCTCATGGAGCCCTTTTCTCAAGAAATTAACAAATGGACAAATCATGTTACGTCGCAACTGAATTCTTCCCCTGCATTTAATACAACAGCCTCGTCAATTATTCCCGTCGTGGCAGAGAGCAACCAATGCAAATGCAGAGAATGCAGAAAAGGCTTACAAAAGCAAAGGGATGCTTTGATAGGCATCGACTGTGACCAAATACAGAAGATCTAAAAAGCGACAAAGGCACCGTAAATTTCAATTATTCAACATTGTGGTTTTGGCAGGTCTACTGAATTCAACTCCATGATCACTCAGAAAAACACATCTACGCTTGGCTGAGATGAATTAAAAAATATTCCAATTGAGCTCTGAAGACTGAGATCTACTAATGTGTGAACGTCGCAGCCAAACTCTGACACTCTGAACATTCGGCTAGACTGTTATCAGGTCATAAAATTGGTATTATCAGTAGTTATAGGCCTCATAGATGTGGATCAGAAGGGCCCTGCCACACCCATTAGTAGGTTTTATCATAACAATTACCAAAAGAAGGAATAAAAGGTGCTGTAGTATGGACAGCATGAAACTGATACTCATCAACATATGGGGTGGAAGTCATGAATGTGTACCGTATTTTTCACACTATAAGGCGCAACGGATTATAAGGAGCACTATCAATGAACGTGTCTATTTTCATACATAAGGCGCTCTGGATTATAAGGCGCATTAAGCGAAACAAAACAGATAATCAGATAAGTCAAACTTTATTCAAATCATTTAATAACTCAATAACACTCAACATTTTTCAGTTCATTCCTCTTCCACAAATCCATCAAATCCTTCATCATCAGTGTCTGAGTTAAACAGTTGGGCCATTTCGGCATCAATCACACCCGAATCCCTCTCATCATTATACGACGACAGAAGGCTCTTCTCATTTTTCACCTTCATCTCATCCCATCATTCCAATACAATAATATTTATTATTATCCAATAATATTTTCACAATGGTCATCCGCAATGATGCTAAGTGGTGAGTGAAAGTGGTGTGAAAATGGTCACCAAACCATTTCATTTATTTCATATTCGGAAAATAGCAATGGCTTGTACATCTGCAGTCCACGGTCTTACGGTTTCCCTTTTTGAATGACCAATACAGATTACTACAACCTGCTGGTCGGGAGCAGTATGGAAAATTATTTCCTATCACACAGGCACAGCACATATGTGGTAGTCGGCCATTGGCTGTAGACTTTGTGATGAGTTCACAGTGTAACTTCTGGACAAGACACAGGCAACATAAGGCGTCACAACAGGCGGCCTTCGTCGCTGCTAGTTCTCTGATGTCTGTTTGGTGTGTCTTGGCCTTCACCTTGAGAAATTGTAATGTTGTTTCCTAAACCTAAACAACCTGTTTTGTTTGTGTTGTTAGTATATGTTGTTTTAAGGTTTCACTTTCGCTTTTACAATATAGTAGGCATAGCTGGCCCCTACTGACCCACATCTATGAGGCTTATAGCGACTGATAATGGACATTTAATGATCTGATAACAGTGCAATTGGGTGCTCTTAACATCTTTACCATTAACTTAGAATAGTGTATATGAGCTATGAGTATGTGAATACTTTCTAATACCCTAAAAGATGGTTGGCAATTATATATATAAAAAAGTGTTCACTGAAATCTGAGCATGTGGCACCTAAAGGCTGCTAACAAACATTTGTAAACATATCGTAAGTTATCATCACAGTGACACATCAGTAATATCTGACTTGAAAACTAGGTGGTGGTACTACCATCAGTGGATTGCATACGTTTAGAGTACATTGAGCAGGAGGTAGTTGCACAGTTTTGACACGTTCGTCCACAAGGTTGTAAATGTAGAGTGTCTTTATGAATGAAGATATATAGGTCATCACATGGAGCTACTGCCTGTGCTGGCTAAATTTATTCATGCTGCAACCTCAAGACCTTAAATATCCCTAAACGTTAACAGAATACTTGTGTTGCACTGTGTTTATTTCACCATTTAGAAATTAAAGAAAAAAAAAGGTTCAAATGCAGTTTAAGAAGTAACATATAGTTAGGTAAGGAATATAATATTTCTTTATAGCCACAGATGAAATATAATAATGAATAATTTAATGCCTATTCCTCCATCTTCTACAAGCTCCTCTTAAGGGTTGCGAGGTGCTGGGGCCCACATCCCAGCATGCACTGGGCGGGCGTGTACACCCTGGACAGGTCACCAGTCTATCACAGTGTAAACACACATATAGAGTGACAAACACATTCACAGCTTCGGGCAATGCAGAGTTTCCAGTTGACCTAACCTGCATGTCTTTGGACTGTGGGAGGAAACTGGAGCAGCTGCAGGAAGCCCACTCAGACATGGAGCGAGCATGTAAACGGCACACAGAAAGATCACAGTCTTGAACAGATTGGCAGATTGGAACCCACGACCTTCTCGCTGTGAGGCGACAGCGCTAACCGCTGAGCCACCATGTGGTCTTAATAAATATTCAAAAACATTTAAAAGTCGTGTAATCGCCTCTCGTCCACAGTGCTCCCTGGTAACTGTTTCAAAATAAAATACTGGGAATATTACCTGTACACTGTCATTTGTTGACAATGGACATTCAGCAATCATCATTTTTCAATATTGTTCCCAACAACAGTGTAATAAATCCTTTTAAACATAAAAATAGATATACAACCATACAAATCAGGCATTTTGTGCTTTTAAACTGATTAATATGTAATATGATGTGTATCTATTGTAGCATACAAAAAGAAAGATGAATATATAATATACTAATAATAGGCCTACTGTATATTGAAAGATATTACGCCTAGCAAAGTAGAATCTTCATTAACGTCATTAACGTTACAGAGCTGTCTGTCAATATCTGTTATGAACATTATTGTCACTACCACGTTGCATTGTGGGCTATTTATGCCACTGTAGTGGCCAGATTTTGTATCCTGTGATATTTCATCAGAAATAGTATCAAATCCACAGACTATTATTTCATAATAAGGTTTCAGACACACTAAAAAATCCTCACATACAGTTGTAGAGTACTAAATAGCATGTTAGTACTGAATTTCAGATGCTGTCGTGTTAAAGGGGAACCCCGCCTAAATTAAGAATTACAATATGCTATTTCCATGACTTAGTGAAGTTCAATCACTATGTGTGAACATGAGCTGCTCTTTCTCAAAGCCAGAAACCAGAGAAGGAAGCCTCAAAGTCTCAAACTTGTGTCATAAAGTATGAAGTCTGGAGCTGCTCCATAGAAAATGAATAGGAGACCCATATAATGTTTGTTTTCTTTTTAATACAAAATGAGCTTTTTTCTATTGTAGTGTTGAGAAAATGTTCCCATATACTTGGAACGATCCCCTGGGTGCTCTCAGTGCCATCTAGAACATCTCTCCCCATTCATTGTCTATGGAGCAGCTCCACACTTTATACTCTATGGCATCACAAATTTGAGTTTTAGCACTCTAATTTTTAGATTTGTGAGAGAGCTGTTCATGTTTACTCATATTTTTTGGACTGTTTTAGACCACTGGAACCAAATGTATGAATTTTAAAAATGGGCGTAGCTCCCCTTTAACTTGAATGCATGTGGAATTAGCTTTTATTGTGTGCTGCATGTAGAGCTTTAAGGCTTTTATATGAGTGATGATGCAAAGATGGTGACAAGCTGAGGTGTTTTGGTTGTGACTAGTCAGAGCATGGTCAATTAATTTAAAATTTAAACCTAATTTAAAAAAGGAAGACATACAGTCTCGAAATGAAAGGGACAACACTCTTACTGCTTAATAATTTCAGAGTAGTGTCCCCTGTGTGATTTGATCTAAGCCATGCTGTTCGGTTTTACTGGCCAACAGGCCAGCAGGAGACCTACTGACTTGACACTGCAGTTCACTCTGCAGCTCTGTCTAATGTTTTTCATGAGCCCTAATTAATCATGTCATATATTTTTTCCAAGTTCAGTCATTTGACCCAGACACCTTCTGTATCCATCAATTTTTTTTCATAAAGCATTACACAAGTCATGAAATCATGAGTGTTGTTTTTCAAAAAAAACACAAAACTTCCTGCCTTTAAAATTCATCGAAAGTCACTTTATATTTGTCTTTGAGCCAAAAAGATCATCGTGCTTTCAGTACTGTTGGTCCCACCTTGAACAAAATATCACATGCATTTAATAGTGAATGATCCTGTATATTTTCCATACGGCTGTCAAAGTTAATGCAATCATAACAAGTTAATGGAAATTCGTTTTAACACCACTAATATCTATAACGCAGTTACACAATCAATATTTCAGAGGTTGTAACGGGACCTGTTTTAAATCTAGAGTGAAGATACTGGCATCATATGAAACTAAAAAACCTAAGGAATCCATCCTCCTTACCGACAAGCCAGTATGACATGGTTGTTAAATAACAATCCAAACTTAATAAAAATATATATATAAATATTTTTGGTGAGGAAAAACTGTCATGGTCATTTTCAAAGGGGTCCCTTGACCTCTGACCTCAAGATATATGAATGTAAATGGGTTCTCTGGGTACCCACCAGTCTCCCCTTTACAGACATGCCCACTTTATGATAATCACATGCAGTTTGGATCAAGTCATAGTCAAGTCAGCTCACTGACACACTGACAGCTGTTGTTGCCTGTTGGGCTGCAGTTTGCCATGTTATGATTTGAGCATATTTTTATGCTATTTGCAGTACCTGTGAGGGTTTCTGGACAATATTTGTCATTTTTTGTTTATTTTTAATTTCCAATAATAAATATATACATACATTTGCATAAGTAGTACCAGTAGTAGTGGAGAGCAGAGTATTAAATACTTAATAAAAATCTCCCTTTGTGATTAATTTACGATTAATCATGAATAATCATGGACAATCATGCGATTAATCGCATTTAAATATTTGAATTGATTGACAGCCCTTATTCATCATTAGAGTTATTACCTTAAAACTGTTTTCTAATTACGTTCCTCTGTGCCCTGTATCATTTTTTTACGAGTACTCAGCTCCCCCTTGAAAACGGGATCTCAGTCTCAACGGGATCATTGCAGCTCCCGCCATTATCTGATGATAATAACCAAACTGTAACACTACTGAGCAGTTCTGAATGTACAGCGAGCTGTTACGGCAGCTGCTGTATGTAAAGAAACAGCGAGGTAAGATTAGTGATACCTGGCGAATAAAAGGAAATCATTAAAGCAGCTCCGGCACGACGGGTGAAAAAGGACAGAAGAGAAGCAAAAAGAAAATGATGAGGTAAAACAGGAGAGCAGAGGCAGTACATCACAGGAAGCCAGAGACAGGGGATAAGTAAAGGTGGCCTCATCTTATTGTCCTATCCTGTCACAAACCTCCAACCTGATATATGAAACCTACTTAGATTTCACACTCTGCATGTGAACAACGCTTCCTACTTGCATACACAGATTTTCATTTGTCAGTGAATTATGAAACACTGCGCATATTACTGGCCGGCTTTCCAACTCATAAATTACAATCCCGTGAGGAACATTATTAAAGTACTCCGAGGGGATGACGAGTGAATTAGAGTACATGGGTTAGATTAGTCAGGTAAATATTATATTGTTTGAGGGGAAAACACATAGTTTTCATGCACTGGTTAATTTTGAGATTTTGAGCTATTTTGCTTCAAAAATAGTCTTCTTTCAGGCTAGAGGAAGGAAAATATTCAAAATACACATTTAGGTGTTTATTTTACTACTTTATCAATTTGCATCTGTAGATTTTTGCTAGTTAGTTATAATGCCTCATTTGCATATATAAACATACGATTTCTTAAAATTTTTAATGCTAAAAATAATTGTATTAATGTCAGTAATCTGTGGATAAGTAATAAAAGTAATCTCTGTTTGTTTTGTTACCCTGGATGGAATTTTACAACACATGTCTTTTCAGGCTGTTTTCTCAAAATATTATCATGATCTAATATGTCAACAAAATCAAACAAGACTTTTGAGCCTCACTTTATGCAGTGTTCATAATTTTTGTTCTGGACATTTAAGCAAATTAGCACATATTTGAGCCAGAAATTTCCATTTCAGTATCACTTCCATCCACAAAGCTTTCCAGTTTCATTCCTCTCTATATTACTGAAGGTTTTTACTGAAGCGGTTTGTTCATATATCATTCAGACTGATTTATAGAACATTTTATTCCTAAAAACATGGCAAAAATGGATATTTTATGGCTGTTGACAGTATTTTTCTGATTTATGGAGTGATGAAAAAAGATATCCCAAATCCCCTCAGTAAAAACCTTTGACTCTAATATGTCAACAACATCAAACACGAATTTTGAACCTGACTTTAATGTTCATATTTTGTGTTCTGGACATTTAAGTAAATTAGCACATATTTAGTAAGATAATGCCTCATTTTCATATTTAAATATAAAAATTTCTAAAAACTTGTAATACAAAAAAAAACAATTGTCTTGATGTCAGTAATCAACTTGGGAAGTTTCATGATGATGTCTATCGTTTTATGGCTGTTGAGAGTATTTTTTTTATTTATGTTTATATTTATGTGATAAAAACAGATATCCAAAATTCCCTGTGTAAGACCACTTGACTCCAATATGTTATAATAATAATTAATATAATTTTTAACTGGCTTTATTCAAAATTAATGTAAATTAGCACATATTTAATAAGATAATTCCTCATTTGCATATTTAAACATACATTTTCAAACAATTGTATTATAAATAAAAAATTGTATTTTTACCGTATTACCCTGTAGTATCTCCCCATACTATATTACTATAAAGTATAATGTTCAGTGTGAACACGTGAGATGTCAAAATAAAAAAAGTCCATTTTGTGGAAATATCTAAAATGCATGCTCTTTTAAGCTTGGGTCGAACAGTGAGATGTCTTTACTGGAGACAGCCAAATGATTTGAACAGATGGAAATCAAGTGGATGTAACATTATAATACCTCAAAATGATGCTTCACAACGTTGAAAGATGAGCAGAGCTGTATATGTCGGCTATGTACTGCACAAAGAACAGTACGTACAGTACAAGACGGTGTCATGAGTCATGATTCTGTTTTCAACTACGATTTAAAATGAAAAGAAATGTAGACTCTTGAAGGTTAATTTCTTCATATTTTTTTTTTTTAAGCCAGCATGCCCATGTACAGTGTGGGCATTTGAGGACAAAGTGTGCTCATTGTAGGATTTACCCTGAAGCAATTAGGAAACATATTGGCTAAAGAAGATTCATTTATGGTCCAACTTATAATTTATTTACTTATAGACCTAATTTATTCAGCAAGTCACACATTGACAGTTTTAATGAATGCCATCCTTTCCATGTCCCTTCATGATTTTAGTGAGCATTTTGCAGTTTGACCAAGTGGGAAAGGTAAAGATTTTTAGGCATTAGTCTCTGTCTCTTTCAAAATTAATCTCCTGAGTAACCCTGCATGTGCAGTAAATCCCAGTTGCTTCGATGGCATGCCGGGTAATGGTAAGTCCTGCATAATTACATTAACCTGTGGTAATTATGTGTAGATCCTGCACAATGATCATGGCTAATGTGTCTCAAGAGAGTAGGATTCATTAATTAATTCTTTATTAATACATTAATTTGCGGCCAGTATATTGCATGCAAGTGAACAGGGGATCATGTTGTCGGCTGCCATTTTGACGAATACGTTTTTATTACCCCTAATTCTTTTATTCACTTGCTCAAGCTGTAATGATGATTACAGCGACCAATGTGCATTTTAAGAGGACAACTGTAGACCATAAAATATGAAATATTAGGGGCGTTCTGGAAGCTTAGGGGTTAAGGCGCCGACGATGAATCGCAACGTCCTTGGTTCACATCTGGCCAGGGACCATGGTATGTCATCCCCCATATATTTCCCCTAACTACCTGTCATCTCTCTAATGCCGTGACGTCACATATTATAAAACTGGATTCTAGGTGTTGCTTATACATAAAACAAAATGACCTGCAAATTCCACCATATATAGTGCTACCATGAAGAAATGGCTAAAATGAAAATTACAAATGGCAGGAAAAATGACAAAATAAGTATTCCTAACATGTAGGGCTGTACAATTAATCAAATATTACTTGTGATTCCAATTTTGGCTTCCCACAATTATATGAACATGAATGACTGCGATACTGATGTTTAAAATGCTCCATTCATAGAAACTCTGCTGCATAAATCAAGCACTTCCTAAACCAACAGCTAGAGACGCAACGTCGAAGGTTTTCATGTTGCCACAGGATGGTTTTACGTCGGCACACAGCGGCACAGACAGTAACGTCACACACACAACCACAACATGTCATCAATGTGTAAACAGAAACTTATTATATTGTGATTCATTCCCATGATGCTCAGAGTAATCACAGTGACCGGCTCGTCTGCCTGGAGCACATTATGATGCCGTCAAGCTCTACTCAGTAAAAATGAGTATTGGACAATGGCAAATTAAAACC
Source organism: Pterois miles (assembly GCA_947000775.1). NCBI lineage: Eukaryota > Metazoa > Chordata > Actinopteri > Perciformes > Scorpaenidae > Pterois > Pterois miles. The sequence goes on along the minus strand of CAMQGK010000052.1, from coordinate 14,023,178 downwards.
TTATCATAATGTGTTCAAATGTAATCTGGTAAAATGTAGTTTTTGGTGAGAAATTTGAATAAATCCAGTTGAAGAAGATGTTTTCACAGTAATATAAAATCGATAGGGCTGCACAGTGTTTGCATGTTCTCCCCGGGTTTTCTTCGGGTACTCCGGCTTCCTCCCACAGTCCAAAGACATGCTGTTTAGGTTAATTGATGACTCTAAATTGCCCATAGGTGTGGATGTGAGCGTGAATGGTTGTCTGTCTCTATGTTGTCTGTCTCTATGTGCCCTGTGATGGACTGGAGACCTGTCCAGGGTGAACCCCGCCTTCGCCCAATGCCAGCTGGGATCGGCTCCAGCCCCCCCACGACCCCTAACGGGATAAGCGTTTGACAATGGATGGATAAAGTAGATATTAGAAAGGGAGTTATGACCTGTTTAACTTCCTAACAAGAGCTCTAAGTAGCTACTAATATATAATTAGAACTACTACTGCCAAGATTTTTTTAATCAAAGCAAATTTTTGAATAAAAATACAATCATGTTTTTCCTAATCATATGAATTCCTTGTTTTTATGCAAGTAACCTCTATAGATGGCATTTTGGCCATAATCGTGCAGCTCAGCTAACATGTCATAGTCCGTGAAGTGAGGTACAAGAGTTATGAGACTGAGAGACATGCATCACACATTTGACTCATCTTTTAATACCCTTTGCTCCCCCTGCACTGCCAATCTAGAGTTTAGAGTTCATTTATTTGCACAAGAAATGATGATACACAAAAGGAACAGAGAAAGTCACATTGTGCAGGGGAGATAAAAAAAGAAACTAAAAAAAAAAAAAAAAAAGTCTAGCTTCAAACAAAGCAAAGAAAAAAAACAACGTGACAAACAAAAGTCAACAGAGCTGGATAACAGACTCTAAATGACAGACTCGAAAACAAGGAAAAAAATAGTAGATCAAAAACAAACCGCATAAATGTAAAGTCAGGAAAACAAAATAAACTGGCGCAGACCAAATGAAAAAAAGTGAAATCAAAAGGAGAAGTGACAATGGTGTGTGTTCAAAGACTAAAAGGATGGAGACGGAAAGGAACAGAGCAGGTGTGTTGCAGTTTAACTCATCAGTCAGTTGATACGTACGTCTATATTTGAACTGTAGAGGCATGTGGCCTTATGGGTAAAATGGACGGATCTATTCCAGATGCTTTTAATGGAGACCAGACATATAAATTATAAACTAAATGAGCACTTTGCAGGTAGCACGATAGTCCAGTAGACATTTGACTTCACAGATAAATATATGTATGACATATACAGCAGGCGTGCTGCAAAAAGGACAGAATGTCCAAGATCATCTGCAGCCCATCTCATTATGAAGCACATCAGCAGTAAAGGTGTGGTCGACCCAGTGACATGTTGAAGTAATAAATGTTAACAAAGCGGTTTTTGATTGAAACTGATGACTCAATAAGAACACACAGTGTACAGAGTCCGCGATGTCAATGTACCCGCAAGACAACAACAAAAGAAACTTAAATAATGGATCATCTTTTGAAAGCATGCGCTTAAAAAAAACAGTGCCAGCAAACAGCCAACACTGCGATGACAAAGCTCAATATTATTTATTATTTTGCATGATTGTAACACAGCTGTTGTTGCAGGGTGGTTATGGGGAAATGATCAGATACCACAAAATGTGCTGTATGTGAAGCAAGGTAAGGATATATGCAAAATCGATATGACAGCCCCCCAGTGTCTCAATAAATTAACTAATGTTAATGTTTGGATGAAGTTTGGCAACTACTGTAAAACGCTTCAACTTGAAAATCACTCTGCAGACTGAATATCGCCACTGCACAGAATTATTGACGCAGTACTATGCATGTAAGTGCTAAAACGCAAAATGGTGTTTAGGATATTGGAGCACCGCAGAGTACATTATCATGATTATACCATAATTGGCGCAGTACAAAGCAGCAGTGCTGTTGCTATGGTTACCCGCAGTTCAATATACGGTACATTGAGCTAGGGCCGTCCCCTCAATCTGCTGTTTTGGAGTAGATCAGTAACTTTTTCTCACTGACCGACTTGTTTCAAAGAAACTTATGAGCACAAGATCTGCTGATTAAATCAACTAATCGATTAGTCGACAGAATCGTTTAAGTGTTAGTCGATTAAGATTTTCTTAGTCAACGACAGCCCTATATTGTGCACTGAATTAGTATGATCACCACACTGTTGACTAAACTGTTTGCTTGTTTGGCTGTTTGAGACGTCCTGAATTTTTTATATCCTTAAAGGCAGAGGTTGTAATATTTTGGAGGCTCTATTAATAGAAATATCTACATAGAGAGCAGGTCCTTTTCATGGAGACTGCCATGTTGCTCCATAATGTTTCTACAGTTGCCCAGAATGGACAAACCAAACACAGGCATTCAGTGTTTTTACGTTACCTGAAGGCCACAGCAGTTCTCCAACACGCTTGTGAAACTGTGGAAACGTGAGCGCAGAGTGCAAAACCATGTAATCGCCAGCTACCGCTGCCTGACTCCCATTGTAGCAGTTAAAAGCAGTAGTTGCAAGTAGTGTTATTATGGTAAAAATAGCCTCTAGGCGGATGAGGCGAATGGCATTACCACGGTTTTGCACTCGGCGACCACAGTCTTGGAAAGGGAGGAGTGAGCGAAATGGTAATCTGGTGGTTGCAATCTGCAACCGCACCACTAGATGCCGCTAAATCCTACACTCTGTACCTTTAAATGAACACAGTTTGTAGGAGCTGGGGATCAATAACAAAAGTACACAGCATACATTGCTGTATATTATAGACATGACACTGCATTTGAATTAATATCACAGATGAACTACAAACAATTCATCTTTCATTTTGCAAGATGTTCTGCTGAGCTGTCATATACTCATAAGAGGGTGGTTGAACTTATCTCCACCCTGCACGATGTAAAGTCATAGAATAGACAGTAGATACTGTCGATAGATTCTAGTATAGTAGTAGACATTGTAGGCCAAATATCAGAAAGATCTCTGATCTTGAGCATATTAGTAAACCAGAAAGTCTAGCTTTTGGATTTAAAATGTTTCTCTCATATTGTTGACTTCAACATCTTCTCTCTCCTATCTTGTTTGTTCCTCCAGCTCTGCATGATGCACACATCATTTTTATGTGGGAACCCGTTTTACGCGGCCGGCTGTTGTAGTTCAATAATGAAATGGGCTTTTAAGCGTGCTTCCCGGTAGTGAGGACGACAGCATCTATCTCCAGATGCTGTAAATGACATTTCTTTCCTTGTTTATCTACGTGAAAACAATTGGATAGCTGCATCTTGCCCTTGGCCAGCCTATCCTGGCCCTGTCAAGGGCACACCTCCCATCAATCACCGTAAGGTTCAAAAAGTGAGTCACAGGGGACCTTAAGAGGAGAGTGAAAATGGGGGGAAAAAAGCCCAGCATGCAGGATGCCTCCCCAATGTCTGACCTAAGGTTTTTGTACTTTGCAGTCCGCTGCGATACATTCTGGTGCAATTCTATCAGCATTTTTTTCTCCTTCATTTCAAAGTTGCTGAAAACAACACTTTGAATGGGAAGATGAAGTATGTCCTTTCTCCCGCATGCTATCTCGCACCACCCTTGCCCCCCTCTGCCTGCCTACATACACACCTCATTTAATTCAAATAGAAAATCTAAGTGAAGGGAAAAGGGAAAAGCGCCCAGCTCGAGCATTTTTTCCCGTGTTTCCCCTGAAATAAATCACTGAGCGTTCTCTCTTCATCAGGATAGATACCACTTGTTCATGCCCCAACATCCATCCTGGGATTCTGACAACACACTCCTGTTTTTGCGCTGAATAGGCATTACTTTGAGACTGAGTTACGACGGCCCGTGCTATCAGCCCCGTATGCAAAGCAGCCCACCATCTGACATGTGGTAGCGCACAGACTAAGAGATTGTCCTCAGTATTGCAAAAGTGTCCGCCGGTCTTGGAAGAACTGCCACCATACATCACTGAATGCCTGTGGTCGCCAAAATGCAGGTTGCAGCTGATGTCCTGCACGCATCAATCAGCGGTCATGTTCGCAGGGGGTAAAACTATTGTGTGGGAAGTGATTTGTGTAAAATAGCTGCACACATACAGTATGTGAAGAGCATTTAGTCTGTTATCTCATAGGATATGAAGTGTAGCCTCAGATCAATTACACTTACATTACGTACAGTACAGTACATTAGAAACTGAATACAAAGTGCTGCAGCTCCTGCTTTTACCCGTATGTCCGGGCTCTCCCTTTCAGATTCGGTCAATTAAGTGTCTATTCTACTCACCAGTCTCACTGCAACTGATCTGCAGTTTCATGGCTACATTTACTGCTTTTCCATTACAAACAAGATCACGCTGCAGCTGGGGCTCATTTGGGTCAATGGGAAATGAGATCAGTAAAACGCAGGCTACGTGAGGCAGACAGGGACAGGTGACTATACTTTGATGAAAGGATGAACTGGCACCGAGCTGCATCAGAGTGGTGAAACGAATGCCGCCTATATAGCCGGGGATCAGGTGCTTACAGTTACGGCCACAAGCCGCCTCACAGAGTCAGGCTCTCACATTCCCCATGCTCCTGGCACCTATTGATGCTTTTTAATGTTCGGGATCATTAAACTGCAAAATATACACTAATGCTCCTTCATTATTGGAACCATTAAAGGCTCATGTCAAATTCCTTTACAGTGCATTGTGATAAATGCTCAGGGCCCTGACAGATAGCTGTGCTGTTGTGGAGAAGTATGAATACGGTGTGATGAGCTGCTCTGGAAGCAACATGACTTTCAACGTACTGTACATTAGAGGTATTAATACATGAGCTGAGGTAGCCAATATGTGCAGTTGGTAGATACATGGTCAATTTAATATGTAGCGTATATGTAGAATTTGTGCAGAGCCAACACTAACCAAATGGGCCTTTAAAATCATACACGTATACTGTATAGGAAGTGGATGTAGTCAGAGTGACGCCACCCATTGGTTTGTAGACTGCCATATTGAAGCCTTGAGTTCGACATTTTTGGTTGCCGCCATCTTGGTTTTTGGCCATCGCCATCTTCTTGTTTTGCAACCAGAAGTGACATGAGAGGATGGAGCTAAGTACAACCCGCCATTTTTTGGCAACCAAAATGTTACAATTAATTTTCATGAACTGAAATCACAGGTGGCACAGTGGTAGTGAAGCTTAATAAGTCTAAATATCACATTTAATTGAAATAAAGAGTTAAATATATAATTCTTACATTCTGCCCCTAAGTAGAAAACAAGACTGTGGAGTTTGTATGTTTTCCTCGTGTTAGCGTGGGTTTCCTCCAACAGTCCAATTGCTGATTCTAAATTGCCTGTAGGTGTGAATGTTAGCATGAATTGTTGTCTGTCTCTATGTCTCAGCCCTGTGATGTCCAGTTTCGGATAATGGATGGATGGAACTGAAAACACACTATGAAAGGGTTAAAGTTCTAGGACGAACACAGACAACTCCCAGACTTGTCAACGCTGTGGTAGCAACCTGTCAATCATAACATAGCCATGCCCTAAAGCATACCCTGCTTTATGGTCTATTTGACTCTACATGAACATCATGCTGTATTGAAGAAGACTTGAAACTAGTGATTGACACCATAAACTCATGTTTACAATGTTTCCTGAGGTAATAAATCAAGTGGGAAGAAGGCTAATTTTCTCATAGACTTCTATACAATCATATTTTTTGCAACCAGAGGAGTCGCCCCCTGCTGGCTGTTAGAAAGAATACGAGAAAGAGCAAGAATAAGTTTAGGCGACTTCTGCGCTGGCTTAAATTTTCAGACCTGGAATAAAATATCAAAACTTAGACCAGATCAGACTATCCTGGTGGTATTTTTTCTTTTTCTAATTCAATCACTTGTATAAACCTCAAATGTATTTTGACAACAAGAACGCTGACCTTGTGCTTTTTGATTGGCTATATATATGAGGTAACTTTACAGTACCATACAATGTAAGTCAATAGCACAGCAACATTTGTAAAACTACCTTTTGTTGTTTTATTATGTTTAACTCCATGGTATATTTTAAGGCTGCAAGTGTTGTGATATACAGTCATGTGTTCATGTTGTTTTGTCCACTCGTTGCATATTTACAGAATTTCTTGCTACAATATGGTGTGGTTTTTTTTTTTTTTAGATTTAAAGTAATGTTGACATCTAATGTCTTGATCTACAGTACAAAAAAGGCACTGAATTGACATGTGACTTTGTGGGTATATCCATGTGTGACACTACAGTCCAAAGATAGGACCCATTATTTTCTGTCCTTTTTGCCTAAAAGGTGTGAAAAGTGAACATTCATTAAGACATCCTGTACTATAACATTTTCCATCTCCACATGCACCTCTGAAGCCCTTCATTTCAAGTTATCCAGAATAATCACAGAATAGATTTTCACTTTTGAGCAGTCACATGGATTTCTAAAATCTGCAGGGCTATCTACAACAATTGACAACACTTCATAAATCACCCCAGTGCAGCACCTTCTGTTAGACATTTACAGGCTCTCCAGTTTCTTTGTCATCCTGTTTATGCACATCTACAGTATGCTCGGCAAAATTCATTTTCCCTCTGCCGCACAACTGACAGAATACCATTTAATACACACTAAGCCCATATCGTTGTTTATTACGCCAGACAAAGACAAAGTAAGGACAGAGAGTAGTTTAGGAAAGCATCAGAGAACTGTACTTGTGCTGATAATCTAAATTATTTTCCATGTTCAGTTTAGGGCAGAGAGAAAGACAATGTAAATGCTGACAAATCAACAACCACTGCAATGAAGCTGAAAAGTATGAAAAACATTACATACAATATACAAATATGACTTCTAGAGCAATCACCACTGCTGACTGAAGTGGGATTATTATCACATCGCATCACCGTGGTTCGCACAGACCATGTTTCAATTTTTACAGTAATCAGAGTCCAAGTTAGATCAAATTGCTTTAGATGCAGGTGACTTGCCACCAAGCAGATTACCCAGTTAGTCATTAAAAACTAGGGCTGTCCTCGAACAAAGACATTATTAGGCTGCCAACACTCATACGATTTTGTCTTCTGATAGTTTAGTTGATCTAATCAACAGATCTGTAAAACTCCACAAACAATCACACAGCACCACTTTAAACCATTTTTTACCAGAGATTTCCTCATCAGTTTCTTCAAAATAAAGTCATTCAGTATGAAAAAGCATAAAAAAATTACTAATCAACTACAGAAATCTTAGTCAACTCAGACCAAAACTACCAATAAGTCAAGTAACCAACTAAGAGGGGGCAGCCCTTAAGAAAAGAGCCCTAAAAAGCTACCCAACGATCTAACTTTTTTTTTTCTCTGGCTTTTCTATGTAATTAAGAGAAGAAGATAAATGTGTACTTTAATCAGTTAAAGAGCTTCAAACCCATGGCTGAGTGATTTTCCCGCTGTAATGTTGCATGTGGTGCAACTTGCAGTAATCACATTAAACACTGTGGTATGTGCCTTACATTGATCATAGGGAGAAGAAACGTGTGCATTTTCAGACTAACACCTCCCAGTTGAAGCAGCAGTGGGTAGAAATGGTAGAAAGATGATTAAAAACTGTTATTTTTATAAAACAGTCATATATCCTGACAGTAGTGCATGAGACAGATAATCTGAAAAAAAAAAAATCATGTGCCTCTGTGTCCTCCTAATGGCATCTACAAGATTTCACAGACTGGAGGAAAACAACCAGTCAGAGCTGAGCTGGAGCCTGCCGGCTCTGAGCTGCTGTCAATCACTTGCAAACTCCAATCAAATGATCAAACTAGGCAGCGCGTATCAAATATGAATCAATATTCTGTCTACTGAAGATTTAATGATGTAAATAATGATTTAGCATTTAAATCTTTTAATTCAAATCAAATTCTGGTGGCATCTTCATGTCAGAAACAAGGATTTATGTTATATATATTGTATTGTATATATTTGTTCTGTGTACATCAATGTACTATTAAATGACTCAAGTCTAGTCTGGTATTCTACAACATACATTCTCTCTATGACTACAAGCTCATCCCAAAGTCACCATTTTAAAAGTGCTTGCCTCAGAACAGCCCCTGGACATTTGTCAACTATATTTAGTGGGGGGGGGGGACAGGGGAATCAGCACTTGAACACATATTTTGCCTTGTACCAGCCATATCCCGCACAGTCTTCTCATCAAAAAATGATCCTACAGCACATATAACTATATATCTGTAAAATGATGAAGTGCTGAGAGTAGATGAATAACAGATTTGGTTTTTTGTAGTCCAGACATGTCCGACACTTGGTTAACGCTCAGCAGGAAGAATGGCATGTTCACAGTATTTGTGATATGTCACCCTTCATGCTTTGTTAATGGTGGGAGCTGAGATCATGAAACCCATTCCCGTGACGATGACAGCTTGATTTGAAATATGTCCTCCAGAAGGACGAATGTGTGACCGAGGTGAGAGCTGAGCCGGGTCCTGTTATCTCTTCCAACTGGTCGGATGTCACGTTTGTTTTTTTGTTTTTCTTTTTGTTGTTGGTTTTTTTTTTCTTTAATATTGAGATAAATACGGTGAATTTCTCTCGCTAAAATCCTGAGGAAGAAGTCCGTACACCAGTGAGTCATTATTCTGCATGATCCCAGTTCCCATGTGCAAATCAATAATAACAGAAGCAATGTCAGGACACCCCGCCCTCTTTCCTGACCGCACCGTCCATGACCCCTGGCAGCAGAAGTGCACACGCAAAGATACAACCTCTTTCTAGATCAGATGCAGAAATGGATAAAGACATACACATGACCTTTAAGTAATTGGCACAAGTAAAAGACTATCAAAAAATCTATCCAGTGATTGGCATCTGCTTCATGGCCAAAAGCTGGATTTTTTAATTTTGCAAACAAGGCCAACTGCATACGCGTGGACTGGGTGGAACAACAAGTACTCCAGGAGTCTTTTCATGCAGTAATGAGCAGAGAAGACAATAGCTGTGTACTGTACGTAGAATTAATGCGCAATTTGTCTTGAGAAGGACTTGAAATGTTGTGGTACAGGTAACAATATGTGCATCAAGGTGGGCTGTGTTGTCCAGCAGAGGCAGCATTTTGGCAGACAGCTCAACTGAGTACAGTTATTTGATGCAGAAACTGCATGGTGCCAAGCACTCTTGAATGCCTACGTGTTTTCTGTGCACGCATGCATGCAATGCAGTGTGAAAGAGAAAAGCATTTAAAAAGTGAGATATGATTGCAGTGAAACACAATTATTTTATCTAAGTTGCAATTAATTTGTGATTTTCAGTGATTATCATGATTAATTGTTCACACACATTATTACAGTAGGCCTACATATTGCCAAATGGCCAGGTTAATGTGAGACTCATATGTAGCATAATAATTCCCTGCTTCTTTATTAGGGTGAAGCAAAAAGCTCAATTTAAATGCATATGCACGTAAATCATGGAAAATTTTAATAATTCAAGTGCTTATCAAAATACCAGTAAGAAGCTAAATCAAAGGATAAGGATATTGTAATTTTATCATTTTATTAATATCAACTATTTCTCCCAAAATAGTGAATTCATCCAAATAATGACTAATTAATGACTAATTAACTAATTAATGACTGCATAAGTCCGATACAGCTTATGCATTTGTGCTAGAATAGAAATCTTAGTAATCCACACTGCATGTTAAGGAGCACATTTATTGCATTTGGGTGATATTCATTACAGTCAAAATGGCAGCTGTAGTTCATTCCTCTTCGCTGGGTAAACTAGAAACGCAAAGCAAACTGCAAATCTTGTAGCATGTCCCTGAGCATGCTCAGAGATCGAAAGAGCAATCGCCAAGCCATACATGTGGGACTGACTAGCAGCCATAAAACCAGAAATACCTCAATGAGACATGTTGAACCCAGTGAGAGGATGTTGATGTTAAGTGAGAGCTACACAGGAACCCCAGTATCACAGGACACCTTCCAGGTACAGGAGGCTCAAGGCAATCAAGGGTTGACAGTATAAAAGGTCCCGTTCATCATTGTGAGAAGAGCAATCACCAAGCCATACATGTGGCTTCCCATTGAATCGGTCTCTGGTCTCCTGGTAACAACATTGACGGTACCCTCTCGTACCGGCACTCGTGCCGGCTATGTTGTATGACTGGTGCTGCCACTAGAAACTCCTGAAAACTGACAGCCTCGTTTTCAGTCATGTCACAAATGAAGATGTTTCAGTGCAATAAAAAGACACTCCAGTCTGCCATCTTGACAATAAATGAGACAGGGCCACGCTGGGTTTGGATAACTAGTCCAAGCAACTCGCAGTTCATGGCCATCTGTGGCGTGAGACGGTGCAGAAAATAAGACAAACATGTCCTTGTCCCTTGTAATAGTCAGAAGCCCTCCTTCACTGTTGGGATTGCTTGGTCTGCTAGGGCAAGGTAAAAAAAATAAAATAAAATGAAGGCGCTGTACTTGCATAATGAATGCCATTCTGTTTCATTAACCCTCTTTAAGGGTCCCAGGTGACTGTTGTCCCATTGCCTATCACTGCAGTATTGAGCAGGCCATGGACGGCAAGCACTTTGTTGTGATGGGACCATGAAGTTACTTTGAGTCGGCATCCACAATTCCAGGGACACGTCATGAAGAACACCTGGTTTCTGGACGGACTGACTAAGGCATGTGGGGAGGTGGTGGAACCATTCATTGATTGGCTTTGTTCTCTACCTCCTTGTCTTTGTTGGACTGTTGAAGCAATGCAATTGGGCATGGCTTTTCAAACAAGAGGCATCCAAATGATCCTCACGTGTCTCCATGATCTGTGATCAGTCATCTGTTGTCTAGACACTCTTTTTGTACCTACACATGGGACAGGATGAGGTCCTCCTCTATCCAGTGTCTGAACTTCTACTGGAAAATGCTGGGGCTGGATGCCACTGACACTAGTCCAAGGGTCGGCAACTATGTACCTCAGCAGGTGATTTTACCGATGAGTCCTTACCCTCTACTTGTGAAGAATACTAATAAGTGAAAGAATTCGTTGGTTGGCCAGAAAACCGTCCAATCCTGTTGGCTGTACACGGCACATGGTTGGTCACATCTGCCTTGGACGGTTATACCTGAACAAATCCTGGGTGCCCTTTAAGGTTAGTCTGTCATCCATTATTTTCTTTCAGGACTAATACAATGGATGCCACCCTCTTGGAAATATGCATTGGCTCAATGATCCCTGTCTGTGCAAATGCTCCAGTTCTTCTGATACTTTCCCCTCCATGGCATAAAGCACAGGCTTGTAAAAGTAGAGGTGGCCTTTTGATCGATGCACTTCCTCAATTTAATACCCCTGAGGGTGCCCAGCGCCTCCTTAAAAACTTCACAGTATCTTTGGATATAGTGTTGTACTGTACTCAAGGCCAATCATGATGGAATGGTAGCACTCATCTATAACGCATCTATAATGCATTATAAACATACTTATAATGCATTACTGCTTTTAGTACTGTATAATCATACTTATAAGCACTCATACCTATGAACAATGCTTTATAAAAATAACCATAACACATTATAAAGCATCTTATTGAATTATAAGGTCAAATTTAATACTAACTAATAGTTGTAATACATTATAATCTTTTTATAATGCATTATAATCACTGTTATAATATGCCTATACATCAGGAAGTTTATTACTTCACTTAAAGCACCCAATCACATTATAATGCATTATAAAAAGATAATGTCTTACAACTATGGGAATTATAATACACTACGATCCTACACTATGATTTCTATTCCACTTTTTTTTTTTTTTTTTTTTATAACACAAAATTTTTTCCTCTTTATAAAAAATTCCTTTGAAAAAAAACCCCAAGAATTCTTTCTTTTTTTTGAAAGCTTTTCCCTTTTGCTTTTTTGGGGCCGCAATTTCTCCATTCTTTGGGAGTTGGCTTGGGAACCGGAGGGTCACCGGTTCAAGTCAGTGAGTGACCAGCAACTATGTGAACCCCCCCCCCCCCCCCCCCCCCCATTTTCCCCAATATCTTCTTCTTCTTCTTCTTTAATATAAAGTCAGTGAGTGACCAGCAATTGTGAGGTCAAGTACTTGCTAGTATGTACTTGCTAGAATGTACATGCAGTAGTGCTTTCTATGATGCCCATGTCTATAATGCATTATAAACATTCTTGTAATATGTTATTATCCACTTATAACACTCTAAAATCATATTCATAATGATTTTTTAACAATAATAAAGTATTATCAAGGATTCTATAATGACTTATGAAGTATTATGGAGCTTGGTGCATTTCAGGTATTGGATCAAGTACTTAAATAGTAGTATTTAAAAAAAAAAAAAAAAGTAAACAAAATTCTACTTTCCTTGCCGGGTCTGTTATGCTCTGGTTACCTTGCTGAAAATCAACCTACGTAATGCATCGTTCAGGTTACATAGGGGTTGTGGTCTATAATTCAGCTCTATGGCCATGGGCAATTTGTTAGGCGGTTATATCCAAAGGCTATAATCCAAACAAGCAGCTAATGAAAGTGAAAAGATACATACGCCATTGTCAATTGATGCATTAGTTGGGGTGAAATATCACAAAATCTGTCAGCAAATTAAAAAAAAAACTAAATAAAAATACAATTAATTTCCCCTGCATGATCCTGAATGCTGGGATGGCTGCCATTTGGGTCTGTTTACCATTTCTTGAATCCCAGTTTGGCAGAGTCGAGTGGCTGCAGAGTGGGCTTTTCATCTGGATATACTAGTGGTAAGGCCATAACACATTAGTAAAATCCTATGGCATCACTGTCGGCAACCTCTTTCTGACCATTCAAACTAGTCTTCCTCCATCGATGTACACCATTGAGTTAGTATTTATTTCAAATATGGGTGTCGGCCAGGCCGTTGGGAGCCACAGTCAGTGTCCAGAGTTGTGCCAAATTAAAACCCTCTTTGTTGGATCTCGAGGCCTGAAGGTCGTCAGCAGTGTGTGTGTCACGACAGAAGTAGCTGACTGATGTTGGAAATATCAAGACATGATGGACTACAGCTCCCTAGCCTGAGGGTAAAGCACAGCTACTCTCTGCCTGGGATACTCACTCTTTAAAACTTGCTCTACCCACTCCAGTGCATTCACAGGCGGCAGCAAGACAATAGTGGGCTACAGCCAACAAAATATTCAAGCAACCGACATCAAGGTAGAAATGTTTGTTGAAATCATCTTCAAGTCAAGGTAGCTCTAAAAATGTTCAAACCTGCCAATAATTAAGTATAACACAAAAATGATTTTATCTAGAATAAAGAAATCATAGCAATTCCCCTTTCAAAGTGGTTCTATTGCTTGATTTGTGCTAAAACATTAATGATTTCTTTGATATAAAACATGCGTATTTTAAGCATTACACATTGGTGAAACAATACAAATACCAACTGTGCCAATATTTGAATTATTTCCAGAAGTCTACACAGAAATAAAGAGCATATATGCACCTTTTAGACAATCTTATACTCATAGTTTCATAATAAATTGTGAACATTTTGAACGGTTGCAGTGATTTTATAAAAAAAGTATCATATCTGCTGGCTTTTTTAGTCAAAAAATGTATCAACTAATGCTGTTAGAGTTAATGCAATAATAATGTGTTAACACAAATTACTTTTAACACCACTAATTTCTTTAACGCATTAACTCAACTTGCCATTTTTAGGTTGTAGCAGGCTTGATTTTAAAGTTACAGTGAAGCTGCGTATGAAACTAGAAAACCTAAGGAATCCATTGGTACCAACCATGTCATACTAGCTTGTTGTGAAGGAGGCTAAATAACGCTCCAAACTTAAATTTTGGTGAGGAAAAACTGTCATGGCCTCTTTACAAACATGCCCACTTCATGATAATCACATGCAGTTTGGGGCAAGTCATAGTCAAGTCAGCAACAACGCTTCAAACTTATTAAATTTTGGTGAGAAAAAAGTGGTACAGACATTTTCAAAGGGGTCCCTTGACCTCTGACCTCAAGATAAAATGGGTTCTCTGGGTACCCACGAGTCTCCCCTTTACAGACATGACCACTTTATGATAATCACATGTACTTTGGGACAAGTCATAGTCAAGTCAGCACACTGACACACTGACAGCTGTAGAGTTTACCAAGTTATGATGTGAGCATATTTTTTATGCTAAATACAGTCTGTGAGGGTTTCTGGACAATATTTGTCATTGTTTGGTGTTATTAATACATCGCAATTATCTATGGATAATGGTGCAATTGATCATAATTACATATTTTATTTGATTGACAGCCCTATAGTGATAATTCATGAGTTATTTGCTTGATATAAAACATGCATATTCAAAGCACTGCACAATGGTGACGTACACAACATGTATGCCTCTTTTACCCAATCCTATGCTCGTTATTAGTTCACAGTTTCATAATTCATTGTGGACAATATGTGAATTGTCACAGTTTGTTTAAAATTATGTGAATTTATCTAAAAAAAATTGAGTATTTTTTCATATCTGCCAGCTGTTTTAAGTGAAATATTCATCAAGAAAAAGTGCCACAAAATCTGAGCAGTTCTTGGTCACATTAGTCACTTTGACTGGTGAGAAACAACAATGTTGTTAGCTAGGAAGACAATAAAGCCTTTAAACTCATTTAGATGAGTTAAAATTGCTGCCAACTGTCATGAAGGCACTACTTGAAATGCCTTTAGTGGGGCAGAGTAAGGCGTGAATATGTTATAGAAACAAGCTGATGATAATTCCCTGACTGAAATTGGCTGCAAATTGAAAATTCGGAAATGTGAAATGTTGTTGTACTAGCGTTGAGCATCATATGGTTGATTCAACTATCTGAAACTGTCATGAGTGAGACATTTCTTTGCTCCTTGCTCTCATTTCCATCCACTATGAATCTATGAAACAGTTGTGAAATGGCAGCGCTCCAAAACACAGAACGAAGACGCAACCTAAACTATAACATATTTTTTACAATGACTAACATCAGACTAACACATTTTGGCACATAAGCCTTCATCAGAGCATCTGTTTTTGGCAGAGCGGCCAACCAGAGGAAGGTTATATGAGGAGGCACACCTGCTATATGTTTTTCACTGCTTGCTCTCATTCTCATCAAGTGGGATGGAGATGCATGACTGACAAGCTGCTGCCTGCAGCCTATTTAAAAAAAAAAAAAAAAAAGATACTGAGGAATATTACTGATAGTCACACATTAGATTGTATATGTTAAATATAATAATAATCAGCCAAATTCTGTCCACAAAATGTCAATTTATCTACATTAGAAACATACTGAATATTAAAAAAATGATATGTAGCGTTACAGAAAAAAGCCAACCTGCCACGGTGAGTTAAATATGTGAGGCCATGAACATCATCATGTATCATGTAGTCATTGCATGATGATGACTGTGCAGGTTAATGCAACAATAACACTACTAATTTCTTTAACGCATTAACGCAACTTCCAATTTTAATTAACCTCTTAAAAATCCATTAGGCCTGGACGCTATTTGACCTTTTGGAGACTTTAACAGGCTCATTTTTAAAGCTAGAAGATACATGAAACTATCCATTGGTACCAACCATGTCATACTAACTTATCGCGAAGGAGGCTAAATAATGCTCCAAATTTACATTAAATTTTTGTGAGGAAAAACTGTCATGGCCTCTTTACAGACATGCTCACTTCATGATAATCACATGCAGTTTGGGGCAAGTTATAGTCAAGTCAGCACACTGACACACTGACAGCTGTTGTTGACTGTTGGGCTTGAGATTAACATGTTATTTTATTTTTTTTTTGAGCATATATTTTAAACTAAATGCAGTACCTGTGAGGGTTTCTGGACAATATTTGTCACTATTTTGTATTGTTTATTGATTACTTATTTATTTACACAAACATTTGCACAAAGCAGCATATTTGCCCACTCCCATGTGGATAATAAATATTTGACAAACGTCTCTTCATTGATAAAAAAAACTGATCAAAGTTGTGCGATTAATTAAATAATCACGATCAAATATTTTAATCGACTGATAAGCCTATATTTTTTTTGTTACACATAGCCTATAGCAGTTTAAGTATTTAATGTCTGTTATTACTAGTAATTCATAATTGTGGCTAAACAAGGAATGAGCGTGAATTTTGCAAGCATGAGGTTTTTCAGCATGTCGATATATTTCCACAAACTGTCGATTTTTTGTCCACACAACACCAGAGTTGGAGCAAACTGAAGTGTCGACAGACGTACTATTGTGTTACTCGCTGTCATTAAATCAACATTACACTCCGCTAACATGCCCTGGCAGTCACTAAAAAAAAAAAAAAACCTCCTTTGTTCTTTGTTTTTGGATGTAGCCAGAAGCTTTTATGAATACAAACTTTTAAAATATGTACGGCATGGTTCTGAAACAAATAGGTACAATCATATAGTGTGTTCAATTAGAGTCATCACTGAGGTTGTCAGTCAGAGTTGAGTCATGACGTCTTCAGTGAGGACCAGGCCCCAGATGTTCATGTCAGAGCGATGAAACAGGAAACATCCTCATCCTATATACACTGTAGGTACAGCTGCCATACTTCATTTGCTAAAAAGCTTTTCTCCAGAGTTTTAATTTTACATCAGAGTAGCTCAGTCATCAGCTATTAGCAATAGGCTAGCTATCTATTGTGGTTTAATAGTTTCACTAAAACGATCAACCCAAATGACACACGCTAATGACTTGTCCCCCACGCCTTCTATTTTCAGCAATTATCAAAATAACCATTATTCTAAAGAGCGGATGTTAAAAGATGCACAATTTCCAATAAAAGTTAATGGTGCAAAAGTGTTTTCCCTCATCTGCAAATCAAATACTCAGGATGTTAATACAAAGATGCCATAAAAACACCTCCAATCAGAAAAGTATTAAAAATCAATACATTCACTACCCCTGGTCTGTCTGACTGCTCTTCTCCGTGTGTGCCCTACTTCTTGAGGAGCAGCCATCTTCGATATGTGAATAGATGCATAGTAATGACATGGTAGCAGTCACATCAAAGCTGTTGTCTATATTTTGCCACGGGCCTACTCTTCGACAGATTTCAGGAGGAATGACTCGTGAATATCGCTCTGCACGCACCTTCGTACCCTCGAGAACAGAGACACCCCCTCCCCAAAAAAAAAAAAAAACAGATGTGGCCGTGACACATACCTCCGAAATCAGGCCTTAAACGGATGTCATATCCCTTCAGCAACTTGTCCACGGTGGTCTTGGCCACAGACATTCCGGTGCTTCCAGTGGAAGAGCTGAGGGCACAAACGACAACTGTAAGAGCCATTTTAAGCAGCAAAAACAGATTGTCTAATACTTTTGTCATGGACATTTTGTTTCTCTACAGCACACCTACAGTACTGTATGATAAATGATCACTGCATGTACTCTCTGTTCTCAACATTAATGACATGAACGCCACCTTGGAGGAGGTACATCGGTGTGGTGAGGCTCTGACAAAGGGAACGAGGAATCAGGCTGCAACAACACAAATTTATCCATGCATCCAAATTTCTTCATATTTCATTGATTTCCTTCACAATTTTAGTGAACTTCAGTTTAAAATTAGCAATCTGGGCTGTCACTAGTAAAAATACACATTCATAATGCAACAATTTTGGGCTAGTAGATGTATTTTTTCCTGCATGTTGCAGTCAGTTGACAGACAAATCAGGGCGTTGTATGTGGGTTTATTTTTGATTTGTATTATTTCTGTTTTTGTGTGTTTGCTTGTCTCTTTTTGTCTTGTTTCGCTTTTAGTTCCTGGTATTGTCTTTTGTTCTTACATATCTGAAATAAGGCACAATATTCACTTCACAGTAGTCTGTATTACCGATATGCACATGAAACATTTGAAACAGTTGTCAGACACGTATTAAAAGCATGCAGACTGTTGTGTTGTCGTGGTATATGCATTTTCTCCCTTGTAACCACACCTGCAGTATATTCCTCTAAACTGTTGAGGGGCTGTGACGATGATACACCTGTCAAGCATTTTATTGATGCAATAAAGTGACATTAAAAGTAACAATGTCAGTTTTATTTCGCTCACGTTATCTTATTTGTGGTATTTGAATAAGCTCAGTGTTATAACACAGCCTCCCATCATACTGTCAGAGGCTTTGTCGGTCTGAGCCTGGACTGGAGACGGACTACATCCCCGGGAGGAGCGCAAAGACCGCACTAGTCTGACTGACACTTATAACATTGGTGCCGTGACCTGCATCACCTGACCGAGACCGGCTCTCCAGCTGAGGTTCCTTGTTACGGGGAGGGTGTGGAATGAACGCAGGGTGGTGGGGGAAGACGAGGGGAGGAAGTGGGTTAAAATTGCTCCCCTGATAGGAGCACTATAGCCCTGGGCTCAGTCAGGGAAGCACTGTTCAATTAGCTCATAGGTAGTGCAGCTGTTCATCAAGCTGGCCGCTTACAGGGCTTGTGGGTTTGACACCTGAGTGCATCATTATGAGGGGGATATCAGTGACACCTGAGACGCCCCATTCGTTTGTTATTCCGGGTTATTATCATAAAGGGCTCAAAGTGGGAGAAGAAAAATAGTGCAACCCAGTTCTCAGTGAGCACCTAAATGTTGGGTTACTGCAGCCAAGCAGAAGGCCACAAGGGATATGGAGCCTTTAACAGCAAAACAATAAAGGAATTGATCTGGAGATTGGGACTGTGATGATGCTCATGAAGGCCTGTGCAGTATTTCACACTGTAAACATCTTACTGAAACATTAAATCTCACCCTGCCCCCTGTCTGGGAAGCAACAGCAGATGATGACCAGCTGGGATATTTCCTGATTTGAAATCGATAAAATTTGTTTCTTTTCCGTAAAATGGGAGCTAAGAAGATTATGCTTATAGGAATATTAGTGTGCGTTTATAGAGATGAATGCAGTGAGGAGGCTTTCAGACAGTGCTGCTACAGCAGCAGCACTGGAGACTCATACATCTGGCTGCTTACCCTGGAGTAATCAATCGATCGATCCTATCAGCTCATCATTACAGTGAGGGCTGTCCTTTTCATACTGAGAGTCGCCCTTTCCAATATGTAAACCCCCCATTTTGATATCGGGAGTAGGTTACGTTTCACAATAGGGCTCGATGCCGTGCACGCGCATGTTTTTACGCTCGCGCGCGCCACAGCGCCGTCTAATAGAGCATATATCGGCAGCAATGCCCCTTAATAAGTGGGCCTGGGTACCCCGTTAATACGATTTGCCACATCTCAGCGTTTTATTGAGCGATAATCACGTCAATTGCTGTGAAAGGTTATTATTATTGTTGTTATTATTGTTATTATCACTATCCCAAGCTACGCTTTCTTACCTTTGAGCAAAGCAGAAGAAGGACAAAGCCGCCAGAGCAGAGAAAATTCCACATAATTTATCTTCTTGACGACCCAACATCTCCACAAATCCTTAGATATAGTCTCTATAATCCAACCAGTCCAGTGGTCCTCCAGGAAATGCACAAAGTAAAACCTGGCAATTAAAAAATAATTGCCTTTATTTTAAAAAAAAAGGTCTAATAAACTACATCTACATGTGATGTCTTCATTAAAATCGTTTTAAAAATAAAAAAAATAACAATGTGGTAATTGGCCCCCGCTGTTTTCCCCGGCTATGGAAATCCGTGCAGGTCACAGAGCCCCTCGACCAACACCAGGAGATCAGACATCTTGCTCAAAAAACAGCATACACAATACTTTTAAAAGTGATGACAAGTATTCTTCCCCTTAAAAAAACAAACACTGGCATGAATGAGTGAGCGGCTGCCTCTCGACGATCAAATCGGCGGATGAAATTTCCCAGTCCAAATCTGCAGAAGAGGCATGGTTCCAGCGATGCTCCGGCGCCAGACTACTCCACGCACCGCCGCGATGTTGTTAAAAGATATTTGTTTGAGCTGGAAATCGGCTGAAGGGGAGCGGTGGCTTTCAAAAAAAAGAAAATCTTCATTCCTTTTTTTTTCCCTTTTCTTTTTTTTTTTTTTTTTTTTTTTTTTTAGTCCCCCCCGTTGCTGCTGCTGATGATGATGTAGATCAGCGCAAAGTCACTGAGGGGAAAATGCACATTGAAAAAGCACTGGGTAATATCTGATGCAGACGTCAGAGCAAGCTATATCACTCCTCTGGTGGAAGAAAAAAAAATTAGATGCCGAGAAATATGGATGGCCCCTTATACGCCAATGCATATCACGGTATCACATCACAGATGCTATTTGAAAAGTCCACTTGCCTCCGCTGTCCGACGTTAAATGGCGTTTCAACACGTTAATGTCGTGCGCTCGGCTTCTCCTCGAAACACTGAGCAGATGACAGACATGCAACAGTCCGATGAGACATGATGAGGATGTCTCCTTTCGATTTTTTTTTTTAGTTGAAATTAAAATGATGTCCTAGCCTACTGAGGAGAGGGTTGAGGGGAGGGAGAGAAGAAGGGGGGACACCTAAGGTGAATTCCTTAGCGACAGCCTGTTCATGCGCTGTCTATTCTCTCTGAAACGCATTAGGATGCTGGGAGTGTGTGCCGGTGCGTTTCCATGCCTTTCTTCCACTTTGACAAAAAAATAAGATATTTAAAAAAGAGACATGCACCCAAATACACGAACACCCGCAATTATTTTTTGAATTATTTGTATTTTTATTTATTTAATATTCCATATTACGCACCAAGAGTCGCTCTGTTTTGTATGTGAAACATAAACATCCTTGCTGGAAATTGGCTAACGCGCACATCACAATTCAAGAATCACACACGGGCTTGTGTTTTATACAGGAGGAGGAGGTTTTCTTCAGGGATCTCTGTGCTGTCCAGTTGCTAAGCAACCCCAGCCAGCACTGATGCAGTTGTGGTGGTGATTCGAAGGCTATGCGCAAAGGCTCATTTAAAGGAGCAGACCCGATGCTGTCACCACCGCTGGGGTGTCAGTGGGACAAAAGCAGATACAGCAACTGATGTAGCATGGAGCCATTTCTGTTATGATAGGGAGGTGGTGGTGGTGGTGGTGGTGGGACACCATTTAGCCTACAGTAATACATGTAAAAGAAATGTGTCAGGGATACTGCACTACTTTTGCTCCATCATCATTGTCCCACTCCTCATCATCATCCTCATCACCATCGCTGTCAGGGCCACTGTGATGAATCAATCAGTCTATAGTCTCGGATTTTTTTTGGAAACATGTTAATACTCAACAGGTATTTGTTGCTTTTGCATATTCTCTGCTGTCTTCCTTACCCAGAAATGAGGAAACTGCAGTTTGTTGCTTTCATAAGTGATGTCACAGCACTGAGCAAAAAAGATGGGAATTGGCAAAGAAGGAAAAATTACAATGATAGTGATGTTTTTGTGGTTTGGACAATAACATCTCCCTTATTTCAGTGTCAATGTAAATCAAAAATGTAGAGTAATTTTATATTTTGTTTTATTTTTTCTGTGCTCGAGGTTTAGAAGAGACACGGCCTATAAACTAGACGATCATGAGACATAATGTGGACATTTTTTTAAAAGAAAATGGGGTTGCAATTACTGTACATCAAAGAACAACACCCTGACTGACTGACCATGACCTGGCACCCAAGGGTGAGCAATTAGCATAGCATGATCTGCAAGACACAGTCTGGCTTTCACAGTTCATACTTGTTGCATCACAGGAGTGAAAACAAGCTGTCATAGTTTGATGGCTGTAAATCTGTGGCAAAGTATCAGGGACTAAATCAGTAAATTGAGTGTGAAAGTTCAGTTGTGACATTAATTGTTTAAAAAAAAAAAAAAAAAAAAAAAAAAACTAGCCAAAGAAGACCATGGCATGTGGTTAACGCTTTGGAAAAAGTGGACCTATAGTTAAAGAAACAGTGTGTAACATTTCAGGGGATCTGTTGGCAGAAAATGAAATATATTAATTACTATGTTATCCTTTATCCTTTATTATTTGATCACCTGAAACTAACAATTGTTGTTTTTGTCAGCTAAGAATGAGCCATTTATATCTACAAGGTGAGTGAGTCCATCGACAGCAAGAAAGTATGCTGGGATTGTAGGGAGGGGAGGTGGATGGGTCCAACAAACACAAGGTTTTCATCCAGGAGACTGCTATTCATGTCCCATGTGTTACACTACAATTAGCTATTTGTTGAGTGTCATTTTCACTGTACAAACATAGTAGTTTTTAGCCCAAACATGTAGTTCTTTCCTAAACCTAACTATAGTGGTTTTATTGCCTAAACCTAAAGTGACACCAAGGGTAACTTTAGTGGTTTTGATGCTGAAAATAAAGTGACGGTAAGGGGGGGTGACAAAGCAGACGTATTGAGCGAGCAGGTCCTCTTCACGGAGCTGGCCGCCATGTTTCTACAGTAGCTCAGAACGGACAAACCACCCGCTGGTTATGGATGCTGGCAAATTCTCCAAACTGCACCTTTTTTTTTTAATACAACAAAATCAATTGAGTTCTTTAAGGAGTATTTGTGCAAAATAGCTTGCCTGCAAAGCGGTCTGCCTCATACTTGTGTGTGTTCATCTAAAGTTGTAATCTGATTTTAAAGGGGTCTTCAGAGACAGCACAATATCCTTGTCTGAAGTTCAACTGTCTACAACCACTAAGGAAATAAGCTTAAATAGTCATTTCATTTGTGCTAAAAGGAGGGTAATGTGATTTTTTTTTTTTTTTTTTTTTGACCATGCCCCAGATTTAGATTTTCTCATCCTTTTCTTGTGGAATTTTCTGTAAAAATTGATTGAACAGATCAAATTATCAAAATAGTTGACATCAGCAACAGCCTTCTGTGGGCTAAATGGATGATAAAGGTGCATTTTGCCATATGCAGGGACAACAATCACATCTCAGTATCAGGACTTTATTTTTCCAATAGCTAGTCGGACTGATAATAGATGAAGATCTTTAGGGTTAGTTGGGATTGCACATGTTGCCTTCACTTTATTCTGCATTAATTATAATAAAGCATTATATTATCTAACCTATAATATAATGCCCCTTCAACACAACCCAAACTGTTCTACTCATGGGTAAGGCAAAAAAAATCACAGTGGAGAAATTATGGGGGAGGATGTTGAATCTTTTTCTAAGTCAAAGGGAGGATCCAAAGAATGGAGAGTGTCTTGTTTTCTTAAGAAAACACCCCTCCAGTAATTTTCATACAATCCCTAAATGGAGAGAAATACTGTCTGTTTGTAACCGTGTAAAACTAGTAATTCAGTGGGCTTTCATGCTTGAGTCTATGGTAGATATTGAACTAGTACCAGACTGGTTTTCAAAATGGGATTCAGTGATTTAAATGCAAATTATTCACCAGGCAATTTGAGAATAAACTAGCTTGACGTAATCTCGTTTTTTTAATCAGTCTATTCATGCATAGGTGCCAAGGCAACAGTAATTGTGTGCTGGATAATTGCTGAAAAGGCAGACTTGTCCATATACAGTATGTATTCTTAGAAGACAGGCCATCTCCCACAGTAGTGCCATTACAGTGGAGTTAGTGGCACCACGCTAGATGGATCCCTACGATCTCTGGGCATGCTCAGTCTGTGTTTTCCGCCACAGTCGGCCTCGCTCACAATAGTGCTTCCATTCACAACATTCCCTGATTACTGCAATTAACTTTAATTGGCATCTATGACAAGGAGATCCAAGCCCCTGAGATGTACCATGCTCTTTTATGCTCCATTCATATGTTGCATAACACATGTGAGTTACTGGGTCACCCCATGCTCCTACGATATAAATAGTATCACATGGTTAATGCATTGGTGCCTTCCAGTCACTCCCTGTTCCTTTTGCTGTTCATATCTGTCAACCACCCCAATCGACTAAAGTAACGGATGATATATTCAACTGGCGTGTTCGGAGATGTTTCATCCTTTCTTCACGCAACTTCACCAACAGTCTGTGACAAAAATGAATATATGTGTTTCATAAAAGGGGCTGACTTAAAGAGGGTTTGCTTAATGTGTTGTGGGACTTTGTGTACTCCCTTTGATTAGAGAACACAATCATGGCTCGTCATGAAGAAGTTGAGTTTCATTTAAGGCAACACAGTCTGTAACTATGAGGTGAAATGACAGCTCTAGTTCATGTTTGGTCAGTCTCACTGTGAGAGGGCTCTCCTGAATCAAATCTGGTATCACAGCTGTCTCACCTTGGTTTGCCAAAGCAGAGCAGGAGACCTCCCTGGAGAGACAGAGACTGCAATATTGGCCTGAGTCAAGCCTGAACTTGATGACCTGTGTCTTTACTGTATTGTATTACCAAGCCTTGAGTTACCTGGACTAGACTAGACCAGATTTTTTTGGCTGGGGTGGCCCACTTACATCTACTTTAATTACATTACAGTAGCTTACAGTTTCTTACATTCCTGTGTTTACATTTGTATTTTAAAAGATAAACAGACCTACCAATCTTTTACTTTATCTACTTGGCTCAAATCTAACTAAACTCTTCTTATATTTTGGCAGGCTAAGTTAGTCTGGCCAATTGTTACCTCTAAGGTTTAATACTGAATTGCATCCTTGGACTGTATATAAGAAGCGAATATGGTCCTGTTTTGAAGCCTTGAGTTTGGCATTTTTGTCACCATCTTGTTTTTTTGCAACCAGAAGTGACACAAGAGGGTGGAGCTAATAAGACATTTTTAGGTGACAAACATACATTACAATTAACTCTCATGAATTGCAAACACACTATGAAAGGGTTAAAATTGTAAGATGAAAACATGGACAATTCCTAGACCCAGACAACACTGTGGTTCCACCATTTCAATCACAAAGTAGCCACACCCGAAAGCATCCCCTGCTTTATGGTCTATTTGACTCTAAATGGGACCATGACTAAAATTACTAAATGAACATCATGCTGTATTGAAGAAGACTTGAAACTAGCAATCAAGACCATGGACTCATGTATGCAATGTTTACAGAGGTAATAAATCAATTTATAAATCAGTTTTATACAATCAGATGTTTTTTGCAACCAGAGGAGTCGCCCCCTGCTGGCTGTTGGAAATAATGCAATGTTGAAAGCACTTTTCAGACCTGGAGGTTGCCAACTGATTACACCTATAAACAAAAATCTGGTTTACTCATCATATATTTGGTTCCAACTATGGTCCCACCTCTGGCTGGGTAGATAACCAATCACAGTTAAAGATAATGGGGTGGCACCAGGCTTGGACAATCAGATTTCAGGCCACTACCTGGACAATGGAGGAGGAGGCAATGTGACCTCACCATAACAATGCAAACTGTCCTGGAGAAGGAAACAGATCCTCAAAAGTGAAACCAAAACATCGCCTCCTGGTGGTTGGCTGCAATATAGGTCATACGTCCCGGCCCCTCCATGTAGCGAATGGGAAAATTTAGTAGTACACGTTAAACAGATTTTTTCCAAAGATGGTTTCTGTCAATTTAGCTCAAGTGATAATTTTTCTGATAAGTTTAGTTTTAATTAGATATTTGATGCTATAAAAAGGGGATGAAGCGTTGTGATTGACAGTTGCTTTGAGGGAACTAATCAATGGAGCTGGAGGATCGGGAATCACAAGAGAGGTGATGTAACATCACGAGTGTGTGTAATAGTATGTAATATAATCAAATTGATTATAAATATAGTTCTAAAAATGTTATGATGTTAGTTTTGTTAATTTTAGCATCTTTCTAGCCAAACAGCTACAGTGGTGCTAACGTTGCAGCATAGCAAGCTGCGGACATGTTCGTCTTGTGATTGGCTAAGACAGGTGACCTCGGCTCCAGCCCCCCGATCACTACTGCGTAGACTCTGGCTAAAGATGATGTCAAAATCTCAAGATGGCAGCCCCTGTATCCGGAATATTTTGACTTCACTTTTGTACAGCGGGAGGAAGTGGAGACACGTCATCCATCCCATATACAGTATACAGTTGATGATGGAGACACATAGTCTGCCAGCAGCGTTCTAAGATCCATAGATGCTTTCAGTTCTAGTGGTTCCCACGGTCAAACACGAGCTAAACCTCTCTCAAACTGGGAGCTTAGTTGACCCCCTGACTCATGACCTAATTAACTGACTATAAAGTCAGAGTCAAGTTAAAACTTGTGATCTATGCAAACACTGTGCCAGGTTCTGTAAATAGGATTTTGACAGCATGTGAATCAGCTTTAATCTGTATAGATGCACTGTATGTACTGTATGACTAAACTTCATGATTATCTACTGTTCACCATGGAATCTACCACTGTGATCACACTGGCAGGTCAAATCAGCACCGCAACATCTCACCTCTTTCACTGTGTCACAGTGCAGCTGACAAGCTTTGAGAAAATGAAGGTTTGACTTCAATGTACATCACGCCATTCATTGACCGCAGTGACGAGATTGGAGGCTTTGAAAACACATGGCACGCGGCTCTGAAGCACCACCTCGAAGCAGGCTACCAGGCAATTGTTGCTATGCTACCGCAGAAAGCCCAATCAAAGTGCAGCGCGTTGCTCGTCGAGGCTGAACTGCACAACAATGTTCCAAATACTTGTGAGGAGCGCTGTTTACACTCGAACCATAGAAAGCACACAAGACCGGAGGAAAATGCATGCTAATGCTTCTGCTTTGTCCACCTCAGGTTTCTGCAGGAAATCATGTAAACAAGCCAGACTGATGCATCACATGAATCATATCCACTATTGATCATTATACTGTATGGGGTGTACTACAGGATGGCAGATGGAAATCCTGTATATAATTTATGATCTCAGACTGAATGACATCCACTCGTGATTATTAAAGGAACAGTGTGTAATATTTCAGAGGATCTATAAACAGAAATGGAATATAATATCCATAACTGTGTTTCCATTAAAACTAAGAACTGTGTTTTTGTTAGCGCAGAATGAGCTCTTGATAGCTACATAAGAAGACGGTCCTCTTTACGGAGTCCGCCATGTGGCTTCACCATGTTTCAACAGTAGCCCAGAATGGACAAACCAAACACTGGCTCTAGAGAGAGCTTTTCACATTTTTATGTTACCTGAAGGCCACCGTAGTTCTCAGACATACTTATGAAACTATGGTAACGTGAGCTGCAGGCTGTAAAACTGTTGTGCCGCCAGCCGCTGTCTGACCTAGTAGTGTTACTGTGGTTAGGATGGCCTCTGAGAGAGGCGAATGGCGTCACCACAGTTTTGCACTCGGCGGCTCACATTACTGCAGTCTTGGAAAGGGTGGAGTGAGCGGAGGGGTACTCAGTTGGTTGCAATCTGTATCGTCACCACTAGATGTCGCCAAATCCTAAATACTGTACCTTAACACATGGTCATAAAAATAACAGACATTCAGCTTCAACATCCTTGATTTGATGCTTGATTGATCAATTCTGATGTTAAATTTCTCACAGCGCTGTACCGATGTTTGAACATTATTGGGAATTCACAATAAAGTTCCTATCTCCTCTTCCTCTTCCTCTTGATTGACCGTAAACAAGGAAGTGGTGGCCCTTGAAGAAAGGCAGGGAAAAGGTAATACATATTTTAAAAATGATCAATAATGATGGCATGAGGTGCTTGTCCACAGGGGGATCTAAACAACACTAATCGGAGTGAGCTGAGGTTAGATGTGTCACACCACCCTCTTGTATTTTGTGCAGTTACAAGCAATGTGTGTCCGCAGCCAGCTTAAAGCTACAGTAGGTAGAATTGGAGCAAATAAAAGGTTATTTTATAAAATGGCTACTATAACCTGACAGTAATGCGTGAAACAGGTAATCTGAAAAAAATCATGTTCCTCTGTGTTGTCTAGTGTCCTCTCGGTGCTCCTAACGGCATCTACAAAGTTTCACAGACCAGAGGAAAACAACCAATCAGAGCCTCGATGGAGCCTTGCCATCCCTGAGCAGCTGTCAATCACTCACAAACTCTTGTACTGGTTTCAAACATCTTGTAGTGTACTAGCACTACTTTAGCTGTAAAATGAGTTTGTGACCTGGCAAGCATGTTGAGATCAGTTGTGGAATACCAAGTACCGCCCACCAGCCGGAGCAAACTTTCTCATTTCACAGCTAAACGGTAACTACAAGATGTTTCTGAAACCATTTTATACGAGAAATAGGCATTGCAGTAACAGAATACTGATTCATACTTTATCAACGCTGCCTAGTTTGACCACTTGATTGAAGTTTGCGAGTGATTAGCAGCTACCTCCATTGAATGAACAGCCAATAGGAACGCTCTCTCTGAAATGACCTGTGACTGGCTAAAGTCTCCTGTCATGGGCTAGATTTTTTAAAGCCTGAAATCAGAGCCATGAGGAGGTGCAGAAGTCTAGTTTTCCCTCAGAACACTTGAATTACAATATACTAAAAGGTTATTATCGAATTTTTGCCCAATGATGCCAAAAACATTCTGCCAACTGCTGTATTAACACACAATCTACCTGAGAAAACTAAGGGCTTGCCCCCCTCTGCAGGCGCCACAAAACTAACTGACCTGAAACACTCATCAGCTCCATCAGAGGCGTGCAAACCTCCAAAAAATCAGCATGGGCAAGGCGCAACACTTGATGCTAAATAGCTATTGATGGAGGACAAACACTAATACCAATCTGTAATTTCGTCCCATACCTCACTCATGTCCCTTTGCAACTCTGTGTGTTTCATTTATGGAACATTTGGGGAGGGGGGTACATATTTAACCCGACCCTTGTGGCCTTTTATTGATACCATCAAAATAATTAATTAAGTGTTTGTTAAGGTCTGACGTGAGGTTAATCTTCTCAATGGGTTATCAATATCAAAGCAGAGCCTCTGTGATGCATATGTCGTCGGGCAAAGTCTTTAGTCAGTAACGATGTTACATTACTTCCCCCTCTTGACAGCGAGGGTATGTAAGCGTGCTTGTTTGTCTTTGTATGTGTGAGTAGGTACATGTGTTTGTCATTGATTCCTCCTCTTTTCTTTCTTTTTTATACTCCATGTATCTTTTATATTACACTTGTCTTTCAGCTAGGTGGGTTTCAGCATGCAATTGATTTATCTCTTATCAAACATAGTCTCAATATATTTCTCCCTTAAAGCTGTAGAGGCTCCATTTGGTCATTGTCTTATTCCTCTGGCAATAAAGATAACTCATGTAATTCCCTTATTTGCTTTCAAGGTGTCCTCATTTCAGTTTTCCTTGAATTCAAATGTCAAAGCCTGATGCAACAGCCCTTCAGTCGTCTCCACAACACAGAAACAATGAATGTCAACACCAGAGCAAACACACAGATTCACCACTGCACGCCAAAAATATGTAGCATTTCATAAACAGTAGTATTCTATCAAAAATAGCATCCGTAGCATCCCTTCCTCTGTTCCCTATCTGTATTCTACGTGGGATTTCTGCACGGAACTCCTGCGAGAAAGGGTTAATGAATTCCTCACACAGATAGATATTGCCATGGAAACAGCTGCGTGACTGCTTACAGCTTGTATACACACAGGAGGGAGAAAAAAAAAAAAAAAACAATGGTGCCAAAGGTATTTTAAAATTCAGCAAGCAGAGGCTTTCCAGTGCACATAGCTGCATTTAAGACTTTTTTTTTTTTTTTTTTTAAACAAGCACGGAGCCACAAAGGAGTGAGGAGTAGCCACCTTGCAACCTCGACCGACCCCCCCATTCCTCCTCCATCACTCTCTCTCTCTCCATCTTTGAAATTCAAAAGGAATGTGATTGGCATTGGAGATGCATTTGCAATAGCCACAGAGTTAATGCATTCAAAAATATGAGGTCTGGATGTGGTAGATGGGAAATAATACCATGCTCTGTCATTTCCTTTGCAATAACAAAGTGCACGCACACAGCCGCTAAAACACACATGTGCGCGCACGCACACGCACGCTCTAACACAATTCCAGCAGAGAATAATTAATTCACAATATGAAACAGACCTAAGGCAATGTGCCTCGTGGTTGAGCTGAGAACGAAGGATAGATTGAGGGCCATGGTTCTTACGCTCTCAAATACAAAAAAAAAAAATGTACAAATACAAATACATAAACCAACGCATGGCTGCACACACACACACTGTGCACATGTACATGCAATAATTATTTACCCCTTAAGATTATACAATCCTTTCAAAATAGGTGGCACAGTACACCGTGAGCTGGTGGGATAACCTAATCCATTCCCCGAACAAAAACATGTTCTTTTAGTGCCATTAGCCATCCTCCCAATAGCGAGTCAATAGTCTCTGCCCAAATGGACTTTTATGCTTGAGTCTGCAAATATGACTCTATAGGTCGGTTTCTGCAGCATTCACTGCCGGCACTCAGTTGCTGAAGCAAAATAACTGTATTTAGATTCATAAATATTTTGAGGTGCATCGAAAAGCTTTTAGGCCCATAAAGAGGAGTTAGCATAGTGATGCAAGGAGCTGTAGGTGCAGCAAGCACACAGCGTGGATGGTGTTCAGTAAACAGACAAAGAGAAAAAGATGAATAAACAGGCAGAAACATTAAAACACTTTTTTTTGTGACTTGCAGAAATCGTTGCTCTCTGTCCATTTTGGACTAAAAGGTTCTCATTCACTTGTTTTTTCTCCTCATCCAATCAGAAATAAGAGCAGGGAAGTCTCCCAGGAACTGAACCACATTCCATCAGCATGTGTCCTGTCCATTAAGCTGGATGAAGTTTGTGTAGTATGTGCTCCGTTCTTTTAGGTACATACTCTATATTATATGGCAACCACACAATTGTTCATGCTTTATGCAAAAAGCAACGTGGTCATGTAAAGTCATGCGGCTGTAAGTTCAACCTTTTGCGTCAGTTCATTCTATTATTTTCATATTTGTTATTTTGAGTTACTGTGTTTCTTGTAATTTGGGTTAAAGGGGACATACCTTGCTCATTTCAGGTTCATACTTGCATATGGGGATTCTACTAGAATATGTTTGCTATGGGAGGGGGGGGTGGATTCACCTGTGTATCAGTTTTGTTTTTGTTTTTTTTTACTATTTTTTAAAGGCAGAATTGATATATTGCATGTGAACGTGACATCATACCCATTCTGTATCCGTCAACCAAATCAAACCACAGCTGGCCGCAACAAGGAAGTACAAAACAGCGGAGGGTCCGTGTGGATATGACCGTACCCTCATATTTTAAATCTACAGTAGAAAAAGCTACACATACAGTAAAGTATGGAAACACTTTGTGTTTCACACATCACCGGGAAAGCAGAGCTATAGATGTCATGGCTTAAGCCATGCACATCTAACTCTGTCATGGACAGGAAACATTATTGCATTGTAGTAACATGCAGTCAAGCCAGTCGTCACTCACATCTCTGTGATCAAACAGGCCAATATTACAACTGCAGAGCACCCATATACTGACATTTACGTTAAATGCATTCAAATGATCCGATGGAGCTGACCATGGATGTTTAAAGAGCGCTGACGGTAGATCTGGATGGACGTCTACACCTGTGACTATGTGTGACTACTTCAAATAAGGTGTTAACAAAGGGAAATGTATATACAAAATAATATATATGGAAATATTATTGATTGGATTGTATTCACCAGAGGAAATACCACTAATTTATGAGGGAAATGTCTTTACTCTTTGATGTTTGGGTTTCTGGGAAAAAACATTAATAAATAATTCCTGAAAATGACTGAAAGACAATATTTGACTTCACAACATCTCTGAAAATCAAACAGTTAATGTACTAATTTAGATATTTTTCTAATTAAAAGTTCCTAGAAATATATGATTAAACATTTTCCCATGGTCTGTGTTAAAAAAAAAAAGTTAACAAAAATTGCAAGAAATCATATTGAAATCACAATACTCCGTAGAATCGCAATACTTAAAAATCGTAATACATATTGAATCAGCTTCCAAGTATTGTGATAGTATCAACTCAGGAGATAGGTGTATAACACAAACACTGAAAAGTGTTTCATCATGTCCTGTTTTAGATTCTCTGCAAAAAAAAGGACATTTGCTTTACAAGTCTGTGATGTTGCTTTTCATTTGTTCCCTGTTAAAATAACAATGCAATCAAAATAAAACGTGAAAATGAATTCAAGCAGGCACAGATGAATATGATCCCATCAAGTGTTAACATTCACTCGACAGAAATGAATTCAAGTTATTTTCAGGAATCAACAAACACCGGCTATAATTAGTCAGGGAGTGTCACAGGCTGGGGCTCACACGGGATCAGTCGTTTCATAATTTGAGCTCAGACCGATGCATCGGCCCATTCTGTTGAGCCACATTCATCCAGGTTAATTAAAAAGGAGATGGACTTCAGCAATCCCCTCGTGACACAGCAGGACGAACTGTGGTCAAGTATAATTACACAGCTGTAAGCAGATCATAATTGGATAATAATTTTTTAGCAATTCCTTTCGGGATCCATTCCTCCACTGGGAGTTTTTAATTGATGAGATAGCTCACAGCTGCCAAGAAGTTACAAGATTAGGTGACTATCATAGCTTATCACACAGGCACAGAGAAGTAAGTCATAAAGCGAATTAGTGGGAGGCTGTGTGACTGTCAGGCAGGTGCGTGAAGAGATATTATCTTATTTGCTAAATGAGCCATGGATGGACACTATCATTTTTTTTATAGCCAGACATTACACACCAGGCTTGGCAGTGACGTGCAGGTAAGATATTAAAGGTGTATTTATTACAGTAGGCCTTTTCAGTAAATCTTAACGTTTCTATTTTTGACAAAATAAAAATGTGAAGGTCCATGACAAAAATGCATCTCTGGTGAGCTCTGTGGTGACAGTGCACAAGATGTCAACTTTTTTCTTTCATAAGAAATACAACTTGAAAATCTAAAGTGTTTAATATTTTGTTTTTAAGTTTCTCCACGTTATCCACACTCTGCATGCTATGGAGGACCCCCTGCTCATAAGAACTCGCTAATACTTCATGAACACATGGTCATTTAAAGGTACACACTTAATTCAAGGAAATAGATTCAAAGAAATAGTTTGGCATTTTGGGAATTATGCTTTCTTGCTGGGAATTCGATGAGAAGATCAATACCACTCTCATACCTGTACACTATATATATATATAAAGCTACCACCAGCAGTCGGTTAGCTTAGCTTAGCATAAAGACTGGAAACTGGGGATAACAGCTAGCCTGGCTCTGTCCGAAGCATAGACTGTATATAAGAAGTGGATGCAGTCACTGTAATGTCACTTATTGGTTTGTGGAATTTTAAAGTTCGGCATTTTGGCCGTCGCCATCTTGTTTTATTGCAACCAAAAGTGACATGAGAGGGTGGAGCCAAGTACAATTAAACATTGAATGACATATTTTTAGGTGACTTTCATGAACTGAAAACACACTGTGAAAGGGTTAATGTTCTAAGAAGAAAAGACTGACAACTCCCAGACCGGACAACGCTGTAGTAATGACCTGTCAATGACAAGGTAGCCACGCCCGAAAGCCTACCCTGCTTAATGGTCTATTCGACTCTAAATGGCACCATAATTTACTAAATGTGCATCATGCTGTCTTGAGAGTTTTTCAGCAAGACTTGAAACTAGCAATTGAGACCATAAACTCATGTTTACAATGTTTACTGAGATAATAAATCAAGTGAGAAGTCGGCTCATTTTCTCATAGACTTCTATACAATCAGACTTCTTTTTGCAACCACAGAAGTCGCCCCCTGCTGGATATTACAAAGAATGCAGGCTTTAAGGTGCATTGACTTCACTTCTCAGACCCGAAGGTCACCCACTGGTCTGAAGGTAACAAAATCCACCTACCAACAAATCTAAATCTCACTAATTAATATGTGATATCTTACTTTAATCCATACAAAAAAACTGACATGTTAAAGGAACATACATTATTATAGTTTTAGGGAGGGTTATGTGAGGGACTAGTTCTTGTTCAGGAGCAGTGATTTCTTGAAGTCCTGTTGTTGCCGTGATGTTGCAACATGTTGCAACATGTCCAAATGTACAAAGCGTGATGACACACCGTGACGACACCCCGTGCACATTATATTATATTTATTATTGTATGTTAAACTTTTTAATTTAAAAGAACTCTCACATGTCAAAGAAAATGCACAAGAGAGTAACAAAGATATTCTTTCTCTCACTAGTCATTAAAAAGGAAGATCATACATCCAACTCATTCTTGAAATAACTGTGATGATTAAGGATTTAGCACCTTACATGTTAGGCTGACATAAAAAAAAACAAAACATTTCTGATTACATTAGGAAATCAGCTTTAGAAGTTGTTGTGACTTGTCACCACGTCAGCAAGCAGGAGGTTCTCACTAATGTCCCCAGGTCACAAGTCTCCATCATTCGCACCTCCAGAATAACGACTACCAGCTGTTGTGGCTGACATAAAGCCACATTCTGTCAGGAAGTATAAGTGTTAATTTGTCATTTCCTGTTGCATGCTTTTATTTTCCACTTCCTGTTTTGTTTCATTCTACCTCTCCTCTCGTCGTCACTTCCCCCTCCCTCATCCCCTCCTCCTAACCCCCTCCCCTTTATCACCTAGCCCTCCTCCACCCCTCCCTTGCCCCTTCATATCACCTCCCCACAAAAGCCCCCTTTTCCTCCTTCCATCTCTTTCCCCTTACCACCCCCTTTCCTCCAAATCTTTAACCCACACCACCTTTCCTCCTACCTCGTTTGTTTCTCCTCTCCCCTCTTCCACCTGCCAACCTTTCGCTTCCCTTTAACCCCCAACCTTCCTACCCTCACCAACCCTCGCGCCCACCTCCCCCCCCCCCCCCCTTTCAACACCCGCCCCCGCCCCACAACACCAGCCTCAAATCCCTCCCCCCCCCCCCCCCACCCCCCCCCCCCCCCCCTTCCCCCCTCCCCCCTCCCCCGCCCTCACCTCCCACCTTCCCCCACCTCCCCTCCTTCAACCCTCATTTCCCCCCCTCCTCCCCCCGCCTCATATTACCCACCTCCCCCCGCCCCACTGGCCCCCCGATCCACTAATATCCCCTTTCGATTCACCCCCCCCCCCCCCCGCCTCGCCCGGCCACCCCCCCCCCGCGGCGACCGCAGACACACCCCCCTTCAATCCCGCACCACCGCCCCGACCCCACACCCCGCCCGTCATCGCCCTCCCACCCCACCCCGGGGCGCCCCCCGCCCCCCCCCCCACCCCCCCCCCCTCTCTCCCCTTCCCCCGCCCCATCTCCCCAGCACCCACCCCGACACCCGCCCACCCCCGGCCTCACCGGGCGCCGCATTTTTCCTTCTCCTAGGCCACCGGCCGGGACCCACACCCCCCCCCCCCCCCCCCCCCCCCCCCCCCCCCCCCCCCTTTTTTCTTTCTGTGGAGGTGATTTTCCCAAACCTTCCCCCATATCCCCCCCCTCCAAACCTTCCCCCCAAGAAACAATATGACCAAGACTCTCCCTTAAACTTGAGGAGTGGCCCACTCTGGAGCACCGCCGCGACCACACACCACCCCCACCAACCCCACACAGCCCCTTAACATCACCTCCACCCCCACCACCCCCCCCACACCACCCCCCCCCACCACACACCCCCCCCCCCCCAAGGCCCCCCCCCCCCCCCCCCCCCCCCCGGGGGGCCCCCCCCCCCCCCCATCCCCCCCCCCCCCCCCCCGGCCCCCCCGCCCCCCCCCACCCCCCCCACCCCCCCGGGGGGGGCGGGGCCGCGGCCGCCCCCCCCCCCGCCCGCCCCCCCGGCCCCCCCCCCCCCCCCCCCCCCCCCCCCCCTTTCTCTGCACCCAGCGAAAACCGTATCGTATCACGCTCCCGGCCCCCAACGCGCCCCCCCCCCCCCTCCCCCCCCCCTCCTATAGTTCCCCCCCTTTCTCCCCCTCCCTTTCTCCTTTTTCCCCCTTCCCCAAAGCATCCCCCCCATTTCCCTGTCTAAATCTTTATACCCAGTGAACTAACCTACCTTTTTTACCTTCCTTAGCCTCGTGATTTGGATTTTGTCTGCCGTTCTCCTCCATCTTTACCTCCAAAAAAATTTTTTTTTACCTTGGACCTTTTCATTCTCATTTGAATCCACTCCAGTGTTACCTTCCCACATTCAGAATTCCCAATTATTTCTGAGACACTTGAACTATCTGGGAGGTGGAGTTCCTAAAGAAAATCTAATGATTAGGTCATATATAGTAACTGGTTCGAGTACAAAATGTCTTGTGATGCCGGTCGGTTACTCATAACATCGCCCTCCATCTTGAAGCAGGTGAAAATGGAAGTATACAGGAGGGAGGAAATGTCTTGAGATTCCAATGAACACTTCCAAAATAGAGGAAATCTCTGCACCTGGTGAGTTGTGTTGATTCACTTGTATTGATCAATAATCCTATCAACCCACCGCAGATATATTATGGTCATTTTGTGTGACGGGGCAGTAAAATCTTACTTATTACCCCTTTACAGTAATGTGAGCTGTTATTTATTGCAGACATTATTTAACCTGATATTCGCTTTTGAATCAGCGCTGTTTGTGTGCTGCGTGTGCTGACCTTGAGCCTCTGTGTTATCGCCACCCTTCTTTCATTATAAATATCTGGACGTGCGGCACACAATCCTGAAATTAACATAAATTTTACTTTCCAACGAAAATGTGCTCGCCAAATTAATAAAGCGGAGGAATTCAAATAAAGCGGTGACAGTGTTCTAGTAAAATGAAATGTCAGTGAAATTGATGGCTTATATTTCAGTGGGTGTACAAGCTATCTACCTCTTTTTATGCAGCTGGTCTGGAGCATCTGGAAGGAAAAGTGCTGTCTTGGCAGTTTGTTTGGTTTTTTTGCTTCACTGAAGCAGTCAGTACATTTATTGTATGTAAAGGATACCGCTGTTAAATATGTGTGTGTGTCAACATTATTTTGTGAATTTAAAGTCTACTCTATTGAGTGTTACATGAGAAATCACAGTGAACAGAGCACTACACACAGAGTAAATGAACCAACAACACTATCTAAAGGTAAAATATTTTCCTCCTTTATTTCTATATTTGTTTTGGGTCTTAGAGTTGTTACACTGATGGTTCTCATCACCTTTCACTGTGATCTACATGCAGCTACAAGAAGGATTTAGTTTAAATGATCTGATGACATGTTTCCCATGTCCTAAACCTAAATCATCCAAAATGCTTCCTATATTGTAATACCTAATGATTTCTGACTGGTAGCAACATGTACTGCATGTTCCTGTTGATCTAATGTCTACAGTAGATATATACATTATTTTACGTCTATCAACCTGAGTACACCACTAAGACAGAGATGTTGCTGTATTATTTCTGTAAATAAACTATTCTCTTTGCAAACTGAGCTGTAAGCATTGACCCCATACTCAGTGTTATTACAAAAATATACAGTGTTATATACAAAAATGATTTTTTTTTTTTTTTTTGCCAGTCATCACTTGTTAAATTATATTCCCAAACTGGGAGGTAGGACATCCACAAGAAAAGTCTCAGGGGCCACTATGGGATAGGAAATTTTCAAAAGTTTCAAATCTAATATTCTGAATACGTAATTAAGATACTATCATTTTGTTTTCTCCTTGTCATCCCCACTCTGCATGCTACAGCTAAGAACTCGGTAATACTTCATGGCTTCACATAGGGGCACAAACAATACAATTTGAGGACATTTAAAAGGTACACACTTAATTCAGGGAAATTAATTCATTGAAATAGCTTGACATTTTGGGAAATATGCTTGTTCACTTTCTTGCAGAGAGTTCTATCAATACCACTCTCTGTACACTAGACTGGAAACTGGGAATAACAGCTGGCCTGGCTCTGGATGCAGTCACTGCAGTGTCACCTATTGGTTTGTAGAATTCCATTTTGAAGCCTTGAATTCGGCATTTTGGTCGTCGCCATCTTGGTTTTTGGTCATCACCATCTTGGTTAATTGCAACCAAAAGTGACACGAGAGGGTGGAGCTAAGTACAACCAAATGCTGAATGAGACATTTTTAGGCGACCAAAATGTTATAATTAACAATATCCACTAAACCAAATTATATTTCAAACCTCATATTTTGAGTACGTAATTAAGATAAAATGCAGTTATACGTCAGCTTAATAAAAATGTTCATCTATCCCTGTGGTTCTGTAGGATGAGCTACCTTGAACTAGTGAACTTGATGTGCCACCTGTTGACGTGTTGCACGTCCTTTGCAGTACAATTTTCCATCTAGTTCAAAGATCTCTGGATAATTTGCCTCCCAACTTCCTAAATTTCATTTTTGGTTTTTGTTCAGGTTCATCTGGTTCTTTGTCAGTTCAATAAATTTGCTGATGTTAACGGGTTAATTACACTTTTCACCCCAAAGTCTAACAACATTTGCTTCACCTCTGTGACTCTAAAACAGATTCCTGTGCGCACACGAGTAAACACACCAACACAAGTGCAACGCTGTCTTCTGTAGTGTTGTAATACAGCAAATATTTAAAAAGTATTTATTTTGGAGTGCACATTTTGCTGTTTGATGTCCCTATATTTTACATGGTGGCCACTGATAACAATCTTTGCCAGTTTCTCAAAATGGTTGCCAATGGCAATGTTGCATAGATATTTTAGTTACATAATATTAATCAATGAAAACTGAAATAATTGTTGGGTTTTATGGAACGGTAATGTGCAGCACACGTCATGGTTCAGGGCATTTCTTCAGACACAGCAGCCTGCTGACCTTCAGACCCCATGTTTCAGGGCTGCAGCTAGCTGTACATATACACATAGATACCTAGCTGTAGGCCTACATGGGAAAATCCACCAAAATTTCAAAAAGTGGCCTGATAATTCAGCTCTATCATGTTGCTTCAGTTCTGCTACAGGCTTCAACCTTGCCAGTTTTATCAGGGTTGAAGCTATTAATCACATCTCAGTCCACAGTCCAATCCGCCTTCATGTGCTTCCTTGTGGCCTTGCTGGCTGCTCTAGTGCTGCAACTCCACAGATAGCTAGAAGACACCAACATTTTCCCTTCGCAATTACAATTATTCCTGTTTTTCCCGACCTTGCCAGTAAGCTAAACCCATCCTTGAGCACTCCTAAGATTGCAGTTAAGCCTTCCTTGGCTGAGACTTTGATGAGACGGAGACTCTGGAGCCTCCTACAGAAACCAGGCAGGCTAACTATTTGGACCCCCCAAGGCCAACCGTCTGGTAGCAGGCAAACCCACGCTTCTGAGGCCTTTGTAACTCCTCAGCCACTCTGCTGGACAGATAAATTACTGGGCCCACACATTCAGAGCCAGAACAATGAGCTTAGCTGCTGCACTCCAGACTAGCTATTGTACATTATGTTACTGGCTGACCTGCAACAAAGGTCGGTCACGGGAGAGGAACGGCGAGCCCTGGATGGTCATTGTAGTCCAGAACCTGTTTAGTATAATAATATTTAATGGGTAAGGGAGTAGCAGAGACAGTGGTGGGCCACTGTTGGAGATGGCTTATGTACAGTATAATGACCAACAATAACCACCACCACCACCACTGTGTCTTGTGGAGTGGAGTCAAGAGTACTATTCAGAAATGGACACAGTCCAGAACAAATATGACAGCCGGTCCACGTTAACTGTAATCGTTATCAAAGCATAATTGCCTGTACTTAGCTGATCTATACCAGCATAATAATATTAACTGCTAATAAACCACTCATTATATTAATCTATTTCATTGTGTTTTTACTGTAACTGATGTGAACACACTTGAGTTAAATCACAGCCAGGGGTCCAAGAAAATTTGTAGTATTAATTGGACCTCATGCAAGAACATTTTCTTATTCTTGTCTTGACTTTGTCTTGACTTTGTCTTACTTTTCGTACTGTGGGCTTGTGCGAGTGTGCCATATCAGAGTCAACAAGAGCTCCTCACTTCAGAGTACAGAAGCACAACAGCCGCCATTTTGGACTGAAAACACTTACTATATTTATAATATTTTATTGTTTAACACAGGACATTTTGCAGAATATGACAATAGAATGGAAATAATTTTGTTTTACTTTGTATGGCACTTTTTAAGCAGACGTTTAGTCACTTTCAGTCCAAAATGGCAGAAGTGTAGTTTTGCTGATGGGTATAAATGACCTGCATAAACACTGATGGACGCCACCTGTGCGTAAATGAACGTACCTTCATGAGAATCATAAATTAGCATAATTAAAGCCCCAGTGAGGTCATGTAAGGTTAAGCATCCTGCCCCTTTCACCCGTTTCTGCCAATATATCAGCACGCTGTCTATAGATGCTCTTTTCCAAGATATTTTATACAGTTTATGGGCCTGACGCGCATCCAAAAGAAGTCAGCCACGTCTGTGAACACTTCCCGTTGACCTTATCATATACTGAGACTAATTATCCTTCCATTAGTGTGTAATTTAAGTCATTTTGCAGTTTGAGATGTTCGTATTGATACTGTAGTGTAGTACAATGGCCAATTTAAATTAATGACGAGATTGTTAGGCTATATGAAAAGGCTATTCGTAGAATTCCTCATTATCCAGTCAAGCAGGATAATGTCAACATAATTATGAAGTGTGATTCATATAGGACTTTCAAACTCAAAATTGCTTCAAAGTAGTGAAATATTCAACCCACCAGTGAAAAACGTAGGTTTGGATAACAGTAGACTAATTGACCATGACTCCTAAAACAGGTCTGGACCACTTGTGAATTGTGAGAGAGAGAAAATTCAAAATATAAAAAAAATGGTGAATGTGACAAATTCTCCTAAATCATTTGCACAAGCCACTTAAGAACAAATCTGTTATATTGAGTTGCTTATTTACTCTTAGACTCGTCTCCCAGCATTACAACAAGCCCTCATATTTGGTGTGGTCATAGAGAGAGTGGAAATCAGTTTCCCCCTTGCTTTAAAAAATGGCTAAATGACATGGTTTCATGCCCATACCTTGAAGAAATTCAGTACACTTTGTCCAATGCCCTTCCCAAGTTTCTCAAGATCTGGAGACCCTTTATTGAACACATCAGGACAGAGAGGTGTCAACCTGGGAACTCATTGTGTCAAAATGTGCTGTACTGTACAGTCAGGATTTCAGTTTTCTGGCCTTTGTCTTGGGCCTTCCTTGACCTTACTTGGTCTTAGTTTCCATGGACTCTTTCCACTTGGGGACATTTCATTCGTCACATGGACTGACATGCACTTTTCTGTGAGCTAGCAGTTTGTTCATTTGTTTTGTTTTATTTTATTTTGTTAAATTCTGTCATGTCTATTTGCTTTTTTGTATTGTAAAAAGTGTAAATCTTCATAAATAAAATATGTCAAATCTCTTCCTATGTGTGGTTCTTGCAGGAGGCTCAGTGGATTTCTTTTGACTTCTTTTTCTTTTGACACTTGCTGCTAAACGCTCCGACCTTACAGGATGAATAGTTTCCAAAATATTATCCTATTAATATGTTGTTCAATCATTGATCAGCAGTCGATAACTTGTAAGATTTATTTATAAGCATATATACTGTCACTAGGCAGTTAGCTTGAATGAAATCATCAGAAAAATCTGAAAAAATCTGTCTGAAAAACATCCTCATACTGAAGACCACACAACACAGGAGTCATCATGACACCATCATG
This sequence comes from Pterois miles, assembly GCA_947000775.1. Taxonomy (NCBI): domain Eukaryota; kingdom Metazoa; phylum Chordata; class Actinopteri; order Perciformes; family Scorpaenidae; genus Pterois; species Pterois miles. The sequence goes on along the minus strand of CAMQGK010000052.1, from coordinate 13,981,457 downwards.
ATCAGACAGGATGGGGGCCCTTTTAGGCATCCACACCCAGGCCCATCACCTCGTTATCTGTCTATGGGTATAAATTGCACCATTTAACAGCAAGTGCCATTACTGACATCCTGGATGCCACGATCTTAAATCACACAGGTAGCAGGCCGCCGTGGTGTACTACAATGTGCTGTAGCTCGCTCATATTTCAGCCATGTGATCACATCAGCAGAGGGAATAACCCCGGTGACGCTTTCAAAGAGGAAATCCCCCATACTGGAAAAACAGGAAATCACAATAGTTTTCCTGGCAGGAATACAGTGCTGCTGATATTTTTAGTGACAAAAACAATGTTGTCTGGAATCCTTATATTCAAAGAGAAAAATAGATTTAGAGAAACTCAAATCTTTTGACATGGGGTGTAGTGGTGACAGCAGATGCCTTGTTCAGACACTGGCCTGATTTCAATTTGGTCACTACACCCTCCCACTCTGTGACGCACTGAACTCCGTTTGTAGTCACACTCAGGGCGAACAGTATAAATACAGCGGCCACTTTGGGGCGAACTTCTAGATAGCTAAATCAGAAATACTTTAAGTTGATAATGTCTGTATGGCAACTAAAGTAGAATAAATAAAATGTTTATCTTAGTTTGAGCAGTTTACGAGTAAAATTTTGTACCAGTAGTCACACTGAACTTACGTTGGATCGTGTTCCATGATGAACACACGTTGCACGTCGTCATTAAGGGCAGTTGCTTAAGTTGGCATCGATGCAGGCTCGCTGTCGGAGGGTTTTATAACCTACTTCCACTCCCCACTAACTGGTTTTGGATGGCACTTAATACAGCAGACCCTCCATGTGAACGTGCAAACAGAGAGGGTTGGGAGATGGTGGAGGGGTGGTTTGGAATTGGGCCACAATGGCCTTGTTCAGTGGACCACAGTCCGCTCACTCCAGATGAATTATTTGAAAGCACCTCACTGTCTCTCTTGCTTAAATCTTCATAAGGGGAGGTCTGTTACCTGGCAGCATAATAGATACAGATGCAGCAGATTGCAAATCAGCAAACATGCAGGGGGACTTTTTTTTTTTTTTACCCATCATGCATGCTATTGATTGAGTGATGGCCACTCATTTCACAGAAGTGATGAATTTGCAACCAGGTGCCCTCTTCCAACTGATATCCTACTAGCAGAGAGGAGACTGGAGCCACTAGCATGGCTGCAAATCTATTCACTATACAGTGCCCCTACCTTTTGTCATTTATTTTACATTGCTCATATAAGCAGTGTGCCTGGATGGCATCCATACAATTCAGATCACTATACTGTATAAAACCACTAAAGCACATCATCTGGGTCATCAAATCACAATCCAAGTCTCCAGATCCACCACTTAATCTATCCTGGAATAATTGGATGATAGAAATCGCAGCGAAGCAACTGAGGCCAGCATTGTCTGCCCATTTGACACTATGCTAACTACACAAAGAGCTCTCATGTTTGACACCAATATATGCAGTCGTAGTGGCATATTGCCACTTTCAATTCTGTTGTTGACACTTCTCTATAGATTTCTTGCTGTCTTCTCTCTCTGTTCATCTGCATAGATAATGAATGGGATGTTGTCACGTTGCGGCTTTCGCCCTTGTTAATGGAATTAAGACTTTGAAATTGCCATCTTCTGCATGATGCATTTTGTTTTGTCAAACTAGGCTGAGAAAGGCACTGTGTGTGACTACAGTAACTTATTGTTTCCAACATTTATCTTTGAAATGCAGAACAAAAAAAATTGAAATGACTCATATGACATTTGGGGTTAACTGAAATATTGTATGTTCTTCACAAAATGTAACAGAAGTGTGAAATGACCCGAGGTCAATGTGGTTTCAGTCGCAAGCAATCAGCAACCACTGTACTGTTCACGCCTCATTGGCCTCACTGATTGTGATGAGATCAATAAATGGATACCCCGGGTGAGGGAGAGGCTGGATGTTAAACTCTTCCTTTCTTTTCCTTAAAAACTGCATCATTTGATGTCAGTAATGACAATAATATACATATTATGAAATTAATTGTCATAATTAATGTAATGATGTAAATAGCGATTAATTATATTGCCTGATTATGAGTATAATTTAAAACCTACTGTACATTATCTATCAAAGGATTTGGTTTAAATAAATCAATAACATAATGTGCCTTGTCTTGCTGGCAATTGGCCATTTTATACAACAATATAATTCATATGAAACCATTGGCATGTGCCAAATCCTACATACTAATTCAAAACAGTATGTACTCCATACTAGTCTTCATTGTATATTCATTTAGCAGTTAGTATTAAAAAAATACTTTTCCATTTTATACTAACAGAAAATGATACGATACATAATACATGGGGCTGTCTCACCACCATTCACAATTTATACGACTTTATTCAGCTGCGAGCAGATCCTCCATTTCCTTTGTGAGTTTCATTGTGGCAGAATGGTGTCCATCCACAACACACTCAAGAATGCATTTGGTCTGTTTTGAATATACTTGATGAACACAGTACATATTCAAAATTTGCTTAGAATTAGTAATGTAGTATGGAATTGGGACATGTTATTTGTCTATGAGGCATGATAACTTCAGCTTTTACTCCCAGTATGAGCAGTGAGGCACTATGGAGCCGTTAGCCCAAAACGAATGTAAACACAATTCCACAGTACAAGGTCGTCAAAGTTAATGTTATGTTAATGTTAATGTTAAAGTTAGTCTAATGTGTTAATACAAATTCGTTTTAAAATCACTAATTTCTTAAACACATTAACGCAACTTGTGATTTTGGAGGAACAAAACTAGACTGAAGTAATCCATTGGTACCAACAATGTCATACTGGCTTCTTGTTAAGGGGGTTAAATAATGCTCCCAATGTTATATTTTGAGGGAAAAATGGCATGGCCATTTTTTTTTTTTTTCTCTGACCTCAAGATATGTGAATGTAAATGGGTTCTCTGGGTACCCACGAGTCTCCCCTTTACAGACATGCCCACTTTATGATAATTACATGCAGTTTGGGGCAAGTCATAGTCAAGTCAGCACACTGACACACTGACAGCTGTTGTTGCCTGTTGTAGTTTAACATGTTGTGATTTGAGCTTTATGTTAAATACAGTACCTGTGAGGGTTTGTGGGCAAAATTTGTCATTGTTTTGTGTTGTTAATTGATTTCCAATAATAAATATACACATACATTTGCATAAAGCAGCATATTTGCACACTCTCATGTTGATAAGAGTATTAAATACTTCACAAATCTCCCTTTAAGGTACATTTTGAACAGATTAAAAAACAGATTAATTTTCATTTTTACATAATCGTGATTAAATAGTTTAATCAATTGACAGTCCTATTTAAATTATAGATTTATAGCCCAAACAACACTGATCTAATGTTTAAAGTGTTTCATGGTTGAACATGCGGTATTACAGCAAATAAAACAGAAGACAACTATAGAGCAAGAGACAACATAAGATAAGATGGGTCAAAACACAAATTTTACAACTGTGTAAAAGCCTCAATTTCCTAGAACCTTTCAGGAAGATACAGTGAATTATCATCTGCGTAGAATGGAAATTCAATTACACATTGTACGTTACAATAAGAATAACTGTATATTTGCAAATTTACTTTGATGAAACTTAATGATGGACTAGCTACTGGTGTTGGTGACCCCATGCCCTCTACCAAATGCATGCTGGGAACCACCCCCACCCCCTTACTCCAAAGCCACCCAAACACTGAGCACAGAATCTGCACCAGCAGCTTGGACAAGAGTACATTCAGAATGACAGTGTTAACAGAACTACACCTTTGGTTCTGTCTACAGGACTAAGACATCTAATAATAAAATAAACATTTAAGTTGCTCTATTGTTGAGGTTTCCTGGCACAATTACAATCAACATTTTTTTTCTTTTTTACTGAACTTACTAAGGATAGGATGGCTGAGTTGAGATATTTTTTAGAAATGCCCAGCTTCATACAGTTAGTCACACATAGTCGCAGCAGGGAGCACCGGAGAACAACCAGAATCTAACGCACTGGCCACCAGGGATCTCCAGTGGAGCTACTCGGGGTCAAATGCTTTGCTTAAAGGCTTATCGGGTGAATTGCAAGACTTCCAACGGCATCACTGCAACTGCACAAGTGCGCTCTCCCATATCTGGAATACAATTTGTTAAATATCTGATATTTTTCATTCATACTCATCATCCTTGAGGCTCCTATTTTTCCTCCAATTGCGTAGACTTTGTTCTGGCCCTATAGTGATCCAAATCACGCAGACTCCCAACTGGAACAGCTGCAGAGCCCACTCTGGGGGAAAGGAGGTGTGTGTGTATGTGTGTCTGTTTCTGTTAGTGTTTGCGTGTCTTTATGTCCGTGTGCACGTGTGTGCGTTTGTGTGGTGGGGTTCAGCCAGGGGACCTGAGCCATCTCGAAGCAGCTGCGCTACACTTTTAGATAGGTTGCCTCACATAGATGGGAACGAATTAATCAGTTATAAGCAGCACATACTGTATTAGTCTGATATGTTCATCACTGTCTTAAAAATGAAAAAAAAAGACTAATGATTCTGATGATTAAAATTATATAATGCGAATTCATATTGCAAGCATCTGACTCAGTCACCTATTAATTAAGCTCACAATGCATATACAATAATCATAGTCAATATTACAAATAAGCACATGACTGACTGACTTGTTTTCTCTCTCTCTCAGAGATGGTCAGTGTTGAATTAAGCGCACTTGAAGCGTGATTATGCATTCTTCCGTAATGCAGCCTTCAGTGGCCACTAATTTAGAAACAGAATCTTCCCCAGGGCTTCTTTCTGCTTTACTTGGTATACATGGATTCCCATATAGATGATTCACCTCCTACTCCGAAGGCACAGGGCTGTGAACTCATGGGCAGGTCCTACTGGGTCAGGGTTTTGGACCTCCATATTCACCCCCCGGCAGGCCATGCTTTCACACTAAACCAACCCAGAAAGCAGCGGCCATCACTGCAGGCAAGCCGAGGCCTTCTCTTGTGGTGTCAAACCAAATGTAAACTAATCTGTCAACCTAAATGTGCACAGCTCAGTATTCTGCATGTCTAAGAGACCCGAGGGGAGAAACTCATATACTGTACAGCATCAAGCAAAGATAAGACCAGAGCCATCTAAAAGGGCCTGCGAAGCAAACGGATTGTGCAGCATGACAGCGAATAGAGGAACAGAGATCGGCGCAGGTTTTGGGGAAGGTTTGGATAGAGAAAGATCAGACTTTCATCATTTTAGTCAGCCATATTAAACATTGTGATTAGGGATGCACTGATTGCGAAAGTTGGGGCCGATACCAACGTTTAAAATAACAATTTGACCAATAGACAATACTGATGTTTTGGTTTATATTGCATTTGCTGTTATGTATTCCCCTTTTGTACCAGGAAAACAAAGCCCTCTTCATTATACAAAAAAAAATAATAATAACTGAGCTGTTTTAAAGTCAGTATTTCAGAATGCTGTCTTTGAATGAGCTCAAATTCAATCAAACAAATTCACAAGATAACCTTTAACTTCTTTCCAATTAAAAATACATATGTTTTTTAATAACTGCTTCAAAAGCACTTTCAGCTGCTATATAACTTTACCTACTCAATGAGAAGAATGCTTCAGTCTTCACTCTTCCCTCATTGGTGGCTGTGTCTCACCTGAGTATTTAAAACTAGCTTAGCGTTTTGATTTTTCACGCTGATGAAGGCTTTTGGCCGAAACGCGTACGTTTATTTGCCCTGTAAATAAAATCTGTGAGTGCCGAAGATTTTGTTTCTCTTGCTCATGCTGCTGCCTGGCACCCGATATATTTTTCAAGATCTGGAGTCATGCTTGCTGTTATTTTCAAGAATACTTCAGTACCTACATAGCCCAACAAAAATATTTGTTTTGTGAACAAAAATGTAATGTAAAAGTGATTGGAAACATAAGCAGTGTTTCTCACACATACTTTAATTGCTATGCTTGCTCTTACTTACTTAATCATATACGATAACAGTCGCCAAAGTTTATTTGGTGACGCATTTTTCTTTTTTTATCCGTCCGAGAGAACGATTCCGTGATCGATTAACAAGTGGACTACTAGCGCCAGAATGCCGCCAGGGAGCGGATGGCGAGCTCCGCTCTGCTGGTGCAGCTTCGGGCCTCTCTGCCTCAGCTGTCTGGACCATGGGTGTATAAAGAGACCTGAATACAGCGTTGGAGGCTCACGTTCATTCCTATGAAAATTATTCAGTGGAGCTTGAAGCCAAATGTCTCAACTGCAGAGCGATAAAGTACCCAGATCATCTGGCGATCTTCCACATGCATTGAACCCAGGCGCAGCAGCGTTTCCTTTAACCCTGCCTCCCAGCCCTTGCTCCAGCCATGGTCTGGGGCTCATTCACTAAATAAATCTGGATGGTGCATTTTAAAACTTTTAGGACCTAATAATTTAAATCAGAGCTATTCAAGAAGTGTTCATACCAAAAAGTTGATTTACCTAAAAAAAAAAAAAAATCTCCAGTGTGAGTCTATGGGAAAAAGCCTTTCTGGGCCCAATGCCATCACGTGACAGACAAGGAAGTTTTGTACCACCGTTGGCCATTATGAAAATTTGCTTTACAGCCAACTACTCTTCCTGAGGGCTTGGGACGGACCCACAGCAGAGCTATGGGATTGCAATGTGGCAGCCTGATGTACTGCTGCACTCCCACCCAGGACTGGAACCCAGTATGGGAGACAGACTGGTGCAACGTTGCTGTAACGTAACGTACTGGGTTCTGCGTGAGCCCTTGTTGGACTGACAGGGTTCGCATGACATGCTACTCACACACAAGGTTCATTCCCACCCAGACCACAGTGACTGTATTTAAGAAATCTTATAACCCATTGTTTCACAGCTTAATTTGTCATTGAACATAACATTCTTGTCATTGATCTTTCTCAGAAACAGTGTAATACTCCCACACGGCCAACTTTTTCTTTCTTTGTTATTTGTAAACAAACCACACATGCGCACGGTGCACGACACCCGATGTCAGAGTCGTGTCCACCCAGTGGCTTCTCCTCCACATCAACAGGTAGTTACTGTTGTATTTCGCCAAAACTGATGCAGCACAACAGATAAACATCAGCCACTGCCATTGGTAAATGTCATCTTAATTGCCGATAGCCTGATGGCAGTCAGCAAGGTGAATATCATCCAATACCAAAATTCGGCCGATAAATCAGAGCATCCCTGATTGTGATTTGACAACATGATAAATGTGTAGCCTGTCTTTATTCACGAGACAATAATAATAACACTCATGGCCTACTTCTCTCATTTTTTACTCATATTTTTTTCCTGAGATGCGTTAAGTATGGCCAGCATCACCCGTCCCTTGGGTATCCTATGGTTATTTGTGTGTGAAGATCCAGTCTAGGTGCATAAAAATGTGGCACATTTGTCCCCTCTGATCTCATCTGACAGAGCTGAGAAAAAATGGTGGTGACAAAACAGTGCTGATTTGTGCAGATGTGGACTGTCCTAAGGGAGCCGTTTTGCGCACGCGCTTCATTGATTTCACAACCGAGGGTAACAGTGGAATCAGAGGTCAGACCCCGGTGCCCTTGCACAGATATTCACCATTTTAGGAGGAATAGGATGTCACAGTGAGCAGGCGACAAAGTGTGACATCACATGTCACCACTCATATCTAATGGCCTCCTGTGCCGGCGCACGAACAGCCTTTAAGATGAGAGAGGAAGAAGAAAAAAAAGATCTACCTTTTTTATTCCCCCAGTGGGGAAATTCAATTTTCACTCTTTTTTATTTTATATATGGTACATACACACAAACACACACACACACATGCAGGAATGGAGAGATGTCAGGGGGGGGGGGCGCCCCCCAAAAACCCCCCCCACCATTTGGGGGTTTGGTTCCTTCCTCAGGGACCCCCCGGCAGTGCCCAAGAGGTAAACTGGCACCTCTCCAGCTACCAGTTCACAGGAGGAACCAGATAGATAGAGATGTGAGTCCAATCAGTAACCCTTGACATCCTGTGGTTAGTCCAGTAGTGGTCCAGTAAAGCTATTGCTTCTTTTCTGGTAAAGAGCATTAGGAGCCACTACATCATTCGCCCCACGCTGTCAGCCCAGAAGTGGCGTGCGACTCTCTCTCTGCACATTTATCATGCCATTACCGTTGAGGGATAGCAAGCCAAGGCCAAGGAATGAAAAAGAAGAAAACATATAATTTTAACGGCATTTAGAATTGATTTCAGTTGTCAATGCCAACACATCAAGTACTGTTCATTGGACCAGTAGTTTAATATCATGGCGTGTTCCATCATTGTCGTTCCTCTGTTCAAAATCATCAATCTATTTGTCAAGTTGGGTAAAAAAAAAAAAAAAAAAAAAAGGCTTACAGTGGTAATGTATTTTCTCTATTCAGCATATTGGTTTCATTCCTGAAATACTGCATGTGCAAAGGGGAAATTATATAATCTGTTTAAAATAGATCTCTGCTACACTAATAAACGTAGCAATTTCATAAACTTTTATTATCATTTCTGCTTGGTTTTTGTTTGGCTAAAACAGTAAACTGCTGACATGTCCTTTTGTCCTGCCACAGGAAGTGCTCTTGTACAATCAGAACCCGAAAGACGAAGGGATTGATTTATGAATCTACCTCCTTCTGCCCGGAGGTATTGATAGACCACTCGTCACACCGCATCTCATTGCTAGTATTGATTGCGCTGTATTTCAGGGTGGGGGGCTGTGACCTTAGATACTGTGGTGGATTGCCTGACTGTCACTCACTTCACGTCAAGGGTCACATGCAGCCCTAACGCAGCCCTACATTATTGCTCATGTAGAGCACTCTGTCTGATTATCAACAGTGCATTTTCTGGAGTACTTCCTCTTCAGCTGAATGGAGAATATTACAACTACGATCTCAATGTGTGCACATTAATGCATACTTTATTAGTTAACCCATGATGAAGATGGTTGCAAATAAACGACTCGAGACTAGACAGGCTTTTATGTCTTTTGACCACAAATCGGCAAATTTATTCATTAGGGCTTTCAATCGATTAAAGTATATAATCGCGATTAATCACAAATTGCATGATTTAAAATTTATTTAATACAACGTGGGAGTGAGCAAATATGGTTGATTAATGCAAATGTATGCATATATTTTTTTATTGGAAATCATTTAACAACATGAAACAATGTCAAATATTATCCAGAATCCCTCACAGGTACTGCATTTAGCATAAAAAAAATATGTTCAAATCATACAATGGCAGCGCAACAGGCAACAACAGCTATCAGTGTGTCAGTGTGCTGACTTGACTATGACTTGCCACAAACTGCATGTGATTATCATAAAGTGGTCATGTCTGTAAAGGGAAGACTGGTGGGTACCCATAGAACCCATTTTCATTCACATATCTTGAGGTCAGAGGTCAAGGGACCCCTTTGAAAATGGCCATATCAGTTTGGCGTGTTATTTAACTTCCTTCGCAACAAGCTATAGTATGACACGGGTGGTACCAATAGATTCTTTAGGTTTTGCTAGTTGATATGATGCCAGTATCTTCACTCAACCTTTAAAAGAGTCCATTACAGCCTAAAAATCACAAGTTGCATCTAATTTGCATTATTATTATTATTATTATTATTATTATTATTATTATTATTATTATTATTATTATCATTATTATTGCGTTATTATCACATAAGAGCATTTTGTATGTTATTGCAGTAAAACCAAATGACTGTCACCAATGAAATTAGCTGTGAAAACCAAAGAGACCTGAAGATATGCTGTCAGAGATTCACTTGGAGGCAGAGTTGATGGGGAAAAAAAAAAGCTCCTTTAAAGGGGAACACCACCTAAAGAATCCCATTATGTTATTCCCATGGCCTAGAGAGGTTCAATCAATATCTGTGAACATGAGCTGCTCTCTCTCAAAGCCAGAAATCAAAGAAATGTGTGTCACAGGGTATAAAGTCTGGAGCTGCTCTATATACACTGATTCTATGGATCTACAAAATGTAGGTTTTCTTTTTAATACCCAAATGAGCTTTATTCTGTTGTAGCGTTGTCAGAAACAGAAAATGTTCCCATATACTCAGAATGTTTCCCTTGGTGCTCTCGGTGTCATCTACAGCATCTCTCCCCTTTCATTGTCTCTGGAGCAGCTCCACACTTTATACCCTATAACATCACAAGTTTAAGTTTTAGCACTTTAGGGCCCAATTCCAATGTCCACACTCACAGATTCAGACTGAGGAGTTTTCCCGCAAAGTCCGTGAGGGTTTAGGGCCGTCTCACTGTCACTTCGTCAAGTCCTTGAGGGCTCTCTCGCAGACATTTTGAGCCCTTTATTAACACTTTCTGTAACTCTGCATTTCTGCAGACTTTGCCTGAGGGAAATACCCACAATTCATAGCATTGTGATGTTAAACACGGGGTTACCATGCTTACCAGGGGAAGCCAGGAGGCTTGAAAGAAAAACTATATACACAGAGGACGGCACATGGGTGCTCAGCCTGGCCTATGAAATTTACACAAAAACGTTATCATTAAGGATTTAAGACGGTACATAAAAAACACGTGGAATCAGAGTAATTCAAGCATTCAACTATATTAAACACCTGCTTTATTCATCAACCTTGTATTTAATTTTGCTTAATGAAGTTTGACATAAACTGATTGTATGACAGTTACCTCTTGTCTCTAAGGCGAGAGTCAGGAAGACTTCAAAAAGGCAGTATAAAACGTAAAATAAAAATCCACAATTGGTGTCGTCAAGGCAACGCGACATGTCCCATTCATATTTATACCATTTCAAGCCCCTCAGCCTCTCACACTCCATTTACCAGGTGACGTCAGTCAAGTCCCTGAGGGTTCAGGGTAGGGATACACCAGCACTGATACTGGGTTGAGTATCGGGCAGCTGACTCAAATAGATGGCTCAAGTATCGGTGACAATGAGGCCAATCTGTTGAATTCAATTCTGTTTGTATACTGTATACATTATATACTGGAATTTGAATCCCTGTTTAAGTTTTTTTTTCAATTTGTTACCAACAAGGTTTACACTTTTATCACGTTGCTACAATTAATACACGTAACACATTTTACAGGTTTCCAAATTTCATGGTAATTAGGTGATAATTAGCAAGTAGCCTTTTTGAAGCCTGGGTAGCTCAGTCGGTAGAGCATCAGACTTTTAATCTGAGGGTCCAGGGTTCAAGTCCCTGTTCAGGCGTAAACTTTTTTGGGGGTGACAGTAGCTCAGTCTGTAGGGAGTTGGCTTGGGAACCGGAGGGTCACCGGTTCAAGTCCCGCCATGGACCAAGAACTGAGTGTGAACTGTTAGCTGGAGAGGTGCCAGTTTACCTCTTGGGCACTGCCGAGGTGCCCCTGAGCAAGGCACCAAACCCCCAACTGCTCAGGGCGCTTGTCAGGAGCAGCCCCCTCACTCTGACATCTCTCCATTAATGCATGTTTGTGCATGTGTGTGTTTCAGGTCTGCATGTACCATGTATAAGTTAACAACAGAGTGAAAAAATTGAATTTCCCCTCGTGGGACTAATAAAGGAATATCTTCTTCTTAAAGTAACCTATTTGAAATATCTTTGGAGTTACTGCCAAATTACCCCAAAATTTACCTCAAAATGTATCAAAAATGACTTTATTCTAAACATTATTTAATAATCATATTTTGCTATTTCCCAATAAGCAGTAAGAAAGAGCTGGTAATTTATTTAATACATTTCCAGGGAGAGAATACAAAGTTAATTGATATGCTTTATTTCCATGTCTGCTGGTAAATAGATGGTAATTAACAAATAACTTCTTTGAAATATCTTTAAAAAACTCCCTGAATCATTACATTAACTACCAGGTTACATTTGTGTAGACAATAAGTCACAATGGTGAGATTTGTGTCTTACATTAGTTTTGGTTTTCCACCTCCAATGAAGAGCAGCTGCTTCTCAAGTCTTATTAAAGCCCTATTAAATAATATTTATGATAAAATAATTTATAAATTTCGAAGTAAATATTTGGGTAATTTGGCAGTAATTTCAAAGAAATTTCAAACAGGTTACTTACTAATTATCACCTTATTGTATTGAAATTTGCGGATCTGTAAAATGAAGTGTTGTTGGTTTTATCATTGTAATAATAATAATAATAATAATAATAATAATAATAATAATAATAATAATAAATACCAATTCAGTAAAAAAAAAAAAACAAGCCTGATGTTTCCTTGCACATACAGCATATTAATTAAAGACTGGTATTGGATCAGTACCAGTATCGGTTGATACCCAAAACCCAGATATCGCTATTGCAATCTAGACTGAAAAAAATCGGAGTGGTGCATCCCTACTTCAGGGTCTAACTCCATGGCGGGACATTGGGATTGGGTCTCGTTTTGGGATTTGGAAGAGAGTTGTTTGTATGTTTTGTCATGTTTTTGGAGTGTAAAACATGTATGCATGTTGCATGCATTTTGAAAACGGCTGTAGTTCCCCTTTAAATCAGCACCTATAGCCTGTGTTATATACTGCATCCTGTGTGTGCTCTAAACATGCTAACATGTCTATTTATAAACACCTGCATGTTTACATGTGTTGGTGTGTGTGCTGCAGGTTCCATGTGTTTCGCACAATGAAACCCAGCGTGAAATATTGCAGGTTTTGGACTATTTGCACCTCCGTTTGTGTTTGTGTTGCTGGCGTGCGTGGGACAGCTCTTGGAAGCGTGACAGGTGAAGCCTCCACCTGGCCCCGCTGGGTCCACCTGCTCCCTCGCTGGCAGGTGACGCAGAGGGGGCCAACCGTTGCCATAGGGAACGGGCGGACCGGTGAAAGGATTTCTTTTAGGGGCAATCTGGAGGACCATGGGTGAGCACTTAGTTCCTCAGGGCTACTGGCATCCGTCGGCGCTCGTGGACTGGCACAAAAGGCAACACGTAATTAACTTCATTATCTCACCTGGCATTGTTAGTCTGGGCGCGAGCATATTCTTTTAGCCTTTAATGGTGTGTAGTGCTGTATTAAATATGAGGCTGTGAATCCAGTCTGCTCCTCGCCTCCATGGTATATTTCTGTCTCCTGCTTATGTTTCATTGGAGCGCCTCCTCAGAAGCCCCCACCCCCCTTTCATGTTGCCACCATTATAGCTCCTATGACTGTACTTCTCTCTCTATATGTGTTTTTGTGCATCTAATGCCACCGAACACAGCAGCTTTCCACTGACAGCATATGTTGGCGCTGCCTTGCCACGTGACGAGAAGGAATCCCGCATGAGGGACTGAATGTATGTCCTGTTTCAGTGAGCTAGAATGGTTGAAAATATTTTGATGAAGAGATGACTAATGGGCAGGAAATCCAACAATGCGGATGCTGGTTTGTTTGTGCTGTTTAATACAGTGCACACAGTGAGAGGGTTTCAAATGGCTAAAGAATTCAGAAAATATAGCTCAAAATGGACATAGAAAAAACATACTGCATCTATCAAAGGCTTTAACTATATTATATTTCCAGGTGGTGTACAAAAAGCATAGTAAAGTTAAGAGTGATGAATGTCCTCTCCTATTCAAATCATAAACAAGCCCAGTAGTACAGCATGTGTTTCAAAAGAGGGTGCCATACTGCAGTTATTGACTGGGGAAGATGCCAGTAAATTTGCATTTCTCAGCAGGATTCAGTAAAGGGGGGAAAAAAATGGGGAAACCCCCTTGAACCGAACAAAGCCCACAGAGATTTCCGGTCTCATGAAAGTGGGCCTCACAGTGGTGGCAAAACGAACGGCATCCAAGCTGTGTCTCATGAGTGAGGCGTGGGGTAGCACAGAATTACTCTACAACAGCACGCCCATTGGTTCAGAGAGGAAAAGACAGCTCAATCCGCTTCTGGGGGGGAGGGTAGGGGGCTGGCGAGGGGTGGACGGCGTGGAGAGAGATGAGGAGCCAGGAGAGGAGGTATGCATGGGAAAAAGAACCTCCGTAGAGGAAATGCCGTGAAATACAGACCTGAGCAGATCCGGTAATAAGACGAGGACGACAAAAGGTATAGAACGGAGAAGAAAAGGCTACGTTAGACAATGAAGGCTTGCAATATATAGTTGCCATGGAGATGAACATGTCTCCCAAGCCTCGTCATTTCTCTGACTCCTCCCGTGAATGCTGGGATAAAAATAGACATGGGCAGAGAACAAAGAGCTATTAAAAAAAAAAAAAAAAAAAAGACAAGATGAGTGAAGAAGAAAGGTTGTGGAAAAATTGGGACACATGTATAGAAGTGCATGTGTGTGCATCTATGTGTATTTGATCGGTGAGCGAAATGGTGTGAAGGGACCACGCAGCCATGCCTCTGTCAAATGGTGGAGCTGAGTGAGTGATAGACATAGCCTGCTTGTCTGGGCGAGGAAATCCCATCATTACCATTTATCGTTATTAAAGCAACAGAGGAACAATGTGAGGAGCTGCTGGCTTTGACGTTACCAGCCAATAATGACCACATACACTGGCAGTACCTCACTCTTATTCCTCCTCCTTCCTCTTATATCATTATTATTATTGTTACAACAATAATGATTATTATTAGTATCATTATTACCATTATAATAAATGCAAACAATAATAATAATTACTGTCATTAGTCATCATTATAACAATGAAATCGATTTTTTGATTCTGAACTGAAGAATATTTTCTGAGTAACTGTTCTGTTAAATATGTATTAGTTTGCTTTAAGTTATGTTAAATAGGTGAGGCTGATTTTGAATTTATTTTTAATTTGGACTAGTATTAGATACAACATTCTCTGGTCTATAGAGAGCATAATTCCCGCCCTTTCCAGAGGACCCCCATGGGACTCTATGTCTGAAAAAATATGAACGGTAGTCAATGGAGACAGACAAATGTTTTTCTGATTCCCTTTGAATTGCGCCATGAGCCACACATATGATGTTTGTCAATTTAAAAGATCATTTTCTAAGTCAAGAAAGTGTGTTGTAGTGTCCTTTAGTTTGGTGTGAAACCGCTCCATGAGCTACATCTCTCGTCTCGGACAATAGATGTCACCAACCCTAGCTAGCTGGCCAATTTAGCGATGATCACGCACAAATGAAATGTGGAAGAGAAACAACAAGCGAAACCGGTTGCTGGTGTGAGTACGTCCCAGTATGACACACAAAGGCATCTATAGCTTCAGCTAGAGAGACGTCACCTCCGCAACTTTTGGGTGTGGAGTCTCTCTAACTATGTATTTTCACAGTTTCGCAGTTTAACAACAAACTGCAACTTCCTTGACTTGCAAAATTCTGTTTTAAATTGATAAACATCATATGTGTGATTCATGGAGCAATTCAAAGGGGATCAAAAAAAGATATTTATCTCTCATTGACTACCGTTCGTATTTTTTCCAAAATAAGGTCGTATTGGGTCCAATGGAAGGAGCGTGACTTTGGCTCTCTATTGCCATGTTCCTATTCATGCTGTTCTCATCCACCGTTCATAGCTATATCTATGAAAAGTAATTCACTGTAATTCATATACACCCCACTAAATCAGTTTGCATGTAATCCACATAATCGTGAACAAGGAAGTATAAAGAGTGACAAATGCTGCGTAGTGAGGAGGTCGGGGTGGATGGGTGGTTCAAAAAACACTGAACTTTCACACAGGAGACCGGTCTTCATACCGTGAGTGAAACCAGACATCAACACTGATTTATTTGTCAAGTAACTTCTGCACTTACATTATGCCACTTCCAGGCATCAGTAGATTTAAAAACATCGAGGAGGACAACAGATTGTGTGAAGTAAGAGAGTTAGGAGAAGTTGAAAATAAATCACATTTTATTGTGTATTGTCTGTACTACGAAGAGTTACGAACTTCTATTATAAATGTCTATTCAAATTCCTGAAATGTTTTGGTGCTCGGATGATGACAAAGTACAATGGCGATGTAATTTTAATGTTGGCTATATTCATTCCTCAACTTTGTAAAAACCTCAGAATGGTTTATTTGTCAAGTATTATTTGTAATTTATACTGCTACTCTGGTTTCTGTCTTTGTCTTTTCTATATTTTCAAGATAATGGTGTCTTGTAAACCCCTTTGGGCTGGGTATATTATTTATGCCTGATACAATAATAATAAAATCCAAATAATTTCCTTAACCTAACAAAGCAGTTTTGTTGCCTAAACCAAACTCAGTTGTTTCCTCTGAAGACGGACGTTTTATTTTGAAAAGACTGAATGAATGTATTGACACGTGTTGCTGGACATTTGTAGGAAGATGCACAGAAAGTGAGGAATAACTTTTTGTAAGATGTCGTACGTTTTATGAGTTTATGTAGCTTTAGTCCACACTACATACAGATTCTTTAGAGGTTTTGAGTATGCAGTGTTTTCACTAGAAAAGAGTGACAAGATCAAGCATGCTCAAAGCAGTGTCAGACTAAATATGGTCGATTTTGTGCTGTTGGTTCACACTATTCTGCACAATGGAAATGGAGGAGCTGTTCCAAAGTTCAAAGTTCAAGTTTAGTAAATATGCAGAATATGTAATGTACATCTATTAGCATGTGTTCATGTGCACAGTGGGCAAAATCTGCTGGTTCAAACTGCTAAAACAGTAACTTAACAACCTCCACTGGTTTAACTCCTCACCTTGCTCCTGTGATGTACAGGACTTGAGGATACTATGACATCAGCGGTGGGTGAAGTTATATGTAGCTTCATGTGTACAAGTTTATTGTTCACTAGTAAGCCATCAAAACAGCAAACCTAAAATCAAACTGGGTTTATTCGGTTGACTCAGGGGAGAAGAAGGCCCAGAGAGAGACCCAGAGAGTGGCAGCTGGCCCAAGCTAACAGGACAACTGCTTATGGGACACCCCATCTGCTGCTCCCATTTCCCTGCCCACCGCCCATCCTAGTGCCAACCTCTGGGCTTCTGGAAACTGTCCTGAGCTCCCCTGCTGTTTGGCATCTATCATCTCATATAACATTATTTACAGCAACATCCACAATGCCCTGAACATCTGACACTGCAGCTTCTAGTGCATGAAATCAGATGGCAAAAGATCAGCAGTGGACAGCGCTTTTAGTAAAGTTTTGCATGAAAGTATAATATAATATTTTAAAGTTAACAGTATGACAAGTATAAAAAGTACTATAATAATTTAATTAACTTGACTATGACTTGGAGAGATTTCCTACTTTTTTTCTATTGTATACTTTAACAATACCAACAACATTAAAGGGGATATATCATGAAATATTCAGTTCTTTTCAGTGGTTCTGCTCATCCATTTGGGTATTTGGAGAGCCTACCAACCTACAATCATTGAAATAAGACAACCCAGTTAACAAACCATTCAGATGTGGTTCCCTCGCTATGTCACATGCCGGCTCATTAAACTGTAACGGCCACAGATCGAGAACTACCTTTACACAGGTTTTTCTTGTGAGCCAATCAGAGCAGGCTGGGCTTTTTTGGGAGGGGTGCTTAAAATAATAATCTCTATGAACATACTACATATATTTAGTAGGGCTGTCAGTTGAAAAAATATATATATTTATACTGAATATACAGCATATATATATATATTTATATATATATATATATATATATATATATATTGATATACAATATATATATATATATATATATATGATACAAATCATAGTCAATCATTGATACAAATCAAGTCATTTTACCTCTCAGATAATGTCAAGACTTCAGTCAGGTCTTGAGGAAAACAGAGCACACTTGATCAAGAAGCAAAATGTGGTTGAAAAGTGAAAGTTAATGGCTTTTCAAAATTTAAATTTCATTATATTGTTGTTGAAACAATGAATTTAGTCATCACTGATGATATTTGCCATTATTTCCACATTAATAAGCTAATAAACTAATAGGCTTTCACTTCACAACCAAATTTACGGCTTTTTTTTCTTTTACCACAAATCAAATTTATTCATTAGGGCTGTCAATTACTCTAATATTTAATTGTAATTAATCACAAATTAATCACACATTTTTTTTTTTAATCTGTTCAAAATGTGCATTAAAGAGAGATTTGTCAAGTATTTACCACTCTTATTAACATGGGAGAGATATGCTGCTTTATGTAAACGTAAGTCTGTATTTATTACTGTAAATCGATTACAAACACAAAACAATGACAAATATTATCAAAGGTACTGCATTTAGTATAAAAATATGCTCACCCACACTATTTCCCCATTTTATTATAAAATATTACCCCCCACACCCCTTTTTCTTTTTTTTAAAATTCAATCCCCCCTTTTTAAAAATTTCTTATTTTTTTTCCCCCAAAAATTTTTTTTTTTTTTTTTCTTCTTCCCCCAAAAACTAATATTACATCCTTTTCCCCAAAATTCCTTTATTTTTTTTTTTTTTTTTTTTTTTTTTAATTCTCCCCCTCCTCCCCCCTCCACCACCTTACTCTAATACAAACCAAAAATCTCCTACTGATCATCTTCACACTAAAAACATTTAACACAATTTTATTTTTTTTTGAAACCCACCTTGACACTAACCACTATCATTCATTAATAGTTTCTACAAACAAGACAAGGGTCATTTGTTTAATTTCTTGACAGTAGATCAGTTTGAAATACTGTATTGCAAGGAGTAATGTAACAACAAGGAGACACAATGAGCTGTTAGATGAAGAGCTGAATACATCTCCAACTTCTCAGCAAGGTAACCAACTACTTTCACTTTCGCTGTTTGCAGACTCATGCCGTGTGCAGTACAAAATCTGCTCACCAAATGATGGAAAAAGGACAGTTACTTCTTCCGTTTCTTTATGAAAACACTAATAGTTTATCCCAGTATACTGGGACCTGTACTATTAAACTACATTTGCTGTTACCACCAGTAAACAGGGTGTCGCAAAATCAATCAAGACTGAAATCTTAAGGATTGGCACTTTAAAAAGGGGTGAATACAGGTATATAGACAGTATAGAAAAATGTGTTGTTTTTACATTAAAGCATGTCAACATGTTCTGGTAGAAACCTAAAATACAAGCATGAACCTGGAGGTAAGCATGATATGTGCCCTTTAAGTTGCTGCATTCATGTTCACACATTAATAATTTAACAACACAAGGCCCATTCATTCTTCAGAAGACCACTTTTACTTTTATACTGGTGCATATTTAAATGCAGGACTTTTATCTTTAATGGATTATTTTATATTGTGGCCTTAAAATTAACCTCTAAAGTTGCCTTAAATTAAGAAATTCTGTATTACTGTGATTATATTGATTAGGGTGCTTCATTCATTTTCCAGTTGGCTTACCATCTTGTTAATTGTCTTTAGCAACATTTAAAAACCCTTATTAAAAGGTTTTTAATTTTCCATCTAAGATGCAGTCCCAGCAACAGTCCATCCATCCGGTACCACGCAACAACTTCCACAAGCAAGAAACAGTCTGTAGTGATGATACAGCTTTTCCATAAACAGTAAGGCACATTGTCCCACTGGACCTCTCTAATTTCCAAAGTGCAAAGCATCACTCTCCTCCACAGCATATATAATAGTCTCTTTTCTCTTGTGCCAGATTTATAGCTGCCATAAGTCCCCTGTTCGCACGCCAGACACCAGAGTTATGATGATTATCATGATAAGGACCCTCTACTTCCTCATTCCTCCATCGCCTGGCTGGACCAGCATCACATGGATCAAACCTGCCTGTGCAGCACCATCTGGTGACCACTGCTGTGATTCAGGAAGCCTTCTCGCAGATGAATGAAGGAAAGAAAATTGTACTCCTGCACACGTTTGTGCTCTCTACCTGTAATACCACTCTGATCCTCTGGATGGTGTCTCAAACCTGTGTCCTTCCTCCTCAACGATGGTCTGGGGGATTTTATAACCCACACACAGACAACCAACATGAGAATTATTAGACTTTTCATTATTGGCACGCTTCCTCCTAAAATTATTACTCTTTCCTACACATGGATCGACTCCTCCGTGAGGGATTTGTGTTGGCTCTGGCTGTTATTGTCTCACCTCCACCCACAGCTCTGATAAAAGCTGCTGAGCAGGTTCATTCTGACACTGTTGAAGACATAAATGTTACAGTTAGCAGCCAAGTATCCATCTTAATGATGTTTTGCTGCTTTCATAAAATTGTCCTTTTTTTCCTTTATAGTTTAAGGATTAGTTAAGGATCTCCATCAATGACCCACACATAAAAACAGTTGAATTTTGTGTATAAAACATTAAAGGAGACCTATTATGCTTTTGCGCTTTTTTTCCTTTCCTTTAGTGTGTTTGTGCCACGCCGCACAGAAACACCGCTGCTTGACTGTCGGAAACGCCGTGCTTGCAGTCCCGCCTCTTCATCCATAACATGGTGATGCCACCAAGGAACACATTTGCGTAACAGCTAGTTTGGCACACTCTCAAACCAAGAGAGTTAAAGCGGAGCTGGAGCGGAGTCCGTTCGGTTCGGTTGACCAATCGCAATATAGTGAACCAGTTGACCAATCAAAGCAGACTGAGCTTTTCGAAAGGGGTGGAAACAAAGCATTTTTTTAACATTAAAGCTTGTCAACATGTTCTAGCAGAAGCCCAAAATACAAGTATGCACCTAAAAATAAGCACATAGGTCCTTTTGGAAAACCAACAGCTGAGGGATGAGACCTCTGACCTCTCTGAGAGGGTGAGAAAAGGCTTTATTAATATGACAACTGACACAATATGATATTATTTAAGTGACTGATTCTGTTCTATATAAAAATGTTATTTTTCCAAACAAGATATTGTTTATTTATCCGCAGATATTCAGTGTTTTAAATAAGTTTTCTGGGGCTTTAAGAAACGGTATGGAATGCCTCATCTTCAGCACATTAGTCATACTTTGCAAAGGAGGTTGTGCTTCAACAATGGGAGTCACGGAGGAATGCTAAACCCAATGGCATATGTCAAAATAAATGTGAAAACGTAGCACATCCAAGATTTCAAAGTCAAGGCTGTGAGCCAAATAAACAAGTGAAATGTGAGCATTTTGTTCTCCTTGACTTTGAAATCAGGGGTGTGCTATATCTGACACAAAATGAAAAAAATTATAATTTTAATATATGAAAAAAAATAAGTTAAAGGCGCATGGAATGAGCTTCTGATGACTAAAGTTAAAATCACATTTAAAAAGATGTCTTTTGTGTCACTCAGAGCTCATTTGTGGGTGATGTTTTTCAATTCAAGATCATGAGAAATAAAGTTACAAGAACACAGCTGTTATTATTAGATTACCCAAAATTAGGTGTACCACTGAGCTAACCTGATCGCACCTAGCATGTTCTGATCTCTATGTGGTTTTGCTCCGTTCCTTCATGATATCAGACAGAAGCTGCTCGTGATCGCTTTCATCTTTATTTTCACCCAGATAAAATTAGAAACGCTTGGCCCTCCTAGTAACACTGGGCACAAAGAACACTAAAAATAAAAAAGAGGATTATGATTTTTTCACACCGAAAAACAAACTTTGATCCTGTTCTTACAAAAAGATAAAGAAAACCCCTCTGTCATGTGCTAACAGCTACATCATGATCAACATATCAATTAGAAAGCATTGAACTAAATTTGGGATTTGGTTTTTGTTTGTACAGATTCTTCGGTAAATGAAGAAGATGGCAAACCTTTGGAGGTGTGGTGATATTCAGACACTTTACTTCAGTAAAAGTACCAACAAATCAATGTAAAAATACTCCATTACAATGAAAAGCACTGCCTTTAAAATCCTACTTAACAATACTATGTAAAAGTATTATCAGCAGAGTATTCAAGTTTCAAAACTAAATGTATTAATTCTGTATCTAAATATCAACTGTGGCTAATATATTATTATACATCCAGTAGTAGATTGTAACTGATGCACTGACCCAATCATTTTGTAAAGGGTACAGTTTGCTAGTTTTAATTATTTTATAAACAGTTTGGTTGCCAAGTCCACTGGTTTCCAATCTAGGGGTCAGGCCCCCTCTAAAGGGTCACAGGAAAAATCCCTCCTGTAATATAAATAATGCAGTACTTTTCTCTAATCTTTGTTTTTTTGTGTGATTTTTGGATACTTTTACCTCTTTGGGCTTCAAACACATTTAAATGAAATCACTTGAGAGGCTTCACAAACGTCACTTTGGCAGAACTACTAACAACTCAGAGAGGGGGCGCTGACTGTACACTGTGTGGAACCACAGGTTTAATCTTTAGCAACGTGTTGTATTTTGCGCATGCAGACTGTTCTCATATATTGTTTCTTAGCTTTACCTACATATCCCACAAAATCAATTTGCATGTAATCCACGTAACTGTAAACCAAAAATTATAAAGAGCATCAAATGCTGCACAGGGCGGAGGTCGGGATGGATTGGTGGGTCAAAAAACACTGGACTTCCGCCCAGAAGACAGCTGTTCATACACCATGTGAAACCAGACGTTAACTTTGAGTTATTTGTCACATAACTGTCAAACTTAAGTTACAACACTTCAGGAGTTATTTTAACTCCAAAACCAGTTGTTTTGTTGCCTAAACCTAACCAAGTTGTTTGCTGTGAAGACAGAAGTTTATTTTAAAAAAATTGTATGAAACTAATAAGCGGAAATTGCCATGTGTGTCACGTGTTGCTGGATACTTGTAAGGAAATGCAAAGACAAGGTATCTTACAAACCATTGTATGAGGATATGTTGATTTTATAACCATCCATCAGGCAAACATGATCACAGATATCCTGAAAACGTAGAATCATGAAAAGCATGTACATATCAGTTTGATCTGAAATGGGTGACTGCTGGATGATTTACTTTCCCGCTGACATTTGTCTGATGCAGTTTAATCATTTCTATATCCAGTACAATAACTGCTCTAATCAACATTAGGATGTTGGCTGCAGCTTATTACAAATGTGTGTTAAATAAATGTCACAAGATTTCTGATGTACAAACACTAAATCTTCACATTTCAGCTCTTAAGCTTCAAGTGTATTTGAAAAACCTGAATCCAAATGAATGATGTGCAAAGACAACTAAACACCAAAGATATTACTGAGCAGAAACACCTGATTTGACTGTTATCAGGCCACCAAATAGGTGTTACCAGTCGCTATATGCATAATTGTGGGTCTGTAGGGCCCTACTACGCTTACTACATAGTAAAAGTGAAAGCAAAACTTAAAAGCAACATGTTTTAACACATAAATCTAAATGAAACATTACATTTTGAATAGAAACAAAAAGGCCTCTTTTGGTTTAGGCAACAAAACTACAACTACTTTAGGTTTAAGCAACCAAAACACAAATTTGGCTTAAGATAGATGTGTTTCAAAGTGAAACACTTGTGAACACAAAGAAAACTGTGGTTGTTTTCACACACAAACCCCAGTCTCCTGGGTAAAATCTTCAACTGGGTAGAGTAGGTCCCTACTGACCCACATCTATGGTGCTTATAGTGACCGATAATGCCTATTTAATAGCCTGATAGTCTAATCGGCTGACAGAAATGATGCAGAGAACAAATAAAGCTACACTGAGATGTCTGAGAATCTTAAATCTGAGGCAACCCTTTGTGTAAGATATGATTTACTCCAGAAGCTTACTTTGTGCACTGACTGGAGACAAACCTCTGATGTGAATAGCGAACGTGATTCATGACTTCACTGAGCTGGCTTCAGGGGAAATAAACATGACTTCACTGAACTATTCTTCATTTTGCAGAGACCTCCTGGGTCATGGTTAAAGAGTTGGACCACGTTTTAGGACTGTCTCTCATTTAAAGGGTTGTTCTTTAGTCAGATAAACAAAGAGCAGTGGTATTACACATATCGGTTCTAGTCTCTTTAGCTTACCGTCTCTGCAATTGATCATGACCGCAAAAAACACTGTTCATTACCACTCACAGAATTACATTTCACAGTGAAGAGCTAGTCTAAATAACAGTTTCAATGCAGCCAGATTCACAAGAGTCCCCTCAACTCAGAGAACGCAACTATTCACACAACACCTCCCACAGCTTACACTGCAAAAAAACCACCTCGTAGCTTCTCACATCAGTCTAATTTCCCTGGGGCCTTTATGTATGAGGACGTTTTTAGAGACGGGTACAGGCCACAGTACACCCATCCAAACAGTTCTTCTGCCTCCGTCGTCTACTTCCTCACATTTCTGCTGTATGTCTGTGATAAAAGCCTGTCCTTTTTCACCATTTGGTATTCCCAGCTGCAGCCTGTCATATTGGTTATGATGGCAAGTTACTCAGAGTGCACTCTGCACTTGTTCTCTTTACGAAGGACACACACCATTTAAAATCAGCACATAAACCTGTCATTCTCTCTCAAGACCTCTTCTTGGGAGGCAGACGCATTATTTGTGGCACTTTTTTCACCTGTGGACATGGGTGGTCGTCCATATTTTGTCCTGTTAGACTGCATAAGGCACTCTAATCAGCTAAAGGGCTACTTGATTTACATTCACTGTCAGTTCTCCCCTCCTGTATCACTATTCCAGACATGGCCAAGGTCACTTTGCACCTGAATCCAACAGATCGTCTGTCCAGCATTGCCTGTTAACATCAAGGCCCTTTGTCCCTAAAGTGGAAAAGAGGCTACGTACATGACGTGCATGACATATCGATAGACAGTACATGTAATACCAGGGAATCAGTCTGCATGTGCTGCCAGCTATTTGTCTACATGACAAACCCTTCTGCAAAATAAGCTACTTTAAAGCATTCCTTATAATATATATATGGTTTATAATTGTCTTTTGGTAATATAGTGTAATATAGTGTATAAAATGTTATGTGTGCAACAATAATGTAATCAAATGTAATGTTATTTTCTCTTATTAGTTATGATACAATATATAATTTGTAAGATAAGATAAGATAAGATAAGATGAACCTTTATTAATCCCCGTAGGGAAATTCAGTTTTACAAACTAATTATTTCATATTACATAAACAAATGATACGATAACAGAAATGATACCATAGCTAATAATTAGTAAACATTATTAGTTATCATTTCATTGTTTGTTAACAGTAAAATAACTAGTAAGTAAGTTGAATTAACTCAATTTACCATCTATAAATGATGGTTATTATAAAGTGCTGCCAATATGTGTGCTACTGTAGATGCGAACGATACAACCAATACAAACAAAAATAAAGAATGACTTGTTTTAAGCCAAAACCCTACACCCAGCTCATCGCTGATCTGCTATGTTTCCATGGTAACAATCAGTGATACCTGCTGACCAAATGACAAAAAGAGGAAAACATGGCTCATAATTTGTGGTTTGCCGCGTTGTGGAGCGAGCAACGAGAAGGGAAAGAGCTTTGAGAGACTGCAGCAACATGTTGGAAGTGTTCAGCAGTGAGGACATCGTCTGTCTTATCCGGAGCAGAAACGCTGAGCCCTGCCACATTAACAAGCTGCAGCATCTCAGCAGCTCTGCTACAGGTCTGCAGGTGGTTAGCAAGCAGCACAACAAGCCAGACTGCACCAAACTAATTATTTTCATTAGGTCCTCATTATTGGATGCCAACTGCTTCCTCCCCAGAGGGGGAAGCTCTG
This sequence comes from Pterois miles, assembly GCA_947000775.1. NCBI lineage: Eukaryota > Metazoa > Chordata > Actinopteri > Perciformes > Scorpaenidae > Pterois > Pterois miles. The sequence goes on along the minus strand of CAMQGK010000052.1, from coordinate 13,955,766 downwards.
GGGAGTGTTGGCAACTCAGGTTGTTGACCTCTGAATGTGTGGGGGACGTCCGCAGCATTCCATCTAAGGGTCGACAGATTTTATCTTTTACAGTCCTATTTATAACCCTCTGTATCGGAAGAGGTGACATCATTTACTGAGAGGTAGAACAACAAGCTAATACAAACCCTGTTATTTTTACCTCTCAGATGATGAGTTCAGTCAGGTCTTGAAGAAAAATGAGCACACTTGATCAAAAAGCAAAATGTGGTTGAAAAGTTAAAATTGATGAGAGTTTTCATAAAAGAAATATCCTCATTATAATGTTGTTGAAACAACATGGAGGGAATCATCAAGTCTAAAAAAAAAACGTCTTTTCACCTCAAAATCACCAAATTAATGTATTCGGGCTGTCAATAAATTAAAGTATTTTATCGTGATTAATGACACATTCTTTATCAGTTCAAAATGTACCTTAAAGGAGATTTGTCAAGTATTAAATACTCTTATCAGCATGGGAGTGGGTAAATATGTTGCTTCATGCAAATTTATGTATATATTTATTATTGCAAATCAATTAACAACACAAAACATGGACAAATATTGTCCAGAAACCGTCACAGGTACTGAATTTATCATAAAAAATATGCTCAAATCATAACATGGCAGTATGTCAGTGTGCTGACTTGACTATGACTTGCCCCAAACTGCATGTGATTATCATAAAGTGGGCATGTCTGTAAAGGGGAGACTCATGGGTGCCCATAGAACCCATTTTCATTCACATATCTTGAGGTCAGAGGTCAAGGGTCCCCTTTGAAAATGGCCATGACAGTTTTTTCTTACCAAAATTTAGGGCAAATTTGGAGGACTATTTAACCTCTAATGCGTTCTTTAGGTTTTCTAGATTCATATGATGCCAGTATCTTCAATCCAGCTTTAATAGTGAGCCAGTTATGTTAATGAAATCAGTGGCATTAAAACAAATTGCATTAATGCATTATTATCATCTTAATTTTGAAAACCCTAAAATTTATGATATTTATTCTCAGCCCAGTCACACAAAAAGGTATATGAATGACAGCATGTAATGAGAACGCCTTTCTTGCTTTTGGCATGTCATTTGTACGCCATATAGTCTGTACTGACAGCAGTGTAAATGCATCCATGTAAATATGCTACACTCAGAGCTAGTGACAAAGAATAAAAAGTGACAAAGGCCACTTATGATGTATGGGAGGGGAGGTGGATGGGGCCAACAAATAGGACTTTCAACCAGGAGACCGATGTTTTGTTTCGGAAGCTACGTTACTGACGTGTTTCCATTCTTATGTTTCATTGTATCCGTAGATATTTTATTTAGTTTACATACTTATTTTAAGCTCAACCATGACTTTTCCTGAATGTGACTGGTTTCACTGTCTAAAGCTAACTGTGGATGTTACCGTAACTCTGGTGCGTGGCGTACAAATGACGTGAAAAGCCTAAAGTGACAACACAAAGCCTCACGACACATGGAGTCATGCTATTTATGCACCTTATTCTTTATGAACGTGTTGCATAATTATTGTTGGGGATTCATTTTCCATTTGTATAGCCCATTTCTAAACTACCTTGAAAGTTCTTTCCAACCAAGTAAAATCCAGCAAGACTGCACGGTATGATACTGTGATACATGGTCATAATGTCTTGTTTAGTCAAAAACCTCAAAGATATTCAGTTCATAATGATATAAAAAGAGAGAAACGCAGCAAATCCTCACATGTGAAAAGATGGAATCAGCAAATGTTTGGTATTTTTGCTGAAAAATGCCACTAAATGTCTATCAACAGACTAACTGATTAATTGACAATATATGACTCAGTCTTACATTAACACACATTTGAATCAGGATGCAATGGCCACAAGCAGATGCGATGAATGCACAGAGCACAAGAATATCCATCATACTGCTGTCTAAAAACTGGGAGAGAGACGGTGCAAGAAGTTGCTGTCAGCCAAGCTGTCCAAAAGAGAAAGGGGAGCAGACTGCACAAAAGCTGTTTCCCTAATTCATTTTGGATGTTAGGTGCTGATAGCAAAGACAATTACCGTGGCTCATAGGCAGCGAGTTCACCGAGTGCTGCTCTGGTGCTACAAGAGCACAAATAACAAGGCGACAGACCCAGAATGCTGCCACAGATTAAGGCAGTGGATCCCAACCTATTTAACCTCCCAAAGTCATCACCCTTAAAAAGAATTACAACCCCTCAAACAAAATCCTCAATTTGAATAATAATAATCTTTTTTTTTAATGAAATCAACTCTAATGAATGTAACTCGGCAGTTTCGTCAACATTAATGAAGTGATGACATTTTGACAGATTCACTGAGCAAATGCAGATACATAATGTTCTTTTATAGTAACAACTTTAATTTATTATAATAGTGTTAGAGCTGAAATATATTTTTCTGTTATTGTGGTTAAATAAATCTAATCTACACTCCCTTTGTGTGTGGCAAGCGGGAGAGCAAATAGATTTTAACCAAAGTGAAAATGTCGTTTTTGAAAGGCTAAACGCCAACAAATATGGATTGGAGCTGATTATTTTGTTGAAATAAAAATGTGAATTTTGCAAATGATTACATCTTTTTTTTTTAATAAATTATGACGTTTGGATTTTTCAATGCTCTGGGCTTATTGGAAATATATTGGACCACACAAATCAGAAACAATTCTTACGGAGCCACCACTAGAATCTAGTACTAATAATATTAATGTGTAGCCCACTTTTTATCTGCAACTGTGCACAAATACCAGGTTTAAGCAGAATGTGACCTACGAAGTAGCAAAAAAATATGTCTTTATCTCTGTCTATAGTTTTATATACAGACTCTTGTATATATTATCCTGTAAGTGTGTTAGCATGGTTTTAGAGTATTGAAAATCCTGGTGGACCCTCTGTGATCTTTGGCGCCCTCGTAAGGTTTGCAAACGACTGGATTAAGTTGTATCAATGAAACAGTCACTGATGGAACAGGACCGGCCAATCCACCTGATTGGACACAGTACTATGATTAGTGAGAGCTTCATAAATAGTGAAACATTACATACTGTGTTATAAGCAAAATGGGTCATGTGAGCACAAAATATCAGCATAATAAAGGCCTGGAAACATAGAAGAGTTGTAGAAGAGCAATACCAGTGAAAGAAGGGCACACACTCACGCTAAAATACCTTCAGCTTCACCGCTTTGCAGCGTTTCCCATCACAGCTTATAGTATTAAAGCTGCACCAGCGCCACGATTAAATTATCATGTGTGTTAGGCTCCTCCAAGATCATTGAGGGTTATGATACAGTAATAAAGAGCAAAAAAAGGAACAGGAAGAGGAAGCAATAGAGAGAAGTAGAAGAGCTTCTGTACTGTAGTGTGAGAAGGAAAAATAGGCCAAGGCTAATCCCCAACATTACAGCTCAGCATATGATTAAGGGAGTGCACGTGTAACTGCATAACCACCATTAAGTCATAAAAATAATATTATTTTCCTGATTAATCTTTCTCATTCTGTGTTTCTTACATCTATGGACCTGTGCAAATCTTTAAACACGGTAAAATCTTGAGCTTAAGCGAACATGTGAAACTAAGTCTTTAAGCATGTAAGGCTGAATATTCATGTTTTGGTGGGCAACTAAAACCTGGACAGGGCCTTAAATGTCACATCAAATCAAATATTATTTGATATGGAGCATCTGGTGAAAGAATGCAATAAAAAGTGCTTGAAAACTAAAAAGAAAAAGAACGGTATAAAGAGCAATTCAGGGATAAATCTCACTACTGTTTCATAAATGTATTTTGAAGTACCATTTTCTTACACGCACTCTTTTGAACAGTAAGCCCCATCACTAAGTGCATTAAATCCCTAACTGAATATTATCAATATTAATCATCGACAATCATTTTTGCTGTAATACATCTAATGGAAATTCGCCCTAGCCTCACTGTTTATTTCCAGCAAAATAAACTGAGTTCAGCTGTTGGCAAGCTGAGGGGTTACTCCACTTAGATAAAAAGAAATGCCCACCAACATGTATTCTTACAATCAGCTATGATAAAAATATTTGGCAGGTGCTTCGGTATTGCTGCTGGAACAGCCGTGCCTGCATAGCTGAGCCTGATCCAGTAAACTACAGGCCATTTACTTTTTTTTTTTTTTTTTTTTGATGAAAACACACTTTATTTGATTGTGTTGCAGATACAAGGTGTAGTGTCTGAATTTGATTTTCAGCAGCTTCTTCTTGCCTTGTAAAGCTGTGCTCACTGTTCCTGGGAAAAGACCAGACCGTGGTCGGACTCCAGATGAGCAAATTGATGCTCAACAACTCCACGGTACATATTGGAAAGTCAAGAGGTAAATATCTTAGTGTAGAGAGTTCATACCTTAAGTTATCAACCCTGTCTTCAAAATGTTGTTCTGATGCAAGTATTCTGTGTTTCTCACTAGTAATCACCAGTCAAATTTTCACTGGTTACACTCTTTCCCTCACCTTAAAGGTACAGTCTGTAGGATCTGGTAGCATGTAGTGGTGAAGCTGTAGACTGCAACCAACTAATACTTCTCCCATGTACCAAGTGTGTAGGAGAACTACATTTGCCAATGTGAAAATGTGACTGTTCCCTATAGAGAGAAAGAGTTTGGTTTATCCACTCTGGGCTACTGTAGAAACGTGTTGGCCCATTTCGTGAGGAGAATCCGCTACCTCTGTAGATATAAACGGCCCATTCTAACTTAACAACAATACAATGATTCTTATTTTCATAATGCACTAAAAATGTTTGTTTACAAGTCTCAGGAAGTACCACTGCATATGTTCAAATAAAAGCAGAATAAAGCCTTTTGTGGTCTGATAACTCGCCTCAAGTCACATGAGCCTCGCAAGTTTGAAAATTATAGAAATCTGAGGGTGTGGGGTTAGAAAATAGTGAAATAACAGACCTCTATAGCCTGCTCCTCATGTCTGCTGATGGATAGCAGTGCTCAAGGGTACATTCGCTACTACCATGGATGTATAATAAGACCTGGATACAGTGCTGCGGCTCTGCCGGGCTTTTGATTTTTTCCAGTGGCCACCCATAGATTTGCAAAAGCATTTTCCCTCATAGACCTCCATTGTAAAAGAGACATATGTAAAACTGTTGATAGGACAAGTTGGATGTCACTCTTTCTAGTATGAATTTTTCCTCCATGGAGGTTTTATATTTGTTTCCTAAAGTCGAGAAAAGGCTATTTTAAATTCTGTGCCATCATCACAATGTAAGTCTACTGGCCAATCAGGAACTCATGAGCCAGTGGGAGAAACACTACTGCGCATATTCAGTGGGTCACATAACCTGGAAGTAAACCCACAAGCTAGAAAACTTTTTTGGTGTATGCACCAGGTGAGCAGTTCTCACTGGCATAACCAGGCACCATCTTTGGGATCCGGGTGAATTACATTATGGGTAATGTAGGCATCAAGTTTTGACAAAAAAATAAGAATGCATGCAATGAATTTGCACGGCTAAATCAGTATCATTTGGGATGAACAATTAAAAAATGTTGGCAGTCAACATTCTGCCGTATTGTTCAATATAAACTTTCTAACATGAAGAAAATTGTCAACCAGGTGAAGAAAATTGTTGAATGAATGTGGTTCATATGAGATAAAGATGCTGTTATTGACCAGTAAACCATCTGTTGGTAATTATCAGTGATAAGTGGGACTGACATTACATGTGTTGATTATCTAAATGTATAATACATAGGCAGACAAAGTTGCAAGAGCCACAGGGGACTGTGCACCCCGGGGTCTCCACCATTAGATCCGAGGTTGCACACTGGCTCATGAGGAATTAAAAGGCTTGAACTGTACTTTTTGAAGGAGTCTGGAAACTAGTGCATAGTGAGGCTTACATGGGCATGATATGATCTGGACTCTGTTGATTGGTTAAAAGTACAGTGGCTGCATGTTGCACTAATTACAGAAGGTGGAGTGAATTCTAGCCGAGAGCAGATGAGACCAACTAATCTAGATGAGAAGAGATGAAAGCAATGATAGCTTTCTTGGGGTCAGCGAAGGATAATAAAGGAGAAACAGAAAGAATTGAACCACCGTCTTCACTTGATCATTAAAACAGAGATTGGAATTGGTGTCCTGCTGGCTTAGCTCACTAAAGCGTGTACCATGAAAACAGCACACCAGCCTCATTTCTCTCTCAATTTATTCCGCCTTTCACTTTCAGCTATAACAAAAAAAGCTAAATAACGTCCAAAATTACTGTTGAGAAAATAAAATTGTTCATCTTTTAATCTACCAAACTATAACTAATTGTTACTAATGAAGATAGTCATTTAAGTGTGTTATGTTGGTCCAGAATTACAGACAGCTTCTCTGTAGACGTGAGCCAGAGCTAATAAGCACTTGCAGCTAACAGTCCAAGCACACCATCAAAATTTATACCCTACCACACTAACTGTACTGCTGTTTGTGGCAAGATCCCTGACAAGCTCTCACAATTTATACTGTTCCACCATCTGCACTGCTGGGGAAGCATCACTGACAAGGCTACTGCATTTATGCTGTCAGATGGAGTGCACCGCAACATGCCGGTTTTTACTCTGAACAAGGGAACGATTATGTTGGGAATATACTATAAGAGTGTGATGGTGATTCTCTTATCCATCTAGCTGTCATCCATACATCAGGCAAATTTGAATGTATTGTGTGGTGGAGATAGGGGCTCTTCTAACATTATTCAATTCATGTTTTATTTCTGCTTTGCGTCAGCAGCTCAACTGGAACAGTTCGGAAATGGAGACGGACTGGTGTCCAATTTGAAAGAGAAGGTGAGACTGACCTTTTCTTTAACCAGTTTGTCTTTTTGTCCATGTTTACAAACCTGCGCACATACACACTACACTGCAGAGTATCGAATACAAGCAGTAGACGGGTGGGGGTGCAGGGCAGAGATAGAGGAAAATAACAATACAGTGTCTGGTAAAAAAAGAAAAAAAAAAAGGTGTATCATTCTCAACTTGTTGAATGAATGATACCGTTACCTGATACGAGCTCCATGGTGAGGCGGATATTACCTTGCTCAGACTGTGGCATTCGTACAGCACACCAACTGTGGGATTGATGACAACTGTACGGGGTGAATTTTTATATAACTCGCCCGTTTCAATTATGCTAAGGCTTAAAGTTAGGCATAATTAAGACTGAGACTGCTTTGATTGACAGGAGGGTGCTGTTGTGTCGTCACAGCCGAAACCACCCACTTTGAGCTTCACAACAGCTTTTCTGAAACCTATAGGTGATGTCACAAAGACTACATCCATATTTTACACAATCTATGGAAAGCATCAATCCACACTGTCACTGAATTGATAAATAAAATCAATGCTAATGCTCATACAGTAAACTTACAAACTATTTTTGACCAGTAAATTTCTGATGTCAGTCAGCCTGTCCTTTCAGCCACTCACACTTTGCTTTTGATGTGATTTCCCAGCAAGAGTCTATAGCTACTCTAGAAGCCCTGTAATGCTGTATTCACAGGTACAGTGGTGCTTTGTGCTAAATGCTAATGTTGGCTTGCTACCCATAGACTGTAAATAAGACGTGGACGTAGTCACCATGACATCACACATTGTTTTTTTGGACAGCCGTTTTGAAGCCTTGAGGTTTTTTTTTTTTTGGCTGTCACCATCTTGGTTCTTTGCAACCAGACGTGATACAAGAGGGTGGAGCTAAGTATAACCAACAACAACAATGCTATAATTAACTTTCATGAACTGAAAACACACTGTGAAAGCGTTAAAGTTATAAGACAAAAACATGGACAACTCCCAGACCGCAGATAGCAGCCTGTCAATCACAAGGTAGCCACACCCAGAAGCATGACCTACTTTATTGTCTATTTGACTCTAAATGGGACCATAATTTATTAAATGAACATCATGTTGTATTGAAGAAGATTGGAAACTCGCAATTGAGACCATAAACTCATGTTTACAATGTTTACCAAGGTAGTAATTCAGAGAGAAGTATATACTACACAATCAGACTTCTTTTTGCAACTAGAGGAGTCGCCCCCTGCTGGCTAATAGAAATAATGCAAGTTTAAGACACTTAAGCATTGGCTTCACTTTTCAAACCTGGTGCTTGCCCATTGCGGCAAATGCTAACATGTTATTTTTAGCAGGTGTAATTTTTTACCACATCGTACCGTTTTTTACCAGTTTACCATGTTCATCATATTTTAGCATGCTAACATTTGCTAATTAGCCCTGACCACAAAGCTAACTGAGACTGATGGGAATGTCATTAGGGTGACAGGTATTTGGCCAAAAATTTTAAAATTGGACAATAATATTTTGACCTGATTATAGGGCTAGGTTAAAAGTCAGAGGAACCCCAGAGTGATTACAGTTCATCTTCAGGGGAACATCAATGTCTGTACCAAACTTCATTGCAGATATTTCAGTCTGGACCAAAATGATGGACAGACCAATTCATGGGGTGAAAACTGAAAATAACAGCATGGTAACCAATACCACCTGGTGAAAATTACAGCAACTGTAGCCTGTCAAATGCAACCTGTTATTTCGAAACTGTGGACAGGCATTGATTTGTTTTTGAAGTGAAGCTCAACTCACCATAAATTACAGAAGCAAGCAGTAAATTGCATTTGGATTGATCCAAATTGACCATTGGATCCTGCCAAAAAGGGTCCAAATGTGGGAGGTGTCAGCGGCAAACAAGGTGATGCCACCACCTGAAATTTATTTTTTACCGTATGGCAAACCTTAAAACCCTCGTCTGACAAGGCTTCAGCACTTCTACAGTACCAGGTACACATGGAAGACATGAATCAATGTTCAATTTCTCTTTCTTTTATTTTGTTCATCATATAATTCTGTTTCCAGTGTGGGGGGTTAATAAAACCAGTCTTGACTGCATGAATTCATGCCCCGGGCAAAATTCCCCACTGTGAAACCTCTAAGGTAGTGTTATTCATCCCCTACTCCACACATATTTTCCAGGAAAAATCTGATCATTAGTTGTGGATGTCTTCGGGATTCAAGTCTAGATTTCTCCCCTTGACTTTACAGCCCCATGGCCTCAGTGGTAGGGGATTAAATTTACGATAGACCAGCTTGCTACAGTAGTCCTCTGCCACTTTGTGCCCAGAGCAAACACGGGATTATTTTGTTCAATTTGAAATGTGTTATTCAAAATAGTGTCCTGCAGTGGGACAGCACAGCCACCTCATTACCAAAATACACATTCATCAAATTCAGAGGACAGAGAGTCCTTAAATGTCGGGCCATGTGTATGGTATCAGCTGAGAAAGTGTGAAAACCTGACACAGTTTTCTGGTAATTGTCCCTTGTGGGAGCGTATAAAGAGGAATAATAGTTCCAGTGTGCTTCTCTGGAACCAGACAGTGTTATTTCCTACAATCTTTCTGCTCGGTAAACGGAGCATCTCCATGCTGTGAAGTACTGTAATCAGAGAAATGAAAACATTGTGATCCACTAAAACAAAAGAAGCACTCACATCCGACCACAATCTGTACGATTCCAGCAACAATGCGAGGATTTGTATAATTTAGCAGTTTTTTTCTGGTTCTTTATAGTAGACCTTCATACATCAGAAATCTCATTCTGACATGCTGAACAGTGGACCTACATGTAAGAAAAGAAACACTGATGCTGAGGAGAACAGTTTGAAACAATAGCTTGACATTTTGGAAATATGTTTATTTGCCTGTCGAAAGTAGATTGATTCTACTCTCATCTGTCTGGTAAATATGACGTTACCACCAGCTGGCTAACTTAGCTTAGCATAAAGACTGAAATAAATGGGAGCAAGCTAGCCTGACTCTGGCCAAAAGTAACAAAATCTGCCTGCCAGCTCACTACTTAACAGTTACCTTGTTTGTTTAATCTGTCTGGTACATATGACGCTACAACCTGCTGGCTATATTAGCTTAGCATAAAGACTGGAAACAGGGAAATGGGCTCTGTCCAAGTAACAAAATCTGCCTCCCAGCACCTGCTTGTTTAAAACGTCCAGGAAGTAATAAATTACAATCAGCTGGCTAACTTAGCATAAGGACCAGAAACAGGGGGAACCAGCTAGCCTGGCTCTGTCCAACAGAAACAAAATCGGCCTCCCAGGACCTCTAAAGCTCACTACTTAAAATGCTGTATTTTGTTTATTTAATCCGTCCAGTAAATATGAAGTTACAACCAGCTGGCTAACTTAGCTTAGCATAAAGACCGGAAACAGGGATAAACAGCTAGCCTGGCTCAGTCCAAAATTCATATTCAAAAATTCAGAGAAAAACCATGGTGTAAACCACCATTTTCAGTCTCTTTATGCTAAGCTAATTTAGCCGGCTGCTGGTGGTCAATTCATTTAGCGTACAGACATGCGAGTGGTATCAATGTCCTCATCTAACTGTCTGCAATCCAGTCCAGTTCATTATTAGGTGCACCTGTACACTTCACCCTGTGAAGCTTGTGCTCATCATAGACTGTATACAGTATATAAATGAATGACGCGTTTGCACTTCCTCCCACTGTAGAAAAGTGAAGCCAAAATATCTCAGATATGGGAGCTGCCATCTTGAGATTTTGACATCATTTGCAGCCAGAGTCTGCAGCAGTGATCGGGCGGCTGGAGCTGCAGTATCAAGGTCCCGCCTACACACCTGCCTGAGCCAATCATGAGCCAAGCATTGTTCGCTAGAAAACAACTAGCAATAATATCTGTATAACTACATTTATGATCAAATTGACACGTTCTGTCACAGTACACAGACTTGTGATAGTAACGGAAAGTAAATTTACCTCCTCCCTTGTACAATTCCCGAGCCTACAGCTCTGCAACTACTTCACTCAGAGCAACTGTCAATCACAGCTGTCAATCCTGACGTCTCAAACCTTTTTTTTAATTAATTAAACATATTACTTATTACTTTTAAGTGACTTTATCGGAAAAATAACACCTTAACTACCTAAATTGGCAGAAACCATCTTTGGGAAAAAAAAAAAAATATTTGACTTGCAGTACTTTGACTTTTTAGTTTGGTCCATGACTCATCCACTAACCCGGAGGATGTGGGATTTATGACCTATACTGCAGCCGGCAACCAGGGGGCGATCCAGATGTTTTGGCTTCCCTTTTGGGGAGCTGTCATGGTGTTCATCTTTTTTATTATTATTATTATTATTATTATTATTATTATTATTATTATTATCTTTACAAACATTCACTAATTACAGTATTTTAAATGTGAGGATCTGCTGCTCTTCTCTTTTTTTCATTATTGCAAACTAAATGTCTTTGAGTTTTGGGCTGTTGGTTGAACAAAGCAACGTGATGATGTCATCTTGGGCTGTATTTTACTATTTTTCACAGTTTATAGACTACAGGATTCATCAAAAAATAAACAAATGAATCCATAATGCAAACAAAAATATCTTGATTGACACTGACCACTGTTTACAAGCATAGCTCTGCTCTCTCTTCTGATAGAAACCCCAGGATGACTAAGACCTACCACAGAGTTGCTTTTGTTGATTTAATATGCTTCACTGGAGTCCTTGCTGCCATCTTGACTGCACACAGCTACTGTCAAACCCACGCACACCTCTGTGACACACACAAACACACACATTTCTCAAACCAGCACTTGTTTGTGATCTTGCTGCTGCTGTGCTGATGTGCTGTGAGCTGTGACATTTGAACGGGAGCTTAAAGTCACCCAAACTCCTCGGTGTTGATTATTACACTGTTGGCTTTGACAGGTCCAACACATTTGGGAGGCTACTGAAGACTTAAGGTGATTGTAGACATGAGGCCATAGTGGTCAATTGATCATATAGAGAATCCCAGAGCTGACAAGATAATTGCTTCAGAGCCTTTCATTACCATACCTCCTTCAGTGATTGTAAAGGTCATGACCCGTTTTGTCAGCCTCTCTCTGCTGCCATGTTGATCAATTCCAGTCATTAGAAAGGCTTTATTGATTGTCAGAATAGGGGATATAATCAATCATTTTTTAATTTCTTAAAAATCAAAGATCCAGTGATTTATGTTAACCTTATCATTGTGAATAAAAACCAGAAACACCTATGGGGATGGAGTGGATCAGATTAAAATGGCTGGCCTTTGAGTAACTGCATTTTACTAACCACAACCTGCCATCGCTGTATATCAAAAACTGCTGTAATCCACCTAGAATATCCCCTGAGGTGAATTTTCAGACTTTGGGTCCCAGATACTGTACAGTAAACTTGTTTCTCTTCCACCATAGATGCTTGCTGCACTTTTTTTTTATCTGCCTCTGAAGATGCCTTTGGCTGCTGATGAAAGCCCTGGCCACATTTTTCCAAGCTGTAAACTGTTCACTGTTCAGCCTTGGCTGCAGGCTCAGAGCATTTCCGCAATCTTTATGCTTTTTACTTCCATATGCCTGATCTAAAGCATTTTTACTGCCATCTTCCTATGGTACGGCAAGCTCTCCAAAGTAAACAGAAAGCTGAATGATGGGCTGAGGTCTAACAGGCCAGCGTTTGTTTTCTTTGGCACGACAGAAAGTTGATGTTTGCATGCTTTCATTTCCCATCCCCCTGTGTACCCAGGCTGACCTAACTTGTGCCTACTCAATAATTCTTTCTTATTTTCTTTCCACCTAAAACGCCATAATGATGTATGGTTGTCTCTCATAACACATCAATAATTCATTTCTGTTGGTTTACTCTGAATTACTACTCCCCTGCTCTGCAGCAAATGGCTACACTGCAAGTGCCAACTCTATCTACACAAAGACCAACTTTGCATCTTAGGGACATACAATATCGCAACTGTGTCTCTCCTCTTTCTAGATAAGCTTCTTTCCCTCTTCATCGTCTGAATTCATCACGTTTCCCTACTTAAATGGGAAACCACGGCTACAGCAAGGGATTTACAAAAGGATTTTGAAGGAGAAGAGATTGAAATAAAAACTTTACTTTTAGTAGCCTCACCAATGGCATATTTGAGTGAAAGGCAGAAATGTCACACAGGATTTTATGTCATTTTGCTCAAACAAAAGCTGCACTATAAACATGTAAGGCTTCTGTATACCTAGTTATATAATGTTTCATTTGTTTAACCCATTTATGCCCACAACTGAAATTTTTAATTTCCATTGATGAAGTGTTGTCTGGCACAAATGTGAAGAAATTGTCAACACTTTAAATGTGAGTTTTCTTATCATGCTATATTTAGTATTTGAGCACAAATACAACTACTTTTTGCAATAGATTCTATTATATTTTGGGAAAAAAACAATAGTCCCATGTGCGCAATTACTAGATATAGTATGATAAGAAAATGTCTGCATCTCAGAAACTACATGGAGCACAATTACTGTAGGTATTTGGTATCTATAAACTCACACTCACACACATGCAGCTTGCTAGCTATATATATGTATATATTTCATATGGAAAACATTTAATTAACACAGTTTTAGCGTTTTACCTCATTAAAGTGTTATTTTTCATGTGATCTAAAAAATTAAAATTTGTACTGTCAGATACTTTTACCAAATTTAAAGACTTTTGACCAATCAGAAAAAAAGTTGTGGCCTTTTCCTGATCTTACTAAATATAGTCTTTGTGCACAAATGGGTTAATAACAGACATTTCTGCAACTTAAGGGCTGTTTTCAGCTCACAGCTTAATTCAAGGATCTGTGGTTGTTATGTCTGTCTGACTGTTGCAGGAAATGTTCCCTGGCAGAGTCATTCGTTCAGATTTTCTCCATCCCAAAAAATCTTGAAAGCAAAGGTTTCTGTTTCGTAAAATCCACATCACAACTGTGAACTCTTTGAAGCTTATACAGCAGACTGGCAGACAGGTTGTTTTTCAGTGATGCTTCATGTAGCTCAAACCACCAGGGCCTGTCTGGATGTACATCTAAGAATTAGATACTATGTGATTTATTTTTTACTTGATACAAGATCAAACCTTGTGTTAAAGAAAAATATGAATTAAAGTGAGGGTATGCAAAATGTTTTTGGCATCATTTGGTAAAAAAAATCCATAATAACCTTTCAGCATATTGTAATTCAAGTGTTCTGAGAGAAAACTGGACCTCTGCATCTCCTCATGGCTCTGTTTTCAGGATTTAACAAAACCTAACCTGTAACGGGAGACTCTGGCCAATCACAGGTCATTTCAGAGAGAGAGAGCGTTCCAATTGACTGTTCATGCAGTGGAGGCAGCTGTCAGTCACTCACGAACTCTGATCAAACAGTCAAACAAGGCAGCGCTGATCAAATATGAATTAATATTCTGTTACTGTAATACATATTTCTCACCTCAAATGTTTTCAGAAACATCTTGCTTGTGTTTAGCTGTAAAAAGAAAGTTTTTTCTGACTGGTGGGCGGTGCTTGGTATTTCCTCAACTGATCTCAGCATGGCTCCCGGGTCACAAACTTTTTCATTTTACAGCTAAACAATAACTACAAGATGTTTCTGAAAACATTTGTGGAGAGAAATAGTCATTACAATAACAGAATATTGGCTCATAGTTTGACCATTTGACAGTGATTGACAGCTGCTCAGAGATGACAAGCTCCAGCTAGGCTCTGATTTTTATTGTCAGTTATCTTCATTGCACCTTATTTCATTCACTGCACCTTCTCTTTTACTTTTTACTGTACTGTATTCATCTGTTGTTGTTGATGCTACTAAGACACCCGAATTTCCCTCCGGGGCTTAATAAAGGTTCATCTTATCTTATCTTATCTTATCTTTCTTCATCACTACATAAAAACCTGCACAGATCCTGTATGTGCTCTCACTGTGACACAAAACACATTTTGACTTGCTGTATGTTACGTTACTGCTGGCCTGACAGCTGGCATGCAGATGGCTCAGCGGTATAATGTATGTACCTTGCAAACTTTTCTCACAGGATCAGAGCTGCTTGTCATCATCCTAATCCTTCCTGCTTTGATCTGTGTGGTGAAGACAAAAATGCTGTTTAAAAAATAAACAATAGCATGAATTTTAAATCGTTTTCCATCACCCAGCTAATCCAAAATCACATTAGAAAACGAGAAATACATCTCATAAATCTCCCTTGTATTAAAAAAGAGGCATTTATAATGTAGCTCCTCTTCCCACATTATTAGAATTTTATGAGCACTGTCGATAGTATTCATCATTGTATTACTATTACCACCGCATTCTTACAGAGCCAAGGTTTTACTGACTTTCTTTCTTTTAATATTAACATTAACGGTTCATTATTCATTATGTCCTTATTATTCTATTTAACTTCAGCAGCTTAAATACTCAGGATAACTGGGAGTTAGCAGCACAGATTGATGCGACTACAGAGAAAGGGTTCTGGGTAAAAGCTGCAGCATCATACAGTTTCACCCCGCGGCGTCTGGTTCCAAAGTTTCCTTTGCACAGGAACAGTTTGTGCTCGTAGTGACATTTTAAGACATTTCTCAGAATTATTATCCTTTCTAACAATTTCAATATGTATTTGGCTTTGGGCACATCTTGTTATTCCCCCAGTGATGTCTTTCCAACATCATCAGTTGCTCTGTAAATGGTGGACAATGGAGACGTAGTTCGAAGCAATGGGAGCAAGTAGCAGAAAGTGTCACATGTAAGATGATTTGGAGTATTGATCAATAGTGATCACAGTGATTCTATCTAAAGTAGAATGGGATAAGTTCACCTTGAATCTCTGACACTAACCCACACCAATCTCAGTTCTCATGCCTAAACCTAATCAATCCAATCAATGACGGCAATGAGTAGTAGCCAATCAGTGGCAGAGTAGGGCGGGTCATGCCTTCACCATAGCAGATTGGACAATTAGTATTCGTACCTGTTTGTGCCGTTATCTTGAGAAGCTCTGCAGAGGAACACAGAGAAGACAACACATGCTCACTCTCAACTTGTCAAATACCAAAGTTTGGTCAGTACCGCTCGGCATCAGAGACCAACGCATGGGACCCTTCTTTTGTTATTTTTGACGGACCAGGGACAGCCTGTCAATATACGTTCATTACATGCATAGTGTCCTTTCAAAATTAACTTCCGTTTTCACAGGAAGCTAGATTTAGGCAACACAACCACTCAGTCAGGGTTGGGAAACTATTGTGGTTGATGTTAATGTCACTGACTAATGACTCATGTGACTCATGGGTCTGACAATACCAACAAGTCACGTGACTAACAACTGAAGTGACAAAATAAGTCCATCCCTCTGCGACCGATTATTCCATTCGGGGTCGTGGGTGGGCTGGAGCTGATCCTATCTGACATTGGCGAAGGCAGGGTACACCCTTACAGGTCACCAGTCCATCGCAGGGCTGACACGTACACTGACAGACAACCATTCACACTCACATTCACACCTATGGCCAATTTACAGTCAACAATTAACCTGCATGTCTGTGGACTGTGGGAGGAAAATGGAGAACCCAGAGAAAACCCACGCTAGCACAAGGAGAGCAAGCAAAATCCACTCAGAAGGGCTCCAAGCCAGATGTGAACATGTGACCCTCTTGCTGTGCAGCTGACAAAATGAGTCAGTTACTTTTAGTTTCACATAGAACATGAACATCGGTTTCCTGGTTGAAAGTGTTGTTTGTTTGACCCATCCAGCACAACTTCCACCCGCTCTTAGCGGACACTCATGCTATTAATACTGCGTCAGCTGCTTTGACCATCAAACAATGCTGCAGGTGTGTTTACACTGGGATTAGTTGAAAGCCTGGTTCTTCAAATACTGTTTGTGTCTCCATGCATCGGTTTCCAATGCCGGGGGCACTCACCAAAGGGTGGTATTTGTTTGGAGCGAGAACAGGTTGAATCCCTGAACAGAATCAATCCGGAGTTCACAAATGGTTAGTACCATGAACACCTCTACACAAATTTGACCAATACTGATGCATTCAAGTTAACTCTGATAAGTTAGTTTATGTTCTTGACACAACGCTGTCAATGTTGGAGACCAAACTCCTAGCTTATTGACAAGCATGTGTATTTACATGTGTTAGATTTCAGGTACTTCATCAGCATAAAGAGCTCGTTATTGACTGTTAACACAAAACGATTTTCCATAGGAGTCTACTATCATAGTAGAGGTCTTCTGAGATTACTTAACCACAGTGGTATTCAAGAGGCTGACCTATGGACAAGACTGAGCTAAGTTTAATTAAAGCTCCAGTTTAAGGTTATTATTAATTTCGACTGGACATGGAATCAAAGTATCATGCATTGTGGTACATAGGTAGGTAGAAACATCATCTTTATGCCAGTTGAGCAGAATAACTTACTTATTGCTTACCAAATACATATCTGTATTTTTTTTTGTCTTGATGATAATGATGCTGTTCAGCTATAAAATACTTGGAGTGACAACACCTCTGTATGTTATTAAAATGGGTCTGCTACCAGTATAACATGTGAAAGAAGACATTATTCCTATTAACATCTATAGAGATCAATAGAATTATATCAACAACCAAGCAACTTACAGTATTTAATGCTAATGATATTTAGTTATAGATATGGTACAGCTTCTGAATTTGGTGGGAAGATCAAGTTGTTAAGTATGCTAGTATATGTTTTGAAAAAGGGTCTTCGTATTAGGGCATAACTACCTAATTAAAAAGGGCCTGTTATGCATTTGTGCTTTTCACCTTTCTTTTAGTGTGTTGTGTTGTTTTTGTGCATGGTAAAGGTCTGCAAAGTTACAACGCCCAAAATTCAGCCTAAAAGGAGTTACTGCCCCCCACAGAAACACTGCTCCTGAACTACCTGAAACACCTCACTTGAAGTCCCGCCTTTTCTTCTGTAACATGGTGATGTTATAAATTAACACAGTTGCATTGTAGCTGCCTAGTGGCCAGTTTGGCACGTCCTAAAACACAGCTAGTTAGAGAGGAGCTGGGGCGGAGTCAAAGAGTTTGGTTCAATTGACCAATCACAACAGAGTGGGCCAGCTGAGCTACAGGAAACTAGAAAGTATGCAACGAAAATAAAAATATTAGCTCCACTTTAAAGAAAAGATACACATTAATTAAATACACACATAAGAGGTATATTTTTGTTGAGTGAAAGGGTTGAGCTCATATTAAGCCTCACAGTATTTTTGCTAAGTTAGAAAAGTTGTCTCTTGTGAAATAAACAGCAGAAATACATAACCTGGAGCTTAAGTCGGTCTGATCCAGTAGCACAAACCTGTGCAGTCTCCAGAGAACTATTTTTCAGAACAAATATAAACTTGTGTTCTGTGCTCGACAGCCAAATAGGCTACAACACAGTTCTGGGACAAGCAGTGCTCAGATAGTCCCACGAGGCCCGCTGTATACTGTATATATACACGTCTGGGATGACCATGGAGGGTTTTCACTTTAAATATGTTCTTGGCATTCATTTCAGCCATCTAATCAAGGGCTGATTAAAGACCGAAAGAATGCAATGAGCTTCAATTAACGAGGTGATGGGATAGAAAATCAGCAGTACCTCGAGTGCCAACAATCAGGATTGGGAAGCATCGCTGTAGAGCGACGTGTTTGGCCAGGAGCACCTCTTGTCCTCAGAGCAGCCATGCATCTAGTGTGGAAAATGCCAGGGTCCCATCTGGGATTATTTGGAGCTAACATGGTCTCAAATGCAGATTGCTTTGAGGGGATTTCATTTGAGCAGCGTGAAGCAGTCGCAGTGTCATTATACTTTTAAATTAGAACGTTGGTGATATATAGATGACCTTAACAACCTTAGGTCATGTCGGAACACACTGCCAAAATGACCTGTTTTGTCAATGTGTTTACTGCAGGGACAAAGACTCTGGGAGACAGGGTGAACGGCTACAGAGAGCGGACAGATTGATGGATGGAGTGAGGACGTGTTAACAAGCAACAATATCTTTCAAAAGCAATTAGCATCAGGCTAACAGTGTTTATGTGCTGAATCCCAAAGCACTTGGTGATTAATTACATGGCTGACAATGATTTGTGAGGCTTTATTTTTCTGTGATGATCACAGCACTTCCTTTATACACTGGGACTTCTCCTAATGCAGTATACAACACTTAAATGCAAAGTTTGGCTCTAGCACCCGACACCCGTCAAATGCAGGCAGTGGCGGGTAAAATCATGAGGCCATCCACTACTCTGGCAGACAGGGCAAACACTAGGGCTGGGAAGCTGTTGGATAGTTGTCCGATTCTTTGGCATCGATGTTTTTTGACTGTTAGGCATGCACAATGACACGCCGGCATACATACTGTAATATGTTTCAGTTTGTTTGAGACCGGAGCCATGGCAGAGAGGGAACAAAAAAGCCCTCAAAAGCATGGTGCTACTGAACCTGAGAGGCACGCCCTATTTTTTCCCTGATAATGTTACATTGTGAACAACAAATCTGTGCTGAAATCATCAGGAGAGTTAGTAACGTTACCTGTTAGCAGCCGGTGGGCAGCACAGTCCTGGCTAAATAACTAATAACTACCATCATTAACTATGGTTCCATCGTGTTACATTATGGTGCGTTCAAGCTTTAGTCATTAAAACTCAAATAAATGCAATCATTTAAAAAAAAAAAAATAGGGCTCCCCAGAAGCTATGGTGTAATTCAAACTGTAATTTACCGTGCATATAATATTTTGTGTTCAATATATCAAACATTGTATGGTATCTGATTTAAAATGTTAGTCCTTCATGTAGCACATGGATTTCAAAAGCAGCAGATCAAATTTCTGAGTGGCAGACAAAAAAAAAAAAAAAAAAAAAACCTGCCTGCCACAGTGGCAGGGAGTGAAGAAAGTTAATTTCAGAGCCTGGTGGTAAACGTGCACATTTCAATCAGAAACATTTCTGTCATGAAGTAAAAATGTTTACGCAGTTGTATTTGGCAACACAGACTCTCTGCGGTTCTCCCTGTCAGAACCCACACAAGTCAAGATCAAATCGGCCCAGAGGTGTACAGAGTAGAGCCCTGCAAACGCATTATCACCGAGATGTGGAATGAAAGTAATTATGAGGGACAGGCCCACAGAAACATACCACTGCAAGTGGATTTGATTTACAAGGGAACCAGAACGGGAAGAGACTGGGGTGGCGAATCCATACAATGAGCAGCATGGCAGAGCTACTGAATGACAGAGGAGCTGATGGCTTAAATAAAGAGCTGACAGCTTCAATGAACTGCCTGGCATTAAATGCTGACAGTAATTAGCACTAATTAGAAGAAGCTGATGGCCAGCTGATGTGGCGTGCATATCTTGCGTTTCCTGCCTGGATTTAAGCTTTGTCTGCAAAAATATACATTTAGCACATCATGCATATGACATCGTTTTATACATAGTGATAGGATTGATTGTTCATTAATTTACGCAGCTACTTAGAGCTGTCACAAGGGGGCTCCACGGTGGGTTGTTATTCACTGATTGATCTCATCTGATCACATGACGTGCCCATCTGCAAGAATCTGTCACGCAGCTTTGTCTTCATGAAAGAAAAGGCATCAAGTCTTCAAAACGTCATGCATTTATTCATCAGCCCTGCACCTGTGGCTCAGACCCGGGCACGCTCACATACAACAACAACCAGAGCACAGGTCCCTTGGCTGAATTTTCTTTATGCGATATAATGAATGTTGGAAAAACGGCAGCCTAATTTTCAGGAATACAAAATGTCAAAAAGGTCACAGCCATTAGACACAGAGAAAAGAAGAATAAAGGGGAGAAAACACAAAGCGAAAGGTTGGATGTAACAATGAGATTGCTCTGCAACATGACATTCAGATACATATGTTCACACCTCGGAGCCGCCGGGTGCAACCTTTCGGCCGGCGGCACCTCTTGAGGCTTAAGCCTCTCACTCAGAGTGACCCCCCAGGAGCAGATGTGATCGAGCGATAAAGATTTCTCCTTCACACCCAAACTGAACTGGCAACCTTTGAGTCAAGTCAGCTTCTCGAACAATGTGACTACAGAGATTGCAGTGTTGGGACCTGGGATGTGCTTAAACTGACAGACTGAGAGAAGTAATGGTAATGGTAAGGTTTCATAAATGTACCAACTGATAGAGCTGAGAATACCTCAGCTGCTATTGGCTGGCCCACAATATAAGATTTTTCAAATCTTAACAGATTTTCAAAATGTGAGAGACCCCACACATAACGACATGTTATGTTAAATTTAAGTTTTGTTCCTATAGCGTATGGAGAGCAGTGATTTGGCCAAAACAGCACACCACATAATAACAGAGTCCATTCATGAACAACTAGAGTCCTGACTAAAAAAAGGAAAATCTCGTAAAATATCACATGAGCAAACATGACTTTAGTGTAAACACACGTGGTGGACGACAGGAAGAATTAGCCATGTTAGTTTTTGCACTACTTTGTGCTGAAAATTCACAAATGATGGACGGATGAATTCATGGAGACAGGTAAAATAAACACTTGTGTTGTTGCCACAAACAAGCTGGTCCTCCATTTCTGAGGTGCAATTTCACTACAACTTTATGCTTCAAGTTTTGCATTAGCTCATGATTGTCCTTCAGCTTCAGTCAGCTTGGTTCCCAATTAATTATTGTGCTTTCCATCAGCTGTCCTCGGGGTTCCCCACACACAACAGGATACACAATCGTAAATATTGAACGATTAATATCTGCGATCTGAATTCGGTGCAACCAGGATGGACTGCCGAGCTGATCGGGGATGTAAAAAACACTCTTAACATACCTCACACTACAATGATATATGGAAAGATAATCCTTAGAACCATCATGTGGAACTGGGCCCAAAACCGCTATAATTCTCGTGTGGTATGTACCCAGCATGGTATTTATATACATTTATATATATAGTCTGTTGTACATTTTTTCTTTACATTATACAATTAACTAGGGCTCTTTTTCTGCATACATTTTTTTCATAAGCCAACACATCTTTGTCCGCAAGCTGGGACTAATTAACAAAAGCAGCCGAGACGTATATATATCTCAGTGTCAGTTTTCCGGAGTTTATAATTATTAGCTGGAGGACATGATTATACAAGCTCAAGAAATTATTGAAAAGGAGCTAACTGCAAAGCACTTGGTAACCGTAGAAAGTGTGGAAATGGCACATTGTCCTTGATTCATTGTACCACTCATGCTTAGCCACATATCTTAAAGAAGGTTAGACAAAAAGTGTGGGGTAAAATGTCATGCTTTCAGCTGGTCTTATTTGCAAGTAGAGTTTTATGTGCTGAGAGGTTACACGTAAAAAACAAATAAGAAGAAGAGATTAAAGAAATAAGCCACAAGGCAACGTACACAGCAGGAGGCATTGATAATATAGACAGGGAACCGTTTAGCTTTGGGGAGCATGGATGATTTTCAGCCTAAAATAAGCAGGCAGGGCCTAAAGTCAGGCACCCAAACTGTTTCTATTCGTGGCTCACAGGCTCCGTGGCAGAGCTGGCCAGGCGCCTCTGCATCTCTGCACCCACAGGAGCTCACAGCAAATCAATTTTATTACGGCCTCTAATTACAATTACAGCCTCAAAGGGTTTCACAACGAAACAATAAATGAAAATGATAAATGAAAATGGCACCCTCAACCTTATACCCTCGGTGAGAGCGAGAGGGGAAACCCGTCCACAGCAACTTAATTAGGGACAAGGATGCAAGAAACCTTGGGGTGGACCTCACACAGAGGAATCCTGCTTTCCCCTTCAGAAAAAGACATGCAATATGTGGTGACAGATGAAGTGCTGTATTTAAGCTAAAACAAACATTACTAGGATTTAAAAGGGAAGTTCATTGTGTGTTTGAAAGTATAAACAGCCAGGCTGTTCTCATACACCATTTGTAACTATACCTACAAAACGTGATGTATATCCCACGAAATCAATTTGTACAAGCGTGAACCAGGAAGAATACAGAGCGGAGTGGAAGGGTGGATCCTAAAAAGTCCAAACTTTCACCCAGAAACCAGAAGTAATCACCCTACAGGAGATATTTTAACCCAAACCACAATCTTTTCCTAAACCTAAGTTGTTTTCTTGCCTAAACCTAAAGAAGTTACAGAAGTTTATTTTGCATGTAATAAGGGGAAATTGATACGCATTGGTGGTCATTTGTAGGAAAGCAAATGACAACAGGGGAATAAATATTTTGAAAGATATCTTATGAACCGTTGCACGAGAATACTTTGGTTTAAATCATAGGCTGTACATCAGAAGTGGACATAGTCTCCATGATGTCGCTCACTGGTTTGTGGGCTACAGTTTTGAAACCTCAAGTTCAGCATTTTGGCCGTTGCCATCATGGTTTTTTGCAGTGCTGAATCAAACATTTTTTAGGCAACTAATGTGTTACTGAACTGAAAACACACTGTGAAAGGGTTAAAGTTCTATGACAAAATCAACGACGACTTCCAGACTGGACAATGTCGTGGTAGAGACCAAGGTCCAAGTCAATCACAAGGTAGCCACATCCTAAAGCATCCCCTGCTTTTTGGTCTATTTGACTCTGAGTGAGACCATAATTTAATAAATGAACATCATGCTGTATTGAAGAAGACTTGAATCTAGCGATTGAGACCATAAACTCATTTTTTCAATGTTTGCTGACATAATAAATCAAGTGAGCTCATTTTCTCATAGACTTCTATACAATCTGACTTCTTTTTGCAACCAGAGGAGTCGCCCCTTGCTGGCTATGAATTATTTTATTGTCCATCTTTTTAAATTACTTAAAACTTGGCTGAAAAACTTGCTTATTTATTACTTATGAACATTAAGTGTTTATTTGCACTTGCTACAGAGATCTGACTACATGAGCATCCAGAGCACCAATATTATCAGGACTACCGCTGTCACAGAGCAAAGCGTTTTACAACACAAGTCAGCATTCCCCCATTCATGCACATTCATACACTGGTGGGTGGCAGAAGCTACCATACAAGGTGCCACCTGTTCATGGGAGCTATAAACACACACACACACACACACACACACACACACACACACACACACACACACACACAAACACACACACACAAACACACACACACAAACACACAAACAGCAATTTGGGATCAGTGTCTTGCCCAGGGACACTTCAACATGTAGACTTTAGGGGTCGGGGATCAAACCACCAATCTTCTAATTAGTGGAAGACCAGTTCTACCTCCCGAGGTAATTATTCATATTTTTGGTACCCTTAAAATCACATGTGGCCCCAGCCTGGCCCCCTTATTTAAATGGTCTAGAGCCACTGTTGATATATTTAAGGGCAGTTTGAACGCTGTTCAATAATATATATAATATTATTTATCAAGGGCTGCACGGTGGTGCAGTGGTTAGCGCTGTCGCCTCACAGCAAGAGGGTCGCAGGTTCGATTCCGGCTTGGGACTCTTCTGTGTGGAGTTTGCATGTTCTCCCCGTGTAAGCGTGGGTTTTCTCCGGGTACTCCGGCTTCCTCCCACCGTCCAAAAACATGCAATTTAGGTTAACTGATGACTCTAAATGTCCCGTAGGTGTGGATGTGAGCGTGAATGGTTGTCTGTCTATATGTTGTTTGTCTCTATGTGCCCTGCCATGGACTGGCGACCTGTCCAGGGGCGCCTTTGCCCAATGCCAGCTGGGATCGGCTCCAGCCCCCCCGCGACCCCTAACGGGATAAGCGGTTGACGATGGATGGATGGATATTATTTATCAAAGATGGGGGTTTTGACAGAACAATCTTGTAAATTTTTAGGAAGCACTCAGCACGCCTCTCGTCACTTCACCTGCCATCACTTTAAGTTTGAAAGAGACAACCTCTATTTTAGATTTGCATGCTTGTCGAAGAACTATTCCACCCACAAAAAAAAAACAAAAAAAAAAAAACACATGGATGCAACATGTGTCCGATCTTACAGGCTTCTAGAGGAGTCTGTAGTTTCAGAATTAGGTTTTGCATTAAATCCAAAAGATTCATGTTGCAAATTGACTTCAGCAATTAAATCTATGGCGCTGTACTATTTCATTTAAATATGAGCTGAAATCTGAGTGACAGGAGACTCTATCAGTTTCTTCCAGTTGTAATATATTTGATGCTGTATAGCAGAGAACAAAATCAGGTCAGAGACTGCTTGCTGCTCACATAAACACACCTGGGAGTTGGCACAGTGCAGGAGCAGTCTTGTACTATTTGCCGCTGCGTGAGCAGGGGTTAGGGGTGACATTACATGCCTTGCACAAGGGCACCTTGAGCACATGTTGAATGGAAGAAGACATGTCTCATTTTTCTTCTCCCAGCTCCTCTCTCTGATTAGCCCACCAAGGTCACAGAGTGGGAATGATCTGCTCCCGTTTCCTCCTCTACTGCAATGACTCAGACGAGATTTCTGTATCGCTGTCAGAGGCGACTCGCAGGCTTTGGCATCTCTGTCAGCCGCGGTTGGACCTTGGGCACCTGCGTCAGACCGCGTGGAGCCCCGCTGAATAAGTGGGCCCACTCATTCCTACTGTGTCTCGCCTGGGAGCGTGTTGTGCTGTAACGCGCAAGGAGAGAGGAGGGGGAAAAAAAGTCCCTTCCAGCTGTCGAGCATCCGCTGACAAGCTGGTCGGTTAACGCGCAAAAACGTCCACTGCATGTCCATGTGGGCATTGATCCGCGTGACAGATCAGCGCCTCTAACGCAGCAGCAGCAGCAGCAGCAGCCCTCGGGTTCGGGGTTTGCCCCTCCTGACCAGCGCCAATCTGAGATGGGTAGAAGGAGGGGGGCGGGAAGGTTAGTTTGAAGAGGGCAGAGCTCTGCGAGAGGACGCCGATTTGCCTATTATTTCACCGCTGGAAGAAGAGAAAAAAAACAGTGGACAATAACAGCTGAGGGAGAAATCAGTCGGACCAAACGTCAGAAGAAGCTCATTAACTCCGAGGAAAGCGAGTCGGGAGAGAGAAGAAACATCCTTTATTGCTGCTGGTGAGGTGATCATTTTTTCTTTAAATGTGTATCATGTATTACGCCATTTATTGGGTTTGCGCACACGTCTGTGCCAGGATTAATAGCCGGAGATGACTGGCAACGTGCTCCGTGGCAATGTTTCATTCACATGCAACAACTGCTGTTTGTGTACCGCAGTATAATTGATGGTTTAACAGGTCTCCCTCGCATGCTGGAGTGGTGCTGATGCGAGGATGCGGCGCTGCGTGTTGTGGTGTTTGCGCCTGGTATGATGGAGATGTGGTCAGGGAGGGAGTAAGTGTTGTTAAAGCAACACATGTGGGGGAATGCAGTTGAGACAATGGCGGGTGTTAAATGGCTTTGACTTCTCAGGACAGTCACAATGCGACAGAACTGTTACTTTCCCGTTAATGGGCAATTAAAACGATAGCGCGCGCGACGATTGTGGCTCAAATGTATCCGCACCTGCGACTGGGACTCCAGTCTCGTGCTTTGACCCAGCGTGCTAGAAAATGCTGTCAGAAAAACAACAAGCTACCGCAACCAGTGACAAGACTGTTGAGCAGAGGCTAACTTAACCTTGGAACAAACCAACCCCCCCTTACAGAGAGGAAGGGTCTGGCAGCCATCTGCGTCTCCACACAACAACATTGGCTAATAAAATAAAATAAAAGCCATGTATGTGTTTACAAATTTATGTATAACTGATGCAAAAAACACAAATTTTCTCTATTTTGTTGAAAGAAAAAAATCCACACGGTTTTCACTGAACAGATTTGTTTCGCTTAATAATTTACACTCAATATAATTGTGTTTTTGACTATATAATGAGGAGCCTGCCTCATTAAAAAAACATAATCCCTTCTTGAGAAATCTGTGTGTTTGCCTGTCACTCTCCTCATCCCCTCACCCCTCCTCTCCCTCGGTGACCATGCATGCAATGAGGTGTGTTAACAGCCACATATGCTGAGCAATGTCCAACTGGGATGATGTTTCCACAACATCAGACCCGACAGCTTAAATAATTCAACTATTCCCCAAACATCTCACCCCGTTGCAGAAGAAGCTCATGCAAACTCCTTCCCCAGCTAAAAATCAGGTGAAATTGGGTCAGCACACACCGAAACAAGACACTCGCAGTGACTGTTGCATTGCTGTTTGTTTGCTGCCCAAGAAGAGAGAGAAATGGGCAACAAATGGTTAAGTGTTGGAGATGGTCCCTAATTGTGGACCCCTGCTCTTAAAAAATGATTATGTGTGATGCATGTGTGTGCACAATGTGTTACTTGGCACTTTTCCACATGACATAACAAACAAACCTGTTGGTTCTGCATATTTAAAACGTTTGTGCACACAGGTTAAAAAGCAGGCAAGCTTGGCACGCAGACACTTTTTCGAATTTATGTCACTGCATTAATTTCAGCCTCATCTTCTGCTTTTCAAGCGGCCGACGTCAGAGGCCACGCTCTTCTAGGTCTTAATTACTGGACACCATGAAGGTTATAACAAGTCTGAGTCACTCTCGGGATCATTTTAAGGAGTTCCTCCCCTGCACGCATCACATATTCATGTGTTTACCACACCTCTCATTTGATGTAATGCACAGTCATCTGTGGCTCCTCACTGCCTTTCCCCCCGCCGCCTGCCATCTCTCAGTCTGCCACGCTACAGGGCTCATAATGCGATGGCTCCCTGGACTCATGAGTGTGACCACAAGTAAATGACTTTTCTCTCAGCCAGTTTCTTCATCTGTTGAGATGTACACAGCAGAGAGAAAGCCTTTTCACAGCAAATGGCTGCGTTGTGGAAGGGAAGCAAACTCAAGATTTATTGTCCAGACTAGCAGGGAATGTGTCAGGGAGAGCAGATTTTAGTGAAGGGAGGTGTTATCTTTTTCTGTGAGTTGCAGATGGATATGTTGTGCTTCTGTTGGCTTGCTGTATAGTGAACCTGCTACATCTGAAGTGCCGTGATTAGAGGATCTGTTTGGAATTGCTATTATTTGGATTCGGCATGCAGATGCAGTCGAATAAAACGGGGCAGAAAAGACAGAGGCAGATTGTTGCGAGGATTAGCATTTCCATATTGTTCCTCGAGGCACACTAAGGCATGATGCAGTAAAATGCAAAGTATCTCCAGTGATTACAAAATAAACGAGGGTAATGTCTCCCAGAGTGTTAAGGGAAAGCACTGTCCTTTTTTTTTTTTTTTGCAGGAGGCAAATATTCATTCCATAAATTAATGTTAATGTTTACAACATGCTTTAGGAACGACTATGCTAAATAATAGGGTTACCCTCCACTACTCCTCATGTTTGCAAAAACAGTGAGAGCACACACACAGACACACAGACACACACAGACACACTGTCCACACAGAAGCTTGTTTTTGTGAAGACAATACGTGCTGAAATCTCTGGCAAACTCAATGGGGGGAAGGGATGGGTGACCACCCTCCTTAGTGCCCCCATGTTAGAACAAATTGTAGCTAGTACCCTCAAGGGTGCCCTTCCAGTGGAGAAAATGTGATTAAGTACCCTCTTAAGTGCCCTTCCATTTGAAAAAACATGATAAAGTGCCCTCAAGAGTGCTCTTCCAATGGAGAAAACATGATAAAGTGCTCTCTTAAGTGCCCTTCCAGTAGAGAAAACATGATTAAGGGCCCTCTAAGGTGGCCTTAAAATTGAGAAAACCTGACGCAGTGCCATATAAGCTGCCCTACATGCCAGTAAACTATCTTTACACTGGTGCCCCACCCACTGCATGCAGATATGGCCTTTTTATTTTTTTTTTCCCTCCTGGCCCTCAGACAGCCTGATTGCGCCACTGACTGAGATCCACCACACAGCTCAAGTGGACATGGGGCTACTACGGCGTCAAGCTACTGCCTGATGATGACACTGATCACAGCTGACAGGAGGTAATCACGAGAGCCCTCTAAGTACATCGGAGCCTTGGCCATGATCATGTCATTCATGACCAAGAAGCTTTGAAGGGGAAATTTACAGTGTGGCCCCAAAGACAGAGCCAAGTGGAACAAGGCAGGACAATGAGGAGCCCACGCTGGGTTAAAACAGACAGGAAGGAACACACACATGCCACTTATCCAACACAACCAAAGCATCAATTGTAGGGACAAAGTGAAGAAATTGAATATTTTAAAGGGAGTGGAGTGCTTTTGCATTACTCTGATTTGCCCAACATATTTAATCACTGCTCCCAAGAGTTTTACTTACCTCACGCATTCTCTGGCTTGGTGAGCTCCCATCATTTCCCCATTTATGTGCAGTAAGATTAATCACTGGAGCTCTACTCACAGGAATAATGTTACCTCCATACGCCCACTGATTTATAATCATTTCTTGTGATTGTCACTGATTTTAATGCTGTACAAATTCTCTCCCATATCTGATAATTTGTTAGGGGAAAACTCAACAAACAAATTACTGTCGTCTAACTGTACTTTGGCAGACAGAGCACTCCTGACTAGAGCGATTTCATGTGAACGCACATCCCAGTAATATAGGAACAAAAGCTGCTTGCCAAAACAGCATAAAACATTTTCAGCAAGTACATTATGTGCAGAGCAAATCATCGACTACTGTTTGACCAAAGACTGTTGGAGCTGCCACAGTCACATCGTTGGAACTGTTCTCAGATTATCACTGATATTAGATTTATTATTCAAAACTAGGTTTTTGTAGCTGTAGACAAGCTTGTCAAATTTTTTTGTGGGGGTAGAAAATCTATAAATATGAAGAAATTTGTGCAACGTTTTGTACAACTTAGCACACGGTCCTGAGCATTCATCATCAAACAATACCTGCTCAGGATCCTTTGTCACCGCAGATGTTGACCTTCTGTTCCTCGCACTTCGTTTGTAGCACACAAGGAGGAGGAAATCGACAATGAAGAATCATGTTCTATAAACAAAACAAAACAAAAAAAAAAAACAGGCATTTAATGTTAACTTTTCAGACTGGAGCCACTATTAAATCTGTATGTTTGTACTGTAGTTATTGATGGAACAGAACTCCTCTGTTTTGACTTTGAATGATATTAGGTTTGAATCCATATGTAGCTGGAGGTTGTAGAAATCATAATGTCACCTTGCTCTCTCATCTCCTTTAAGGACCGATGCGTAGGATTTGGTGGTATCTTGCGGTGTGGTTACAGATTGCAACCAGCTGAGTACCCCTCCCCTCACTCCTCATTTTACAAGACGGTGGCAACGTGAGCCGCCGAGTGCAAAACCCTGGCAACAGCGTTCGCCTCACTCTGAGGCCATGCTTACTGTAGTAACACTACTATAGGAACAACGGATGTCAGACAGCAGCTGACAGTACAACAGATTTGCACTATGTGGCTCACGTTACTGTAGTTTTACAAGTGTGTGGGAGAACTACTGTGGCCTTCAGGTAATGTAAACACTTGAGCGGCTCTCGCTAGAGCCAGTGTTTGGTTTGTCCGTTCTGAGCTACTGGAGAAACATGGCGGACTGAAGTGGACTTGCTCCCAATGCAGATATAAAAAGCTCATTCTTAGCTAACGAAAACATGATCCTTAGTTTCAGGTGATAATACAGTAAATTTATAATATATTAATACATGTCAATTTCTCCACTGTGGGACTAATAAAGGAATATCTTATCTTATCTTAATGAAAATATAATATTAATTTAATATTATGTTACACATTTTTCCTTTAAAGGGGAACTATGGGCATTTTCAAAATTTTTACACGTTGCTCCCATGGTCAAAGACAGTCCAAAATATATTAGTAAACATGAACAACTCAAAAGTAGAGTCCTTAAACTAAAATTAGTGATGTCATAGGGTTTAAAGTGTGGCACTGCTCCACAGACAGTGAATGGGGAGAGGTGTTATAGATGACACCGAGAGCACCCAGGGGAACCTTTTCTGTTTCACAGCTGTGAACAGTACAATAAAAAAAAGCTCATTTGGGTATGAAAAAGTAAAATCATTCTGTGGGTCCACAAAATCAGCCTCCCATTCATTATTCGTGGAGCAGCTCCAGACTTTATACCCGACGACACTGCAAGTTTGAGTCTTCCTTCTCTGGTTTCTGTCTTTGAGAGAGAGCAGCTCATGTTTACACGTATTGACTTTCCTTGACCATGGAAATAACATATTGGAATTTTTAATTTAGGTGGCGTTCCCATTTAATCGGGTACATCTGTCAGGGTTTACTCTGACCTTTTAAGATTGACAGCCAGATTCTCTCAAATGTCATAATCTTCACAGAGCCTAAAGCTTCATAACAGGACTGGCAGAACATCTGCAGGCCCTGAGAAGCTCCTAAAATGTCTGACATTGTATTATACACACTCCTGAAACGGTGCCTAACAACGCCCCTCGGGTGTAGTGAATTCACAGTAAATCATGGCCTCTTGTGGCTTATAGCTTCATTTGAAACCGAGAAACTTCTTAAAATGTTGTTTGTTCAGTGAATAATTGCTCCAGCCATGCATTAATTTGATCTACTGGCACTAAAAAGCATTAAATATTGGACTTTTGATTGATGTTGGCCAAGGACTTCAGGAAGTATTTTAGGCTGTCCAAGTTGCAGACAATGAATGACAGATTTTGCTTCTGATCCAGATAAGTTGAGAAATAGTGCTTAAATGTTTATTGGCAAAGACAGTGGGCGCACATATTATGACTCAAGGTGCATAGCCCAAATTGCAGTCAAGTGTGATGTGTGCAGAGGGAGGGAAAAGATGAATTAAACCCCTCCATGGTTGCATAAACGATCCCCACCCAAAAAAAATGGTTGTCCTGTTTTCCTTCATATCTCTATGAAATGACCAACACAGCTAGATAAACAGCCATTATTCTGCTCGAACACATCATGTTGACCATCTCAGTCACAGGTACCTCCATTGTAATTATGAATGTGATGCTTCAGGCACTGCTTTTGTCACACACATTGAAAAGACCCCGCACACAGCTGTTGCCTCGGTAACCCAGTGTTTTTGGCTGAAGATATGGAAAGGAGGATTATTGGAAGCCGATGGTCCTGAGGGCTTTCCGCGATGTCAAGAGGAGAGAGGAGCTTTAATTGTCTTTTGATTTTTTTTTTTAATGGACCCCGATTAAGTTGTGTGTGTCGCAAATGTCCCGAGGGTGACGCCAAGTTTAACACGGATCATTTTTACTGCTGGGAAACTATGCAGGGATGTCAAGATATAAACCAACCAATGAGGCGGGAAAGAGCACGCGCATTTTTGTGGTCTTTCTGCTACCGTCTGATGCTCGCTGGCTGCACAATATTTAATTAAGAAAAAAAAACGTGAATCTGGTGTGTGTGATCCTGCTTTGGCAGTGTGCTAGATCAAAATTTAAGTGCAATTTTGACATATCCCTGACTGAGTGAGCATCTGCTCCCATCACAGTGCAAAATGACAAAAGCAAAAATAATCAGACATGCAAGAGCAAGGTTAAAACGTCACAATACACTCTTATAATACTGAGTTTGTCCTGATTTGGCCAGCATCATATCATCTATCAAAAAATGTGTATGAGCAAATGATCCCAAACATTTCACTAGGGCTGTCAACTGATTCAAATATTTAATCCCAAATTAATCCTATATTTTTTTAGCTATTCAACCTTAAAGGGAGATTTGTCAAATATTTAATACTCTTTTCAATATGGGAGTGGGCAAATATGCTGCTTTATGTATGTATATATTTATAATTGGAAATCAATTAACAACATGAAATGACAAATGTTGTCTAGAAACCCTCACAGGTACTGCATTTAGCATAAAAAAAATATGCTCAATTTATAAAATGGCCAACTGCAGCCCAACAGGTAACAACAGCTGTCAGTGTGCTGACTTGACTTGTGATTATAATAAAGTGGGCATGTCTGTAAAGGGAAGACTTGTGGGTAAGCACAAGTATAGCATTATTTAGCCTTTGCAATGAGCTACTATGACGTAGCTGGTACCAGTGGATTCCTTAGGATTTCTAGTTTCATATGATGCCAGTATATTCATTCTAGCTTTAAAACCGAGCCTGGTACAACCTCTAAAATATAGATTGCATTAATGTGTCAAAGAAATTAGTGCCATTAAAGCACTGTTATCTTTGACAGCCCTATGTTATACCCAACTTCTGTTTACTTCAGAGGACAGCACTGGGCCTAGGGATGTCAAGAGAACCAAGGTACCAAGTTGACGCCAAACTTCTGAAAATGATTTCAACCAATACGCGCTAAAAGGAGGAGAGCTGGTAATGTTAGCTGTTTGGTGTTTGGGCAGCACAGTCCTGCTTGGCTAAATAATGGCGCTAAGAGCTAATGTTAACAGAAGTTCCACTGAGTTACATTATGATAACTTCAAGCTCTATTCAGTAAAAAATGGTACAGTATTGGAAGAAAGTAAATTATATAATTATCATGATGTGTTCAAATGTAATCTTGTAAAATTTTGTTTTTGGCAAGAACCTATAGGTGGATCATTAACACATTTGCAAATACCAGCATGCAAACTGTAATAAAGGAGTGTATAATGAAGTACATGGAAGTTATTGTTTAACTTTTGTTTTTACTCTGGTATAGAATTGGGAATTATTGAAAACTGTGGACACTAGTATCGGTATCAACTACCAAATTTCTGGTATTGTGACATCCCTGCTTTGGCCTCGCTCGAAAAAATTGTAATGTCAGATAGTGCAGGAGAGGGTAGTGCAAAAATGCCTAACATTCCCAGGTTCTTGCTTCTCACGTGATGATTTACTGCTTTCGTTTGTCCTTTTTGATAATAAATTGAATATCTTTGAGTTTTGGACTGTTGAAAAGGCAAAACAACCAATTTGAAGACGTCAACTTGGGTTTTAGGAAATTATGACACATATTTTTCTGTATTTTTTTTACATTTCACAGTTTCGAGAAGAAATGTTGGCATGTAAATAAAAATAATTGTTAGTTGCAGATGTAGTGGACAGTAAAGCGAGTTCCTGTGCAGTGGGAGGTATGTAGTTTAAGCCATGTTTAGAACCCGTCATCACATTGTCATAGAAAGTCCACTGTTTTATGACATAGCCTATGCAGTCCTGGAGCAGCAACATTCTTATGTAATTCAGTGTAACTCAAAGCACATTTCTGCACTGAAACCCTCAGCTCTCCACCTTATAAGTGAGCTTACAACCGAGACCATAGTATTATTCTTTTTTTTTTTTTATCACAAGCTGCCAGATGATTGCGGGTATTTTAATGTGCATAGCGTTTGGCCACCCTCATGCTGTCTCAGCCTACTCTTTATTGCACCAGGTATAGCATACAGAAATTTCCTTCACAGAGATTATTTTGCATCACTATTGCATTACTATGCTCCAACATGGCGTAGGTGTGATGATAGCTGTTGAAATGTATCTTTTAAATGCACAAGGGGATTTTTACAGTTTAAATTGTACCATAAATTGTTCCTGTCATGAACAATAACTATCAGATTGTCTGCATTTGGCCACGAGAAATCTGTTAGTCAAGGTTATGATGACTGATGAACCTAAACGCCTCAATAAACAGAGGGAGTCGTGGGGATTACAAATGCAAAATACTGAGATCAGACAAAGCTACAGGGATGCAAGGAGAGTAAACATGAAAGATGATAAAAAAAAAGGCTTTAATTGCGATGCCACTCTGTGCTGAAAGCTCCTTCATAAACTCAGAAGCCCTTACAGCAACAGCACCGTCACCTTTAGTCTATAACCTTGACACAGAAACTGTCTGGAGGCTACTGTCTGAGGAGTTCTGTCACAGGGGATATTAAGTTCAGAGACAAGTTTGCCAAGTCATTCAAAGACGGAAAAAAAAAAAAAAAAAAAATCAATGAGAAACAGGCATCCAGTGACAAGATGCTAAAAACAGGGGAGATGTGGCCATGTCTCTTTGCTTGAGCTAAAAGCCTCTCTGCACCATTTTTGAGTATATAGCAGCATCATGGCGACATTGCAGTATTGGAGTAGCCATTATTAGCGCTAAGAATGCTATTAAGATGGAATTTAAAGGGGATATATTATGGTTATGTTCAGGTTCATACTTATACTTTGGGTTTCTATTAGAACATGTTTGTGCTTTAATGTTCAAATGTCTGTCTGAACATACCCATATTCACCCGCCTGTCTGAGATGCTCCATTTTAATGCCTGTCTCTTTAAGACCCTCTCCCGGAAAAGCCCAGTCTGCTCTGATTGGCTTACGAGAAAAATATGGTGCACATTTGCAAAAGTAGCTCTCAAAGCTTGTTGAATAACATTTTCTGATTTCGCCAGATTTGTGGGTTGGTAGGCACTCTAGATACCTACATGTATGAGCACAAGCACTGAAAAAGAAGGGAGTTTTTCATGATATGTCCCATTTAAAGATCTTTTTCAAATCTCAATTAGGGCTCCAGTGAAGGAATTTCCCCTGCGGTGATAACATGATCACTGAAGCCATCATTAGGTATATCTTTGCCTTTTAAGATGACACAGATAAAACTAATGAAATACTTGTTTATTGTTGAATTCAGACCGCATCATTCCAGCTTAGAGGCTTTGGTTGCATCTGGTTGCTGGGATACAGAATATCTGCAGAAGTAAAAATGATGGCACATGGTCGAGTACTTGCTCTGGATGGCATCAGTCCCGCCCCTCCTCCATCCTGACTGGACAGCTGGGTAAAAACTGACAGTAACAAGTGCACCCCAAAGTAAGCATGCGGAATTCCCATTGTAAAGAATTAAAAAAAGAGAAAACGTGAATATCACAGTTTTGCCGGTTGTTTGGCATCCCCTCGGGGTGGCTTGTCAATATTGCAATACAGATTATTGCGAAAGCCTTACTCTCGAGCATGAAATGTTCACAACTAAGGGAGAGCTAATAATAAAACATGGTTTTCTCAAATGTCCTGACCCTGCAAGCACTTTCATCAAGAGATAGCGCTACTTTATTATATTTGATAGACCATGAAAGTGAATTGTAGACACAGTGTACCTCAACAAAATATCGTTCATATATCTAAGGTTTACCTAGTTGCTACAAGCCTAGCAGAGGAGCTTTTATTAATGCTATATCCTGCCTGAAAATGTACAAGACAGACAAGAACTGCAGCTTCTAATGCACTATAACAGCACCTGCATACGACCTTTACAACAGCCATGGGGCATACCTATGAATACTGATTCAATCCTTGAGTAATCCAAAAACTGGGGCCATGCAAAGACTCATCTCAAATAAAAATAAATGTATAAATGTATAAATGTCACTGCAGTCTGCTCAGGAGTGCAAGTTAAGGAGGAGGATGGAAGCTGATCTTTATATTAAGCAGAATGTGTAATTATGTGCACAAACATATAAAGCTAACTACACCACAGCCAGACAGCCAGAAACAGACGCTTTTCTGCAATCAGCAGGGATGGCAGCCTAATGTCACTGACAGTCAGATCTTGGCTTTGCCTCGACACATATCCATGAACATCACGAGCGGGCAAAGGGACAACTTTGTCGGACTCTGACACCCAGCTTGAATGAGTTTGACTTCACGCCAAGAATGTGAACACAGTTCTCTGTGAGGACAGGATGACTTGCAGCAGTGACTCTGTCCTCCTGTAAAAACCTGTCACAGGTTGCTAGAGAACACGGCCTTTTTCCAGTCCTTCACATGCATGCACCTGGAGGGCCGGAGAGTAATACAGTAATATAAGGACTACTGTTTCAGTGGAAGCATATTGAGATGATATGATGTTGTGAGGCGTGATTGCAAATTCTAGTTTTGTTTAGAGCTGCAACTAATGTTTATTTCCATTATTGATTAACCTGCTGATCATTTTCTCCATTAAATTTGGTCAAAAAAGAGTGAAAATACCAATCATATCCTAGAGATGATGGCATCAGTCAACTTCTTGTTTGTCTGACCAGCAGACAAAAACCCAAAAGGCCAAGAAACACAAGACTTTCACATTTGAGAACCTGGAACCATCAAATCTTTGACTTTTTTTTTTTTTTTTTTAAATGACACAATTTATCAATTATCAAAACCTGATTTACTTTTGATCGACTAATCGTTGCAGCTCCAGTTTTGTTGTGATAGGATTCAGCATCACCATATAAGTCAATGTGATGAACAATGGATTTGTTATTGTACATAAGCCAGTATGTTGTGATTAGTACTGATGATGCATAAAAGCCTTAAGTATTATGAATATAATGATTGTATGACCATATTGATCTTCTGTTGTTTCAGATTGTCTGGTCCAACCCGATCTCATTGGAAGGCGTATAAATAGCACGACATTACAGCGGCATTCGGCGTGTCATGAGAACGCATTTTAGCCTTTTAGCATGTAACCTGTACACCTCATTTTTATGCCACACAAAAACTGCAGGTTTAAGCAACAAAACCATTTAGTTATGTTTACGAAAAACATCATGATTGGACTTGAATTCCTAAACTCAAATTGGTCAATGTGCCTTTAAAATTTGAAATTAGTTATTATTGCTGTTGTGTTGGTCACATTCCTGTATTTCAAGGTGCCGTAAGTACTGAATGGCAAGGGTTGTTTGTTTACTCTGATCCAGTAACCTTGTAATGGCCTTATAAAAATTCAGTAGCAAATGGGAAATAAAGCTTAATTACCATATAAAGGTGAATTCAAACGTGTTGTTTTAATATTGCCTGCTCCTGTTGGCTGTCTTCATGCGATTGCTCCTATTTTCAACATAACAGACTTGAAAATTACCTACCAGGAACGAACACACTCACACTGAACTTGAACGACCCAGTGCTTTGTGTTTAGTGCTGTGCGTCGAGTAACGGTAAGGGTTTTCCAGAAGTACGTTTGCAAGTTTTCAATTATGGATGAGGCAGGAAAGAAAAAGCAGGACAGCCTTAGTGAATGCAAACTCCAAGGAGTCTATCGTTGGAGTCTCACTGGTCTTAAAGCTTTATCAAAGAAAGTGCATGAAAATAAATTGTTTGCACCCAAGTGACACATCAATTCAAAGAGTGTCTGTATTGATAATGATCAATAGTTAAGAAAAGACTAAATTAAACAGAAATTGCAATAAATTACTTTCAGTTGATTGATAAATCAAATTGTTTCTGCAGGAGTCTCTGAAAACATTTGAGTAGACAAATAGTCATTACAGTAACAGAATATTGATTCATATTTGATCAGCGCTGCCTAGTTTGACCATTTGATCAGAGTTTGTGAGTGATTGACAGCTGCTCAGAGACGGCAGGCTCCAGCTCGGCTCTGATTGGTTGTTTTCCTCCGGTCTGTGAAATCTTGCAGATGCCATCAGGAGCATGATTTCTTTCAGATAACATGTCTCATCCACTACTGTCAGGATATAGTGACCTTTATAAAAATATATTTTTTAATCATATTTAAATCAACTTCCCAACTTCAGCCTTAATGAGTCATTTCTTGGTATTTTAAGGTTTTTTGTGATAATGAGTTTGATGAGTTTGAAAAGCTGAAAGCACTGAGGCCTGACATTAACAGTATACTCTGCAGTTGGTAGGAAGTGGAGGACTTAACATTAACTGCAGAACTCCCCCTGAAAAAGCACAAAAGCACCGAGACACCATACAATATCTTTATTGATCTGGCATGGGTCTACTCAGTGTTATTAATAATTAAATACTTCTGTACATATTTTCACTATGTTTTTGTCAAGGAATGTTTGGGAGTGTTGACAGTAAGACTTACATATGACTGTGGATCCCAGCAGCGCTCCATCATGTTCTTTTCTTCTAAAACACAGAAATATGAAACTGTCACGTCTTTGAGCTCATAGGAGAGGATGATTAAATTCACGGTGAAAAGTGCCTCGGGAATTGGAAGTACTCGCCACTTTGTTGGGAGCATCGGCTGCCATTTATTTTGAGACGAGACTATGATCTTAGTAGTTTACTGTATATAAGTGGTACCAAAAATAAATGAAAGCTACCTTGCTTTTTAGAGGCGTATGAAAGAAAAGCAAACACCAAGCGCTCGGTGATGATTTCTGTACAAGCAAAGACTTCACCACGACACACATTTTTAAGATTTTATGTGGGATCAAGACTAGCTTTGTATATTAACTGGTTACTTAGGGCAGATAATATGAAT
Organism: Pterois miles; assembly: GCA_947000775.1. Classification (NCBI taxonomy): domain Eukaryota; kingdom Metazoa; phylum Chordata; class Actinopteri; order Perciformes; family Scorpaenidae; genus Pterois; species Pterois miles. Next base: position 13,916,663 of record CAMQGK010000052.1, on the reverse strand, counting down.
GGTGAGGAAAACACAATTCCTCACCAGCACTGATGCACCATTTTCCTGATATATTATTTGTTATTCCTTAATGAATAATGAATACAAATGGAAATAAATAATGAAGCAGAAATATGCGTATGAACGACTCTACTTTCAACTATGTGAAAGGGTGAAATAAAGGGTGCTTTGTTTTAAGTAATCAACAAGCTCTACCCTCTAGACCCTGAGAGCCCCCGGTACTGAAGGAAACCTGTGACGCACTTAAGAAATATCACTATTTTATAATCCTCCGTTTATAGAAGACATGACTGTTGATATGACACAAAGTCTCCATCTTTCAGAATACATTAACCAATTGTATGTTGTCCAAACTATGTCTTTTTTAAAGTATTTAACAATGAATAAACGGTGTCAATATAATAAGTTGTGATCAAAAGATCAGCAGTAATTTTCTAGTCTACAATATCATGCTTGGTATCGCTGGATGGAAATAAGTAATTGGGCTTTTTTAAGTAAAACTTCAGCAAACAGTCAACAAGTAAACTATAAACATGACCATATACTGTATATATTTTTATAAATGGCATCATAAATGTTGTATTTTAGTGTATTGTCATCACATTTCTAATTACAATTATAATCTAAAGAGTAGTAGAATACATTCAGTTGCATCACTGTCTATAAGATATTGTTTTTATGGTGATACTGCCTTTGAAATTTAGATATACAAGGCAAGGATGAAAATCGTACTTTTTCTTTTATTGCGTCTCCATTGTAGTCTCCATGGTCATATACTGTAGTTTAGTTTACTTACAATGGATTCATATTCCTTGGCTTCTTACTTTTCGAAGGAGACCACATATATGTATATAAGCCTTATGGTTGAGGAGCTCTTCCTCATTCATTTTGAGTGTTTCGTTTCATTTCCAAAGGATAGGGCTCCCTGGGTTTCACAGGCTAATGTTGACTTTTATATAGGTTTAGACTCAAAAAGTCACAGTATGTGCTTAAATTCTACTCACAAACGCTAAAGGTACTGTAGATTTACTCACAATGTGATGTTCATAATATTCAGTCATAAAACAATACACAAAACAACTCAAATTTATAACCGAAACTCTGGCGTGTCGCTCGCTGGCCACAGTTGTAACTGGAAACACACTCACCGGTGTGTGTCCAGATGGCAGAGTACTGAAGCTTACTGTGTCAGCCTCACACTCCATTTCTGCTTGAAACAAGAGTAGCATGAACAACGCGTTACCGAGTCTTGCTCACTCTGCTGCAGTCAGTCACACTTGTTGTAGCTGTGTTCATCACAGCCGCTGCCCAACCAGCAAACTCCACCAGAGTGATAACTTGCTGCACCAGCAGTCAAAGCAGCTTTGATCACCAGAATCACTCACCACAGTCTGTCAGCCTGAGCAGCAGCAGCAGCAGCAGCAGCAGCAGTGGCAGCGGCCCACACAGAGCATCCACAATCAAGCCCGTCACAGATACTCAGTCACACTTGCCACAGTTGGGCTAATGAAGCCACAGTCAAAGCAGTCAGCTGCAGCGAGCCGGTGTTTGCCATGATCTGCCACAGTTGTAGCCAGAGTTGTACTCGCCCTTGCTGCGTTCAGCATCGTTCTCGCCAGAGACGTGCTTACCTCAGCCACAATCAGTCACGCTCACTGGAGTGCTATGCAGCCTGAGCAGCTGGCGCCGTACGCTACATGAGACCAAGCAGCCATAGTCGGAGTCACACTTGCCAGAGGCATCCTCGCAGCTGCCATCATTCACACTAAGTGGGATCCTACTGGCCACACAAAAGCCCCAGTAAACATCTCATCCACAGAGACGCACAGCAGGACCCAAAGCTGATCACAGCCCCGTTCAGAGTCACGCTCACCTCATTCGAACGAAAGGTAGCGCTGATTATTATCTAGACCAGCAGAAAGGTAATTCACCATGGCGGAGAATACCAGAAAAGCTATGAATTTATTTATGTAGCAACACTCATGGATCAAATTTAGATATGTCCTCTGTCCGTCTGCATGTTGTAATAAGGAGGTAATAAAAATGGATGTGTGTGCCTGCCGTGATTTGTGGGATTCATATTTGCAGCGTAAGGTCTTTTTTAAGGCATGGTATCTACTCTTGAGATAAGATAAAATATTTCATGCTAGTTTAATGTTCAGGGAAGAACACCATCAGTAATATCCCTCTGTGTCATACAGGGGAAAATGGGTGGCCAACTCCTGCCTGTGGCGTACACGCTTACATATCTACCCAAAGAGGAGAGGTTGGAATATGAATTGCGTATTTAAAATTCAGTGAAAGGAGAGTATTTGTTCAATATATTGACATTTCTAATAATACACGACACTGAATAACCTATTCAAAGTGTTAAACCGTATCAGATTACGCCTATATTTCAGGGCAAAGCTTTCATTCCAAGTTTAAAACAGATTGCATATTTCTGCAATATGAAATACTGCAGACTTATGAAATATTTATGGGTAATTTAAAAGGGAAGGTGAAAAACTTGTTTTTCGCTGGTTTATTTCATATTTATTTAAAAATTGTTACAGTCAAGAGTTGTGCTGCCTTGCCTCACACCTGTGACACATTCAGGAGGGCCGATTTTTCATAAAACCGATAAAGCTGAAAAGTCCCATACAATAGAATAGGACTAGAATGGACATTCCCATTCAAATCAATGTAGCAGGACAGTCAGAGCGGCAGACATTTTTATGTGTACTGTTGACACTGATCACAGCAGCTTCCATACAAACTAAACCTGAAAACAAGTCGCAATGAGCCAAACAGTTGGCCCTAATGGTCCCTCTGCCTCACTCGCCCCCACTTCGTAGAAGGACAAGCTACCTAGCTTGAGTTAGCTACTTTAGTTTAGAAACGCTGTGTAGTTCATACTCCTACTGTATGAGTAGTATTCGTTTGCAACGTAAAGCCAAACCTCACGATTTATGTGCTCACACTGTACGGTCCGAACACAAGCCACGACCTGAGTGCTCTCACTGTATGTGTCAAAGAAAACTGTGGCTGTTGACAGCTGTTAAAGATTTGTTTGAAAGCTCCGAGGCAGGTAAAGTTAGTTCGCTAGCAGAGGTCTGTACAGGTCACAATGCTAACGAGGCAGAAACATGCTGCCTTAATCATCTGTGCCATCCTGTCTGCTGAGACACGTGTACATGGACTCGTAAATGACTAGAAAGTTGTGCAGAGAGAATTGGATATAAACTAGCTACGTTTCACTGTATTTATTGTACATTGTTATCTTGATAGCTACGCTCTGATTACTGCAAGAAAAGCAGAGAAAAATTACCAACATTTGGGAATCGCTTCAAATATGCGAGAGCCTGTTGACAGCCGACCAAGATTTCTGACTTGTCAGAAATTGTAACGGCCAGTCGGGAGGAGTTAACTGCCCCTCGGTCCAAACGATGCCAGATAAGGCTGAAATTTGGTCTGACTCGAAAATGAGATACTGGCTAAAATCGTAGTGTATGCTCAGCTTTACTAACCACACTTCGACCACACTTGATGGCCTGGTGCTCTGTTGTCAGTCTAGTCAAATGACCACTGAAAACAGTTGTATATCCAATCTATTCCTATTCCATTTATGGGTCTCATATAATGATATTTTCCTTGTACTGTTAGCAACATGAATTTGGGCTTTACTATAGCAGTAGATGAGATTAAAAGTACTTCCAGAAATAAAATAAGCTTGTTGTTTTTGAAAATCGCCTCATTAATCATAAAGTACCCCTATAACTCGTGTTGTTGTAGTGTACATCACCAAATACTTATATATTTATATATTTATATTTATATTATATATATTGGGGGCGGCAGTAGCTCAGTCTGTAGGGAGTTGGCTTGGGAACCGGAGGGTCACCGGTTCAAGTCCCGACATGGACCAAAAACTGAGTGTGAACTGGTAGCTGGAGAGGTGCCAGTTTACCTCTTGGGCACTGCCGAGGTGCCCCTGAGCAAGGCACCAAACCCCCAACTGCTGGGGGCGCTTGTCAGGAGCAGTTCATCCTTGAATGGATAGGATTAGAAAACAAGAATATCTATTCAACACAAACTCCTTCTAAGTGGCAAAGATGAGCCCGTAGAGCTTCAAGGTGAACCGCAGCATGGATGTTTGATTTATGGTTTAAATTATTCTGTTGGGCCAGTCTGGTGTGTGTGCTGAGCTCGGCTTCTCTTTGTATGGCTATTAGCAGAGAGTAAAACATTGCATTCCAATTACATTTAGGCTATATAGCTGTCATTCATGTTAGTAATGGCTATAGCTTTTACTTACACTGAATCGCCTATCCGTGAATACTTTACCTGTTAGTGTGATCGATAGCTACTGATCAAGCCACTTCATAGGATGCACCCTTAAGTTGGATGGGTTCAGCGACATCAAAGACTCACTTAACTCTCACAAAACAGGAACAGGATGTAATATGTGCCTTTACTTGAAGTTTAAGAGGATCAGAGATGCAGAGTCTAAAACATTTTAAGGACTCACTTGGGATTATGTCACTGCTTGATTGATGGCTCCAATTTCATGGCACCATCTTAACGTTTGGTCAAGCCTTTAAAATATCAATAACCTCTTCAGTTAAGTAGATACTCGTGGGATGCGATGGACGGCAGTCTCCTCCAAAACACTTGTATACCAACACCAAGTGTCTACAGCCGTGTTGCAGATGCTGAAAATGTTGAACTGAGGTTGTCTCTAGAGCAGTGATTGTCAAAGTGGTGTCCAGAGACCCCCAAGGACCTGTGAAATAATTAGCTTTAAATTATAATATTGTGCTGTATCATTATGTACATGTCCACAGATGGGGACCATTTGCGCCAATAAAACAAGCATACTGCATTCGTTACTCCCACCTTTGTTAAATCTGATGTGATTGTGACACATTGCAAGAATCAATAAAAAAAAATCGCAAAGGGTGCAACGAACTGTTCCTGCTGCTACTTAGCTTATTAGCCAGCTAGCAAGCTGGTGAGCATAGAGAAATGTCTGAGTCAGTCCATATCTTCAAGTGATGCTATGCCCAAACTACTTCAATTGAGAAAATATGATGACAGTTATATATAGGGTTGGGTGATATTAAAATGTCCCTGATGACACCACTGCTTTAAGAAAAAAAAGACGATTTACGATATTATCTTCCAAAGCAGAAGAGAGATGCATGTAGGTATAAATGTCTATGGACTGGAGACACATTCAGTACATTGCAATGCATGTGGCCACAATGTGTAGACAGTTAGCGCTATTTTACACAATGACATGCTGAGATCAATAAACCAGATCAATCAGCTGGTGACTAGTAACTGTCCTCATACAGTCTCACCACTGTTTATAGTGTAGGCTGTTTGCTTTGATTGAGGGCTGATTGCTCACCGTGGGAGGAGTTTTGGTCTGGCTTGTTTATCACACAGTTTACAAATCACTTCATTCACGTTGTCTGGCTCTCCTTTTTCATTTGGTTTAAAAGAATCACCGATTCTCCCCCTCAAACAAGTGTGCAGGAGACCAGAGAGAAAGACATTGTGAATTCAGCTCTCAGTACTTTTGTAGCTTCTAACTGAATCTCCCACTTCACCGTTTTATTTTACCGTTTCGCTTTTCAGCTGCATAGGAGTCATGTTAAGTTGCTTCCAAACAAAAGCCAACATTTCTTTATTTTGCTGCTTCATAGAAAAAGCTTTTAGATAACAAAATAATGAGGGACTTGAAAGTGTGCTCGTCACCGTTTTACAGCCGCACCTTTGAGTAATGGAGTACTGGAGACGTAAATCCCTGCCATGCTGGGCTGACGCGCCGAGTCATGTATGTAAAAACCCTGCAAGACGTGTGAACTTATCTGGTGTCTGGATGGGTTGTAGCATTTATTCACAGACAGCCTCAACTGTACAAACATTGCAACACTCACAGCTAGTTACTGCTGACTTCCTCTCATTGTCAATCCATCACACACACACACTCCCTCGCTCTCTCTCTCTCTCTGTCTGCCTGTCTCTCTTCACCGCAAACACCATCACTCATTAATATGAAGCACACAACCGACATTGCTACTTGTAAAACACATTTTAGTTTAAAAAACATTGAAAAAGCATAGTTCCCTGATGAGTTGCCCTGGCACAGAGTCATCTCAGGCTTGCCAGGCTTGCAATATTCTTGCAGGATCCCTGTATTCAACATATTTGAATATGGTTCTCTTATCACATACACGTGAGGACCAGTATTGTGTCCAATCCATATTGTGTCCAACAGTAATCTTGTTATATCACCCAAGCCTAATCGAGCAACAAGCGCCAGGAGAATAAAATGTGTCATGTGTCTTCAGGTGCTAGCGAACGAATCCATGAAGCCGGCCCCGCTAAAGTGACATCCAATTACAAAGCACTCAGAATATCAGGGCAAAAAGAGTTACAATACATATCGTTCTAATGGCATCGACGAGTAAAAATGGTAGTAAGCATTATGCATAATCTGTGTTACAGTTATTAGAGGGTCCTTGGAAAATGTTGTCCCCTTTAAGGGGTCCTTAGCCCCAAGAAGTTTGAGAACTCCCGCTCTAGAGGTGATGTGATGACGATGTTCGTTTCATGGAAACCGATTCAATAACTGAGACATTTCGCTCAAAATCACAAATGCCAACATCATGTTTGCGATATAGGAAAAGTAAGGGGCTCACTAGAGTTATTAGGATTCATCGCCTGGGGACCATGAATGTCTGTACAAAATGTGCTGCCGGTCCATCAAAGAAATGTTGAGATATTTAACCAGATATGTGGAAACTATGACCTGCTGAGGCTCTAGAGGAGAAGTCAGAAGAAAAAGGGTCTGGACACCTGCCACATTCATGCACAGACCATTTTGTTACAGTAGTAATACGAAGTGACATATGGACAATTTGATTGACAGCAATGGCATGGGAGTCACATCGGAGAACAGCCCATCTCATGTTCATGCACTGGTGTCTTAAATCTTAGTGAAACCATGAGACCGAAAGGGCAAGATGAAGTTAGACAGGTGTTTGCCCCAGGCCCCATCATTTCTTACTCTGTTTCGTTGATGAGTTTGGAGAACTATCTGCCTGTGTTGTGAAAAGATTGTGTTGAAATATCAATGCGGTTACATTTTTCAGACTTTATGATCCAGAAAGTTGCGATTTAATCAGGGCAGAGTAGGTTAATGGACCAACAATTATATAAAGCTGGTGATGTATTTAATTTTTCCTGTGTGGCACTATATATCTCAAGTTAGTCTCGAGGGTTTTGACCTTGTGAATGCCATAGGTATAGTGCTTTTTACCTTTTTGCACCTTTCTGGGTGTCATTTAGTCCTTCGCCAATTAGTGAGACCCACCTGTTGGCTATAAAAGGAAACGATCTGAGACCTCATACAGTACATTAAATTAATGGTTCATTAATATAAGAAGCTGATTTCTAAGTGGTCTGGAGGAACAGTTGGATAAAGCAGTTTGCATAGTGCCTGAAAACCCCAATGTGACATGGAGGGTTCAGCTCATTAACAAAACTAGACAGTGTGAAAGTTTAAATAGCAGAGCTGCTGTTGCTTATGGGCTCGTCTTGAAATGTCTTGTTAGCAATATACTTTATTGGATACTGAACATAAAAAATGAACAAAAATGTAACCTGTGCAATAATTATTCATAATTTATTGCTTCCTGGCTCGAAGCCAGCGTTCCTTTGGGAGACAAATTTGATGGAGCAGTGACTCTGTCTCACATAGTGGACGACGGTTTGTTCGTAGTCAAGTGATGGATATGTTTTCTGTCGATGAATGACTTAACGCTTAATTAGTTTGAGCATATAATGTCACACGGTTTAAATGATTAATTATTATCATTACGCGTGAGCATATACAGTATTCCTTTTTTATTTTGACTTCTAAAGATGGATTTTAATTAAAAATTTAATCCTTTTGGTGAACGGTTTTCCATATCAAGACTTTCCATTTTAGTAAGCTCATCGCTCCAGGTGTCGAGAATAATTAAACTTCAGGGCAATGAGAGTTCTCACTGCCTATTTAGAGCAAAGTGTGTTTGGACATTACTTGTTTTAAATTGATTTTCTCCTGAATTTGATGCGTCACACTGGGGCTAACATCTAAAGTGAAACTTTATGGGAAGCATCCCACCAAGCACCTGAAAAACGGCATTGTTCCAACAATCAGACACCAGTGAGATGGCTAAAAATGATCCAAGTGAGCATTCAGCAGGTTTATCATAAAACAATTACTGTTATGCAAACAAGTGGAACATGCTGTTAGCCGTGAATAATACAGACATCCCCAGGGCCAATTAGTGGCGATGCATCATCATTTCAAATGTGATTTCTCAGGTGATAACTTAGACACCACCATGCTGGCTGATACTGACAAAAGCTGATGGGATAATGCAGTTTTGCATGAAATCCAGTATGGCTTTGCTCCGTGAGGCTTTCAAGCTTAATTTCATCTGTTGGTTCAAGTTCCTAAGAGTATTGCATAATCTCTTATACCTGGTCTGCCCTTTATCAATGTATCTAGACAACCCGATCTCACAGGAAGACGTATAACTTAGGGCTGTCAGTTGATTAAAATATTAATCGAGATTGTCCATAGATAATAGTGATTAATCACAAATGAATTGAAAATGTACCTCAAAGGGGGATTTGATAAGTATTTAATACTCTTATCAACATGGGAGTGGAGAAATATGCAAATATATGCATATATTTATTATTGGAAATCAATTAACAACACAATACAATGACAAATATTGTCCAGAAACCCTTGCAGGTACTGCATTTAGCATAAAAATATGCTCAAATCATAACATGGCAACCTGCAACCCAACAGACAACAAAGCTGTCAGTGATTATCATAAAGTGGGCATGTCTGTAAAGGAGAGACTCGTGGGTACCCAGAGAACCCATTTTCATTCACATGTCTTGAGGTCAGAGGTCAAAGGACCCCTTTGAAACGGCCATGACAGTTTTTCCTTGCTGAAATGCAGCGCAAGTTAGGAGCGTTATTTACCCTCCTTTGCTATGCTTTCCTTAACTAAAAAAACTGAGCCTGCTCCAACCTAAAAATCCAAGTTAAAGAAGTTATTGGTGTTAAAACGAATTTGCGTTGATGCAATAACACGTTAACTTTGACAGCCCTAGTATAAATAGCAAGGATATTCTGTGTGTCATGAGGATGCGTTTTAGGCTTGTTTTTCGCATATCTTTGGAAGCCACGCAAAAAAAACTACGGTAACCTACGCACTTAGGTTTAGGCAACATAACCACTTAGTTAGGTTTAGGAAAAATATCATGGTTGGACTTAAAATAAGTACGTAAACTACGTAAAATATGTATGTAAACAGCAAAAGTATGGACAATGTGTCACAAATGTCACAATAAAATGTGACAAAACACCAGTCTCCTGGTTGAAAATCCTGTGTTTGTTGGACCCACCCACCTCCTCTTCCTCCCGCAAAAAGCGTCCTTCCTCGCTTTTTATTCTACATCATTAACTCCAAATGTAGCATCTTCACGCCAAACCGGCTGAGCTGGAGCACCATATTATCCACAGCAGATGCCTATGGTCTCTCTCCACTGACATGGTATTGCATGCTGTATCCATTGCATGCTTTTCCATCCCACACTCATTTGTATTCCCATAGCATCCTCACAGCGGTAGTTTACTGTGCTGACCCGCAATATCATTCCCTGTCCACGACTGAGCTGTGTCAATACCACGGTGAGCTGACTGGCTTAACATGTGTGTCCATGCAGGCAACAAGAGAGAAGCCTCGCCGTGTTCAGCCTTAGTATTTCTGCTGTTTGTCAAGTCACTGTCATATTAAATGTAACCTAACTCCAACATGCAACAGACAGGCATCTCACTTTTATTTTTTCCATTTTCACTCTCCTTTGCTGCACTGAGCGATAATTAACTGTCAATGCAGACTGAATACTTTTTACTGCAAGTATGTTTTATGGAAGCAGCTGCAGAAATATTAACAGTCATGGCATAATGAAACAGATTTCTTCCTTTTTGCAGTGTTGAAAGGAGTGAGGGAAATGGTTACTCAAAGTTTCATGAAACAGTTGCTCATTTATTTGTGCAAATCTCCAGCGAGCAGTGTTGTATAGTTTTGTATCTTCAGACAAAAGAAACATGGGTCATAATGACATCTCCTATTGGTTCACTACATTACACAGATACACTGCCACTGATGCATCCTCCCTATTACATGATGGCCACTTCCAATTATGTTCCCAGCTCATATAGGGGAGTATCAAGGACACAAATCAATACATGAAGACACGTGGCATTCATATAGTCAATGTATCCTCATACAATGGTTTATATATCTTTGTAAATGTTATTTGTCAGTTTTCATGCATTTTCTTACGAATGTCCAGCAATGTGTCAATTTCCACTCGGTTCCACTTGGTTCGGTTTAGGAAAAGATCATAGTGTGGGTTAAAATAACTATGGAAGTGGTGTTACTTCAGTATGGAAGTTATGTGACATATTTCAATGTTGATTTCTGTTTTCACGTTGGATACGAACACACGTCTCCCGGATGAAAGTCCGGTGTTTTTTGACCCACCCATCCACCACAACGTCCTCCCTATGCAGCATTTGTTCCTCTCTGTACTTCCTGGTTCAAGATTACATGGATTACATCCAAGTTTATCATGTGGGATACACAGTATACTGTACAAATTACACAACTCGTTCCCCTACTTTTCAGAAGTACAGCTACAAATGGTGTATGAGAACAGGCTGACACAGTACATGTCAATTACTAGTATAAAAATATGATAAAACAAAAAAAAATTTAATTCAAAGGGAAAAAAATAGAGTTGTCAAAGTTAACTGGTAACACACCACACCACATGTTATTTGTTTTCCCCAGAAAATTTTGCAGCATTACACACCAACACACATATTGTTTTAAGTTAACTCAGTGTTATTTATGTATTGAAAATCTAATTTTGTTGTGTTTTCTTACCACAGTGCTTCCTGGTGCTGGGCAGGGAGGAAGGACCCAAGCATAGCTTCAGGCTGCCTTTTACAGTGCCTGAGTAGCATGAAGGGAGGCGCATGCTTAGTCCATCTCTCTCTGAACTCTGTGTTTGTAAATTAATTTCTGCAGTAAGGTCTTATGTGAATGCTTTGATGGCCAACTTTATGTGGGGCAAATAAGGGTAAATATAGTTTTAAAGATTTTGCATATGGATAATGACCTATGAGGTTTAATTGATTATGTAATTGATTTCAATTAAAGGTGGTATGGTCCAGTGGGATGGCCTAGCCTTTAAATAAATAGTGGGGTTCTACACTGCCTAGGGAGTCAGAGAAAGGCAATGGTGCTATGTAGGCCTAACAGTGCTTATGAATAGTATTTTGTCAATATTTTTGCTGCATTTCTGGCTTGTTTGCTCACTCTTCTTGTGACCCTCCTTTAACATTTTAAGGGTAAACTACACCTTTTTCAGTCAGCCTTATGGCACACTCCCTTCACTCTAGGTTAGAGTGTGACACCACGATAACGCGTTAACGCAAATTCATTTCAACACCACTCATTTCTTTAACACAGTCACTTTAAGTTGTAGCAGGCTTAATTGTCAAGCTATAGATACGATACTGGTCTCATGTTAAACAAGCAAACCTCATTCATTGGTACAATGTCACGTACATGTCACCATGTCATACTAGCATGAAGTGTGAAGGAGATGAAAAGACGCTCCAAACCAAAGCTAAATTTTGATGAAAGGAAATTTTTCAAAGTGATCCCTTGACCTTTGACCTCAAGATATGTGAATGTAAATGGGTTCTCTGGGTACCCACGAGTCTCCCCTTTACAGACATGTCCACTTTATGATAATCACATGCAGTTTGGGTCAAGTCATAGTCAACAACTGTTGTTGCCTGATGGGCTGCAGTTTGCGATGTATATATTTCTTGTCTTGTTTTGTGTTGTTAATTGATTTTCAATCATAAATATATACATCTATTTGCATAAAACAAGCAACACTCACATTATGATAGTATTAAATACTTGACAAATCTCCCCTTATTTGAACAGATAAAAAATGTAGGATTAATTTGCGATTAATCATGATTAACTTATGAACTATCATGCCGTCAATCGCTTTTTAATTGACTGACAGCCCTGGAAAAAATCCTTTTAAACAGATATTCAACAAATCTAATACTTCTAGTTGACCCCACCACTTGCTGGGCCAATTTTCAAGATCAGACTGCGTATGGCTGCACTGTAAATTGTGCTGTACATCTCACTTCTCAATCCCTTCCTTCTGGTGCCTACTTCTTCTCATGGTAAGCCAGCTTGGTTACCCCTCCTAATGGGCAAAGACTTTGTTCCAGCTGTAATTATAATCCATTGAGGAGTTGCAGGACTTGTCACAGTCTGAAGTGAGATATTAATTTCTCCTCCATGTGGGGCCCCGCTCTACTGGCCATGTAATGCTATCAGCTTTGAAGGAATCTTGTCTGGTTAAGCCTTTCACAAACGTTCTGTTTGACATCCATTTTCTTACTTACAATTTAATTTCGATGATGTGGCAAGAAAAATCCTTTTCAGAATAAAAGCATTGTAATTGATAGCTTGTATCTGCTTAATTTGGACACACCGCTATGTGAAATTTTCTTTTGTACATTTGACATTATTTATCGTCCAAACTTTCCTTGGTATAAAAAATGCAAAAAGAAAATAGGTGTCATGATGCCCAGACAAATTGTTTTAATGTTTATAAATAAAAGTTTCAGTAGGCAACAATTTTTGTCATCACTGGGCAAAAAAATCTATAATAACCTTTCAGTATATTGTAATTCAAGTGTTTTGAGAGAAAACTAGACGTCTGCACCTCCTCATGGCTGTTTTTAGGCTTTAAAAAATCTCGCCCATGATGGAAGACCAATCATAGGTCGTTTCAGATTTACAGCAGTCTACTACTATTGGCTGTGCTTCAGCTGGTGGGCGGTGCCTGGTATTTCGTTAACAGATCTCAACATGGTTGTCGGGTCACAAACTTTCTCATTTTACAGCTAATCAGTAACGACAAGATGTTTTTGAAAATATTTGAGGTGAGAAATAGTCATCACAGTAACAGAATATCTATTCATATTTGATCAGCGCTGCCTAGTTTGACCGTTTGATCAGAGTTTGTGATTGATTAACAGCTGCTCAGAGATGGCAGGCTCCAGCTCAGCTCTGATTGGTCGATTTTTTCCAGTATGTGAAATCTGGCAGATGCCATTAGGAGCACGGGAGGACACTGAGCCACATGATTTCTTTCCATTTTATTCATATACTACTGTCAGGATCTAACAACTGTTTTATAAAACATTTCTTTAATCATATTTGCTCCAGTCTCGCCTACTACAGCTGTAACATGCAGGTTAATATTAGTCGATGAGTCACAGATTTTAACAGTTGATATATGTATTTTTCTGAAGGATACTAAATAAAAACAGCAGTATTTATGTGTGTAATACAGTTGAATTTCAAAATGCTTTTCCAGTATGATCCACTGGGCAAGCAACATTAATTGTATTGTAGTTTTATTTCTTATTATTTCATCCTCTCATTCTCTTGTCTTGAGCAAACACTGACTTCTTCTTCTTGCTCTGAAGCCCTAAAGCTTACAACGTATCTTAGCTGTAGAACCAGTGCTAATGATGTTATTGTTCCTTTTTTTCTGTTGATTTAATGGTGATGTTGAAACGGCATTAGCAGCGAGTTATTTGAGCCAGACACAGTTTTTCCTCTAATCATCATCTTTTTCTTTCATTCACACATATGGTGTTTGTAACCTCAACTTCAGCATAAAGAGGACTTATAGTTGTGGCCTATTTACTTTGCTCCCATCTCATGAAATACTACTTTCTGAAATGAAAATATAACCCAGCACGAACTCCATCATTAAAAGGATTGACAGACTGTAACGTATCAATGAAGGTCTGTGATCTGAACTGTGCAGGCATTCAGTTGCAACCCGTGTAACAAGGCTGGAGGTAATACATGTGCACAGGTGGTGAGTGCTAAAGAAGGTATTGCTCTTCCCGAGGAATCCTTGATGAACTGTGACAGATTTCACCTACAAGGCAGCCGCCCTGTCTCTGGTTTAACAGCTGCTTTCCAGGTTCGTTTGGTTTTTTTACTTCATGGCTGTAGTGACGGGAATGCAGATCACCATTAGTTTGATGTTCTGTGACTCTAATTACCTCCGCCAAGGAGGTTATGTTTTTGCCGGCGCTTATCTGTCTGTTTGTTTGTCTGCTTGTCTGTGTTCACATAACTCAAAAACTTATGGACGGATTTTGATGACATTTTCAGGGTGTGTCGAAAATGTTGATTTAATTTTGGGGGTGATCCAGAGGAAATCCTGGATTCTGGATCATTTTGAATTTTTCGTTAACATTGGGGTAAATGGGACCTAAAAAATTGTTTCTCAATATCTCTGGTAATTGTTGCCCAAAGCTCATGAAATTTGACTCAGGGATTTACAATGTGTACTGCGCTCTCCAAGTGCTTTTCTAGTTGTAAAAGTCACACCGATTTACATTCTTATTGTGTTTATCTGATCAGATCCATTTCTTCCAGCAGTATAATGAATATGCCTGCGTATTGGCAAGAATCTGGCAATACAATACAGATCATGATAAAGGGGTAACAATTCAGTATATTGTGATATATTGAGATGATGCAAACAAGGTGATTTTAGATCTAATTTCAGAAGAGCGGTCTGTATAAAGAACACCAGAAATACAGTTTCAGAATGGCAAAAATAACACATTTGTATAGCATGCTAAAAAAACGGCATTGCCTTTGCCCCAAACTAGATGTGATTATCATAACCTGGGCATGTCTGTAAAGAAGAAACTCATGGGTATCCATATAATCCATTATCATTCAGATATCTTGAGGTCAGAGGTCAAAGGACCCCTTGAAAAATGGCAATAGATGCTTGTCCTCACCAAAATTTAGCGGAGCTTTTTAGTCTCATTTGCAACACGCTAGTATGACATGGTGGCACCAGTTTCGTAGGTTTTCTAGTTTCATATGATGCCACTACCTTCAGCTTTAAAACTGAGCCCACCACAACCTCTGAAATATACAATGGTGGCTATTTTTAAGAGGTTCTGGGGAATCAGTAGTTTCACAGCACATGACACATCGTGATACTTGTGTATCAAGATCTTCTTTCACCCCTTATAATGAATGTTATTGCAGAGACATTTGCCCTATTACAGTACCATTATAATCATGTTTGATTTCAGTAACAGAGGTGTTTTCTCAGTTGCACTCTTCCAGTCTGAGTTCATTTAAAAATAAGTGATCGTGACCTGTCAGTTATTAATGGAAAATAATCTAAGTTATGGCATGCTCCCTATGAAATATGGGCTTTTTTTTAATCATCAGGGTTATTGAGTCAACACTGTTCATTGAGCTCTGTTGGTACCAGTGTCTGGGAACACTCTCCTGTCAATTTTAGATTGTATACTTTACAGATTTGATGAATGGATATTAAATATTGTATATTCAGCGGTATCTACAGAGAATTACCCAGCTGTGCTCCGTGTGCGCAAACATGCTCAACTGGGTAAGCATTATAGATCTTAACCATTAGCAATCTGACAGGTGAGAACGGTTGATGGCTTATAGAAATATTGAACCAAGATGTTGGGTAAATCAGCTTTATTCAGACACAGAGGGGACTGTTTGATCCATCTAACAAAAGGAAGGAAGGAAAATGGGTTGAAACAGATCATACAGGCCAGGGAGAAGTGTTACAGTATATGAGGCCATTCCCAGAGCGGCAAGCCATCAGGATTTTATGGAAGCCAAGGTGGCATGTCGGTGGGTTTAAACATTACAGTCCCCGCAAGTGCTTACAGGAATTTTCATTTCTCTGCAGTTTCTCTTATTGTTTCATCACTCGTCTCCGGTCCACTGTTGCACAGCCTTGAAGGGATCTTGAGCCCTGAAAGCCTTGCCTTGTCAAGTATCAAGTCATATTCACTGTCACATGCGCTGTATTGTGTCACCGCCACATCCTTGCGCCAGCAGTTTACATTTTACTTTCACAAAAAAGGTCTGAGCTGCTCCTGAACATCAAATTACAAACGTTTAAGGGCTGTGACTGTGTTTTGCTTTTAAGCACTCTGGCCTAATTTTGGAAGCCAGATTTCTGTTATTCCGTCTCTACTGTCGAGTAAATTCACGCACACAGCATGAAAAGTCCAAACCTATCTTGGTAAAAATAACTCCATCTGGTATATTTTTTATTAATTTCTTTATGCTAATGAACAAACAGTGGATTTTAGGATGCCGTGCAGTTTTCCACCCTTGTAAACATGCAGTGAAAGCAGAGTAAGCTTTTTCCAAGTGGATCTTGGCAAAACCAGCAAGTGAGACTTTATTCCTTGTAGATTCCTGCCAAGTCTAGTACTAATAAAAGCATTTATCAAGTCACTTCACCTTAAATTCAGGGGAGATAAAATACATTTAGCTTTGATTAAACTGGACTACCAGGGCCACTTGGGTTGTTTTATGCTACAGTTTTATAGCTCATTTCAGCACCTGTGAACAGTCTACTTATACTGAACAACATTAGTCAGCCAAACCTTGGCACAGCGAGATGAAAATGACACCATGAAATTTATCTTTCTTCTGCCCTAAAAACAGCAACAGAGGCTTATTGTCACGTGGAGCTGTGTTCATAATGGATCCACTGTTCTCTCATTACATGTCTGCGAGGAGCAAACCTAAATCTTGACAAATTATCACTGCTGTAACATAATCCTGATGGGCCCCAGTGGAAACAGTTTTGCTCGGCAGCCCGATACATTGATCATTTGGCAGTGATGAGGCCTAATGATCACAATGACGCTCGCGCCCACAGTCCCAAAACAGACGGAAAAATTGTCCACGCTCATTAGGTCCAACTGTGTTCCATGTGCAGGGCGTTCGCCATCTCTTATCGTTGACACATCCATGTTCCAAAGGTGATATTTTGAACCAATTTGTGGATGTTATGTTATTTAACACTGTTGATTATATAAGTGTTACTACTTTCATACAATGTGTAGGTGGTTGGGTGAAGTTTGTATACTACCGCTTATCTATTTCAGCTTTATCCATTAAAGCTGGGGTTGGCAGTTTATATTTGATGTCATTGCAAAAAAGAAGAAAGCCTGTTTTCAGGCTTTAAAACAAATTGAGCCCCGACACGTACATGTCTTTTCAGAAGGTGAGAGCCTAATTCAATGCATGCATTGGCAAAAACTGCTTATACACCAAATCAACCCGAAAAAGGAAGATGAACTTCAAAATCAAAAAGAGAGACTGACAATATTGGCATTTCAGAGATCGAGAGGAAATGCTAATAATTTAGCCTTCTGCTAACCAAAGCCAAAGGCTAACAGCTGCAGCTAGCTCACAGCATCTCACGGCTATATAATTAAGGTTAGCAGAAGGCTAACCTGTTAGCAACATTTTCCCTCCATCGCTCTAATAGTTCAGCCATCTGCGCAAGTTAACAGCTGTGGTCCAGCTGTGATCGATCCAGTTAGCAGAGGGCTATATATGTGCAATATACTGTCAACATGTGCAGTAATATGTGCAATTCATAATTAAGATGTGAAACAGCTATCAATATGTGCGATATTTTTTTTACACAGGAAAAACTCATTTTTCACTTACTGTTATAGTTATAGGGATAGCTGTTGCCCTCCAGTAATATCTAGTTTTCTTGTGTGTTTTTTTTTTTATTGTGTATTTGTTTTTGTATATATATCTTACACATAGAGAAATTTTCCAGACTCCATATCTATGCGTATTTTATTACTCTTACTTTTTACCAGTCCGAAAACAGTGAGAATATTTTCTACTAAATTTTGTTCCAGGGTCCACTTCTGTGTACTTGACAATGTCTTTATTATATACTAATAATTTCAGCTAATTATTTCTACTATTTTTTCATTACTGTCAGCTATTTCAATTGTTTATGCATTACTTTCAGCTACATCAAATGATGTTTTTTCTTTACTTTCAGCTGTTTCAACTGTTTTTACATCTATTTGAAGTGTTTATCCAATAATTTCAACTAACTGTTTTTACAGTATTTATTCATTACTTTAACTATTTGAACTGTTTATGCGTTACTTTTAGCTACGTATTTCAACTGTTTATGAATTACTTTCAGCTATTTCAAATGTTTTTTCATTACTTGCAGCTATTTCAAATGTTTTTTCATTACTTGCAGCTATTTCAACTGTTATTTTATTGCTTTCAGCTATCTATTTGCACAGTTTATCCAGTAATTTCAGCTATTTCAACTATTTATTACTTTTAGTGATTTGACCTGTTCCTCTTCAACTGTTTTTTTTTTCAGCACTTTCAGCTAACCATTTTAACTGTTTATTTGTGCCTTTGTTAATGTTGTTATTTTCTTACATTTCATTTAAAGAGAAGCTTTGAAAATCTCTCCATCTTCATCCATCTCTTCATCTACCTGGCTGGTCCTTTTTTTCTGCCTTTGTTTTTTCATATTCTCCTTTAAATCTCAAACTAAACGGCCCTAGCTAGGTTGTTTTAAACAGTAAAGTTTTTAATTCTTGCTGCTAACTAGTTCTGTGCAGAAATGACTGGCCTGCTGTAATACTGATTACAATCAAGCGTTTCCCAACAGTGGGTTCATTCTGAAATTCTTTTTACATATATGGTTAAATTACAGACCTCAAAGATCACTGGTAGATGCTCAGTGTGTGCCTGTCACATCAAACCCAATGTGACAGGATTTAGGGCTATTTTTAGTAAACAGCCACTTGGATTAAATGGCTATAGAGCTGTGTCCTAAATTCAACAATTACTGCATTCGACAGTGTTTATTGACTGATGAGGTCCACAGTTTCCTTTGCTGTTCTTTGACTTTCTGTGCAGTAAGTGCACCAGTGGGATTTTGCATGGAAAACATACCGTGAACTTTACAATATGACATTTCAGTTTCCTTGAGGTCAGGACTGACTGCCACACTATAAAAATAACTGAACCAAATTGTCCCCAACTGACATCTTTCTACGGGGGAAACTAGACCCTGACACTTTTTACTTCACCATTTATTGTTTAACAAATCACTCGGCATTGTCATCCAGTCAGATTATTCAGCTAATTTGCATCAAACGCATTTATAGCCTTTTAATTGTGTCAAATGTGATTACAGTACTCATTGCATTATAAAAAAAAAAAAAAAAAAAAAACTGACAGTAGAATTGAAAACAAATGTTAGAAGAGCGGGAAATGGAGAGTGCTTTACTGTCACCTTAGGCAAACTATTTTTAATTTGCCAACAAAAGCGCCATGTCTTTTTTCCTTTCTTTCATATTCTCCGTTTCAAGTGCAGTCTGAGCTCCAGGAAGTGCTGATGCGCAGAGTCCCTCATTAGCATGACAGGTATTGGTAAATCGAGGGCAGAGCTGTAGACAGCCGGCCAGCAGCCAGTCTTTTAATGCCCGTTTGTCTTATTCTAACGGAGAGACTTTGTTGGCACTTGTAAGAGCGTTGTCTAGTAAGCTTTCTGGATGATTTTTCACTGCAGCTCTAATTGGTGCTTGTGTTCAGGAGACACGTACTGAATAAACAGAACGGAACAGAGATCCTATAGGAAATATGATAGACGTATATGGACTGACTAATGAGAATAATTAATCATTACTTGCTGTTTTCTTTAGTCCTTTGAAACTTTCCTTGTTTACTGAGCACATGATTAAAGTCTCTGTGCTCCATCTCTTTAATGAGAACTCATCCTACCTTTCAACTACAAACTATGACCATCGGTGATCGAAACACTGTTATGACTGAACATCAAGACATAGAGGAATTTAAGTATCCTCGAAAGATTTATTCATCCAGGGCACATTAGGCCTTAAAGATGATACATACGCAAAGATGATCCTTGTGTGGGTGGAAGTGGCTTGAAAGGGTGACAATGTCAGGAAATTAGCAATGCAATTTTCAGATGGACATTAAGACAAGGAAATGACGCCTGAGACTCCAGAGGCCATCCTGTAATTTTTATGGGAAACATAAAATGTGTAATGAATAACGATCCAGAATTGGTTTTAACCCGGTTTGTAAAATGTGCAGTGAGAAAGGAAAGAGGGAATGAAAGGAGGCTGAAAACACTGATGCCTAATAATATATGCACAAAGTAAAAAAAAATTAGAAAATCTAGCAGCATTTGTCAAGCAACACAAGACTGGTTTAATTTGACACAGTCTGGGACTTGGCCTACCCTTGAGCTTGTCATCTGTTGAAGAAAGGGAGGTGAGGGCTGAAATTAGAAAAAATAACATGAGCTAATTTGCATGAACTGTACTCCTTTTAACTGGAAAAATTTTGAATTTTGCTTTTAAAATGGCTACTCAAGTATCTCAGTTTTGGGTGAATGCATGTAAAATAACCTGGATACTCTCATATTCAGGTTAAGATTACATGGCTAATTTGAAAATGTTCAACGTATCCTGATTCAGTGGTTCATATGATATCTTACAAAAAGTTATTCCTCATATTTTTGTGCGTTTTCCTGCAAATTTCCAGCAATACATGTCAATTTCTGCTTGTTACATGCATACAGTCTTTTCAAAATAAACTTCCATCTTCACAGGAAAATATTTTTGTAAGGTTTAGGAAACAAAACTACTTAGTTTTAGGAAAAGATCAACTTGGTTAGGTCTAGCCAAAAAAACTACTTAGTTAGGTTTAGGAAAAGATCATGGATTTGGTTAAAATAAACCTGAAAGTGGCGTAACTCAAGTATGGAAGTTACGTCAAGTATGGAAGTTATGGGACAGATAAATTAACATTTTGGTTAAAATAACTACAAAAGTGGCATACCTAAAGTATGGAAGTCATGAGACACTGATCTCTGGTTTCACAGGAGATATGAACAGGGCTCTCTTGGGTGAAAGTCTGTTTTTTTTCCACTCCGACCTCTTCCCTACGTGTCGTTTGCTGCTCATTATACTTTCTGGTTCATGATTACATGAATTACGTACAAATTGGTTTTGTGGGATATGTACAAATTAAAGTGCATTATTTTCGTAGGTATAGCTATGAACAGTGTACGAGAACAGCCAGAAATGCACATTTTGCTCACTGGGATCGTCATGATATCTGTCCTATAATCCAGAAGTAACCCACTTTAGTATGCCCCAGCCAAAGACGGAGGGTTGATGGCATAGAAAGTAGATGGATGGCTGCTTTATTTATGGCAGCAAGGACACTCAAGTCACAGGTTAATAATGATGACTGTAAATATTTTGACATCAATAAAATCACATGGCTTTTAGATTTATGAAGCGGTATTTCAATGTACATCGGCTCTTGTCACATCCCCTGTAAGATATTGAAATTGCTGACATGTTTCATACATTATTAAAAATAAACAATGAGAAGGTGAGGCTTGGGATGATGCTGAGTGACATCAAATTATCACTTCATTTCAAACAAAGTGTTTAACCACTGACTGGCCTCAAAATATCTTTGAGGCTACGAACTGCCAAGAAATCATCAGCTCTAATTCCTCACACATTTAAAACACTAAAATAATTGTCTTGTAACTCAGAGTTCTTTGGCTCACGAGCATCACCGCCAGCGTAAAGACTTGTCGGATGTGGATCTCGACTTCACTTGGTGCTCAGCTGCAATCAATATTGAGACAGCTGTTTTAAAGTGGTTTCACTCAGAGCCATTGCAAACGGGGTGTAGAGGGATGGGCACAGGTTTTAGCATTTTCAGTGCAGCCTATTTGAACACTAGTGTATCTTCAAATGCACTCATTTGTTTACTCCTCCTGTAATGATCAGGGCTCCACAGTGGCACAGAGAACATGGTTTCTCCCGAGGGTAGTGTTTGATCTTCTCTCTGTGCGGTGTCAATAAAAGAGGGCTGAGTCTCACAAAAGCACAATGAAAGCCTTTTAAGTACGACACAGCTGCTACACGTGTGCACGCTCGAGTGGCCGTGTAGAAGCTGCAGACATTTGCCTTCCTTTCCCTCATCTTCCAGGCTGTATTCATGTACTTTTCATGAGAGGTCATTTAATCTTTCTGTAAACTGCAAGACTGCATCCGCCGTGCGATAATTACCAATAATTACAGACTTAGGAACGCAGTCGCTATGCAACATCTATAGAGTGGTGAAGACATAAAGAAGATGGAGACTGCCATATAATGTGTTTATGCCAGGGGTTTATGTGATGTATTATCTTGGTACTGTATGGTCAAACTGTGCACTGCACAAAATCTAGCAGCTTGTAAACTACGTCATCTCTCATGATTACTGAAGGTCATGTTTGGTGGAAGCACAGACAAACACTCACAGTGAAGGTATGAATGGGTTTAACAGCAGGTATTTAGATTACTTTGGTTCAAGGATGTTTAAGTTGGTTATTTAATATGTATACCATGGTCTGGGTGAATACTTGATTCTGATTGGCTGCAGGGTGTCCATTAAGTAGGCCAGAACTGTCTGACCCACCTCCACAAAGTCCATTAATTCCTGATTACAGACACCTCAAAAGGCATCATCCAGCTTACCGTGGTCACTTGCCAAAAAAAAAAAAAAAAAAAAAATGTGTTTGCAAACAAAATCTTAAGTTTCTCACAAACCATAACTCCATTTCTGGTTACACCTAAAGGTTTGCTAATACCTGGACCAATCATTACCATCCTATACGGTTCTTATGCGATGGAAACGGTGTTCACTACTCCAGTAAATCGGACAAATCTCAGCTGTGACTGGACAGCGGGAGATATGTGAGTGAAGCAGGAACCAGCTCCGCGGCCGCTGACAGGCTTGAGAATTATAATATTTTGACCCCAGCTAGGACCTGGATAATACAACTAAATATGAATACAGCTGGTGTGTTGCCTAATATGAGATTAACTGCTTCAGTTGCATAACTACGCATGTTAACCAGGTGGGTTTTGGATCAGCAGCTAGAGACTCAGATTGGAGCTGTTTCTTCCAGACAGGTGTGCCAAACAGCACACAGCCCAAGTTAATTACTGTCGGAAAATGTCTCCTAATCACCGACATGCCGGAGAGAGGGACACAGCTATACATACAAACGAAGCTTTAAGAGTCATGGGTGTTCGGATAACTGTGGAAGGACAGACGATTTTGTAAGTTCAAGGACGTCCGTGGACTAAAGAAAACGTTCGTGCAGTGCAGATCATATTAGTACCATTCCAAACCAAAACGGACACCGTCAGCCGGTCTCTTTTCACTACACTCATTAGTAGGCTGCGTGGCAACATGATGCTGAACTTGCTCTATATTATAGACATCCATTCTGCTTTTCTGAGTCTCATAAAATTTACACATTGATTTTTTTTTTTTTAAGCTGCTGCTTGATTTACAGTATGTCGCCTTATAAAAAAAGACTCAATATTATGTTTGACATCCACATGCTGTTAGGTATAAAACTGTCTGTATCAGTTTAAGACCAAACAGGCACCATCAATCACAGTGGCCTCTTGCCCACGTCAAACCATACTACTTCCAGCAGCCTTGCTCAGACAACAGCCATCTTGGAACTCGGCCTTCATTTTGACCTCAACTACACAGTTGAAGTTTCATGACTGCATCTTGCATGGTTGTGACACTACCGCTGTGACAAAATCTGTCCACAGACATATAAACACCTGACAAAATACACAAAACTGCCTCTGTGGTGGTTCCTGCTACAGTAGGTGTCTCCAGGACTACATTTTGCCATGACAACACACACCCAGGCTTTGGTCGAAAAGTCAAAAAAGTTTTCTTTTCCTAACCACTTTTCCTTGACCTTGACGGAAAACTTCATGAGGTTAAGGTGAAGGAGAATTTATAAGTACAATAAGGAGAATCTGACTGCACTTACACTAGGCTCCGTAATTACGACGGCGGCGGATGTCATTTCCGTGGGTCTACTGCGGTAAAACTGCAATGTTCCGAAGATGCACCACAAAAAGCGAGTATTACACTTCGCCCCGTGCCTTCTTACCATGTTGCAGGCTGTACAGCTTCTTCTGAGACAGACAGCTGACCACTCATACCAAAACTGACAATTCACTGACAACCGTTCAGTCTGTCTACTTATTATATTTACCTTTTTTACTGTTAAATTATTTATTATAGACCTATCTTTCTTTTTTAGCTGATGTTTATAATATAGTGAAACAAAACAGTTGTCTATTCATATTTATTAACTTGAATCCCAATTAGTATATGATTATTATTATTATGATAATTCTGTCAAAGCAAAATAAGCATGACTGTTTTCATGAATGGCCGTATGGTGCGTCGCTTTAAATGTTGTGGTCGCAGGGAATTATGGGGCAGCATTATCTCCTTTCCTTTCCTAGAGGATGGTACAGTGCATCCTATGCTAAATGAGATAATAAAGGAGGCACTGAAGCACCTTTCCTCAGCATTTAGAGAATTTGAACAGCTCTTATCACGGCTGCTTCCGGATCATTTCACTCAGTTAGGAACTTATTGACCACAGTCCCAGACTCACAAGGTGAAAACAATACCAGCGTCACTGTTGCAGCTGGTAAGAATATAAACCAGATAAGAGCAGTCAGGTTAAATAGAGTGACATACTATAATTCAATGAACTATTAGAAATAAAGTATTGGTGCCCCATGTGTCAAGGCTGGGACCTCACCGCAGAGGCCCACGGTTCAAACCCGACCTGTAGCCCTTTGCTGCACGTCATCCTCTCTCTCTCCCCTTTCATAATTGTCACTGTCACTACCATTAAATGCATAAAAGCACAAAAAATAATGTTAAAACAAACAACATCAAATATTTTTACAGTGTTTTCTAACTGTTTGCCAGACATTGTGACTTGATACTGTTTGACATCATCTCCCTCTCTGTCATTTCTGCAGGAGTCCTCTATTTCAACAGATATGGCTGCCGCACTTTGGAAGCATAAATCACTGGACGTAGGCTTGCTGATCTTCCTCCTGCTCCTCAACCTCCTTCTTGAAGTCAGGTACTATTCCCCTGTAGTCTCACTAGATAGTTTCTGCACTCACAGACTTTCTGGGCTACAATGTGACTTTCACATTTTGGACGAGGTTTAAAATAGAGCCCATGCCACCTTGTCCTAAATTAGACCTAAAAAGAGCAAACAAAGTGAGCTCATCCTCTCGTCTACTGTAAATGTAGCTTGTGCTCTCCTCTTTATTTTACTGACTGGTGAATTAATTTGCATTGTGCAGCAAACCACAGCCATGATTGTCCATTCACAGCATTTTCACTCCTGCATCCTGTGCACATTTTTCAGTTTGTGTGCTTGAGTCAGCAAAAAGGAAATCTCCAGTGTGTCTAGAAGTCAGTCTAACCACACTCCTTGAAATTTCAAATGAAGAGATTGCACAGGTTGCCAAGTTAGCATTGTTGATAAGGTAGGATGTTATGGCAGGGAGACACGGCGGAGTATAAATCAGTTTTAAGATTTTGCACACTAGGAAAGGCTCATTGAACCTGGAAGAAAGCAGGCTGGGGAGAGAAATCAGAACAGTATGTGACAAACGGGGATTAGCCCAGTTTGCATTTGTCATTGTGTCACCTGGCTCTCCTTGCTTATTAGGAGCACACTGAGTTTGTAATTACATATATTAAATAGAAATAAGTGTCCAGGAAAAGGTGTTGGCCAAACCTGGCAGGAGATCTTTTATAAGACGATGTGCTTTGGCCTGACTGAATCCCTTTCTCCTTCAAGGACAAGTACGTGGTTCACCTGAACAAGGTAGGGACAAACCTGCATACAGACATTGGTCTGGGGCTGTTTTTCATTGCTTTGGGCTAAACCCCTTAGGTCCAATTATAGACTGTCACCGCGACATCACCCATTAGTTTGTGGACAAATCTCAAGTTTGGCATTTTGGCTGTCATCCTCTTGGTGTTTGGCTGTCGTCGTCTTGGTTTTTGCAAGCAGAAGTGACACAAGAGGGCTGAGCTAAGTACAAGTGAATGCTGAATAAGATATTTTTAGGCGACCAAAATGTTACAATTAACTTTCATGGACTGAAAAAACACTGTGAAAGGGTTAAAACTGTGCCACGTCCTGAAGCATACCCTGCTTTACGGTCAATTTTACTACTACTACTACTACTAGGTATCTGAAGCTTTGTGGTACACTGTGGCATGGCATTAACAGGCTGTCTGTCTCCATCTCCCCCGTCTCAGTCCCTGGGACAGTGACAAACACCAATATCCATCCGAGAATAAGTGATAGTAATTAATGTTAAATATGAATGATGAATAATGTTTGATTATTTCTTATGTCATAGGCTACTTTGGGATGTATACATTATTGTTACATAGTCCAAAAGAAATTAAATCAGTATTCAAATAGTGATTTAGAGGTTAAATGTCATGGCGATTAAAGCTTTGAAGCATTCAGGTCAGCGATAAATGGGACATCATGCTGTATTGAAGAAGACTTGAAACTAGCGATTGAGACTTTAAACTCATGTTTACAATGTTTTCTGAGGTATAAATCAAGTGAGAAGTGAATCAAGTAAATCAAGTGTGACCAGAGGAGTCGCCCCCTCTGGTTTAAGGCAGGTTTAAGGCACTTCAGCACTGACTTCAGTTTTCAGACCAGGAGGTTACTCACTGGTTCCAATGAAGGGACAGCGTAATGCTACAGCATACAGTGATATTTTAGCTACATAGCTTGCTTCCCACCCTTTCCTGTTTGTTTCAACATGCCCCCTTGCACAATAGTTTTCCCAGTTTGATGTGGAAGAACTTGACAGGCTTTTACAGAGCCCCTTGACCTTTGAGATGAATCCAAACGCTGACTCCAAGCCAGGCCTTATCACCCATCATCAGTGGGCGACCTCAGTAGAGCGCTTTAGAGCTGCAGTGATTCAGGGAAAATCCCAGCAGGTCGTAAAGCACTAGGTCCCAAAATTTTTGGGATGATTTCCCAGATGAGTGGAGGCTGTTGACATAGCATATTAATGCCCATGGTTTTTGGAATGAGGTGTCATGTTCAGGTGTCCACATCCATCTATACCAGAGGTATTCAAACTGTGAGGCGCGTCTCCGCAGGGGGACACTGAGGGGGAGACGCTGAGCTGCAGTTTGTGTCAAAATTAGTCCTCCCATCTTAGAGTCATAACACACATCCAAATGTGCAGACACATGCAGTATCCTTAGATCCAGTGTGACGCACACTTTCTGAGGATATTATATCTGCTAAATCCTTAAAACTCCAAAACTTGCCTCTGAATCATCATGTTTTTAAGTTTTCTGCAG
This sequence comes from Pterois miles, assembly GCA_947000775.1. Classification (NCBI taxonomy): domain Eukaryota; kingdom Metazoa; phylum Chordata; class Actinopteri; order Perciformes; family Scorpaenidae; genus Pterois; species Pterois miles. Next base: position 13,889,301 of record CAMQGK010000052.1, on the reverse strand, counting down.
TATCAGAGTATTGTAGTGATAATTGTCTGTACATCCATGGGTACATTACAAACAGGAAATGCTAATGGTGAATTCTGCATACTTTATCAGTGCCAATTTGCTAAAAGGTAAGCAAATGCAGGGGCTCAGGTTGTAGTCAAGCTAATTGTTTCCTGTGGGGTGCCTGTGTCTGACTGAAAACCAGTCAAGAAAATAATCACACAAAACATATAACCACAGGAGATGAAGAGTGTCGCCATTCAAGCAATTTCTCTCTCATCATAAGGGACAAACTCCTGCCCAAATTTCTACTTTCACATTGGCCGCTACACAAAAAATCCAAATCATAAAATCATATTTTCATTATTAAAATTGCAAAAGTACTGGAAGCCTGACCTTGGTTTGTTCATGAAGAGTGAAAATTATTTGCATGAGTATTCAGGATGTTAATAAATTATATGGAAGATCATTAGATATGATGAGAGCAGCAGGTTGATAATGGAAATGTTGAAATGTTGACATATTCAGGGACAGAAATTGTCATCCACCCTTTCCAGCAGGACTCAAGCAGTCATTGCAATTCATTATGCATGGACCTAACACAGCATGTGATGAGGATTTTACACAAATTTTAATCTTTCTGCAATTACTTGAGACATGATGTAGCGCACATATGGAAAGCCCTTGCACAGCGGTCTTTACTCAACACATTTTATTTAGTTTAACCTGCACTAAACGAGGCTTTGCCTGAGTTCATTTGAGGGGAAGACATTATGCTGCCTCTCGAGAAAACCAAACCTGCTCCAAAAATGGCACTTCTCTTGGAAATTTGCATGTGAAAGTATATATTAATTGTCCATCAAAGTTCAAGTTGCCGGAGTTTGGAAATAATCCTCGGAGCGTCAGCGTGCACATGCTCCCATAATATCTGCGTATCAGCAGAGCTTCTCCCTGAGAACTGCCACCTCCCTGATGCCCACTGATGCTATCGGCAGGCTCCAAATCGGCTTTGCTACAGTTGAGGCAGGAGACTTTCCTAATGGATTAAGGTGTAACAGACAAATCCTCGATATAAGGGTCTGTCATTCTGCACATCACCAAATTTCCTCATTTCCCACACACTGAAAGACAGGGCTGATTAAGCTATTATTCCCAGGAATCCATGTATAACATATGAATGAGAAAGCGGTGTTTATTTCCATTCGGCGAAGGTCTTTCAATCGTTCAGCTCACCTAGCTTCCATCCCCTGCTCACCCCTCTGCAGTGAGCACTTAACCAGTGTGGACACTCGGGCTGTCTTGTTGTCTATTTTGTCTGCGATCTATTGCCAAGCTACTGGCTAACGTGGCATATAATCAATAACTATAAGGATGAGAGCGCTATATGCACACTTTGCCTATGGATTGAAGTGAAGTCGCCGAGCCTCTACCTTGCTTTCTCGCCCCATCTCGCATGAATTATTCACAGCGTGGCAGAGAGGGGCGTCACTTTGAGATGTGACCTGGTCAACAGCTAACATTCTGTTTCGGTAGTGTGTTGTCAAGGTTAATGTGTCACAGGTCTGGGCAAGGGTAATGTATTCATGGCTGAGCCACTTTGCTGATTGAATGACCAAGCAAATAGTTTAAACTCACAGCCAAAAGAGAAGAAAGTCAAAGCTTCAGTAGGTTTAACTAATGTTAAAGATACCATGTATAATATGTCAGGGGCTCTACTAGCAGGAATGGAAGTGTATAATCATTGAAACTAATTGTTGGGTTTTCGTTAGCTTAGAATGATCCTTGCATATCTACACAGGGAGCGGGTCAAACCAAACACTGGCTCTAGAGAGTCTTTTGTGCTTTTACGTTACCTTAAGGCCATCATAGTTCTCCAACACCACTGGGAAACTGCAATAATGTGAGCCGCAGAGTGCAAAACCCTGGTACCGCCACCCGCCGTCTGACCGCCGTTGCTCCTAAACTTATGTTATTATGGTAAGGATGGCCTCGGAATGAGGCAAATGGCATTCCCACCATTTTGCTCTCTCCAGCTCACATTACCACCATCTTGGAAAGGGAGGAGTGAGCAGAGGGGTACTCAGTTGGTTGCAATCTGCAACCACACCACTAGATGCCACCAATCCTACACACTGTGCCTATAAAATCAGAAATGATCAGTATCTCAGCTTGTGAGCTGCAAGACAGCCAAAACCTTGAAAATATTCATGAAAAAGAAATTAATAAAAACAGACTGTTTTCTTTAAGTTTAAGCCATTTCCCTTTCCAGGCTTGTTAATTCTTTTGAAGTTTTATTGATCTGTTTTGCACTTGCCTTGTGTTCCTGTTATTATTTAACCTTAATGTCAAGTAACTGACTGAGAAGAGCTTGATTTCTTCGAGAACGTGCAGACTAGCTGTAAACAACTAGAGAAATAATGCTGATAGCAACAGTAGAGTCGTGTGTCCTTTCCAACACCTTAAATTCTTTTAAAATGTCATTGATCTGTGTACTAATTACTTTTGAGTTCCAGTCAATTTTCTGTTGATATAGTGAGCATCTGGCCAATGATCTTCAAAGTAACCAATTAGCAAACAACCCCAACAGGCATGGATCGAACTGAAGCTCGATTGGATTTCCAAGAAAAGGTGTTTGCAGTCTACAGAGCATGGCACATCGAACATTCAGACCAGGAAATACATAAATGCTGAAATAAATAAACGCCTTCCAGAATGGACCCTCAAGATATTACCAAATCAATGGAATTGTTCCAGTTAAATTGTTTTTGTTGCTCTAACATGGCTCAAACCATATGTTTTGTATGTTGCATTTACAGTATATAGTTTATTTCATTTTCTTTTCCTCAAGGAATGGACTCTTTCCATGGAGCACTGTCTATCAAACATAATAATTTCAGTACATCCATATCCTTCGCCACCAGCAACGTCCGCCCCCAATTCCATCTGAAGTTGAATCTGTGTCTGAGGTAACGCTATGGATACACAGTCTATTCAATACAGATTCAAATCCTTACCCCCAAATGTGCCTTTGAAAATGTTGCACAGACTGACTAAAAGTGTTGTGAACACAGGGTTTGTAATGGTCTTTCATGGAAAGTGTAGGTATAACATTAAAGCAAGGGTTGGTAATGATGAGAAACTAGCAAGAGTAAGCTACATTTTAAAATGATCCAACCTTAAAACACAGCCCAATGTTGCCAATTCTTTTTCAATGAAGATAACAAGTGGTACACGCTCCAAAAGTCATGAAATCTAGGGAAGACGCCAAGTCGGCAACACTAACAATCCATCCCTTCAGGTCTTGATCTGAAGCCACTCCATCCATCCATCCATCGTCAACCGCTTATCCCGTTAGGGGTCGTAATCAATTAACCTAAACAGCATGTCTTTGGATGGTGGGGAGAAAGCCGGAGTACCCGGAGAAAACCCACGCTTACACGGGGAGAACATGCAAACTCCACACAGAAGAGCCGCAAGCTGGAATCGAACCTGCGACCCTCTTGCTGTGAGGCGACAGCGCTAACCACTACACCACCGTGCAGCCCTGATCTGAAGCCACTCCCCAAAAATTACCACCCAAGACTCCATTGACGAGCAACGAGTGCAGGTAGACAGGAAGATCGGCCGTCCATTCATTACATTTTGGTCGAATGAAATGACTTGACAGACTTAGAAGCCACATATACCATATTTTTTTTCTTTTTTTTTATGTCAGCACATTTGCTTTATTGCTTGCTGTTGGGATGTAATAAGAATTTCAACAAATATAACAAAAAACATGTTTTTGAGGAACAAGACCCACCCTACCATTAAACAAGAAAACTTTCTGTCTGATTTACAGCATCTCTATAAAACTTCTGTGTATTAACAAGACAGATTAGTTTGATTGAAATCATAACTAAATACATACCCCACACTACTTTCCATGTTATTATGAATCCCGCTGCTTTTCTTGGCAAGACCTGCCCTGCGTAGCATTCAATCGCTAGGATTGGACAGGCGTCCATGCTCACCAAGGTACCGGTAAGCTGATTTGTCTAAGTCCTATGTCCTTACCAATGGACTACCCCGACCCTAATCACTCGAGGTCAATGCCTGACCTCAACCAATCGTCTCAGCCTCAATCAGCGATGCAGGATGGCTCTTTTCAAGAAATGAACTAAAAACCAACACCAACCAAAGTTAAATCATACACAAAATGTAAAGACACAAGAGGCTGTGTAATAATAAAGAATGTAATATCACACCAACCAGCTGTACTGCATTTTTAACAACTCCAAAAAAAAGCTTCAGACTTCTTTGGCAGTTTATCAAATAGCTTTTTGGGGAAGAGACAGTTTAATAACTCCTATAGGGTGGATGGTTGTGAATCTCCAGCCTGCGCTTTTTGAAATCAAAGTAAAGACAGAGGGATCCTCCTCGGAAGCAAAATCACCGAATCAAGATAACCACAATATCTGTGCTCATGAATTAAATAATTGCCACTCGTTAAGCTGATCATCATTTTATCTTCAAACGTCCATCAGCTAGTGTATCCTATTAATATTGTGATTATTTAATAGATTACAGCTGTGGATCTGCTCACAGTGTCAATGATGTTAAACTGGTAATAACTACCCATAATTCTGTTCTTTCACGTTATTGTTATTGCGGCTTGTCCTTTCTACTAACTGCTCACAAATGTTTGGTTTGAGGCTTACGATCCAAAGTATTATTGTAGCTCACTTGCAGCTTGTTTTAATGCAGTTAAAGATGGAAACAAGATGAACGCAAAAGGCCAAAGTACTGTAGGCCTTATGAAGTAGCCTTGTGATAATACCAGACCAGCGGTTCTGTTTTTGGCAGGTGACTGGACTTAATGTAGAGTACACATGTATGCATTTTCTTACAACTGTTACTGTACCTGTAACTGACAGTTACTGTTCAGCTTTTACAATATCTAGTAGAAACTGTTCAGTGTGTTTGACATATTGAAAATAACTTGGTGCATTATTAACAGCGTTGCCTCCTTTCCAGTGCTCTTCAGCTTAAAAGCAAAGCATTAACCAAGAGCAAAATGCCACGTACCAGGCATTACTCTGCTTTTTGTATCACTGATAAATCTTCTTAACATCAGTAAGAGTCTTTGAGGAAAAATAGAAATCTCAAGATATTTATTTGTTCTCACACTCAACAGAGAAGACGGCAAGAAAAAATGTGTGCATGATGTCCAGCAAAAGAAAAATGATTGTGTTTCAATTGATCAATTTACTATTAGCTTTATCAAAATACCATTTAATTAAAAAAACAACTGGACTGTTAAACCAGTGGCATAAACACTTATTGATGCCACATTGTGATAATAGTAGGACACTAGCAGGAAAAGATTGACTGGTTTTGGGACAGTTACACTTGGCACTGAAAGTCAAAGTCACCGACCAAGGACAAAAGATGATGCAGCAGGCATGAAATCTGGGAGGCTGGGCCATCTTGCTGTTCTGCTGGGTGCAGTCCAGTTATTAGCTACAGCTGACTACTTGTCTTTTATAGATTACTTTTAAAATTACTCACAACTGCATGCATTGGCAAGATAAACAGTTCTGTATTTACAGTATAAGTGTGTTTATAACTCTTCAAGCTGTACAGTAGGAAGCTATTGTTCCTCAGGTGGACCAATAAAAAGGAGACTATCTACCTTCTGTAAAACCGACTAGCAGATACAAGCAGTGCTGCTGATTGCACCGTGATAGCACTTCCTTCACAGTTTCACTTCCTTTCGTTGTACCTGTAGCTCTAACACCTTCCTCCGAGGTGTCACAAGTGGAGGTGTGATATGTGCCACCTCGTTGTCATACAGTGTAGATGTTTTTACAGTGTTGGCTCAAGCTGAATTGTGGGGAATGTAGACTCCAGGTTTTGACAAGGAAGAAGAACGCGTAGAATGAAAACAGTCTCTGGTTATGCAGCATCGACTAACTTACTAAGGGCTGCACGGTGGTACAGTGGTTAGCGCTGTCACAGCAAGAGGGTCACAGGTTCAATTCCCACTTGGGACTCTTCTGTGTGGAGTTTGCATGTTCTCCCCGTGTAAGCGTGGGTTTTCTCCGGGTACTCTGGCTTCCTCCCACAGTCCAAAGACATGCTGTTTAGGTTAATTGGTGACTCTAAATTGCCCGTAGGTGTGGATGTGAGCGTGAATGGTTGTCTGTCTCTATGTGCCCAGCAATGGACTGGCGACCTGTCCAGGGTGTACCCCACCTTCGCCCAATGCCAGCTGGGATCGGCTCCTGCCCCCCCGCAACCCCCAACGGGATAAGCGGTTAACGATAGATGGATGGACTAACTTACTACTTTTGTCTTTTAATTGTGTATGACAATATTACAAGAGTGCAGTGCTAAACTCACTAGAAACTAGCTGATATATGTTGTCCATCCATATGTCCCTCCGTCCCTCCGTACATCCCGTTCTCGTGAGCGCAATCTCTCAGGAACGCTTAGAGGGAATTTCTTCAAATTTGGCACAAACGTCCACTTGGACTCAAGGGTGAACTGATTATATTTTGAAAGTCAAAGTCACTGTGACCTCACATCTGCCTCATTTTTGTTAAAGTTATACCTCAGGAACACCTGGAGGGATTGCAGACTCATGAAATTTCAACTGATTAGAATGTGATCAAAGATTGATGTTAGTCAAAGATAGATGTCACAAAACACCTTTTTAGCTAGAACTCAAGAATTCATGTGAATTAGGACAATTCACACAAATGTCTCATTGGATAAAATGATGAAGTAATGACATTTTGGACAGACATGGATCATTCACTCACTCATCGTCTACCGCTTATCCGGGGTCGAGTTGCGTGGGCAACAGCTCCAGCAGGGGACCCCAAACTTCCTTTTCCCGGTGCCACATTAACCAGCACTAACTGGGGGATCCCGAGGTGTTCCCAGTGTGAAGATATAATCTCTCCACCTAGTCCTGGGTCGTCCCCGGGGCCTCCTCCCAGCTGGTCGCGCCTGGGACACCTCCCTAGGGAGGTACCCAGGGAGCAGGTGCCCAAACCACCTCAACTGGCTCTTTTCAACGCAAAGATATTCCTTTATTCCTTTATTGGTCCCACAGTGGGGAAATTCACACATTACAGCAGCAAAGTGGATAGTGCAATAAAGACAAGAAGCATAGATTTAAAAACAGTATTAATACAATAAAATAAATAGATTAGTATATACATAATAGAAAAAGTAAAGCCAGAAGTATGTCCTTTATATCAATAAATAAGTTTGTTGTGAATGTGACTGTGATTGTGGTTTACTGGGAGCAGTGCTGGTTGTGGAGTCTAACAGCTGCAGGCAGCTCTACTCCGAGTCCCTCAGATGGCTGAGCTTCTCACCCTATCTCTAAGGGAGACGCCAGCCGCCCTCCTAAGATACCGCCCCCGCTCCTCAGATACTCAAGCCCATCTCACGTTCCACTGTCCCCTCACTCGGAAACAAGACCCCAAGGTACTTCACTTGGGCTAAAGACTACCCAGACATGGATGTAAACTGTAACCTCCCTGGCTGGTGCAGGCATACACACGACCGCAAGGCAGTAATTCTATTTAGTAATTAAGTACAGACTTATCTTATAACAGATTAATTGTTAAAAATGTTACTTCTTCAAGCAAAAGTGACAAGCATTCTGTCGCTCCACCTTTTCAGCTGTGAGAATTTATAGATTTTCTTTGTTCTATGTGATGGTAAATTGATTATCTTATTGTTTTTGGCCTGTTGGTCGGACAAAATCAGCAATTTGAAGAAGTGATCTTAGGCTTTAGGAAACTGTGATTAGATGTTGTGTTTATATAAGTGGAAAAATGATTTAATAGTGAAAATAATGGCTACCTGCAGCCCTAATTTCTATACCGTACATTCCCATCACATCAGTAAGTCACTCCAGCAACAAGCACTTTCCAGTAAGATTCAGTTATGTTGAGTCCACTCCATAACTTGGTCTGAGTACTGTAGTGGTGTGGCTGTGTGTCTGGAAGGTCATCTGAATGTCCTGAATGTCGCAGTGTGGTTGGCATGCTGAACAGACCGCTGTGAATGACACAGGGCAGCCTTTTACTGCAGAGACTATTCTGGCAACACCTCAATGAAAACCTTTATATGAAATATATTTATGTAAACGATAATATTTACTAAAAAGGTGCATATATACCCTCCTATCTATACACCTGCAAAAACACTTCCATATATTTATTTCAACAGAGCATACCAGTCAGTAATATGCACTATTTCAATAGAATGATTAACCTTTGCATCTCCTTACGGGTCATTTCAGCTGGAGTCAGCAAAATAAAGAGAGAAATCAAGTTAATAGGAACATAGTGATCAAAGAGGAGGAGAGGGAACAAGTGTTACTGAGATGGAAAAACAATGAAAGCAACACTGCTGTCAAGGATGTGGAGAATCAGAAAGTTATTTTCAGCCGCTTGTTTCACAGAAACACTATATATGCTGTAAGCTGCCCAGCCAGATGGGGATGCATATGTTGGCTGTAAAACCTGTGAGACCCGGTTGCATGTGTCCTTTACCTGTGGCTTCAGGATCACTAAATCAAGGCAATTATGGCAATATAAAAAGAAATGTACACACTCTCCCTGGTTGGGAATTACATGGAGTGTAGTTTGGCCTCCTATTCTTGTATGTGATGTATTGGATTCTATTTGTCCACCCTCCTCTTGCTGTAATAACACTATTCCTTGGAAATTGTAATGAGATTTTGAATTAAAAAGGGCGATGTCAGCCTCAATATCACCAGCTCTTGAGTTATATTTAATCTAGCTTTCCTGGGGCTTTACAGGAAATTATTTACCATATGAACTCATCTACTTGCCCTGTCCTCTTCCATGAAAAATAACCACATCTTTTTAAAGAGTCAGGTTTTAAAGCGCTTCGTAGCACAGGGTGCTACGGAGCATGCTTACAGTTATAAATGATCTCTTCATTGCTGCTGATGCAGGTGATTGCACTTCTGTAATCCCTGCAGATATCAGTGCTGCATGTGACAGTGAGAGCTGTGGCTTTCTTCTAAAAGCGCCTCGGGAAGTAGGTTGGTGTCACAAACGTTGATATCACACGTTCCAGATCATATCTTTGTGTTAGATAATTTCCTGCTGCTGTGGGGAGGCTGTTGTCCTATCTAGCATGTTTCATTTGTGGTGCTGCATTTCCAAAACAGATCTATCTCTATCTTGCAAAATGTGTGTCCTTTAATCACTTTTTTTTTTTTTTTAAAGTAGATTACTTGTTATTGTTCATTGCAGTAAAAACTTGCTATGCATCTCCAAAGGACTGAGCCTGGACTGCATTTTCTGATTACGTTGAAACAATTGTTGGCAATGCTATGACGGGAATACTGAACTTGGCCGACCTAGCTCTCATTATTTTTCAATTTCTCCAGTTTTTCGTTTTGCATGTACACTGCGTCTTTCAGATGGCAAGTCAGCTTTTGGTTTTCAGCCTGCACAGACACCGGAAAGAAATTTCCCTGCTCCCTCTCTGACCTTGGTTGTCATGGCAGAGAATTAAAGCTAGTTAGAGATCAAGGACAACAAGACAGGCAAAAACTGTTAAAAATCCAGGATCAAATAAGGCAGAGGCTTTTACAGCGATGGATTGGGGAATTGAGACTGTGTGTGGGAGGAAAAGATGGGAGGAATGTGTGCTGAATGGAAAGACGAGCACAGTGCTAGACAGGATAAAACAATGTTTAGCTAAAGATAAGAACCAAATGATACTGAACATCTAAAAACAGCTTGACATTTAAGATTCATCTGAGTCATAACCGAATAATTAAACATGTGTGATTTCTCCGTGGCTGACACAAATGTTACTGTAGGCAAACATTTGTGTAACTTCACCAAATAAAACGGCAAAGTGCTACAAGAAATTATTGAGAAAACTTCCACAGAGATAGCATCTTTTTTCTCAACACCATCAGGGTGTAGACCATTTGTTGGTACCGACTAGAAATTAACAGTTTACAATTGATTTTACTTTCCTCCTCTTGTTCCACTGTCTGAACACATTGTGCCTGTTACACACAGTCTCCTACTTTCAGCTTCTAATGGTGATCAATGGGCCAAGGAGGCCCCAACTGGCCTCCACCTCTTGCTTTAACTGGAAGTGTTAAACAGATGCTGGGGAGGAAGTGCAGGCCATGGTTGTCATTATTGCTGAACAACTATTGAAAACCTTTTCCCTAGTTGAAATAGTTTCAGCGGTCCTCCGGTCTGTGCAAGAAAGCCAATGCAAATCTCTTGGCACTGTCTGAAATGTGTAACAGTCTGCCCTCTCAAGTCAATACAATCGGTAGAAGTAGTCAGCGAGCTAAAGAAATGTTCCCAGTGGACACACAACCCAACTTGGCATCTACTGCAAACACACATTACAAAGTGTGTCCAGTGGAGGTGGTTTGAGCATTTACTAAAAATGTCCCCCGGGTACCAGCCGTGAGAAGTGTGCCAGGCACTGCCAACTGGGAAAAGGCCTGGGGGCCAAACCAGAATAAGCTGCAGCGACTCCAGCCCAGCTGGCAGGGGAGCACCTGGGTGTCCCACAGGAAGAGCTGGAGGAAGTTACTGGGGAATGATGGATGGACTTTGTATAGCTACAGTTCTACAGCTCTAAAATGGAAATGGTGTAAACAGCTTGGATATTTGATATTTAACAAGACTAAGCATCAGCCACATGAATGAGCCATGGGCTCTGAATCTATATTTACTGTATGTACTTTGAGCTAAGTGCGATCGTCAACATGCCAAAATGCTCACAATGACAATGCTAATTTTCTGATGCTAAGCAGGTATTTTGTTTACCATGTTCACCATCTTAGTTTAGCATGTTAGCATGCTGTCATTTGTTAGCGTGGGATAAATGGGCCAGAACAATCCGTAACAGCGTTTCGGTACCTTTGATGAATAAGTGAATAAATCTGATTGGCAGTTTCATAATGTCAAACAAATACATTTTTCATGTGCTGCAGCCTGGTGTTCCTTTCAGCTGATGCCATCGAGATACTCAACAAAACAGAAAGTAATGTCACCCAAAAGGCATTTGTCCCCGTTGCATCATCACTCACTGGGAATCTCCCGATGGAAGACGTAAGCGAGATGTGAACACCACCCACCGTACCAAGTAAGGGGAATCTGCCTGTAGTGAAAGATAGAACGACTGGAGCCTTGATCAACCAACATAGATACGGTTAATAAATTCAAAACACATATACAGTGGAATATTTGTGTGATCTAACTAGCTCTTTATGCAGATTATGCTGCATTAAACGCATAAGACTTGGGCATAAAAAACAAAAAAAAAAAAAAAAAAAGGGGGGGGGGGGGGGGTCTCCGTGAATGTAATGGTGCCAGGGGAGTGCCTCTGTAAAATTAAGCCTGGACCCCCTCTGGCCCCCTAACGGTACATGTTTCCCTCAAAATGTATCCCCCGTGAGGAAAATTGTAATTATTCATGGATGGTAATAAATAAAAATGTAGATTAACACTGAATGAGTATGTACTGTACATTCTTGTGTTTATTGTTAGGTCTATTCATAGTCTTTTGGAGATCCAAACCTATGGAGGGCTGTTATGCAACAGTTATATATTTGGTACGTCTATATGTGGCCCCTCCATTTGAAATGGTCTTGAACTGAGACGTGTGTCTCAGAGTCAGCGTGGATTGATGCATTTAATAAAATGGAAGCGTTTCGGTTACATGAGATGTGCGTCAAAAACACCTCTAAAAACGTCTTCTATGTGGATTGGTTGTAACCCCTGCTAATTAGAACTAAACTCAAATTAGCAGAGGCTGATGGGACTTATTGGTTATTGCAGTTATTCATTTTGCAGGCCTTTAGTTCTAAACTAAATAATTAGACAAATTTTAGACTTTCAGTTAAAAGTTAAGGAATTGACAAACTGATTACAGTTGATCCTGAGGGGAATATGAATATGTGTAAGTGTCATTGCAATCCATGATTCATCTTCCGGGCACCATAAATGTCCATACAATATGTCACAGCGATCCATCCAGTAGTTGTTGAGATACTGGACCAAAGTGGTGGACAGACCGACCTCGAGCCACACTGCTTGCATGGCTAAAAATGTACATTCTTTCAAGAAATCACAGTCTTCTGTTGTTAAAACCATTCTGTTTATCTACATTTTTAAACTATGCTTTCACATTTCATCACACACGTTCCTGTTTCCACAGATCCTAAAATAAGGGCAGCTCCTCTCAAAAACTTAAACCAAAGTGGATGAAAGATGTAACACGAGAAAGTTTGTCCTAGATGAACGAATATAGATGTGACGGCTGTCCCTGGAGTCAGCCAAAGCTACTGTATGTTAGCAGCTATCACATTCCCCCTGCAGTTTCTCTCCAGTGCATATTATCTGCACAAAACAGGCAAGTGGAAGACAGAAGAAAGAAGCAAACAAAGAAAAATCAGCCATATTGTAAAGGCTTTGAATGTTACAAGGCATCCACTGGTACGAGACAATATGCTGCATAATGCGCTGCTGCATAACATTATCAATATATTGTTGGTAGACTAGGAGAGAATATGAGTGGGGAGACCTGGTGAGGAAGATTAGTTGCGTTGTAAAGGTTAACTCATGCATGAATTTGAGCTTGGATTTTACTATTTATAATTCAAGAATGTGCTAATTAGAAATCCCCTCCCCCATACCTTTTCCACCCATTGTGGGATTTAGATGACAGGAAGATGGAATTAAATATTTGTTGCCACATATAATAAATAAACCAGTGCTCCCGTAACCACAGTCGAGAAAAGTCATCAGCTTCCAATGTGTCTTCTCCACAAAGCTCCGAGCAGCCTCACTAATCCCCTCCATTCGATTTCCGTTCGCCCCCAGCTCTCAGCGGCAAGGCGGTTCAGCGAGTGCGTCGTCGGGGCACTTTAGTGGTGGATGGATATCAGGATTGTTATCAGTCATCCGTGGCCCACACATCGCTCCAGAGGGGGTGACGCACACTTAGAGAGAGATGAGGCAGTTGGGGGAGGATGCCGAGGCGTTTCCGGAGGTACCCGCTTTGAATTCAAGATGCATAAGCAGCAGCCAAATGTTTGTTGGGATGGGAGTGAATCACAGTTTGTTTCTTCCCTTTCTAACATTCTTTATCAGTGAGTTCAATAATATTTACCCACCGTGCTCTACTGATTCAGTACTGCACTCTTATAACATTGTGTCACATAGTTGGACAGGTCATTTAAAAAAAGGAAAAAAACATCTTTATTCCATGCATTCTTCTTATTATTCAAAAAATGGTGCCTATATCACCCATAATGCACTTCAGTTGCTGACTGTCCATAGACTGCATATAAGATGTGGACCTAGTTACCGGGACATCACCCATTTGTGGACTACGATTTTGGAGCCTCAAGTTCGGTGTTTTGGCCGACACCATCTTGGTTTTTAGTCATTGCCTTCTTTGTTTTTATAACCAGAAGTGACACGAGAAGGTGGAACTAAATACAACCGAATGCCGAGGACATTTTTAAGCGATTAAAAAATTACAATTAACTTTCATGAACTGAAAATACACTGTGAAAGGGTTAAAGATGTAAGTTTAAAAAAAAAAAAACGGACAACTCCTGGACCTGACAACACAAAAGCATACGCTGCTTTATGGTCTATTTGACACTAAATAGGACCATAATTTGATTAAAAAAACATCTTTCTGTCTTGAAGAAGACTCGAAAATAGCAATTAAGACCATAAAGTCATGTTTATAATGTTTACTGAGGTGATTAATCAAATGATGAATAGGGTTATTTTCTCATAGACATCTATACGATCTGACTTCTGCATGCAACCGAGTCGCCCCCTTTTTGGTCTTTTGAAAGAATGCACAGCTTTGCTTGGCTTCACTTTTCAGATCTTGTTGGGTCAGAGATTCTGTTGTTATGTTGCCACATAGCTTTGAGCTGCTAGCCTGATACTGACTGAAGTGACATCACTCGAGGAAATCAGATTTTTGGTGGGGGGCTTGTTGCTGCAGATATCAGTGAAATATAATCCAAGAAGTCCAGTTTGAGTAACAGATCCATGAATTTTAAATCTTATCGTGGTGGAAATTATTTTATCTTTTGTCTCAATGTAGAAATGCAGTGTTGAAAAGCAGTGCACTGGGAATGTGTCCTTCCACCTGCCAATAAACCAATCACCAGTCAATCAGCTAAAACTGCTTAAGCTCATTTAATTAGCTTACATTTCAGACTGAACCCTCACTGTCTAATATGCCGCCCCAACATCCTCCTTTACATGGAAACTTTTCTGCTGGACTCTCTTGATGTCCCCTCCGGGCTCTTTTCTTTTAGCAGATAATGAAATGATGTGTGCAGAGAGGGTTTTGTTTCAAACTGCGTCAAATGTTCAGCATCTAGAAAGCTGGAGGATGAAATAACTGGAAACAAGTCAAATCAGTCAGTGAATGGAACACACTCCTCCTCCTCACTAATCTATTTGCCATCACTTCTAGCTTCATCATGAAGCACCTTCATCTCACACTGCCCCCCCGAGCAGCTTTCGTTACTGCTCACTTCGCTCCAGCTTCACTCCTACATACGCCTCCTGGCTGGCTGTCAGCAGGCACCCGAGAGCCCCGAGAGACCACTTCTACATCTCTTCCCTGGCCAAGCCTGCAATCCTTCACCTGTCACACTGGTTCAGTGCACTAACCTTGGATCAGACCCAGTCCACTCGCTCAGTTCACGCCCACTAACTCAGACTGCTCAGCCCACACACCAGCTTGTTCCCACCAGCTTATAAAGTCTATGCCCTCCCTTCTCTTTCTACCATCGCCAGTCACCCTAAGGACTAAACAGGACTGGACCTCCACAGTAGAAACTCTATGATCTGCAACATCCATGAATATTAAGAAACGGGTCTGATTGCATTCGCTGGGCATTTCGGTCGAGCATCACAGGAACGGCAACTGCTTTGACCGGTTTGTGGGCTACGGGAACACCCAAGGGTTCTTCTTCTCTACTTTCTCAAATGCCCAGCTGGTTCTGGCTGTACTTACTCCGTAATAAAGACACAAAAATGGCAGCAGATAAGAGTAAACCAAGTCAATAGTTAGATAGATACGGCTATGTGAGTACATATGGATGTTCATGGTGGCAGTTCAAGCACACATACTTGGATATTGTAACTTTCTGTACAGCCACATCGCCTTTAGCTAAAAGGGCAGCCATACCCAAGATTTGTCGCTGATAATGTATACGTGGCAGCTCCTTCCTTTAAAATCATGCTATGAAGCTAAAAATAATCAACCTTTACTTGCTAGAAGTTAGCAAGTCAGTTTGAATTGTTACAAATAACCTATGTAAAATATACACTAAGCACTTAGTTAGTTACAGTTTGTCCCACCTGTTTCATAAAGTTACTCAGCAAAAAAACAGCCAGTAGTTACTGGGCATTGCTGACAGAGCTGCCAGTGTTTACCTGATGGCAAACCAGAGGGTGGGCGCTAGACTTCCACAACAATGGTCGGGACGGTCTTATCAGCTATAGACACCGTATGACCTCAGTGCAGAGCGGCAGCCGTGAGATCGCCAGTGGGCCACTGAAACACAGAGAAACATGGATTACAGCACACACAGAGGGAGAGCGACTTCATTCTCTGCTCAGATAGACATTGCGCAGCTATATCTTGCTATATTAAGGCTCTAAATATCGTATACAGAATCTTAAATGAATACCATCACAGTAAAAGTGGAAACCAGTGGCATGAATGCATGGTGAGTTATTCAAAGGCTTTTGTATACACATATTATGCTTTCTGGACCATGTAATCTTGTGTGCAGTAATAAATATTGCATATTTGCACAAGTTTAATATTTTACAATCTCTAAAATATTTTCTGTCTCTCATCATTGAAAGAGAAAAGAGAAAGAGTCCCTTTCATTTCAGCTGTTGCAGATCTGGAGCAGAATTGGGACTACGCAATAATTAAAGAGACGACTTCGTTAGAACACGGCCAGTTAAGAAACTATATTTGCAGTCAATGAAAAGCCTCTTATTCTGAGAGATCAAACTCCCAGTAATTTTAAAAATCTGTTGTTGGTGTTTATTGTCCATACACTCCAGGATATACAGTAATATCTTTGACTTAGTATTTGTCCCATCTAATAATGCCATCAGAAGATCTGACTGAAGCTGTTGTGTTTAATGTGCTACTGCTTTACACGGCTACCGTGAATGTATATTCACATAGTCAGACCTATCTCCACAGCACTGTGTCAGCACTAAAGAAAGGTCAAAGCGTCATCATGCTGGTAAACACTCTGGCTCGTTTGTATTTCTTTAAACCAATCACAATCGTCTTGGGCGGCGCTAAGCACAGGATGAGTCGGACCTTTAAATCCAAACAAAAGCTTTAATATGAAATAATGACCCAGAGTTGTTGATGTCAGACTGCTCAGGTGAAAGATGTACGATTTTACATCAGCATAACAAAAAAATCCATATTTGTTTGTCTTCCAGTCAAACCTGCTTTGGGTTAATATGGTGCAGTATTAACTGCTCCATTAAGTCTGAGGTGTCGCTGGATGGGTCAGTGACTTTTGTTGTCACCAACAATGACACATGACTTGTCAATTTTGATTTCGAAATTGGTCAGTTTCTGCAACGCTGTGTACCAAAAGATTAAAAAAAAAGGTGTAGTCAAGTCTTTCTGTCCCATGAAAATAATATTTCAGTTTAATAGTGTTATTCGACTTTTAAAGCCAGCAATTCAGTGTAGCGTCAGCTTTTCCACCAACCTTAAAATATTCCACATCTTTCATATATTTTTAGTGTTATTTAACTTTTAAAGCCAGCAAACTATTTTAGCGTCAGCTTTTCAACATCCAGCATTCACACCACAATTTCATAAGAAATTGCTTTTTCTAGTTATTAATGTAACTGTGCTTAAATGTCTGCTGTGAAAACATCTGACTGTATGACAACCATAAAGATGTTAGTTTTCCTACCCTAACTGGTGCCACAAAACTAGTTGTAAATGTCACCTTCCTATATTTTTTTTACGCCAACATGTGCAATTTTGTATTAAATAATTTCTTACAATTTTGTTGCAATCAAACAAAAAAGTTTTTTTGTGTCAACCAGATGTATCATGGGGCCTTTTAATGGACCAACACAGTTTTCCTGGCTCGTCTAACACAGCACTGGTGAAGACTTTTCACTCACCTCATGATCAGATACTCATCATTCACTTTCCACCATCAAACTTCAGTTTCACAGTGACTACACAGAATAATGCAATCAGATAGTACAGCAGTTATTAAAAGCATTATTTATGTACTAATACCATGTCTAATATATTCTAGGAATGCAGATTGTCAAATCTAACATCACATTGAAATGAGAGTAGATATACAACAATGTAAGAAACACTGTAGACGTCACCAGTGTTTGCACCTACAGTACTTGTCCTTTAACTTTTGTGCTCATTATGAAACTTGTTCTGCCTCTGGCAAAATTCAGACATGCAACGCTGTCAAACGCTGACGCAGAGTTGGTTATCTTTAAATGTTTCTCTTTATGTGTGAATAGTTCAGGAATATAATGACTGTTCTGTCCTTTCTTTTCCCATTAGGTATTCATATGATTGTACTGAGACAATGTGAATTATGAAGAAGCGGACGTAAAACATGCAGCTGGCATGATTATAGAACCTGCGTTTCTAATATATATATATATATATATATATATATATATATATATATATATATATATATATATATATATATATATATATATATATATATATATATATATATATATATATATATATATATGTATATATATATATATATATATATATATATATATATATATACATATATATATATATATATACATATATATATATATATATATACACGTATATATATATATATATATATATATATATATATATATATATATATATATATATATATATATATATATATATATATATATATATATATATATATATATATATATATATATATATATATATATACGTGTATATATATATATACACATGTCAAAATTCAGAGGAAATGCCCCATTTCTTTGTTCTCATCAGGGAATTTGAACAGCTGGCGCATAATGGAAGACGGTAGCGTGCATGTGTATGTGTGTGTGTGTGTGTGTGTGTGTGTGTGTGTGTGTGTGTGTGTGTGCGCAGTATGTGTATCACAGAGAGTGTGTGCTTCAGTTAAGCACACAGATGCTACGCGCCGCACAAGTGCTTTGTTTTCCTGAAGTGGGTATTTTAGTGTGCAGCAGACATTGGTAGAATGGTTTCACAGGGACTAAAGGTTCCTCATTCTGAGACAGTCTGAGAGGCCAAAGAGGTTTTTTGTCTGATACTTGATTCTTGTTAAGTGAGATATTATTACCTATTGCAGTTTAACTCATTTATGAAGCTTTTTGTGTGGCGTTTTCATTGTCTGAGCTGCCTGTCACTTTTTGATAAGGTTTGTGAATGAAGAGCCAGAAATGCATATATCTTTCAAATATTTATGAGTACACTGTTACACTGTCATATTTTAACATATTTTTGGCAGAGCTTAATTATACACTTAGGTACCCATTTGACAGCCAGAATATATCAAACTGTGCCCCACTCCATGAGGTGCAAATCGTGAGCTTAGTGTTAAAAGGCTTAGTCTCAGTGGAGATATTGCGCCTCGAATATTTGACATCATCAGTGGCAAATCATTAGTACTTTCTTCTTAAAGTTGTATTCCTTAAGAGTTCAGTCCTGGTTGATTTGGGGACGCCTGTGGTTACAGTGGTAGCAGGAAAGTGGGTTTAATAAAACAAATACTGCTTGTGCAGCCATAGAAGAGCAACTGTGTTTCTGTTTACAGTGCAACCAAGTAATATCATAACAAGGAAGTCAGTCAAAATCATTGCAAATATGATCTGATTTCATGCTGCCCACAGCGCAATCAGTTTTCCACAGCAGCTGGACACAGTTGAGTTGGTTATTTTGCTGAGAGGCTGAAGGTGTGCTGCCTGCCACCTGCAGCTCCTTAGCATTCATTAAGCTCCCTTCTTGTTCCATTACTCCATGCAATATTTAAAACCGATCCACAGTAAAAAAAAAAAAAAAAAAAGACTGTTCAATAACAATTTGTTTACAAAACAAAATGCCAATCTTATATTTCCTGTGGCTGTTTCACAATAAAATTCATAATATGTTACACCAGTTAAATGCCTTTAATGTGAAGCAGCAGGAAATGTTTTATTTGCACTAACATAAATTTGAGCCAGCTCTGATACGTTGAAAAGCGAACAGCAAACAGTGACTGTGTACATACACAAAATCTTCCAGTTTTTAACCTCATTCCAAAAAAACAATATTCATACTAAGCTGTTTACATTGCTAATGAAAATCAATATACTACTAATATTCCTGTTTACATGCAGCCGTACATACTCTGATTAACGTAACCGGTGGTGGATTTGTTGGACCGTGCAAACACAGTCTCCCTCTTTCACTCCTTCAGCCTCCGTTTTGAAAAGGGCAGCATTGCGATATTTGCACATATCCAAAAACTTGTTGATGTCCAAGTCTTTCATAACGTTTAAAAGTAGATGTTTCTCCTTCCGACCAGAAATGTGGGCTTTTGTTTTGGACACACATCTCTGCAAACTGCCGGCTAGGTGGTTTGTGTACAACGCACAGAGCTGGCCGTAAAAGGCAAGTGATATGTTGCAAACTGCCATAAATCCCCAACTGAGATGCATATTCCAGAGGAGCAGTATGCATGTCCAAAGAATACCCCTAAAACCTGAATGATCTCAGCATATCCCACGTCTTCATCGGAAAATGCTCCACTCAGCATAAGGCCTAATTCAGAACAGAATATGCTGTTCACACAAACTATCTCAAATTAAGATTATTATCATATTCACATTGGGCATGTAACATAGTCAGTGAGGCTGATATCATTATCAGATATCAGATTACTACGGGTTACATGCATGACTTTTTTCCTGTGAATCCCACATATATGTAAAGGCAATTTGAATCCAGCGTGGGGAATGGGGAACTCCGCCACTGACAATGAAAATTTCTTAACAGAGCGGTAATTACGGTACCTATTGAATGACTGTTGCAGAGAGAAACGACAACTGTAAGAATTATCAAGAATGGGTTTTAATTTAATGAAGTTGTTAAGGATTAAACCTTTATCTAGTAATGATTTGATCGGAGAAAAAGATGGAATTTTAATGACTGATTGAGGCTGGGAAGCAAATTTTCATAGTGGCCAAACGGTGGTACTACAACTTCAGGTTGTTGCTTCACATGTAGGACTTAAAGGCCCCAGGAAGTGTGTCATATTTTGAAACATTTTTTTTCAGCATCATGTGATGCTACTGGGCCCAACAGAACTTTTTCCCTAGACTTACATCGGGAAAGAGATGTCTGTAAATCAGCAGATCATTTTTTTTGGAGGTGAATCAGCTTCCTAGTACAAACACTTGAATAGCCGTCATTTAAATCATTGAGTCCTGAAAGTTGTAAAATGCACTCACAGCCGAATCAGGAGTTCTTCTCTTTCCTTCTTTCATGTAGATGAGCCCCAGACTGAGGCTGGAGCAAAACTTAAAAGAAACTTTACTGCGCCTGCTCCATGGGCCCAATGGATGCGGAAGATTGTCGGATGATCCGGGTACTTTACCACTCGGCAGTCAAGCCATTTTGGTTTCATGCTCCACTGAGCAACTCTCATAGGAATGAGCAGGCACATGCCTCCAACTTTTCCTTTATACATCCATGGAGTATCCGCACACTTAACAGACTGCTATCAGTACTACAGGGACCGAGTAGTTACTGGAGTGATATTAATGCTGCATTCAAAACCTTATAATGCAGTATTGTCAGTGGTTGTTCTCCTGTCTTCTTCCCTTTCTGTTTTGGGGCTTCATTAATCTTTATGTCCTGGTTTATTATACTACGACATTACAATATAAAAGAAGTGACCGCTGCAACATGAGGGAGCTGTGATGCCTAACTGATATTTATTCATTGCCCACATTCATTGTAACAGCCACTTAGCTAGGCTGATGTCATTTGCCCAAATGCATTGAGCAAATGATGTTAGCTGTTCAGACCATGCCTGAATGCCATTTCGAATCCCCAAACTGATGATAATTACAGCTGCATACATTTTAAGTAGTGACCTTCGCCCAGTTAGTGTTTTAATGGCGTCGTAGCTCTGATGGACTCTTATGTTGACTTGTTATTACAGGACAGATTAAGCTAGGGAAAGCCCTTCAAAGAGGCTGAGCACAGACAGATTTGCTGTTGAGAGTGCTGTCCTCCCTTTAAGCAACATTCAGGGAAATTTCGGGTTACTCTTCAAGCACTAAATTCCTTAAAGCTCCGTCTTCGCCAAGCAGCACAATGCTGCATGTGTGATAGTGCATCAGGACACGGACCGCTTGTTGATGGGGATTACTTGGATATTATAGGTCAGCTCCTCAGGGGCTTTAAGTTTAATTAAAAGACGCTACTCATTAACTCATCAGTGTTCCACCTACAGTATAGTGGCCTTTTCATCTCACCACAATATTGTTCTGCAGGGGATTGTGAGCCATGTAAATTAATAACCAGTGGCTGATAGCATATGATGGATCCTCTAACAAAACGCTGCCGAGTATTTCCTTCTTGGCAAAGAATTCATTATCATAAATTTACAGTTTTTAGTAAATATGGAGGTTCCAGTCAGTAAAGATGAATCTAACAAAAACAAACAAAACCAGACGTTATTATCCAAATATTGATTGAAGCCTAAAGCTGACCACTCGCATGCGATTTTGTCTGTGTGAGAAATATTAAAACAGGCAGGTGAAACTGAATTAATTTCTGAACACAAATGGGTCATATTGACAGTACTGGATTATGTTGACTATCAAAATGTGTTGAAATTTCCAAATAAAATGACTTTAGATCATGGTGAAAATGCAAAATGATTCATTCTCACATCATTCATGTATACTGACAGTTGTTATGTGTAATGTTTCGATTAATAAATCATTGATAAATCCATTTGTGTGGTGGAGAGTGAAAGTATATGTCTGCTATAAGAATACAGATCGACTTTGCGATGGCTGAAACAAACAAACAGCAGCCTCCTTTCACACCACTGGACACTGGCTGCCAGTCTTCAAGGGAACAATATATCAGTTTTTATATTAACTTTTTATTACATTTTATGTGATTTCCATCTTTGGACTTCACCTTCCTGTCTCTGTTTCTTCCTGCAGGGCAGTAACTGGACACAGAGAGCCGTTACCTGATGATAGTAAAGACAACATCACCATTTTCACCCGAATCCTAGACAGGCTGCTGGATGGCTATGACAACAGGCTACGTCCTGGGCTGGGAGGTAAGCGACGCTATTATGTTCAATAAATCACTGACTGCTCACTGTTTTAGCTCATGAAAATAAGAATATAGAGAATTGGGATACATGGAAATGTGCATCAGTCACTGCAAGTCTTCATGCATACATAGGTCTTTTCACACAATATAAATCAAAGCTGAGTTAACGCAAATTTGTTTTAACGACACTAATTTATTTAACACATTAATACGATCTTTCGGATGTTGTAACAGGCTCACTTTTAAAGAGTGAAGATACTGCTATCCACTGATACCAACCATGACAAACTAGCTTGTTGAAAAAGAGGCAAAATAACGCTCCAAAATTTTGGCGAGGACAAACAAGAGGTCCCTTGACCTCTGACCTCAAGAAAAACAACTAGCTGCTAATTCTCTAGATAGACTGGCAGATGTTAAAACATGATTATTATCTTCTTATTAGCATTTAGCTTGTTGCTGTAATATCAGACACTGTGCTGGTTTTGCTATCTCTTTGCTAAATATCTTATTTCCAGTGCAAGTTTTTGGACCTCATGGGTCTAGAAAGTTGCACACACAGAGGCGGCACACACCGGGATCACACTGAAGTCAGGTCACTTAGTGCAGAAAATCTGCTCTCCCTTAGGTGGAAGTCCTTGTTCAATCATGCCCAAATGGCAAACAAGCACATGTCAGTGGAAATCCCTCTAATTGATGCCATTTCATCCAAATATTCACACCCCAAGGTAACAGCAAATCCACATGCTCAAGCAGGCTTTGCCATTTCTCAGCCAGCCAGCCGGCCAGCTGGAATGGTCATTTCTGCTCTGCTGCTCGCTGCTGAAGCCACGAGCGCGGCTATCAGGCTGCAGACCCACCAGGCTGGATGACCTGGTCTCCATGACAGCAACCAGAGAAAGGAACCAGGCACAGGACGTTAATGTCAGATTCTGCCTCTGTGCCGACGTTCGCACATCTCCAAGGGCGAGGAGATGGTGCGCCGCTGAGGGCTTACAGCCATGATGGTTTCCTTCTGTAGTGCAGCGGCTGAATGTACACACCTCTGCAGCGCAGTGAAACATAGCAGGCTTTTAGCACCAGGCCCTAGAGACTATTACAGGCCAGACAGGCCAGTGGAAAAACACGAGAGCAGCCACATACAATTCCAGCATGACCTGCATCTTGTGTCTTCTAATATTTAGGGAATCCTCAATGAGCCACAAGCACCGATTATAACTAAAATAATTCTGACTGGTTGAAAAATTACACTTCACTCATTGCTTTACAACTTAAACATATGCTTTGATATGCAATTTGTAGTGTGTTTAATTTATGTAGTTACATATTTAGACTTTAGGGTTGGGCTCTTAGACAGATATATCGGCTATCAGCGATTGGATGGCTGCATTTTGGGGCAATTTTTTGGGCGATGCATGTCATTGCTAATTAAATGGTTTGCCTCCAAAGAACGAGAGTCTCTGCTCAGTGGGCAGAGAGACAGGGAGAGAGAGGCAATATACTGTATCTACAGACTATGAGACTAGGCAGGGCAAGTACATTATTATCCTACTGTTGGTGGTGGGTCTGTGTCTTTGTTCCTGTTCTCGGCACAGAGCTGACACCCGCCCGCTAGCTCTCATCCCTGGATCTGAGGGTCCGTGTCAGCGGTACGGAGGTCCCAAGGGACCGCTGGAAGACAATAACCTCATATTTTCATGTTAATTAAATGTATGTGTGAATGTGTTTCCTACGTGTTTATTTGCATATAGAGCGGGGAAGTGAGATCCGATCACAAGTGGTCACCATCAGTTACGGGGGGTGGGGGGTTGGTTCTCACAACTGCGCAAATATATTGGCAATCCCCAGTTGTTGGGCTGATGATGGCCGGTTGGACAGTTTTAACACAGCGCCTCCAATGCTACAGGCACAATTGTAAAACCACAATGTGCCTTGAATGCGTATGTGAAATCTAATTGTTCAATAAAAAGATAGGAGAAAAACAAACATATCAATCAACCCTAGCTTATATTATAGACTTAGATTTTTCCACATTTTCAGTCCTTAAGCAGCAATGTTAAAAACATTTAAATAGTTTATTTCTTCTTTATAGTCTTTTCTTCATCAAAAAAAGATGATAAAATCTCATCTAATGTCCATATTTTATAGAATATCAGGCTCCTTGTGTTTTTCAGATGCCCTGTATTTCAGAACACTTACTGTATCTCTCACTTCAGATTCAAACAGACTTTTATGTCTGTCTACAACGCAAGCAATATTCAACACTATGGATAGTTTTTCTGTAAATGTAGTTGTGTGAATGCTGACTCAGCATAGTCTTGCAGGACAAGCATACAAAATTAGTTCTTTTGTACATCTGCATACTTTCATCTTAACAATCTATTCCAAATGTCAAAACGTTATCTTTAAAAACATGTACGCTTGTATTCAACTTTTCTTCCTTTTAGACCTTTTAATGTACAAAGCATTTCTTCTTGCTGCCTTTTCAATTAATAAATTTCAACTTTCCCCTTTTGACAGTATTACAGTTTACCTTCCAGCTTTTCTAGAAATGCATTCAGCTGTTGTAGTTGAAATGCACTTCAGCAGTCAAGTTTTCCAGGTTTACATTTCACTGTCCAGGTTTTTTCCAGCAGTGCAGTGCAATGCCTTAACGTTTTAATACTTCTAAAATTTCAGAAACATTTTGCAATTAATTTGGGCTTTCAGCATTCACGTGCATTTTCTGCAAGAAATGCAATTCCTGGTTGATTTCATGTTGTATACCCTGCAGGGCAGCATGGAATTTTGTGCTGCAAATGGATCAACATTCATGCGTCTTACATACAAATATATTGTGAAACTACAAGATGTTGGTTATTAATCTGCAAATTTTATTTCTCTAAGAGGGTCAAAAGATAATTTTGGACCTCAGTATTCCAACCATCTACCTACAAACAGACACATCATTTGGGGCCCTCCTCAGTATGACCAGAATGCTCAGTCAATGTCAACAGCTTCTACCTGTACATGAACAAGGCTACCAATCTTCCTCCTGTGGCCACCCCCTGTGTCCCCATCACCACCAATCCCAGTGAGAAACAGTCATGTGGGACCATGTCAGACAAACGAAATGGATAGAAACCAAAAAATGAGAAAACCAATTCATTTCATTTTCAGCAGCATCTATTAGCTTTGCCCTATGCTCCGGTGCGTTGTTGTAAACAGAAACAGGGCGACTTATTCTGTTCCCCCGCCATGCAAACTGCTGACTGGGTGTTGTGATAATCACGCATTTGTGAGAGCTATTTGTGTCGCAGGAATGATTAATGTGGAAGTGGATCTCCTCTCTCGAGGGGGCCCTTTGCTAGAGGACTGGAGACTTCACCTGTGGGTGGTCGGTTAGATCTGGGACACAGTTAGAGGCAAGGATCTATTCACTTTTGGAGAAAAGCTTCATCAGTCTCTAGTTGTTGCACCACCGGGAGCAGCTATTTGTCTCGCCAATGGCCCAAAGGCCTGCTTCACACATTTGGCCCAGAGGAGCTGATTCAGCCCACACTGAAGAGGGCAAATTTTGATCCGTCACGACTTTCACATCACGCCCTACTTAATGCTACATTCTCATCATTTGTGAAGTATTTGGAAACAATTCTTCCACAGCTCCTAATTAATATCACATTTAAAAGTCCTGGCTATTTTACTATATAATGATCAACTGGATCATTGTTACAGTATCAAGAATAATTCATAAATCATTGTTGTGACAGAACAACAAAACAGCATGTAATGTAGCTTGTAATGTAATGTAACATGGAATGATACATGCAATTATGATTAAAGAACTACACTGGCCCTCTATGGCAGACAAACCTTGGAACAGTCATGCCAAATTCATACTACAATAGACTACATCATGCCTAATGTGATTATAATGTGTGCATAGAATTGTGTAATAGCTGCAAAGTGTGCCCATTATTTGAATGAAAAAACTAACACAGAGCCACATCCTTAACGCTGACTGCTGCATATTATTATTCCTGAGCCAGTGGTCCCTTAGGGGCTGTTAAATGTTTTTGGGGCAGGCTAACTAAAATTATTTTGGGTCAAAAGGGATGTCTTCTCTCCAAAGATATAGACTTGGGCCTGGCCCAAAGCTGATTTTATGCTTTAGTTCACAAAACTAGCTTGAGCCAAACAAATGGCAGTTTACTGAACTAAAGACTTTCAAAAGCATCTGTGAAGTTGTTTGCAGCAATATTTTGCCCCTAAATTGAAGCTGAAGAAAGTCTCCTGGGCCAGATATTTGGACTATTACCAATGCTGTCTAGCCATGCTTGCGCATACATTTTTTAATACTATTGGTCCAGCATTATACTGTATTCTAACACCTGCAATCTGTGGTACAACAAAGTTAACACGGTTTTGACAAAATACTGCACAAAGACTGCGAGAATCCAGATATTAAGCCGTCCAACGGGGGCACAAATTCTCCAGTGCAGCTTTTCCTCAGTTTGAAGTGTTCCTCTAACCCTTGATTACAGTTGTATTTGTGTGTGAAGCGGCTTAGTTAAATGCCAACAGGCAGACTTCACCGTCATGTACACAAACAATCAGCTTAACAAAAACGGAGCTGCAGCAAAGATTTCTGTACACAGACTCCACTGTAATGCTTTCTGGTCATTGTTGTCTTTTTCCTCAGAGACTGTGACAGAAGTGAGGACAAACATCTATGTGACGAGTTTCGGGCCAGTGTCGGATACAGACATGGTGAGTGTGTTTCTCTTCTCCTTCCTCCTCACTCCAATCATGATGACTATGAGTCATCTCTTCTAAAGCAGCAGGTTATTCGTGTTTGCTTTACTATGACAGAAGTGGTTGGACAGCATTTGTCATTTTAAGATTGAATGTGAGATGATGAAGATGTGAATGGATTGCAGGAGTTTTATGACTTAGCAGTCTTTGCTGTGTATAATAGAAGTGTTTTCCTCACTCCTCCATTTGGAGTCTGAATCATGATC
The DNA here is from genome assembly GCA_947000775.1 of Pterois miles. Lineage (NCBI taxonomy): Eukaryota > Metazoa > Chordata > Actinopteri > Perciformes > Scorpaenidae > Pterois > Pterois miles. Next base: position 13,861,879 of record CAMQGK010000052.1, on the reverse strand, counting down.
TTTACACACTAAGAGCATGACAAATAAACAAAATGAACATGCAAAATACTTTCCTGCGAATATCATATTTCTAAGGCTTTTATTGTGAAAGGTAAGAATGGAGGGAGTGGATATGGTCGTCGCTACCTTTGTCAAGGTTTGCGTATCCTGGTTCGGACCAAGCCCTATTGAAGGAGGCTGGGACAGGGGCGGGTCTTGGGGTACGGGGTATAACACTTTCGCAGTATGACTGAAGCTGCGGCCGTGCGTTGCGATTGGCTCAATTTCAGCGAATGCAGACCAGATTTTATTGCGCATGTGTTGAATCCCAAAGATATGACGTGTTGATGAAGCGTGACCAAGCCTTTTTCAATAGGCCTTGGTTCAGATTACGAAGCCTCCTTGTTGTTTCATAATTATAGGCGCAACTCAACGCGTTCCGCGCAACATGATTAGTTGATGCATCTATTCACAGTGCAAAAGCTTCGAAAATTAGCCTCATTACAAAAAATGAGGCTTTTCCCCGCTTAATATTCATATTCTGTGTGACAGTACTCATGACAAAAAAACAGTTTGAAAAATATATTGATATGCGAATTAACCGCATGATTTAGTATTTTAACATCCCATCATTCAAGACTTCAATCACTGATTTGCCGTTTCTAGCTAACATTGTTTTTACATATCAGGAATAGATAATTAAGTCTATTAGGTCTAGCTAATTATGAAAACAACTTAACAGAAACTGTAAAAAAAAAAAAAAAAAAAAGATTAAGTTATATTCAAAATAAAGCACTTAACTCAGTCAGGAGATGAGTAAATAGTATGGTAACCAACCATCCAACCAAAGCAAGTCCTGCTTGCTGTTTCTATGGCCACAGATATTTTAAACCAGTATTCCTGTTGTACTCAAAGAAAGTCGCCTTCTGCATGAGCCGTTCCACCTGTCCACTCAATGCTGCTCGACTACAAACCTCCTAACAGACAATTTTGACATAGTTGGTCCAAGAAATTTATTTTCTATGCATAGTAATTTACTGGGAAAAGCCGAAAGGAGAAGAAGAAGAAGAAGAGTAATCTACTGGCACATTTCCATCTGTGGTCATGCCAACAAATCCTCGTACAACTGTTTGTATGATATTTTACAAAAAGTCATTCCTCATTTTTTGTGCATTTTCCTACGGACATCCAGTAACACCTATCAATTTCTGCTTGTTATACATAGAGTACATACCTACAGTCTTTTCTAATAAACTTCCATCGTCATTGTAAGCAACTTAGTTTGGTTTAGGCTACAAAACTATTTAGTTAGGTTTAGGAAAAGATCATGTTTTGGGTTAAAATGACTACAGATGTGGTGTTACTTAAGTACGGAAGTTACATCACAAATACGTTACTTAAGTATGGAAGTTGCTTGATAAATGAATCAATGTTGACTTCTGGATTCACACAGGATACGAACACCAGTCTCCTGAGCAAAAATCGGCTGTTTTTGACCCACCCATCCACTCCGACTTCTGCACTTTGGTACTCTTTGTACTTCCTGGTTCAAGATTACGTGAATTACATATGAACTGATTTTGTGGGATACAGGCGAATTACACTGCATTTTTTTTCATAGGTATAGGTATGAATGGTGTATGAGAACAGCCTGGTCATGCATGCATCACTTCGGCCAGTACAGAAAAGTACCAACTCTAAAATGCTGTGTTAGTCACACATTGAGCTGAACAATATTAAAAAAAAAAATCTGACGGCAATATGTTTGGTTAATAAAAGGGCAGTGCTTTAGCTTGAATGTGTAATCACTTTAAAAAGTCATTACTAATGAGATTTGCAGCTGATTGTCTTGCAGGTATTAGCCATTAAGCCTTTCATTGTTAATTTCACTACTCAGCTATAAAGTCAAATAACTGTAGTGGGGTTGTTACCAGCAGGCAACGGCGACATTTATATCTTGACATTGTTTCAACAACCACTGTTCATCGTAGTCAAAGTGCACCGGATGACCTCCTTCGAACAGCAGATGCTGGAGATGGTTCACGCTTTGTCTTGGGACCTTACGCAGCGTTTGACATATTTGATCATGCAGCTCTAATTGAGCGCCGTGAGCACCGGGTTGTTTCTCCGACTCAACACTGAGCTGGCTCGACAGCCTGCGTGACGTAGCAGGATTAATGGGTTTTGGGGAACTTTTGAGTTTTCCGGCCTCACCAGGGGGCTATTATGACAAGTCTCTACCCATAATCTGCTCTGGAAAATGCTTTGTTTGTTATGTAATATAAAGTCCAAGTCACGTTTTATTGCTCATTATATGGTGACTTAAGGGCTACAGTTTTCAGATATTTCAGATGGATTACCTAATTTGATGCAAATTAGTTTGCTGAATTTAGGACAATGGTGTTTGTTTGCATGGTGTAATGTTATGTCATTGTCTGTTTCACTCCTCCAGAGTACGTCCATGTTTGTTGGGCACTTCTATGTGCATAACACAATAACATAACTGTGAGACCATATTCAACATCTTGTGAATATAAACTTAACACTGTACTACTGTGATCAATGAGCTTGTACCATTTCCCAGCTATTCACACACTCACAAAGCAGGTAGCTTACATTATTTAGCAATACTAAATTACTTTATTACATTTCTCTTTGCATATTAACTACACTAATATCCATGCAAGTGATTGATTTTGAAGCATACAAACATTTTTCAATCAGCGCAGCTCTGGGTGACATATGGCCGACTGCGAATAGAAAATATGACAGGTTCATACTTCTGTTGATTTATATGCATGGCTCATCTGCAGCGTGCATTAGAAGAACCAGGAACACATAATGAAGGTCAGTATGATGCTGAGATTTAGCAGACTTTATCAGAAATGTGTCTTTTGGGCTGTCACGTAATGATAATTAGCTAAACAGCGCTGTATTCGTTATTATTGCCTTCTTTTTTTGGCAAATTACTTTAATTATCTTGATTTTAATGTTGTATAAATAAGTTTTATTGTCAGGCTATTATTGTGTGTATTGTTGCTTTTTAAATGACAAATGAAATAATTGTTATGCAGAAAACAGAGGGTTGTTTTTCAGCTGAGATTCTTTGGTTGCGTCTGTGATGCTGAATATCCGCATAAGTAACATTGTCAGCACCAGGTAGAGTACTTGCTCTGGATGAAGTAAACGTTGAAGCACATAGGGAGAATGAGGAAGAACCCACCGGTGTTTGTGTGGCGCAGTTTTTCCTCCATCGTTGTTGTTCAGGACTTGTGCAAGTAAGATATGATGGATGGTCTTGGTTGGTGGTATTTGTCCTGCCCCTCCTCCGTTGTCATTGGATGACTGGATAAAAAGACACAGTGATGAGCGCAGCTTTTAACCCCAAGTTGAACATTTTTTCAGCTCTCTCTACGACTACAAAAAAAACACCAAACACACAGTGCTCAGTGCAGAATAGATGCTCAGTGCCTTTTCACGCTACATTGGCTTGTATTGCAACATTGCGGTTGCTTACTTGTCTTAACACAAATTTTTACTACAGTAATCATCCAACACCGTTTTTAACTTTTTTTTCCCCTCAGAGGTCTATTTTGTAAAATAGGACTTTCTTTCATATCTTTCATATTTAGTCTTTGTGATAGTTTGTTTATCTTGAAAGAAACTTGGATTTATCGGTCGGTGTTGCATGTACTTGGCTGTTCGGATAACTGACGATCCAGCGAACCTCTGCATGAGGTGACATTTCTTGTTGGACAGTCCAACAAATAACTACAATGATACACAAAATGACTAAAAACAGATGCACAATAACAACAAAATGGCAACAAATGACCAGGAAAGAATGCAGAGTGATCTCAAATAAATACAAAATGAGTATAAAGAGATGCAAAATGACTACAAATGACTGAAATTTGCGAGGCTTTCTTCTATGTAGGAGGGGGAATCGGGGGCTTTTCCTATTACAACAGACAGTGTTTTATCTTTTTCAGCATATTTCACCTTAAGGGTCTCTCGGGGCTCAATTCTGTTTTATTCTCTTCACATGCTCCACTAAGCAACATCATGAATCAACAGCATACGGCACAAAGCACAGAGCACAGCCAGTGGCACACATGAAAGCTGCACAGGACGTAGCAACCCACTTGTGGTGATGTTTTGTGCTGTGCCCTCGCAGCAGGTGTTTTTCTGTCTGCTGTCAAAAGCAAAATACCTGTTGTCCGGACAAACTCACGCCTTTGTCTTGTAATCCGTGTACTCGCAGCTGCCAAGGTTTTCACAGTTCCCAGAAACAAAGCATCAACATATTGAATTTCTTAAAATTCTGCATTGCTTAGTCAGTTTTAGATGATGTCAGGATTTCACTGATCATTACACAGGCAAGGCTCTGGTCCCAGGCTACGCTGCAGATTCTGTCTCTGTCTGCACACGAACGCTGCATCAAGGCTTCAAGCATTTCCTTTCAAGATTTTCCACAGTCTAGCCTCAGAAAATGATAAGGCTTTAGCCTGGAGGAAGCATCACGCTACAGAACAGACAACTTCATAGGCTGTCATCTTGTAAAACATGCTGCAAGTCTGCAAATATAAGAACTGCAATATAGATTACATATTTTTTTATCATTTACATCTGTGATATGTGGCGCACAAAGCAAAATCTCCTTTTTTATAATTTCTTTACATTGTTGTAGGCACACCAGAAAGGTCTAGCCAGATGCTTCTAGATGTTATTCTGTAGGGGTGGGAAAACTGATACAGCATAGTAACACAATATTTTGCGTGTCAATCTTGTATCAATACACGGTCATCAAGAGTCAATCTTTTATTACATAAACTATTAACATCTTGACAGTCCGACAGCCTGATGGTGAAACTACAAAACTACAAAACCTAAGGTGTCAGTTGGATACTAACCTTGCAGCCTAGTCGCACTGCAGTTTGTGACATAGACCTTGTTCAGACCTGGTATTAAGTTGAGTCCTCAGCGATCATATAGCCTACAGATAGATATACTTTAATAACACACAGCTGTACCGACAGAATACAGTAGAGCAAAGAGGCCGTTTACGTGCTGCGAAGCAGACCAGCGCTCGTCTATCTGTTCACCTGAGGAGCACAGTGATCCTGCGGATCCCAGCAGGACACGGTCCTTAATGTGGCCCAGGACACATTTGTGTACGCACTGCAAAAAGAATGTGGCCATGTGGCCCAGACCATCTCTGAACGTGGTCTGAAACATCCGATCTCAGTGCGTCCTCAATGCATCTTGAGTGCGTTCACACCTTTACTTAGAGCTGTCCGATCACTGAGGATGCATGTTAATACCAGGTCGGAACAGGGCCAGTGTCACCGGATCTAATGTATTTATTTGTATACACAGTCATGAGTTTCACTTTTTTTTTTGTGATGGTTCAGCACAAAATAATTTCATATGCGATCGGGAAGTATAAAGAGAACTGAATGCTGCATAAGGACAAGTTCAAGATAGGTGGGTCCCAAGAGGCCGCTGTTTGTGTCCCGTGTGAACTCAAACTTAAACTCAAACCGCATTCTTTTACTAAACCTAAATCGTTGTCGCCTAAGCCTAACCAAGTCGCTCTATTCCTAAACCTGAGTAGTTATACTTTGAAAAAACTCAGAAATTGACTTGTGTCACATGTTGCTTGACATTCACAGTAAAATATGGTGTTGAAAATCGTGCTGGGAGAAAATTTTGTCTACTGTATGTCTACAAATTAAATGTGACTATTTTATGTCCCTTAACCTCAAAATATGTGAATGAAAACTCTGAGATGAACAGAGAGAAAATTGAATCTTATTAGATAAAACAGATGTTGACAACCTGTATAAATGGGGTTGAAAAAGACAATAAAACGGAAAACATCTTTTCTTTAAAATCACAGTAAGATCGTATCGTGACTTCAGAATTGTGATAATATTGTTCTGTTCATTTCTGTTCATTTTCATGTGAGAAAATGTATTTCTGTGCTTACTGAAGAAACACTCCAATGACTTCTACTGTACTTCCTAATTCTACCTTCACATTGCTGGAATTTGTTGCAGCGCCGCTGTATGGGATTGCATGATATCCACGGGAATAAAACGTTGGTCCCAGATCAGCTCTAGGAGCTCTGAGGTCCTCTAAGCAAGGGAGGGTATCAGAGGACAAGGCCGCCGATTATACAGTACAGTGAGCAAATGTGGATAGTCGGCCGCACTAAATAAGTAGGTCTTGACTCTGGACTTTAATAATGAGCGGTCTGAATTGCTGAATTGTGTGCCCGTTTGCAAAAGCCAGGGCACCCTCTGAGAGCGAGTGGGTGGCTTGGTTTTTCCTTTGAGTTTGGAGAATAACGAGGACTGTTAGAATTGCAAGCGGAGAGCTGCACCAGGTTTACAGATCAGGTAAATGTGTGATGTACTGAGGGGCGAGTTGCTTTCATGATTAAAGAAAAATTAAAAAAAAGTATAGTAGGGATTTGAAAACGCAGTTCTGGTATTCAGAGCCAATGACGGCAAATCTACAGTAGGTCAGGGTCGTGCGATGGTGTTTTCTGGTTCATGAGCTTCCAGGCTACTGAGTTCAGAATGAGTCGGATGTGTTATTTGAGTGTGGAGCAGGACAGCCCCGGAGTATTGAGCATTGCAGCAAACGGTGGTGGGAAACAAAAGCATGGACCAGTTTTCTAGGTCAGTTTAAAGGAGAGGAAATGACTAATCCTGGAGGTATTTCAGAGGTGGAAAGAAGCTTTTTAAGATATTTCCTTGATGTGTTCACCAAAGGAAAAAGTTCTGTATCGGAGACAATTCACCAGAGTTTAACAGATTAATTTAGGGCAGCTAGCTAGTCATTAAAATAAAGTGAGGAAAATAAAATGTATGCCGTATGCTCTTAAGTAGGTCTTCTTCTTGTTATCATGTTGTTACCTCATCATTCTTTTGTCAAAGCTAGTTGCTTCCCTCCAATGAGTCGTTTAATAAACCTTAACTCTTCAATGAGCTTTAAATTGGAATTGGTTCCCCACAATATACCACTCCATAATTGCTGCCACTACTTCTGATTCAATGCAGTATGAGTATACACACTTATAAGCTTTATTTCAATATGGAAATGAATGTGAAAAACAGGTTATCCACGCCAATTTTTGGCATTAAACAGTTACCTTGAAGCTGTTATAAATACATGGCTTCATGTGTTTTTAAGGCTAGTGTTTTAGATGGAACATCTAAAAGGATGAGAGGATAGAGATCAGCATATCACTCTGTAGGAGGGGGAGACTAGATGAAGCACTAGCTTGTGCTTGGCATCACTTGTTTGGTCTTTAAATGTCAGAAAATAGTGAAAAGAGTTTCCTAAAGCTCAAGATGGCATCATCAAATGTCTTGTTTTGTCCACATCTCAAAGATATTCAGTTTACTCTCATAGAGGAGTAAAGAAACCAGAAAATATTCACATTTAACAAGCTGGAATCAGAGAATTTGAACTTTTCTTCTCATAAAATTGCTCAAACCGATGATCAAAATAGTTTGGGGATTAATTTAATAGTTGACAACTTATCAATTAATCGCTGCAGCTCTATATAATACCAAATCACCACAGTCAGGGAACACTTCTGCGCGCGTCGCTTCTTGTTACCTGATGAGTCTTTGAAAAGCTGGAGCGAATCCAGCACATTGACTGCATGGAACCTTGACTAACACGTTCGATCATTTGTTGAAGTACTTCGTTAACTTCATAGAATGGATTATTTATAAGTTACCAACAAGACAAAGGCCTTCGCACACCCAGTCCAGGTTTTTTGTCTGAAATGTATCCAATGTTTAAAAATAAATGCAACCTCACGTTGTGTCAATCACATTTAACCGAAACTTTCTTCTGTCATTAAAGTTTTCAGAACAAGTTTGATTTTCTGGGGGTTTTTTTTCCACATCCGTCAAGAAGCTAAAGAGCCACTCAGAGCCACCGTCCGTGCAAACGTCATCATCCAATATGGCATGATAAACATTTACTCCATCTCCAAGCACAAACCGCTTTACGATAAAAATAAAAGAATACAGAGATGTGGACTTTAAGACAGATTGTGGCAGGTGATGCACAACAGCTTGAAATTGGGAGGTGGTTGCAAAACAAACGATGGACGAAGGATTTTAGTGATTGTACCCACAACAAATAAAATAATAAACGCAGGAAAAAAAACAGACGTGGTGTGTAAAGACCTTTAGTCTTTTTTAGTCAGCCATGCTAGCAGACTGTACTTAGGCAGAGCAGTACTTTGAGCAGTACCACTAACTGCCAACGTTGCCATGCCAACATGCTCAAAATGGCATCCTATTTAGCAGGTATTGGCCACCATCTTAGTTTTGCGTGTTCGCCAACAGTTGTCAATTCGTACTAAACACAGAGTACAGGATGTAGGGAATGTTATTCGTTTCGCAGGTTTTTCCTGATCCCTCGATTCTTCAACCTCTGCCATTATCAGGTCAACATTTTAATGCGTTCAATACTAAAGTTGACCATGATCATTCATCCTGAGGGGAACACAAATTTCCCTACGAATATTCATGGAAATCCACCAAATAGTTAGAGGTATTTCACTCAAAATCATAAATGTCAACCTGTTTACTTGCGATTGAGGATCACAACATCCATCCAACCATCCATCCATCCAGTATCTGTAACAGCTTATCCCATTCAGGGGGGGGCTAGAGCTGATCCCAAGGATCACAATAGTCAGTAAGAAAGATGATCCAGGGGCCATGAATTTTGTGTCAATCCATCTTGTAGATGTATGGATAGCTCACTAGATTTGTGAAAATTGTGACCTGCTAGTGGTGTTAAATGAGGAGTAAAGGGACCACTAAACTTATTAGGATTCATTCTCTGGATTTCATGGCAATCCATCTGCCCATTGTTGGTCTTTCAGTCTGGGCCAGAGTGATGGACTGACCGACTGCCATTGCCATCCCAGGGGGTCACTCTGCTGGCAAGGTAAAAAATGTGAAGGGCAAATGCTTGTAGAAGCTTTGAAAACTGAGATATTCCTAGACAGAGTGCACTCTACTGTATATACCCGAGGTCTCTCATACTTTACAGTGGTCCAATTACCCATCTCTGTTACATCAACTGTCCCAGAAATGTCTGCTTCTCGCTCAGCCCGAGGGCCACTCGTTCAGCCTTCACTTGCACCCCAATACGCCACATCTGCCTTTAGTGTCCCACTATTGCAACAGGAGGGAAGTTAACTGCATAATCGGAGTGGAACTCGAGTGTTTGGCTGATAACAAGGCACGTTGTTTAGAGTCGTGTCTGACCACGGCAGATTTCTGCAGCTTGTCAAACCAAGACCCAGAATGTTACGATCTTGATGCTGATCTCTGGTAAGTAGGTGGATGTGTTTCTCTACCTCAAGCCTCCCCTTTCCTCACTTACTCTTTCTGATTTTTCGTCTGTCTTTCTCCGTGTATCCCCCTCTCCTCTCAGAAGGTCTGTCTCATTCACATGTATGCAGTGTCACGGCACATTTACCCACTTCATAGTGGGATCTGACAGGTCTGCTCTGATGAAATGGGAAGCGATCGAGGCTGTCACAGGTACCACGCTGAAGCCTGCTTTGACAAACATGGCAGTGATGGCCAGATCTCACCATGGTTTCGCAGTCTCTGGGAGTAAACATTTCTTTAACTATCTGAGATTTTCAACACACAGCAAGCCGTGTGCAAAACCTCAGGAGACTCTGGCAGCAGTTTGAGGTTTTTTGAACTGAACAGATGGAGGTTGTTACTAAAATTTGAAGGTGAACTCCTGGATTCTGCATCACCTTGTTCACAGCCCAATTAAGCCAAGAATTTTAAACTTGTCTGACATATTCTCAGCACCTTTCAGAAAAAAAACACACACACATATATATATATATATATATATATATATATATATATATATATATATATATATATATATATATATATATATACACACATATATATACACATATATATACACATATATATACACATATATATATACATATATATACACATATATATACACATATATATACACATATATATATATATATATATATATATATATATATATATATATATATATATATATATGATAAGATAAGATAAGATGAATCTTTATTAATCCCCGGAGGGAAATTCGGGTGTCATAGCAGCATCAACACAGTACAGATAAATACAGTATAGTAAAAATTAAAAGAGAAAAGGGCAATGAAGAGAATTGACAAAAAGTAAGAACAGAATAAGCAAAGTGCAGAAGGTGGTGGATATTGTATATGAGCAGATATATATATGTAATTATATAATTATATGTAATTATATACATTTGGAATAAACACGGAGCAGATGATCAGAGTCACATGGGGGTCAGATCTTGGTTATGGAGCCTGATGGCCACCAAAAGAAAGGACTGACCCAGGCGGTTTGTAGTGTGCCGAGGGGGGATCAGTCTGTGGCTGAATGTACTCCTCATCTGGACCAGTTGGTCAAAGAGGGGGTGGGAGGGGTTCTTCAGAATAGACTCCAGCTTCCTCCTGGTCCTCCCCTCTGCCACCACCTCCAGACTGGCCAGCTCACATCCAACCACAGACCCAGCCCTCCTCACCAGTTTGTTCAGTTTGGTGGCATCTCTGGTGCTGATGCCAGATGCCAGAACAGAGAGCTGGCTACTACAGACTGGTAAAAGATCTGAAGTAGCCTGTTGCACACATTGAAGGTCCTCAGCCTTCTCAGGAAGAATAGTTTGCTCTGTCCCTTCCTGTAGAGGGCCTCGGAGTTGTTGGACCAGTCCAGTTTATTGTTTAAGTGAACTCCCGAGAACTTGTAGTTGTCCACCACCTCCACCTCCTCCCCACAGATGGTGATGGGAGTAGGGGAGCTCTTCCTCCTCCTCCGGAAATCCACCACCAGCTCTTTGGTCTTACCAATATTGAGCTGGAGGTGGTTGGTGTCGCACCACCTCACGAAGTTCTCCACAAGGGTCCTTTACTCCTCCTCGTTGTCATACACTCAGGCAAACAGGGCTTCATTCATTCTTTTCACTCACCATACATGTCATCATGTTGCCTAGCATCACAATATGATTCATGTGCAGGGCGGGAACAAGTTGAAAGCAGTCTTTTAACCCTTCAATTTGTGAAAATGGCAGCCACAAGAAGTAGAACATTTGAAGAGCACTTTAGAACCCTGCAATCACATTACAAACAAATGACAGGAAGTGTTTTTTTTTTCTTTTTTTGGGATTAAGAGCAACCTATTGTATCTGTCCTAGTTTCAACGTGTTCGTTCTTATATGCGTCGAGAAGATTACCCAACTGCAATCCTATCCGTGACGACAGAAACGTTTGGAGAAAATGTTGGCTGTAGGATGGGATATTATTCACTGTTGGCAGACTCGTGTTGTGAAACATGTGTTGTTAGACCGATAGGACACGTGTAGACTATATTATACAAATCTTATGGAAATGTGTATTGTAATGAAAAGCAGGTCTTCCTCTTCCAAGACATCATCCTCAACTACTTTCACTCATTATCTCAATTAGTATTTCTCAGTTATTTTAATCACCGTTTCATCTGATTTCATCATTCAAGTATGTTTCAGATACATAAACACTGTACTATTCAGTATATTTCAGTATAATTCATTCTCTTCTACAGTGGATCATGAAAATTAAAAAAGTATACAAGCATAGCTTTTCAAATATGTGCTAATTTTTCCAGTTTTGCCTTCATTTTTTTTTTTTCATTCACATGACGACCCGGTCTCCAAAACGTTGCTGTCCTCGTCCAAAAAAATGAAAAATAAAAATCTAACGTCAACTAACACAATTTTGTAGACTTTTGTAGCAATTAGTTGATTTAATCAACAGATCTGTTTCCTCCTGTTTACCAGTGATGTTCGTGTAAGTTTTTTGGAAAGTAGTCATTCAGCATTTTAAAAAAAGCGTAAAAAACGACTAATCAACTAAAGAAATCTTAGTGGACTAAGACCAAAAGGACCAAAATGCTGACTAATCGACGAAGAGGAGACAGCACGTTCATATATGACTACACTGCAACAGAAATATGTTTTGATAAAACTGTAACGATCCCCAGATTGTTGTTTTTTTTCCAACATAATGAGAAAACATATTAATGAACCTCTGAATGAATATCTGCACTTGTATTTCATTTGTTTTCCCTATAATAATCACACATGGTAACTAAAGAAACATTAATGTCTTTTGGTTATATTTAGGAAATTCAATGCAGGCACTGTGCAGATTAAGTCCAATTTAACCCAGATCTGATTTCCCCAGACTCATTTTAAACTCGGGCCAAAGAGTGATGGTTTGACATGCAGCATGAAGGCGGCCTTGAAGCCCGACTAATTGCTCAAACAAGAAATGGTATGTCAAACATTTGATCTGCTATCTTGAGTTTCATCCAAAATCCAATTTCCCACATGGTTGCTATCAAAAGAGGTGTTATAAACTACAGTGAGCTTCTATATACATTATTGGAGTAATGACATGTGGCTACACAGTGTTTACTAAACTGGTGTACTGTAAATAAAACTGAACTTTGCTGCACAACATTGACCATATTGTTCTGCAGAACCATATCTCTCTTTTTTTTTTTTTTTAGGCTGTCTTTGTTAAATATTGAAAAAGTCAACAGTGATACAGCATGGGACATGTATGCCTTTTCAATATTTAACTAAAACCACAATCTTTCCTGAACCACAGTGTCTCTGCAGCCTGCTAACATCATGTCTACACAGGAGGCATACCGTGAGCAGCAGGTTAGCAGCAGCAGCCTGTGTCTGCATATGATGCCTTTAAGCACAGTATTGAGTGTAGATCATCTGCATTTTAGCAGCACTCAGAGCCAAACACACAATCAAAACAGATGAAAAGAGGCAGTGTTGTGGGGCATATAGCAGACAGGTTGATTTCCAATTTCAAATTCGATTTTAAAACAAGATGATCAACATAAAATGACTGTCTCGCATTCTGTTTCCCAGTGACACTCATGTTTTGTCTTGTTTTATAAATCTAGTGTACTCTTTATAGCGGCTCTTTCGCTCCGCTCAGCAGGTCACGGACAGCCACTCAGTGTGGGAGGATCCTCTCGTGGGAACTCTCCCCGGCCATCGCCAGGTGTATTTCCTTAGTGGTGGTGCGCCTAGGCCAGCTCTCCAGGGTAAACATGGTGTTTTACAGCACCCCTCGCCCAGAATGCTTAGTGCTCACTGTGCCCTCTCTCCCCGTGGGGAAGAACGGGGTTACATGCTCCTAGTGCAAATGTCCCCAGTGTGGCGATGTGGGCAGCCCACCCGACCTGACTTGAAGGTCAGATCCCATCTCATTCACCATGCTTTGTGGGTGTGATGTTTTTGCCATGTCATCATCATTAAAAACTAAAAAAAACATTTTTTATGATTAAATTGTTTAATAGAGCACAAACTTCCTCATAGGTCCAGCCTTTTAATTTCACTCTAAAAGTGCACCAAATTGATGCATTTAACTTAACAATTAGGCCTTAAAATTTTTCTACATGATGTTACCAAAGTGCATGAAATACATGATGTTTCCAAAGTCAAAGAGGAATTGTGTTAAATAATCATGACCTCAATATTGAACAAAGTAATCTGGATTATGATTTTAGCCATAACCGAGCAGCCCTAGTGGACATTGCCAGAGAATAAAACAGACAATTACGGTTAAAGTAGGGCACGATAATGCGTTAATTCATTTCAGCCCCACTAATTTCTTTAAGGCAACTTGCAATTTTTAGGTTGTAGTGGGTTCAGTTTTAAAGCTAGAGTGAAGATACTGTATCACATGAAACTAGAAAACCTAAAGAATCCATCGGTACCAACCACGTCATATTAGCATGTTGTGAAGGAGGTTTAATAATGCTTCAATATAATGCAAACTTTTGGCAAAGAAAATAGGTTCTTTGGGTGCCCACGAATTTCCCCTTTACAGACATGCCCACTTTATATTCATTACATTGATACACTGAGTTTGCCCTTTATGATTTGAGCATATATTTTATGCTTAATGATGTACCTGTGAGGGTTCCTGGAGGAGATGTCTCATTGCCTCATCTTGCTAATTGATTTCTAATAACAAATATATACATATGGTTACATAGAGCAAGCATATATGATAAGAATATTAAATCCTTGACAAATGTCCCTAAAAAACGTGCGATTAATCCCGATTAAATGTTTGGATCCACTGACAGCCCTAGTTTAAAGCCTATGAGGCAAAACTGTTGTAACAGGCTATAAACGGTAATTCTGAGGAGATAGGGCTGTACATGACACAAGTTCTGTTCTCTCTCATTTCCATCTCAAATGTGAGCCATTTATGTTCATTTCACAGAGCACAGCTCCAAACAACCATAATTACGTGTCTTGGATTTAAAAAAATACATTATGTTTCTACTGGCTTAAATGAAACACGTGGGACTGCAACACATCCTTCATTTGTTTACCACTCTCTGATTCTGGGCCCATTATATTTGTGGAACAAAATGTCAGTTGTCTGAAGTGTGCTACAGTGAAAGTGCTAAAACATGTTTATGCCTCAGAGCTGCAGAAGCCAATGAACATGGAGGATAATTGGAGTTGGTATGGGATTCACAGCTCATTTCAAGTCTCACACAGGTTACACTCCCAGCAGAGAAAGGTGAACAGCACACGAGAAGTGAAGCAAGAGAGAATAATTGACAACCCGAGAGCAAGGAGGACTGGTAATTAGACTAGACATTAATCAAGTCTTTGACTAATCATTACAATGCCCATAGTGTGAAGTTCAGAAAAGTCACATGGAAACACTGCCTCCAGGAAGCTGCCTGTATCGTCACCACACCGGCTAATCCGACTGTTATCTCTTGTCTGCTGTGTACTGTCAAAAACAAGACATTGTGACATATATCACACGTAACATTTCTGCACAGTAAATTGGGGAAACAGCTCTCTCACACCATCTTGTCAGGAGCACTAAATCAAATGTGTCAAAGCAGTCAGCTAATAAAGATAAAGAAAACGTGTACATAGTACAGTAGGGACGCCGGACAATAAGTTACTACACAGAAATAATCTCAAATTTCAATTTCCGGGACTCAGCAACTTGTTCTGGTCACTGGGTCTTCAGGACATGACATTGTGTTTGGGTAATATATTTGTAAA
The DNA here is from genome assembly GCA_947000775.1 of Pterois miles. NCBI lineage: Eukaryota > Metazoa > Chordata > Actinopteri > Perciformes > Scorpaenidae > Pterois > Pterois miles. The sequence continues at coordinate 13,846,696 of CAMQGK010000052.1, read as the reverse complement.
AGGAAAAATGTAGCTTTGAAAATGGCAGATATGTATTTTTGTGAACCACGTAATACAAGGAAATGCAAATAAAAAGCGTGTACATGGGCCGTAAATCCACAAGAGATCAAATGCCTCAAATGAGCCATAGACTAAAATGTCCAGATCTGTTGAGTAAAACCAAATTAAAACTAAAAACGTGATGACATTATGAAAACTTGATCTAATATCTAAATGTTTAGAATTTAATGAACTCATTAATTGAAGGTAAAAGGCTGCATTAATATTCTATCAGATATTAGACACAACCTTCCTGCCCTTATGACAGAGAACCAGACACTGTCGTTTTTTTACCGTCTAGACTCATTTAGCCCCGTCTGCTGCACATCCTACCTTAACTGCCACCATATCAGCCTTTCCTATCATTTTCCTCATTTCCTTTCATTCCTCGTGACTGGCTCGTTCTCTCCAACGCTTCTCTTAACACTCACATATCAGCAAAGGAGACATTTGTGTGTCACACTTATGTTATTTCTCTTGTTTCTTGATCTCTATTTTTATCTATTTGTGCGTTGTTTTCAGCACTGCTGTGTCAAGCCTACAGTATATACTGAGCGTGTTCAGTAATCCACCTTGACCTTTAAAACATTAGGGACTGATGGTGGCTTCAATGTCACTATGAATCATTCTCAGTTATGGTTGACTTGACAGAAAACTACTTGGGTTAGGTTTAGTAAGAATATGGTAATTTTAGTAATTTAGTAAGAATATGGTTTAGGTTGAAATAAGCAGGTTTGCTATGTAACATTAGGTACATACATAAATTATGTTATGTAAATTAAATTAGATGGCGGTAGGGCTGGGTATCGGTACTCAATACCATTAAGGTATCAAACTAAACAACCCAATACTAAGAAGTTTCAAAACTTCTCCAGTCCAGCAATGCCTGCAGTCGATCCTTTTTGTGCCTGGATAAAAAGATGACTGCTCGCAGCCAATCACAGCTAGCGTTCTTATTGCGACGTGTGATTGGCCCACTACAGCAGCAGCTGCGCCACATACAGCAGGAAATGCCTGAGCCGATAACCGGCAGGTAATGGTGCTAAAAGAGCTTGCAGCTCAAGCGATGGCAACAAATGCTGAGAGAGCTAACATGTAACGTGGTGGGGAACCGGAGGGCGGCGGCTTATGGTTATGGTTACACGACAACGTGGTCCCACAACCCCTGGCTCAGGGGACAGTATTATCAGTGGGAACTGCTGTAGGAGCTCTGTAGGAGGGCGATTACCTAGCCAGCCTCCATTCACATGATGTGTATCAAATGAAGTATCTATTGTATCAGTATCAAATTAAGGGTACTGGTATTGGTACTGGCATCATCATTTTTTAAATGATACCAAGCCTTACGGCCTGTCCACACCTCACTGAACTGCTGCGTGTCCCTGGCGTGGGTTGTCCACACTGGCAGTGTTTCTGCTGCTTCCAGCTGTCTTTCTTTATAGAGTTTGCCTTTCGTAATGGCCATTTCATTTCATTATAAATGTCATTTCTATCTATTTTAGACCAAAAAAAAAAAAAAAGGTTAAGAGCCGTGAGGTAATTTGTAAACAATAGTAATAATTCACAATTAAACAATGTACTTAATACATTCATGGAACACTGCATGTTCTACAACAGTCCTGCAAATATTTCAGAATAAAAGCCTTGTGTTAACAAATGAAGGAGTTCACACTCACACGGACTGTGCGGTTGCTTTCACCTGTTAACGTGAATGCCGACATAAAAAACAACAGGTTCCGCAGCCGCCGCGCAATGTTGTCATTTCCTGTGTGGATGGGCTGATAGACAGCAGTTTCCTGGGTGAAAGTCCTTTGTTAGTCTGACTCATCCACCTACCCCAATCTCCTCCCTACGCGTACTTTGATTATACAGATATTTGTGACACGTCAAAAATAAACTTAATCCAGGAGACACGTATTTGCTGATGCCGCCGTTATATGGGAACGTCATTTTTAAGAGACCAGGTTGCATTGACCAGATACAGAGCAACATTTTTGGGAGTCATTTTAGTGTACCTGATAAATTTAAGTCAAATATTCAGTCTCCTTTTTAAATAAGGTACATTTTTGTTCTTTAGCTGCTGAACATTATCTACACCAGCTAGTCGCTAAGTCTGTCTGGAAATGAAGCTGATGAGAGCGGTGAGAGGAAACCAGAACAGTAAAACTGTGGACCAGGTGCAGAAAACGCTGAAACGCTCAGCAGAACTGAGTTTAACTGCAGGGTCAGGTGATAATTCTCAGTGGGTTTGTCACCGCGAGTGACCCCTTTCACAATACACATTGGCATTTGATCAATTATTAATTTAAACATATTGATTGCAGCAACACTTTTAATCCCTCCAGGGACAGTTGTGGCATGCAGTCTCCTTTTTCTCTTTCCCCACATCTCCTGAATCTCTTTAATGCTTTCTAATAAAGACAGTATGCCAAAAAATATACAGTATATACGCAGGCATAAAAAGGGATCTATGTGAAGCGTGAATCTGTATTCATGAATCTATTTGTAATAGGTGCCATGAATGTGTTTTAAAACGCCATTGAAATTACAGTTGTTTGCTACAGTAAATCCATTCATGATCCTTGTTGCTATAAAAAACAGACATTTTGAAAGCTACTGTTGGATAGAGGCTCCGCTCTGTCTCCTCTGTCAAGGAGAAATCAATCACTCGGTCCCTGGAGGAGCACCAGCTGGCATTTGAACTGATTGTGCCATTTGGCCTTGTGTGGAGATCGACTATGCTTTTCCTCATTCCTGTCTTTCAATCTTCAAATTAATTCCCTGTGTTTACAGGAGATTTCTGTCCACAGGAAACAAACAAATGACATCCTCATCCAGCTAGGCCAAGTACACTACTGTCTGTTTATTCATCACTTTACACTGATTGGGATGAAATCTGGCAATGTTGTTGGATCTCGTAAAGAAAAGGCGAGGAGAATTAAGTGCATAGTATAACTGTGGTAATGGGGATTTAAGTGTTTCAAGGTCTTTCTGTGCCAGGATAGAGTAAACTTTCTTGTAGTGTTGCCAGAAAGTTTTGGTCGAAGACACACCAGACAAAGAACAATAAATCACCGTGTAGAGCGTCCTAGTGCCTGTGTGTGTGTGTGTTCATCAGTCTTCTTCCTGGAGACCTGGAGAGTCCTTTGTTGTCTGCACTGGGCATCTAATTCATGTCTAATCTCAATGGAAATAATTAGTGTCAAAGCCGATGAATTACATTTTAAAATTAGTAAGAGAGTAAATGTAATTTCCACCCCTGAAAAAAAAAAACTGTTAGCTTTTTTTGTGCTTTTTTGAGTTTTTTAAATCATTGATTTTACTTGTACAAAAGTGTTTCTCTTCAAAAGTCCCTTGAAAAGTCATGATAAACCGTGAGAGAACAGAACGAACGAAAGACGTCAACGACAAGAAGCCGCTGGTCTGGCTGCAGTTGAGAAGGATGACGTCATTATGGGTTATGGTTAAGACTAAAGGAGATTACTGTCTCTATGACAACATGCGTTACCATGCGTCATACGTAATATTTATGTATGTAGGCTGTAGCTGCTGTTCACTTTATAATGTCTTTACATCTATGTGTTGTTGGCTGCCTTTGTGATGCTATTCTGCTGTTAAATTCATAGGTTATTTAAAGTTTGTAGCCTAAAAATACCCACCGCAGTGTCCATAGCTCTTTTCACCAATTTATTGTCAACCATTTTTGTTTAATTAAAATTTAATTGAGTTTTGTCCTTCCTGGTTAAAGGCCCAGTGTGCAACATTTATCTATTTGCTAGTTAACTAGTGAATAAACCAACTATCGGTGCTTTCAAATGGGGTCGTGTTTACCGTGTTCACGAGTTGGGCCCAGATGAACGTTCCCCTCATGTTGTATTCACAACCTCGTAAGTGGAAAGTTTCTGAAAGCTCACGACTTGTGACGTGTTTGTTGACATTGTGAGAAATGGTGGAGCCCATGGAAGTTCATTTCTTGGTGCATAATATTCTCAACAACCTCATCTTTCTCCTTCTCCTTGTTAGCCTCTGTGGCTTCTAGACTCAGACAGTAATGTTAATATTGCCATTGCTTAGCAGCGGTGGTCGTCATGACTTAACCACTTGAACGCAACACGTGTCGTGTTCGCGACTTCCCATGTCGTGAGCACGAGTTCATGAGTTACATTTGAAGGCACCATGAGAATGGTGTTTTCGTTACCTTAGAAGGAGCCCTTCATTTCTGCATCGGGATCGGGTCCTCTTCACAGAGTCCACCATGTTCCTACAGAAGCCCAGAATGGACAAAACAAACACTGGCTCTAAAAAAAAAAAAAAAAACTGTCATGTTTTTAAGTCACCTTAAGGCCACTGTAGTTCTTCAAAACGCTTGTGAAACTGCAGTAATATGAGCCGCAGAATGTAAAACCGTGGTACCGCCAGATGCTGCATGACTTCTGTTGTATCTACTGTATGGTTACTGTGTTATTATTGTGGCAGTGTGATTTGTTCTGTGTGTTATTTGACTTTATGTTCGATATTATATGTTGCAGTTAATATGGCAACAAATGACTGGATCATGTTACGTTAATCTACAGTATATTTGACAGTCTGAAGTCTAATTTAATAGTTGCAAACTCTTTTCTTGCGTAAAATTTCATTTAAGTAACTAATTTTACTTGACAATAATATTTTAGCACTCTGTCCATCACTGATTTTTATCATTTTATTAAGATAATGGTTGAGGGAAACGTGTTTGTCACACTTGCTTTTATCAGTCTGTGAAGCTCTCTGTGGGCTTTATTAAGAGCACTGTCCTGAGGACAGATGCGGTCGTAACTGTTTACGGTACTGTATGCAGGCCGCCAGGAGGTCAATCACATCAATTAAGAGTCGTCCACCCTGTGCTGTTTAGAGGAGTCCTGTTGATGTGTTGAGTGGACGCTGTACGCCTCTCCTGCTGTGGATGATGGCTTCCTGTTGTTAAAGCCACTGAGAAATGACTATCAGTTTTTCACTCAGGGAGAAGCCAGTTACAGCTCACTGGTGAGCGGTGCAGTTACACAAACCCTTTCACCGTGCGAGCAAAAGCACAAAGTGAACGAGAGAGAAACACACACGCCGTGCTTTTATTGATCACCAGTAATGTGCACTGTTGCGTGAGATACAGACAGATTATATCCAGCTCACTCTGTTAAGACAGCTGCGCTCAGTCTGTCTGCAAAGCCACTGTAAGCAGCTGATGAGGGAAGTCTGTTGCTAGGACACCAAGTCCTATTGAATGAATAATGTGAAATAAATTCCTTTTGAGGGGCTACTTCCTGCATTCATATTATTACTTTTCAGTGTGTTGGTGACAACACACAAAGACCTTGTTGCATATTAATGAAACATGAAACGGATGTATTACAAGGTTTTTTCACTGAGGCTCATTTGTGTCTCAGTTTACATTGTTAACAGAGTAATTACATGATGCAGGAATACATAACTTTAGAAAGCACAATTTATTTAACAGTCCCTAGTGTAACATTTGTGTTTGCACATGCATCCTGTTGGCTGGAGGATACATATGCCGGCAGGTTTTTCTTGTATGTTGAAGTGGTTTGCTGTTTACAGGCGGTAAAGAATGGCACATGCCTGTGTAACGCTTATTAAAGACAATGACTGACTGAAAGCTGTCACAAGTGATAATTTCACAAATAAAATGTTGTTATTTGTTTGTAATCAATCATGTAAAAAAAATATTTAGTTGGATTTTCCGTTTTCCATTTATGCTTTTTACTTTTTGAGTATTGACCACAATGACTGAAAAGATGTCCATGAAATGTCCCACATGGTGCCTTCAAATGGGGTCGTGTTTACTGTGTTTACAAGATGGGAGGTCTCCCGATATGCGTGGCGTTCAAGTGATGAACAAAACTGCTACTAAGCAACAGCAATACTAACATTACTGTCTGCATCTAGAAGCCACAGAGGCTAATAATTTAGCAAGCTAGCAAGTGGGTAACATAATGCAAGAAATGCAAAGGTATAATGACAGAGAAGAAAGATGAGGTCGTGGAGAATATCGACATTTTTCTCAGACATGTAAAATTAACAAGAAAAACAATGACTAAAACTACTTCGACATGAGGAGGGCGTTCATATGGGCCCAACTCGTGAACAGTAAATTAAAGGCACCAGTTATCAAATCCACATGTGCTTTTCCTGCTTTGACACATCAAAATGCCCGTCATAAAAAGGATCCGTTAATGTTAAAGGGCAAAATATTACAACCAAATGGATAACCTCTATGTAACCAGTGTCATGTCCCATCTCTGTAAACTGTTATCTTGCCAATTTATCTTTTGCGCTCTGTTCCCATCAGGAGTACACCATCGATGTCTTCTTCCGTCAGAGCTGGAGGGACGAGAGGCTGAAGTTTGATGGGCCCATGCAGGTTTTACCCCTCAACAACCTCCTGGCCAGTAAGATCTGGACCCCTGATACCTTTTTCCACAACGGAAAGAAATCGGTGGCCCACAACATGACGACCCCTAACAAACTGCTACGACTAGTCGACAACGGCACGCTTCTCTACACGATGAGGTGAGCCAATTTCGACAATTGTACTTTAACAAGACCAAGAGTCTACAGCCATGCTGGCAGCTCTGTGAGGCTGCAGTTATGTCCAGTAATGCTTTGAATTAAATGCTAAACTTAGCACACTAACTTGGTGAAAGGCCTTAAAACGCCACAGAAATAATCATGACGTAATAACTCAGTTCAATAGTCTGGGGAGCCCTTAACCTTATAAACAGTGCTTGTTTTCTACTGAAATGAGCATGAGTTTGAACAATAACTATGTAATGAAAGGCAATGCGTTGGATCAGTGATGTGATCAATTAGCTTAGAAAAAAAGTGAAGTTCTGCGATAGTCTGGAGATCCTGTCCATGCAATCTTGAAAACCTATCAGCTATCATCCTGATAACGGTTTAGCCTATGGCCATATTTCTGGGGTTCCAGTGTAACCAGCGGATCTCAGGATATCTGGGCCAGGACTTCCTCATCCATGCACTGGTCATTCAGTCCAGGTAGCAACTAGACGATAGCCGATGGGTATGTGATGGGATGCGTTCTGCCTCTTTTGTTCTAATCATAGACAGTTTACTTGTATGCTACCAAATCACGCTCAAACATGACTTGTCAATGCTACTTGCACTACAAAACGGACTACAAAACGGAAACCAGAGCTCTTCCGATACCTAAAATTTGCCCCGTTACATACAGATTCTGCATTCATATGCAGATATCTCAAAGGAATATGAATATCTGTACCAAACTAGATGAAAAGTCCAAGGATTAAAAATAGAGTAGTGGGAGCTTTTGTAGCCGATATCTGGATAATTTCTGATCATTTCACCTGTCTGTCAGAAAACTGACGTCCGGCCCGGCCACGTATGTTTCACACACAGACAACTCAATGAATCATGATCATGGAGTGCCATTGTGAGTATGTCAGTAGCATAAACTACTAAGAGGCTCACAGTCAGTGAGGACCATTATCTGCACTACTGGATCAAAAATATTCCACGCTTTCAACCCATCTAATCAGTGAATCCGTCAATCAGCTCGGCCACAAGGTCAGTGTTGATTTTTAAAAGTGAAAATTACATGGTGAAAAAATCTTATTTTGTCGTCCCGCATGAGTAGACTTGTGATGTGATGGCAGTTCTGCCAAGGCTATGAAAGACATCTGAGCATTAATGGAGTATTACAAGGACTGTTGTGTTTACATAATCAAATACATTGCATAAATAGCAAACTATGATCATAAATCTCTGTCAAACAAAAGCAAAAAGCCCTTTTGGACCCATCTTACAGGCCATCACGTATCCAGTTTGAAGCTATTTCTGCTCCATTTCAAGTCACCAATAAAAACTTCATTTCTGGATTTGTTATCTTGCGTATTCAGATCCTGTGGTTTATTGTGGTATTAAAAGCAACAAGTCATTACTTGAAATCCTAAAGCCGAAAAATGTTTTCTTAATAAGTGCTTGCATAAATTTTGTAAGTGCTGAATTCATGGACTACCTTACCTTCATAATGGAGCAGTGGCTGATTATTTGAAGGGAGTCGAAGTAAAAATTGGGCTGTATATACACACAGGCAATGGGTAACACTCCAGAGAGACTGATAACTTGCCTGAGCACCCTTCACAGGTATTAGGCTTTAGAATATAAATCCATCTATTCTGATAGGAAGTTTAGTCTGAAGTGCATCACCATAGTACCTTGGGTTGATTTACGCTCCTCACCTAACAACTGCTGAAATCCATTTAATCAGCACGTCTACAGCGTCTGAACTGACAAATCCTGTGAAGGATTGCGTCATTATTTTGCATTGAGGGAGATGGTATTGTCTGCCGGTGCTGCTGTAGTCTTGTTTTTGTGTGAGAGCATTTATCACCCACTCTCAGTTCACCTCAAGCTGTCTCTCTGAATACTAAAGAAATCCTATTCCAGTGATTACAGAACATGAATTTATGAAAAGTTTACATCGTACTAGCGCTGTCAAAGTTACCGAGATAACTATGCCTTGATGCAAATTCATTTTAACGCGACTAATTTCTTTAATGTATTAAAGCAACATGCAATTTATAGGTTGTGGTCAGCTCAGTTTTAAGGCTAGAGTGAAGAAACTGTCATCATATGAAACTATAAAGCCTAAAAAGCCCATTAGTAATAACCATGTCATACTAGCTTGTCAAGAAGGAGATTAAATAGCGCTTCAAACTGATGCTACTGTTTGGCAAGATAAAACTGGAATGGACAAAGGAATCCCTTGACCTCTGACCTCAAGGTATGTGAACCAAAATGTGTTTGTGGCAAATCATAGTCAAGTCAGCACACTGACACTGAGTTTTCCATATTATGATTTCAGCATATTGTTTATGCTAAATGCAGTACCTGTGAGGGTGTCTGGACAATATTTGTCATTGTTTTCAGTTGTTTTCACAAAGTAAGCATACTTACTCACTTCCATGTTGATAAGTGTATTAAATACTTGACAAATATCCCTTAAATGTACAACTATTGGATGGATCGTTCATGCCATAATTCACTGATCCGGTAACTTTTCATCAGGCGCCCCCGTCATTTTCTGATACTTTGCTTCGTGACAAAATACCTGTAAAACGTAATTTCCATCACTCTCGTTTGCACTGTGCTTAGTGCTTATTAGCAAATGATATGCTAAAATAAGATGGGCAACATGGTAAACATTATACCCGATAAACATTTCCATTGTGAGCATGTTAGCGTGCTGCAGTGAGCATCTAGCTCTTCAGACTTAGCCTTGTTTCTTTTATACTTCATCTGAAGTTTTGTCGTTGCACAGACAGCCTGCTTTGTTGTCTTTGATCAAAGTAATTCAAATTTGGTTATCGCTATCATTTATTTATTTATTTATTTATGCCCTTTTTTCTGTCAGAATGTCAGTGCAGGCGAGGCATGAGATGAATTTCATCAATTAGTTGCTGGTCTAAGTGCTGTATCATATGCAGCGGTGCGTCGCTCAAGTTTGATTTATATTGTATTGCGTTAATTTGCGTAGTTACTGAGCCACTTATCAGTAATGAGGCAGCACCATATAGAGCAGCCGAGAGGGTGGATTAAAAAAAAAAAAACACAAGGCTGTTGCAAGTGTAACACAACAAGCTCAGTAGAAATGAGTTTGTCTGTAGTAGTGGTCCATGATGTTACTAGTTTTAATACTAGGGCTGCAATAACAAACTGTTTACACTGGTGATAATAAGTTACTTTCATCATGCTCTTCATAGAATATGCAAGTTTACATGTTACATATCAAATCTGTACACGCTACCAAGGCGATACTACATACCGTACAGTAATACAAGCATGGGACTGTAGACGTGATCAGCTATGTTCAGTATGACTGTTTACAAATGAGAGTTACACACATACTAACTGCATTTACTTGCTCAGATATTCTGCTCCTATCCCAGTTGCACAAATAACCCAGTTTTGAAATGATGCATGGACTATAAATGTTGTAATTGAGTTAGAAAAACCCAGTTTGTGGTCCATTTATGAGTCCACTGTAGGATGGCTTTATGGGATACTGCTTTGTTTGAACTCAGCAAATGCGATCCCAATGTTGATTAAACATGTATGAGTGAGATAATATGCACCATTTCTCTATTTACTTCCAGAGTGCATTGTGTGGCTTGGCCATCTGACCAAATGAAATAGACTCTGGAGCTCTCTGGAGATTTCCTCTTAGTTGTCAGTCAGCTGAGGTCTCTTTACAACCGGTGGCTATGGGAGGGACGGCAGAGTGCAATGTCTGATCTTCCTTCAAACACACAAATGCTGCATACCAAATACATAGAATATTTATTATTTTAAATTATATATTATGCTATATTTATTATTTATCACATATTGCCTATATTATTTTATAACCTGCTATATTCATGTAATATACTACATTTTATACTGTATTACTTATTCTATATCCCATACTATATTATATAAATATGTTATGCTGTTTTTTCACATTATGTATTTTTTTTTTTTTTTTTTATTTTTTTTTTTTTTTTTTTAATAAAAACAAACATTAAAAATATTATATTATTAGGGCTGTCAATCGATTAAAATAATTAATCGCAATTAATTGCATATGGTACATAGTTAATAAGGATTAATCACAAATTAATTGCACAATTTTAATCTCCTCAAAATGTCCTCTTAAAGGTAGATTTGTCAAGTATTTAATACTCTTAACAACATGGGAGTGGACAAATATGCTGTTTTATGCAATTGTTTGTCTATATTTATTTTTGGAAATCAATTAGCAACACAGTGACAAATATTGTCCAGAAACCCTCACAGGTACTGCATTTAGCATAAAAAATACGCTGAAATCATAACATGGCAAACTGCAGCCCAACAGGCAACAACAGCTGTCAGTGTGTCAGTGTGCTGACTGGACTATAATTTGCTCCAAACTGCATGTGATTATCATAAAGTGGGCATGTCTGTAAAGGGGAGACTGGTGGGGACCCAGAGAACCCATTTACATTCACATATCTTAAGGTCAGAGGTCAAGGGACCCCTTTGAAAAAGGCCATGACAGTTTTTTCACACCAACATTTAACCTATTAGTTAGTTGTTTAGCTTCCTCCTTCTTGTTATTACAGTGTTAACTTTGACAGTCCTACATATCAAATATTATTCTGGCTACTAATCGCACCACTATGTCACACTACTTGAGATGGTTAGTTAAAAACATTGGCTGTGTTTCACTGCTCTTTTATACTTTCTATTTTTATTTTCTTATTTTTATTGTATATACAGTTGTTTCTTATTGTATTTATTTTTTACGTATCTGTACTTGTTTCTGGCATTGTGCTGCTGCAAAACATGCTATTGGGAATCAATAGAGCTTAAATCTAAAATAAATCTTATCTTATCTATCCAGCTGTGGCTTTAAAATGTCTTGGAGCACTCAGGTGTTGCAGCAGTTACTCTGTCATAGAAAAACCAGTGAAGACACTGATTTTCTTCTTCAGTAGCCTCAAAAGAAATTCAGGGGACCTTCTGATCAGGTCTGGTCCACAGAAATGTACTCTTTTGTTTATGGCGACACATGTCATGATGTGTTTGTAACCATACTGCAGCCTGGCATACGAAGTATTGTCTCTCCCTCTGCCCCCCTCAGGTTGACCATTCATGCCGAGTGCCCGATGCACCTGGAGGATTTCCCCATGGATGCACACGCCTGTCCTCTGAAGTTCGGAAGCTGTAAGTCAGTCCAGATGGTCGCAGCAAAACAGAATTTAATAACAGGGAAGAGATTCGCACTGCAGAAGAAAAAAAAATGTGGTGCTTGTTGTCTGCAGGCGTTTAGTCGCCTTTCCTGTCCTGGAAAAACTTCAGAGGACTCAAACTGCACTCACCACTAGGAATATGATACTGTGGGATAACTTTCACAGGAAGTGGTTCTTTTAGCAACATAGCAAAAGCAGTAATTCACTGGCTTGAAGTGAGAGCTCCCTTGATAAAATCCCTTGATCAATCCAAGAATCTACTGTATAGCCATACTACTGGCTCTGTGAGGCTATACTTCTACTGATATTTACTAGGTAATGTTCACCATACTCATCATCTTAGGCCCTGTCTACACATACAGGTCTTTTTAAAAACATATGTTCCTCTTGTTTTGGCCTCTTGTCCACACACAAACACAATTGTGGGTCACAAAATCTGATATTTTGAGAAAGCTTTCTAAGGCGCCGATTTTTAAAAGCTCTGTTTATTCAGTGTCGACATGTAAAACGGAGCATTTGGGAAACGTGTCCCCCTCGTTTCATGCATGCGAGTTGTTGCTTTGTGCAATGAGCATGCAGCAGCAGCAACAACAAAGATGGCAGACTACCAGCTTTTTTTTTTTTTGCATTTTGTTAGCGCTGCTCAGACTAATTACTACTTTACATTTGAGAAAATAGGCCAAAGGAGAGAATACATTAAATAGGCCAAATGGTGACCGAATGTGTTTTTGGGCAACAGAGGGTGAGGAGCACCCAGAGGGGCTATGGACATAAACCTGAAAGACCTCCCTGTTTTCATTTATGCATGTAAGAGACAGCTGATGACGGCAGAGTGATGACAGTCATGCAGTTCGACCAGGATTCCCAGCCCTCCACAAACAATAACTGTTATTGAACAAACTGTAATGAATCAAAAGGAAAGGGAGTGAGAAGAAAATTGCTTGACCCTTACCTTGTGATCTCACATGTGGTGACATAAATATTATGGCGAGTTTAACAGTCATTTTTCTTATTTAAGTGTGAACAGAGCTATTTTGTAAAACAAAGGCCGTGTCATATTGGGACATATTGTTTTCTAAAAATATCTGTATATGTGTAGAAAGGGCCTTAGTGTAGCATGTTAACATGCTACATTTGCTAATTAGCAGCGCTAAATACAAAGCACCACTGAGGCTGATGGGGCTGTCATTGCAGCCATTTTGTGCCAATGACTGTTCTCTCTGTTGCCCAGATGCTTACACCAACAACGAGGTGATCTACCTGTGGACCCAGGGGGACGAGAGGTCTGTTGCTGTTGCAGAGGATGGCTCCAGGCTGAACCAGTATGACTTACTGGGACATGTTATTGGCAAAGAAACCATCAGTTCCAGCACAGGTACACTTTACTATGCCATTCTCAGAGAGCTGCATATATTAAATTAAATCCAATTTAAGAGGCAGATGGTTCTGTCCTAAACCACAGAATACACTACACTAAGAATTTTACAGCTGTTTGACAGCTTTTACGGACAAACTTGATTCTGTTTTGATGGAGGGTACTGCAAGTAAAATGACTAATGGGATGAAACTCCTACCTTTGAAACAAACTCTTAGTTTTTCAGCGTAACATTTATAGTAAATTAAACTGCCTTCCTTGTCTTCTGTTGACATGAACTGGGACTCTTTTGTTTGTTTTCATAAAGTCACAGTCTGCACTTTTCTCAGTTTCTGTCATTTTGGATTCAGCTTGCATTATTTGGGTCCATCGAGAAAATGATGACTTACCGGTTTTCGGGGGGAAGCTATTATTCAGCATATTTACAAAAGATAATACGAGGAGGTGTGCCAGAGGTGAAAGTCTTATTTCCGTTCTGTGTTGGGCTGTAGCCCAGAGTCAACTTCAATAAGCATGAAAATAAAAGGAAAAATCTGCCAGCCTATGCTTTTGATTACAGATTAATTTGGTCTTAAATTCCCATCATCAAAACTGCTGTGGAAACCTTTTATCTGTCACACACAATCACTTTCTTTATTTCCCCACTGGTGGACTTAAAGCGATGGTACCACTAACATAAAGGGATGAGATAACAAGGTAACAGCTGCGTACTCACATATGCTAGTAACAAAAAGGCAATTCACAGCAATTATCTGGTAAGATATAACAGAGTTCAACCGACTCAGACGAAGTGATATGTTTTTATAATGTTTATTAGTAGCTATTACAGTGGAAACCACTTATATTGATCACAGTTACTGTGATTAATCACTTACATGGATCAAAAAGCTGGATAATGATAAATAATTTACTTATAGTAATCAAGTAGTGTGCTTTCAGTGTTCATTTTGGGTCGTCAATGTTAATTCAATTAGAGATTTTTTTTCACCATTGCCATTGCCATGTTTTTTTGTTTGTTTTTTTAATATAACTATGTAATAATAATGTATAAATCCCCAAATAGGCCATGAAATAAGGAATAATCCCACAACTTTACACATTATTCATATTCAACATTAATTATTATTAGTTATTCTCAGACCGAGATCGCTGGTTGTTGTGAGTAAAGATGCATGTGTGTACAGTGTTGAGGCAGCGACGCTGTCCCAGGTACTGAAATAGGGAATACCTGAGGTTGGCGCTGCGTACACATTGATGCCATGACAGGAAAAGGACTTTCTCAGAATGAAAAATGAATGCGCACAGGGAAAGCACCAGTGAAGCTGCCCTCAATAAGCAGATTGATGATGCCTGGTCACGTAACGCCCCCACAGTGAAACTTTGCCAATCCAGCAACATATCCATATGCATCCTCCAGATGAGCGACCAAGAAGCCCTGGCAAAGGGCTGCCGTTCATCTACATGCACGCTCGCGACGCAGAGCCAAAAGAAATGTTTCACCTTCGGTGAGAAGACAGGAGAATTGGAAGCGAACCCGTAAACAGCAAAGCTGTCAGTTTTATAACTTCATGGAATAAATATACAAATGTCAATTAGAAGCACAACAACAAAAAATCGGTTATAATAATCATCTGCTTATAGTGGTCAACTGTATAAGAAATTGTAAGTTGCATGAAATTTTCATAGATGCAATAACTTGAATTGATTAACACTCATGATTTTGTTGTTTCTCTGCATCGCACAAAAGCACCACTTTAAATCTTATGTTCGCCAGAGATGTGCCCACAAGTTTCTTTGAAATGTCATTCAGTATGAAAAAAAGCATTAAAAAAGAACTAAGACTGAAGAAATCTTAGTTTACTGAGACCACAACGATTTATTAACTAAGCCACTATGAGGGGGCAGCCCTAACATTTTCAACACCAATCTCCAGCTTTAGGCAACAGAAGAAGAAGACTAGATAAAGTGCTGAAGTACTGATTACTGCAAAGCTATAGATAAAAGGTTGCTTCCGTGGGGCAGTTGGTAATTACTGAAAGAGTGCATTGCTTACAACTGAGCCGCACTGGCTTTCCACTTTGACAGATTTAACCGCTGCGGTGAAGCCGTTTGCTCATGCAGCTCTCAAGAGGTGAACTATCGAGTCCCAGAGATCTTGTGTTTGGAGACTAAACCATCATGGAACCGCGTTGACGTATGGCACTCTGTCCGTTTTCCTAGCAAAAAGTGTGTTGAACACTGTTGCACTTTTACAACTATACAGAAGACACTATCCTTGAACCGATCTTTATTGTAGTGCTGTTTGGTGGTTTAACCTTAAGCCAAGCGAATTGCTGAGGACCAGCTAAAGTCTGGCTACAGGCACAAAAATTCAAGGTTGAGTCAACGTGATTCCTTTCATAAACTTGTTTAGCTTCTAGATGTGGCAAAAAAAATATATCTAATTTCTTTAAACTTTAAACCTAATGGACTACAGTGAGCCAAGGGGATGGGAGGATTTGAGCCAGTTCAGCTCTGGTTAGAGTCTGCTCAGAAAAAGACACCTCAGGGAATGAAAGGATGTTTTTCTCATATCTTTGCAACACAGATTACAGACATGGCAATGAGAGTTGGTGCTTAGGGGAACATTTGCTGCCGTCAGTGACAAAATCTGAGCTGTAGGAAATGTTCAGTATCAAGGGTTAGAGTGACACAGGCAGATGTTCTTCACATCTACCGCAAAGAGAACTGTAGGAAAACGTACACATGTATTTAAAGCAATACTCCACTGAAAATCTGTATTTTGAGAATCAAACGCTCAGCATTAGCTTGAAAGACAGCTCTGAGAGCGCTGTACTATACTGATCTCCTCGAATAATCAAGCAATAGTACTGCTAAACTGCGAATGTTACTGTAGTTTTGTTGCATGGCATGCAAATGAAAGACCTTGTAATGTCGTGCTATTTATACGCCTTCTCATGAGATCGAGTTGGGGCAACAGTATAATCATTTATACTGATACGCAGCTGTCCTCAGGTTTCTACTCAATGAATAGCACAGGTGCAGCTTCGCCATGACCTAATAACTCCTTTCACAGAAGAGACAATTGTATCATCAAATCTACACCAAGCACATTCAAATCAGTGAGGTCATCTGTCCTTACATTTTTTTCCCATCCTTTAAAATGACACCTTTTATGCTCGTCTATCGGGATCCTAGTTTAAACTGATGCAGCATTGAGGTCTTTCAAACAAAGTGCACATCATTAGGATCTTTCTAAGCTTTTCTGAGCTCATTTAAGGGACTGGAAACATTCCTATGTGCTACTCTGATGATGCAAATGTTGTAATTTTAATAAATCTCACTTTGAATATTTCAACTTATGTTGCTCCCAACTGGGCATAGCTGTATTAATAATTATGACCCTGTGTGTCTCTCTCCATCTCTTTCTGTGTTTCTCTTCCATCCCTCAGGAGAATATGTAGTGATGACAACATATTTCCATTTGAAAAGGAAAATTGGCTATTTTGTGATTCAAACCTACCTCCCGTGCATCATGACTGTCATACTGTCTCAGGTCTCCTTCTGGCTAAACAGAGAATCGGTTCCTGCTCGCACTGTGTTTGGTGAGTGCCATCTTGTGTTTATGCTACAACTAAAAAGACACGCACTAAATGATTGATTGAAGATCATTTGGTGGAGCTTTTAAATTATGAAGCGAGACAAAACAAAATGTGCAGAGCTGCATTTGTTCATGACGTGAGATGATTCAGCAAACTGCAAAACAAGTGGAGGGCTTAAAAAAAGGTTCTCCTTGAAAACTTCTAATTAACATAATGGTGTACAAAACATTGCCTGGTGCATTTAGGTGCACATGGGCATGAATTAGTCATTTATTTTTTTTCCACAGCTTTTATCACAGTATTGACTTTTTCCTACCTCTGTAACTGCAAACAGTAATTAATCAAAGAGAAGTCAAAGCAAAGTTGGAAAGTATGTCAAGCGATAGACGACGTGTTGCATCTCTTGAAGAGGATGTTATGCTGCTTTGTCAACTATATCCCCAGGAGTCTGAAGTATTATAACTCACTGAGCTCTGAGTAATTTAGAAAGAAGACACATGAGTTTTTG
The DNA here is from genome assembly GCA_947000775.1 of Pterois miles. NCBI lineage: Eukaryota > Metazoa > Chordata > Actinopteri > Perciformes > Scorpaenidae > Pterois > Pterois miles. The sequence goes on along the minus strand of CAMQGK010000052.1, from coordinate 13,829,362 downwards.
GGCTGTATTGGCAAGAATCTAGCGATACAGTACATATCACGATACAGGGGGATATCGTGATACATTGTGGTACTGTAAGCAAGGTGATGTATTGAGATTTTTAATTTGAGGAAACCTGTCTAGTGTAAAGAACCCACCACCATATGCATACAATCTAAGTAAAAACAAGTTGACTGTTTTTATGCAATCAAAACAATGGGGTCTGCATTTGCATTTATCACAGTACCGGTAACATCTAACACCGTAGCACTACTTTAAGAGGGCGCACAATGAAATAAAGTATTGACTGATCTTTGCTTTTAAATTATTAATTAAAAATCTATAGGGTTTTTTTTGAGAATCTATACAGTATCACAAAATATAATATCACAATATTTGATATTTTCAATATTTTTCTTACACCCCTAATCGGTTTTAAACACAGAGGTAATCCCACCAATGTTTCTATGGACTCTTAATAAGGGTCAGATCACTAAACTAAATACTTAGTAGCCAAGTTTCCATTCACTTATTTTTACTCGTATAAGAAAAGCTGTATGGAAATGGTAAAGTTCAATACAATTTCAACTGCAAAAAGAAAAAAAAAATAGATTTTGTACTCACTTGAGGAGGTTTTCGTCTTTATTGTGCCTAATGGGATATGGAAACGTCTGCCGAATAAATCCCGACGTAGCGAACATTTAAGTTACGTGACTGATCAGCTGTTTCCGTCGTCGGCGTCTTCTCAGATATTCCCATAACGTGCGAATGCTCATCGGAAACCTGGCCAACACTAGAAAGAAAGATTAAAACTTGCCTAATTCCTGAAGACCTCTCTCTATTTTCCTCTCATAGATGGGTTAGACGACCAAGCCGACTTCTTTGGCTTCCAGTTCATAACCTCTACTTCTTCTGTTTACTGGCCTGTTGATGGAAACATGCTCAATTCGCATTTCTTTGTTTGCAACATTTCAAAAGTTCGCTTAAAATTCGCTTGACAATCGAATGGAAACAGAAATCCAACCTTTCAGTATTTTCAGAGTATCTTATATTTTGCAAATAATATGCTAATATTAGACATTATTTAAAGAGAAACAAGCTGCATATGTGACACATGTTATCCTTGCTTTGTACTGTGATAAATAATTGATTAAATGTGTCCATTCATGTCGAGAACATTGTGTCTGCTTAGATCACCCCGTACTCAGAAATGAGATTTAATTTGCCCTCCCCCTTCCTCTTTCACTTGTTGTTGTTGTGCTGCATAATCTATGGAAGTGCCCCTTAACCTGCGTTTGATGAATAATTAGCATTTTGATTTGGAAATGAAGCACATGAGCTTGAAGTAGCACACATTGTACAATACATGTTGAGTAGCATGCAAAAAAGGGAGCTGTTTTCATCATGTTAGGGAGGAAATGAAAGCCGATAACAGCTACCTGCTCACCTAAATAAACGTAAGTCTTTCAGTCACAAGAACTCTACAAGAACAGTTTACCTTGAACCTTGAAAATTATTTGAGGTTGCACAAGTTATTACATTTTTAGAGACGCTGTAATCTGGCTCAGTTTCTCAGTGAAACCAATGAAAGGTTATGCGTGAAGGACACATTTCCCAGCAGTGTTTTCACATCTGTTTGTCTTTTTCTCACAGACGCATTAATCTGCTCAAATAAGGATCTGCTCTTAGCTTGTTGTGTGTTGTAACAGTACTCCGCAACTAAACAATTTTATAATTCCTGTTCTCTGGTTTTTCCAGGCGTGATTGATTTTTTTTTTTTTTTTTTTTTTGTTGCTGTTGTTTTTTGATGGGGGGTGGGGACTGATCAAGTTTTAGAGATTCAATACCTGATTTATACCTGTCTTTCACTTAAGGATGCCCTCATTCATATTACAATTACCTCAATTACTGCAATTTATCAGAAACCTTTTATAACACTGTGTTTACATGCACATAAATATTCCACTTTTATTTTGAATATGTCAATATTCCAACTGCATTAGGGGTCAGGTAAACAAGTAAACAGCATAATTCCTTTGGATATTCTCAATTAGGCCTTATTAGGGCTGTGTATAAAGGGATACACCGATACTCACACCAGATTGGATATCGAGCCAATACTGACTCAAATAGCTGGATCGGGTATCATGATCTTTTCCCTTCAACTCTACATGTATATACTGTGAACACTGCATATTAGAATTTTAATTCCTGTTTATGTTTTGATTTATTTGTTGCTGCATTAAAAATGTTTACACCTGAATTGTAATTCCTGTTAATGTTTACGATATTTTACCAAATTGCTGGATTTATTATTTTAACACAGTTTGGTAAATGTATGTCGAGGCTATGTATTTATTTGTTACAATTTGTGTGGAAGCGATGTTTAAGTCCAGCCTGATGTTTCCTTACACACAGTAGACTGATCCCAGTCCCTTCCACACAGTGAGGCATACAGCGTATTAATTAAAGACCGGTTTCGCATCGGTACTCAGTATCGACCCAGGTATTGCTATCGGTACTGAAAAACTTGTGTAAGTACATCCCTTATTCTGAATGGAGCCTATTCGTATTACAACATGTGGGATATGCTGATATTATTCAGATTTTAGTAGCGTTCCTTGGACACAGCGCATTCAGAATATGCGTGGGGGTGGGGGTTCACGTTTGTTTGGGACACGTGGCCTCTTGCGGCCAGCTTGTGCATTTTGTGCGTTGTACACAAACCAGCTAGCCAACAGTTTGCAGAGATGCACGTCCAAAGAAAAGCCCACATTTCTGGCCGGAAGAAAAAACAATATTTGAAAATATTTGCAAATATCTGTAATGCCGCCCTTTTCAAGAAGGGTGAAGGAATGAAAGGCCCTGTTCAGACCTGGTATTAACACGCATCCTCAGTGATCCGATCTCATTTCCCCATATGCAAATAAACACGTGGTAAACACATGGCTAATACAGCAGTGATGTAATATTACACAAATGTCAGTAGTAATAGCTTACAAATTTGTGAATTCGGGTACATTTTAATAACATTTTATTAAGATCAAAATAAAGGGTTATCGTTCCACGTTCACCGCAAGAACAGCTGCCTTTACCAGGCAACAGGGGGGTGCAAAGCTCCAGAGAGTCAGGGATGAGAGAACAGACGGGTGGAGGTCCAGACGGGTGGAGGGGCGTACGGATGGAGGGGCATAGGGTTGGAGGGGTGTCAGCTCTGTATAAAGAGCAGCAGAACACAAACACATTGACACATCTCCAAAAATCTGATAATATGAATAATGAATAATACACTTTGCGTACCTTGTCTGATAGTTTGTAGATATGTAGCAAATATCTACAAACAAGATATATTTTAATAAAATACAGTGGTACCAACCGGATACAGTAGAACACAGAGGCCGTTTCCATGCTAACAAGCGCTCTCGTCTGCCTATTTATTCACCTGAGGAGCGCAGAGACTTGCTGGTCCCAGTGGAACGCCAGTAGAGTAGGCGGTCCTTAATGTGAGCCAGGACACATTCGCCTACGCACTGCAAAAAAAATGTGGCCCAGACCCCCTCTGAATGTGGTCTAAAAGATCTGATCTCAACTTACACCTGTACCTAGAGCTGTCCACTAGCGATCCAATGACTGAGGATGCATGTTAATACCAGGTCTGAACAGGGCCAAAGGCTATGTTCACATGGCTGCATGTAAACAGGAATATCAGTCAAATATTCATTTTCATTGGCCATGTGAACAGCTTAATAGGAATATTGTGCTTGTAAACACAGTCTCTGTCCTCAAAAGACTACTTTAAAAATGTTGGAATATAGTCAGATTATGCAAAATGCAGTACCAGAAAATCAATCAATCTCCGCCCTTAAAGGACGTGAGTAGTAGTTACCCATCAATCTTTTGGTCGCAAATTACAATTTATCACCTGAAAACTCACTGAAATTGCTTGACCTCTCTGTTCTGCAACACAATATTCATTTTTAGAGCTCACTGTTTATCTATTTTCCATCACATGAGATAGGCAGGAGCAGATGAAGTGATTGCTTTTATGTGGTCGGATGGGCGACCGTTGTGCGACCCACATTTCATCCCCTGCAGCGCTGAATGTAAAGGCCAGGATGTGAAACTATGTGTGTAGATGGAGTCTGTTTTCACTTTCATGTGTGCTGTTTGTTGTAGCCAATGTTTGCATATAATGGTGCACTTGAGATGTCTTTCAGTTTATTTACACAATACAATGTCTGTCTCTGTTTGTGTTTAAGGTGAAGGAAATTTTGCATTTTTCCAACCTGGGTCTTATTGACATGGTTATGAAGGAATTTATAATCGGCGTTTTTGTGGATATTTTCCACCTTGCCACTCAGCTTTATAAGGGCGTCTACTGATGCCAGAAAACACGTGCATCAGACTGGTTTGAACAAAAATTACAGCCCGAAATAGAAGCTAGTTCCTTCTAGTTTGAACCTGCAGACTGACCGTACTTACAATGTTCATGCATCATTGAATTTTGGTAGCGGCATGTATCTCTACTTTCTGATTTCACACAGTAGATGGAAATTTAAAGCTCAGTGAACCATCTGTTTTTTAGACAATTCAAACCTGTCTAAAGTGTCTCTTACATGGACACAGCTCTCTGGTTTCCAAAACCTCTAAAACAGATAGCCATTGTGGCAAAACCTATGCAAAGCTTGACCCAGGTTGTAAAAAAAAAAAAATTCCCTTTAAATGTTTGCACACACACACACAAAAAAAGGGTCCATTTACTGATGTTTTAATTTTATCCTCAGGGGTCACCACTGTCCTAACCATGACCACCCTGAGCATCAGTGCTAGAAACTCCCTCCCTAAGGTGGCCTATGCCACTGCCATGGACTGGTTCATGGCTGTGTGCTATGCCTTTGTCTTCTCTGCCTTGATTGAGTTTGCCACAGTCAACTACTTCACCAAGCGCAGCTGGGCATGGGATGGGAAAAAAGAGGGCATGGAAATAAGGGTGAGTGATTCTTCTTCACATTTTTAAATTATTATTATTTATTTTTTAATTAATGAACTTGACACGGCCACACTTGAAGTTTATTTTCTTGCTTTTTTTTTCTGCAGGTGTCTTTTGATTTGTTAACCTTAATTATTTGTTAAAAATGCTCCATCTTGCTGAGCAAGTCTTCATTTTCCACTGGAGGAGTGACATGGGCAAATCAAAATAATGATAGAGGGTTGCCTCCTTAAAGCAGCCTAGAGTACTCTATAAAGACTATAAGAGAGCTTTTATTTATGCATTAATAGCCAAATGGAACAGGGACAGTGGGGCGGAGCAGCAGAAACAGACGTAAACTCCCAGAGACACTCGCCCTGATTTATGATGGCAGCATATGTCTCATCCTACAGTTATTTTCCCCACAAAAGATGGCCCTCTTACATCCAGTCTGCACGTTGTAGACACCGATTAAAAAGTGAATGTGCATTGTCTAAAATTAATCACCTGAGGCGGACGTTTTTATTCATGAAATCTAATATATCACAGCTTGCAGATTTTTAATTTGTCAATAGCCTGGGCTGTTTGTGTGTTGGTTATGAGGCTGGTGAGCGACGATGAGGGTTTTTTTTTTTTCTGCTTTACTCAGTTTAATGACTGGTTTTATTGGAGTCCAAACAAGATGCAGTCCTCTGAAACTTTGATGAAGTCACATAAATAAAACGTGCTGATAAGTCCCCCGTGATAACCTCCGTGCTTACATTTAACATGATCTCTATGATGTTTTATAAGTGATCACATCAAATGAAATATATTAGAGGCATGAGATAGTATCAGAGCAGGCACTGAGAGGCAATAAGCAAAATTAAAGCACTCGGTCCTGTGCTGAATGTATGAAATAGCTTTGGGCTATGATTGACAGAATTAGGTGTCGGTAGCGTACTGTGGTTTGATTGACGGTGATGAGAAGTAGACTATAAAATATGCTTTCCTCCTGTCAAAAATAGCCTATACATTATTTACATCTCCTAAATCATAATACTGAATGGTTTGCCCAGATGTGTTTTGACATCAGTGACCATAGCAGATCCTTGTATGGTGTTGAGAAGATGTCAAAGAATAAGCATAACATTTAATTTTCAAATTTATAACTTCATTACTTGGCTTTATATGAAGTTTATTTCTTTTCCTTTTTCTAAACCAGATAAAAGCATTTTCCCTGCCCACCAAAGTGGTGGATGTCCCACTGATTTCACCCGTCAAATGCGAGTGAATTATTGGCGGTGGCAGGTACTAATTTCGAACCCTGTCCGTAGCCAATCAGTAAACAGATCCTGTGACTTCTGTGACATGTTGACCTATGTTACAAAGAATGTCTTCCCACCTGAAACACATAAACATGCCTCCCAGCTGCAGAAAGATGTAATTAATGCTGCGAGCCACACATCATTATAAACGACTCATTCTAAGGTAAGAAAAACACAATAATAATAATAATTTCAGGTGCTTATGCATTAAAGAAAACATACATATTATAATATTACATTCTACTTCTGCCAGTATCCCCCTAAATGCTACGCACTCCTTTAAAAACTACTTTTTAGGAGGAACCTGTTCAAGATGGCAGCACAAAAATGGTATCAATACCAAACAAAAAACAGGACAGACAACCTAAGCAGGCTAAGGTGAATTACTAATATCATAAAGCTACCATAAGCATAACTCTAAATGGATCAGAACATACGGACAGTGGCAATATACAGTACAAAAGACATATTCAAATGATGGCCTTCTGGGTTTGGTGTTATGCTTGTGAATAACATGAAAATCACATTAGTAACTGTGCTATATGGAAAATAGTGGCTAGGTAAAAATTGCTGTTACTTTGCTGCTTGCACATAATATGCCGACATATTTCTAACCACCACAGACACAACATGGGCAGATTTGCTCTCCTGCGACAGACAGTGCCACAAATCCATTTTCTGCTAGTAATGTACAAACTGTTTGACACAATCAGTACAGCCTTTTTTAGTTTGTTTTTTATAGTTTGACATTTGGTCCACTGAGTGACTGGCAGAATTGCATATTGCTGCCTTGGAACTTTTCAGTCGGTGAGGATAATTTGCTGCGTTACAGTGCAGCAGAGTGGAGGGTTCGTCTCTTTTTTTTCCCATTTTGATGCCTCGTCTTAATGGCAACAGCCTGGGCTGCGTTCTCAGAGGCTGTGCTGAGCACGCAGTTGTCATGACTGATAAAAAAGAATGGGGTCACAGAGGGAGACATGGCACTCCCATCACACTCCCCGCCGTTAAGATGAGCTACTGGAAAGCAAAGGGATCAGGCTCCACATGCTTTTTTCCCCTTTTTGACGTATTTATAATAAAAAAGGAACCTATAGGAGGAGAACCTATAGAGTGTTTTTTCAGAGGAGAAGTTTTAGCTCAGTAAGTCCTTTTGAAAATACCGTCCCCAGTAATCAGAGGCAGGGTTGCAGCCACCACCCTTACCAGAACAAAATGATGACTTCATCGCCCTCAGGCTCCTTCTTTTTTTGGACTGAAACGGTGAGCTGTAGACGAGTCAATGTGCGCTAATTTACTTGGCTGGTTATGGAGTTTCTATGCCATTTTCTTCCCTTTTTTGTCGCCTAACGTTTTGTTTGACAAGGGATCTACCTAATTAGCTCTCCTCTTGCCAGCTGAAGGTGTGCTTATTACAGAAATTAGCCGGTGGGGAGTTTGGTTAGAATGAAAGCCTGCGTATTCTCGGCACACCGTGACACATGATTGGACACTACTGTGTTAGATATTATGTGCTGGTTTCATCAGTAGACGCAGAAGCACACTGGCTCAATGTGCAGAGGGATTCACTGCTGGAGCCAAGGAGAGATCACGTAGGACATGTATGCCTCACACCTGCAGCACAAACCACTACATCTGCAGACATGTTCAACATATTAACATTGTTAGAAAAATGGTGGAGACAGCCTGTCATCATCATTCCTAGCAGTCACATTTCAGTATCATGCTGTTACTCACTTTTATGAACAACAGGAAACAGCCACAGTTATTCACACTTTTTTTGAGATATAAACAAAAATTTCAGAGTGTTGAGGTGGAAAAAAAAAAAAAACCTGAGCCCTTTCATGGAGGCCTTTTATTACCTTTTTTGATCAATTTTCCACAGCATTTTGTTCGAGCTGGAAGGTGTCGTTATGTGCAATTACATTGTTGAATACCTGATTCTGATTGGTCAATTATGGCGTTCTACAGTCTATTTCTTCCGACCAGAGTGTTGCTATGGATGCAGATCTGATCTTGGACTCTGGAGGACCATTTTTGTGTGAAATTATTGATTTCTTAAAGGAGAACTACACGCCCATTCATAATTCATACATGTTATTGCTATGGACTAAGAAAAATATGAGTGAACATGAACAACTCTCTGTCAAATCCAGTAACTAGAGTGCTAAAATTCAACTTATGATCTCATAGAGAATAAAGTGTGTAGCTGCTCCATTGACAATGAATAAGGAGAGACGTTGTAGATGACATTGAGAGCCCCCAGGGGAACATTCTGAGCATATGGGAACATTTTCTGTTTCACTACTCAGATCATTACAATAGAAGCTCATTTGGGTCAAAAAAAAATAAATGTTCTGTGGCTCTCCCATTCATTGTCTATGGAGCATCTACAGACTTTATAACCTATGACATCACAAGTTTGAGACTTCCCTCTCTAGTTTCCGGCTTTGCGTCAGGGTCCTGCATCGCCCTGTTGGGGTTTATTTCACAACAATGAGCTCGCTGTACATCATCCCTTACTTATTTGCTTCTTGGCACGCTTCCTCTGACTGCTGTGCCCGGGAATAACCTTTATAATACAGCAAGATGCGGTGGTTATATATCTGACCTCCCATCCTAAACACTGGATACAGAGATTTAAGTAATCTGTAGTAATGAGATCAAGCTCAGGCCACCTCTACAGCTACCAACCAGATTTAGAAAACGTTGGTAGTGCCACTAAGGGCACTTCCATAAGCCAACAATTAGTCTGCTTTAGACAAACGCTGGTGTGGTTTGTTTGGGCGGTTGTGAATGCCGTAATCATATTCTGGTGTGGACCAAAACAACCAGAACGGCTGCCTGTGTGAGCATTTGTTGTGATGGGAACAGGTAAACGACAGGGTGTACCTGGACTTCTCCAGAAGTCCGAGTAGTGAAAAACACGTTGACACCATCAAAATCTGAAATTCCCTGAGTAGAAGTGGCACGAGGATGAGAAATTTGCTTCTTCAGACACATTCCTGTTTGTTTGTTGTTTTCTTTTTTTTACTTGTTTTGCTTTGATTTGTGCACTATGAAACCAAACCACACTAAATAGAAAACAAACTAAAAGTTGTATTTAACTCTGATTCTAACCAAACGGACTATGGCTCGTGAAAACACCCTAAAATAGCACACACAGGAACACAAACAGGGACATTGTGACTCCCTAAACACAATCTGCCCGCTCATACACTCACATGCTCACACACTGGAGGCTATTAAATGTGCCAACACCTCATCTCCAATCTTAGACAGGGACGGACCGTCATAAGGTTCAGTTACTCTGCACACATGCACACTGAGCTCCAAACAGCGGGACGTGGCGAGGCAAAATTACCCCCAGGACACTCACACACGCTCATAAAGAAATTCTGATGCAACAATTTGCAGAAGTTACAAAGACAAGGTCAATAGATGCATTGTATTCGGGGGGTATTTGTGCCCGCAGCTAGCCAAATGACTTTGAATAGTGCGCAAGAATCTTTGGCCGGAGGTAAATTATGTGCTGTGTCACATTAGGTTCATAACACACACAGAGCACACAGCCTGATGCCACATGTGGTTTCCCCAATAATTAGACCATATAAATTACTGCGGAGGACAGCTTGGCTAAATAGCGGCAGAAAATTACTTTCCTCGGCTCGTTTGTCGGGTTACCTAGCGAAGAACATCCTTAATGCCGAGGACTGAAGAGTTTAGGGAGCTATGATTAAGGTCATAGAACACGCTATCTAGCCTGCTGATGTAAGCCATCGCTCTGATAGAGGAGGCTCATGATGGTGTTGGATGTGGAGGAATCGATATCCTGGAGAAAACATCTGGCTACCCCGGGGTCTTCAGTGCGACTTTCTCTCGCTATACTAATTGACTTGAGATAGACCCCTTCAGGAAGCGGCTCATCATTCCTCTGCTTAATGCAAGCCACCGTCTAAGAGCTTTTGGCACAACAGCTTGAAGGATCGGCCTGTTCTCCTGCTCACTTGAGGAGGAAATACTGATTACACTGAACGCGTTTCCTCTTCAATCCTGCTGCTTCCATCACCTCGGACACATAGGCTGTATTTGAAACCACACTACTAGCAGTGCGTACTGATGTGGCCAAAATGTAGTGTATAATACGCAGTATGTAAACAAAAGCAAAATCTACAATATGCCAAATGAACCCAGATGTCTTATTAATTTGGAAAAAAACTCCAGTATGTATCAGACCAGGCTACCTCACTTACTCTATCCTGCAATAAAAAGCGTTGTAGGTTATGGTCACAACAGCAACCAAAAACAGCTAATTTTTCACTTTTTGGAGTTATTTCATCACCAAATTCACTTTTTTCGGAAAATTTTTGAGATGGAAAATCAACTGTGTAGTTTTATGATATTTGATGGCAAATTGAACATTTGCTCCAATGCACAAACTGCTGCAACCTGTTCGGGTCGCTACCTAGCCAGCCGGGAAGTCACACTCACAGACCCTGCTACGAGCTGTCTGGATCTCTTTTAATTCCTTATCGATGGGTGGTTTATTTAAATAGCACAACACAAATTATAAAAGCATTTTATAAAAGCACATTATAAAAGCTGAAAAGCTCCTCGAGAGCCAGCCAGTGGTGTTCAGAGACCGGCAACAGCAGCAGGAAGTGGCGATGGAAAGGGACGGGACAGACAACATGACCCTTTTTGACATTACTCCAATATGTGAAGGGATATCAGTCCACTATTTTGTTGCTGTAACTGAGTATTTTATATTTACCGACTGGCTTACGTCACCATGATAGTGTTTAAAGGGTGGTACAAGTTTGTTTGTTTTTTTGTCCAGTACTTTAAGAGCTTGTTTAAAGGCTAAAACCTGGTCTAGCATACTGCATAAATCACTTTAATTGTTTCATACTACATACTACTTATGCAGTACATACTGCATAAGTGCTACAAATGCAGCCACAGTCTGATGCTTAACTATGACTTGATAGCATCATTGTGATGTCTCCTGCCAATATTATTCCACAGATTGTCACATGGGACATTAAAAAGTGGTCTACCTGTGCATCATAGTGACATAGTACTGAACATCCACTTGTGAGGGTACATTAATATTGGAGGATGAAAAGACCAAACAAAACATTTGGTGATGAGATGTGTGCGGAGAAATGCACCGTGACGCATTTTGGATGAGGGGGAGACATTAGTTCTGCTAATTTAAGAGATGGAGTCACAGGAAGGGAAATTAAATGAAGCTGAAAAAGTAGAGCAAAAATTAAAGCTGGGCTCAAAGCAAAAAAAGAGAAAGTGAAAGTGAAACACTCAGTCACATGACACACAGCGCTTTAGTTTTGCTGCAGATCTTAAAGTGGCCACACTGGGGATGAATGGTGTGAAGAAAATTACCCCGGTACAGGCTCACACACTGCATGCCACCCAGGAAACTAAAAAATGTAGCCGGTGATCAATCTCGGTGCCCTACTTGTTCTCTCACATTTACTGTGTGCACTGTGCTCGTTTAGGCCGACAGGACTGTACCATCGGATTGCACCAGTTTAACAAATTAACTTCTGTCTCTCTGTGAGATTTCCATATGAAAGACAGCCTAATGATTTCTCTCTGGTAGTAGGAAGAAGGCAGTTTCTCCAGCCAGCTTTATCACACGCAGCCTCTGTCGTGTTTGTTTTATCACAAGCTGTTTGCCTGAAGAGGCCTGGCTGCTTTCATTGATACAGTTTGTCAGATAAGTTTTCAGACACTGTGGCTTTGCTTTGTGTCCGATCTTGCTCTGTGCTGTTAGTGCTACTGTTAGCAGTGTCAGACGCCAGTCCAGCCTGGTTCTGCAGTGACGCAACATATAGAGTGGTGCAGGAATGACGTGTATTTGTAGGCCAACCAGGAAGTTAACATCGTTTTGGTTCCCTCGACAAAAACCCAATGGGATTTTTCCAATGGGTTTTGAATTACAATCGCTATTGTTACGCCGGGCAGACACACAGCTGCTAAACTAAACTAAAGTGTGGTTGCTAACACTCCCGGATGGTGAAGTGGAGACAGTGAAAAACCAATGATCAACCATTGACAAATTATCTGTCTATTGAAATAATAATTAGAATTGTTTTACAAAGTTTTTATTAACTATTTAACAAGGTATGATAATCATCAATTACAATTTCATTGAATTATGTTTACAGACCAATTAACCATTAATAATGTGTTACAAATATCTGGTCTATCCATGTCATGTTTACAAACAATTTGTTAAAGGTTTACTAATCATTGTGTACAAACTACGTATAGTATGCAAAATATTGTGAATAACAATAAGCTATTAACATAACATAATTTACAGCATTGTTAATAATTAGTACATATTATCAGGTTTAATTTCATAGTTTATTAACAGTAAAATAAATATAACTAACAAACTAACCAAATTCTAATTAACTTTTAATTTGCCATTTATGAATTATTGTTATTATAAAGTGTTACCAAAACCCATTCAAAAAACCCATCGACTTTGAGGCGAGAGAACCAGAAGTGCTAAAATGCAAACTTATTTCCAGGTTTTAGGTCTCATTCCTGCATTATTCCTCTATTATTGTTCCAGACCAGCCTGATCATTTCGTCATGAATTTTATCGTGACCTTTTTTTCTGCAGTCCACATTTGTATGATGCAGATTTTAGTTGACATTATTAATACTGTAAAAATGTTCAAACGTACTTCCAGCTAGATTCTGATGAATAGAGTTTGTAAGTTGGGTAATTTTAATATAATTGGTAAACTTTTTTTCTTTTCTACTTTTCTTTTCAGGAACCGTTTCAGGCTAACATGGCCAGGATTAACGATATGGTTAGGCTTTTGTTTTGTTCTTGTGTGTGTCTCGTGTCTCGTGGTGTTGCTTCTATTTCCTCTTTATGAGTTCAAATGGAAGTATTGTTGAGTCTGGTGCTTCGCCCCTGACAACCTTTACCTTTACTGCCTTCTTCCTTTTCAGAGAAGAGAATCGGCGACTTTGTCCAAAAAGGCAAACAACACCTTCAACATTGTTGGAACCACCTACGCCATCAACGTGGCTAAAGACCAAGGTTTAACAACCATTTCCAAGAGCGCCGCTGGAGCGTCGGCCAAACACTCCTACCTCCATAAAATGGATGACCCTTACACGGAGGCTAAGAAATCCTACAACCGTGTCAGCAAAGTGGACAAGATATCGCGCATCATTTTCCCAGTTCTGTTCTTCATCTTCAACTTAGGCTACTGGGCCACATATGTCAACAGAAAGCCTGCTATCATAGAGGGAAGCAATTTAAACTGAATTTGACCAAATGCTAGGCTTGATCTGGAGGTAGACAGGTTTGCAGGAGGCCAAGTCCATTACATCTTATTGTGTGTGTGAGTGTGTGTGTGTGTGTGTGTGCGAGCGTGTTTCGTGTGTCTGTTTTTTCTGAAGAGTTTGATATGTTGCACGTCTGTATAGATGGAAGGCAAATTTTAACATACAGTAGATTCACATGTAGTAGTGGACCCTGGAGGGAGCACATTCTCACCTCAGACTGTGTTTGTGTAGCATTTCTTTTCTCCCTCAGTCCCCACTTAGCTCTGGCCCTGTCCCCCTGTTGTGAGTAACCAAGTGTCCCTTTGCTGTATCCTGATTGCTTGCCGTTTTTGTAGACTAGTCAAATCGTGTTTTCAATATGTTTTGACATGTTTGCGCTTTGCTTATAATAAGTTAGAGCAAGCATGCGTTCGAAGTTTTCATAGTAGCTCATTACCGACGATAAGGTTTTGACACATCCATCGAGTTAATAACATGCATGTACGTACGCAGACACATGGGTGATGCATCAGAAAGCGCCAGAGCGCCCCATTTGCCGGGGGGCGAAGAGGGGGCAGTCTGTATGGTTCCATAGGAACGTCATAAATAATCGTCAGTGTCTGGCCTTCAGCTCGTCGCTGATTCTCAACAGACCCGATGCAGTATCACCTTGAATTGCTACCGCGTCCCGTGAGGCTGCCCGTACATTTTCTAGTCCAGTGGCTCTTATTGTTTTAACTGGCTGAGTACGCTCAACGACAGAGAAGCTATGTGCCTTGGTGAATACACACATCATAAAGAAAAAAAAAAAAAAAAAAAAAAAAAAAACGGCTTTGTCACGCTCACATTTGCATTTGCAGCACACATATGCACAATGGTCTGTGTGTACATTACATGCAAACATACACTGGTGTCCACAGGCTCCGTGCACTGCAGTGTGTGACCCACCCATGGCCCACGGTCATGGCCGCTGAGTGTATAATTGCCCATTAGTGTGGAAGGTTAACAGACCTCTGCCTGTGACAAGACAAAGCGAAGAGATTAAAGGATCCAGCGTAGTCCACAACAATTATCATGTGCATTTATGTTCTGGCTCACGGTGCGGCGTCTCCACGAGCCGAGCAGTCATCCAGTAACAAACTACCACCATTACCTCAGACTGAATTCTAAATCGCAGTTTATTATACATTTTCCATGGAAATGCAAATAACATTAGATGTTTTATACATTAAATCCCACCAGACACTCTCTTTCTTTAAGTATACTGTGGGCAGGCACTCCGGTGCCTGTATTTCTTTGTTTTTCTTTGCATCTCTGTCTCCATTCTGATTTTTCTGCATTTCTGCCTTTTCATAAAGCAAGATTTTTAATTCATGTTGTATTTTTGCCCTTTTATACTTGATTGTGTAAAGTATATTGGTGTTGATTTGATTGTCTACATATGCTGTACTGTTTTTGTGTTTTGAAGTAGACAACAAAAGGCCAATATGTCACAGTCATGCAGTATTTCGAAACAAATTTCGGAGACGCTATCATCACTGGAGACCAGTGTGCTGGGAAATGCTGTGAGACTGGTCCGCCCAATTAAATTGTACAATAAAATAATAACCAAAATGTAATTGTTGAGCAAACAAACAGTCAAATTGATTGTTTTTCATCAAGAGATGGTTAAATCAGATTTGTCTCCAGCTGTGGCAGCTGTCTCCAACTTTTGTTTTTCTGTTTGTTAAGTGACATCTGTATTTTTTGTTTTGTGTTGAATTTGGTACGTGTTTATACAGATGTTATATGATTCTAAAGCAATTTCTGTTGCTTTCCTGTCGGATGCAGTCTGGATATTTTGAGCTGTCTTAACCATAGACTCTTTGACGACCACTGCGTCCAGTGGATTCAAACTGTAACCTTCAGTGGTAAGAGAATGAGTGAACTGTGTTGTGGCCTCTTTTAAAAAGGCGTGTTAATAACACAAACCATGTGCAATGTATCAGTCATAGGTTAATGCATGACAATCTGTACACATATATGTCTGCAACCTCCAATAATGGTGTTTGTCACACTGAAATAGGGCTTAGTATCAGTGTTTCTGTAGTCCATCCCAGTTAGTCATCAATTACCTACTCGTAACCTCAGCAACATCTGCATAAACACACTTAAACTCCAATAATTTGTGCATACTGATGTGATGCTAATAATCTACAGCTGGCACGGAGTTCTGAAAGTGTTTTTACCCTCATTTGGTAGCACGCAGATTGTAAGTTTAATTCAGTGTACTAACACACATGCACCAAGCTGGCTCTACATCCATTTCAATTACAAACATTAAAATACAAAGCATTGAAAGTATGGAGATGCATGACCACGCAAACTGCAATTCTTGATTTCGCTCCCATAATTTTTCTGTTTTGTGGTTCATTATTCTTAACAAACTGAACAACAGATCAGATATTTCTTATTCATTTCATTAGGATAAAATGTTGTGGTGGGTGGTATCAGTCGCACCTTCTCCACTCTCGCAGTAACGTCAAATTCTTTGACATCGTAGAGGATCTTTGAATCATAACATCTAATCAAAACACGGTAAAACTCTTATGCAGACCATAGAGGACATATTGTTCATCTACAGACTTGCAACACAAATGGAACAGTATGAATATCTCCTGGTAAACCATTTGCTTAGTCAATCAATGACAAGACATGACATAATAACTCATGACACTAAAGATGAGATTTGTCAGGAGCTCATTAATTTTTATAGCCCCAATGAGTCCCATCAGCTTCATAATGACAAACCAGGTGAACGTGTCCCTGTTTAATAGCATATTTTAAGACTCAACAACTCTCAGACACAATGCTGCCAACACAGTATGGCTTTTTGAATCAAATGTATTTCCTGATATGGCGAGGACTGCTGTGAGGCGCCAGGTCTCCCTTTCAGACTTGAATTTTATCATTTTGTCTGAAAACAAATGGATTCATGTCTCAGACAAACATCAACTGAGGGTGTTTAAAGCCGGCTGGCTGCTGCTACGTCAGGATCTGATGACACAGAGCGTTAATGTTTATGTATGATTCTCTGAGAAATGTGATCGAGGTACTGTGAGTAAGTAGTTATGATAAACAGCAGCCGCTGAATATTTGATCTGCCTTTGCGAGATAACTTGCCTTCTCTGACAAGTGACAAACTTCTCAGTCATAAATATCACCAGTAGGCCCAAGCAGCTGTAGCAAGATGACATGATCAGTATCTTGTGGGATGTGGGGACCACAGAGACATTCATATGGCTATTTCATGTGTTAGGACTGTCAGTGGGTGTAAAGGAATCCAACTTACTTCCATCTACATTGTATATAGTATAACATATATAATATATTGAAGATTTGATGATAGGATATCAATGTCCCACATAAAAATTATAACCAAATATAGATAGAAAGGAAAAAAGGTGAGTACATCTTTCAGAAGAAGTGATTTTTTTTTTTTACTGCTGTATCTGCTGAAAAATGATCAAAAATGGTTTACCAGGAGATTTGTTCAGCGTTTGGTCTGTTTCATTTGTGATGTTACTCTTGAATCATCACACTGTATATAAATACTGAAGTCTCTGCATCAGATGACCACTTTGACACATTCATGTGTCATCATTTGTCTAAGGGCTGGCCGACAATATAAGATTTTTCAAATCTTAAAAGATGTTGAAAATGTGACACACGACAACGTATTATGTTAAATTACACTGTTTTGTTTTTATAGTGTTTGGGAAGCAACGATTTGGCCAAAACAGCAAACCACATACTGACAGATTCCCTTCATGACCAACTACACTAAACAAAAAACATGGCGGACGACAGGAAGACTTAACGATGTTAAGTCTATGTTGTGCTGAAAATTCCCAAAGGAAGGATGGATGAAGTCATGGAGACACGTTAAAGAAACACAAATCAACAAGTTCTCCATTTCTGAACACCATCTTACTGCTACTTTAGGCTTCACGTTTTGCGTTAGTTCATGGATTAGCTGCGGCCGCAGCGACTACGGCGTTGGTTGGTCAGCTTGGTTCCAAAGTGGCTTCCCGACGTGATCGCGTCATCGGTTGTATTTTGGGTTCACCACACACAAGAGGATATACGATCGTAAACATTGAACATGTTTAATATTTAAAATATGTGGAAAGATAATCTTTAGAACCATCAAAAAATCTGGGATTTGCTGATGATCGTCAGGAGGGGGAATCGGGTCCAAAATCATCTTGATTCTCATGTAGTGTGTATCTGCAGGATTATCTTTTTATTCCATTTCATACCGTGTGTCCGTGGGTTGCAAAACAGGTGGAAAAACACTTCCAGAGCCACACAAACACAACCTCTGCCCTCCGCAGGTGAACTACAGTAGAATCTCTGCCATCCGAACTGCTCAGACCGATAACTGAATGACCACAGCAAACAAAACATGCAATATAACAAATAAAATACAACAAATAAAAATAAGAGACGACTGATCGACTTGAAAAGAGGGAAATAATAAAACAGTGTTTTGAAGAGTTTGCATGTACAACTACATATTAGGTCAAGAGTTTGTGGTATATCAGGTTGATATCTGAAGGGTTTTGATACAGGACTCTACTGTATTGTTGCCATTTAGGTTTGCTTCTGATTTTGTTACTCATGTGGTGAATCCTTTCCTCATAGGGCCAGAGTTAACTTCAGCAGAAACATGTCATCCTATAATAAGATACAGTATATTAAGAGTATATTACTATATGAATCTATTTATGCTATTCAGTGCAGCATTAAATATTATGTTTTATACGACATAACCATGCAAATCTCTTGATGGGTAGAAAGCCGTAGACAAATAGATTAACTGAACAAATTATTATAAACTAAATGGCAACAATTCTAATTGCTCAGAATAGTGTTACCAAGTTGTGAATTTGTAGATATTGTGAAATCAATTCCAATATAGTTTTTGTGAATATTGATAATGTCACGTCATTTATTTTTTACACCCGATAGGTACCGCTGTCTTTCATTGAGCTCTGTAACACTACGTGTTATGGTATTATAGTAGAGATAATATTCATCAAGCAACAAGATCCGTACCTTGTGTGCACTTTTTCAAACCTAACTGTGAATTAGCAGCTGTCTGCAAGCAGAGTTGTACACGCTGTGTTCTCTCTCCAGCAATTTCACTGCATGTCCCAAGCATTGAGCGATCAAAGACTTCCTCCACAAAGACAGCTCCGGGAACATAGTGGACTTTGTGTTTTTGTTGGGAAGTTGCTCTCTATATGCTCAGTGACTGGACTCTGTATGTCGCCCTCTCGTTCATGTTCTTAACTGTATGAGATGTAGCAAATGGAAATGGGGATTAAAAAGGACGTTGTATTTTGTCTTGGAGTTATGAGACCCTTCTTGGTCACGTTCGAGCCTCAAGGGTGCAGATTTTCAACATGTGGACTCACCCGATGTTCCTTTAGAGGCTCATTTGTATTTTTGTCTGATTCTTTGCGGCTGTGCATGCGAGTCGTTTTGTTTGTGGTGTTTAGAACTGTGATTTGTTAGGGATAAATATCACGTAGTACATTGTCATGAGGGGTGGGAGTAACAAAAATTCACCGATGAAAATTGAGGTGATGAAACTGGATGTGAATTGAAAAATGGAGTGATAAACCATCAAGGGATTTGATTAATTTAAAGCTGATTTGACCACTGCAGTCGTGATATGATGAAAACAGAGCCATTTTTCATCATTTTCACCATCTTACATCATCAGTCATAACACCAAGTTGCCATTAATCATTTAATGAAAGGGGCCTCGAGGGTTGAAGTAAAAAAAATAAATAAATAACTGAAGAATAACTGAATTGATGAAAATGCATATTGATTAGGAATGGCAGTGATGAAAATGTATGTCAATTGTAAAATTGAGTGATTTGTGAATGATTTGATAAACTTGATTTTATTTGAAACATCGTTGATCTGATAATCAACAACTGTTCATCATTCACACTTTATCATTTACAGCACACAATTTTGTTACTTCACCCAAAATGTTAATGAAAAACCACACAAGTCGAGTGTTATTCATCCCTGAGACCACTTTCCTTAAATGATAAATGGCAGTTTTGTGTTATGAGTGATGAATGTAGGAAAGGTGAAAATTATGAAACATGACTCAGTTTTCATCATATCGTGACGGTTTTAGTCAAATCAGCTTTAAGTTAAACAAACCACTTGATGATTTATCACTCCATTTTTCATTTCACACATTTTTACGGCTCCATTTTTCAATTCACATGCATTTTCATCACCTCGTCTCCATTTTTATCAATCCATTTTTGGTACCTCCACCCCTCATACATTGTGAGGACATCCTACAGGAAGCAAAACATGTTGCACACATTCACATCACAGCAATTTAAATGTTTCTGTGAAGTTTGGCAACATATGCAACTCCTAATATCTCAGACTATGGTACATTACACAAAAGAATGGCAAAACAGAGAAGGCTCAACAGATAGCTCAACATTTAGTAAGCTCCCTTATAAAATTAATTTTTTTCTTTTTTATTTTATTTTTTTTTTTTTAAAAAAAATTTTTTTTCCAAATGCTAATATTTTTAACCCAAAGGTATTTTAAGGGTCAGTAACAAACTGAGTTGAAAACTGCTGGTAGGAACACGGTATAAAGCAGGAATACTGTAGTTAGTTGGCGAGTAATATTTTTCTCTGGCAGAGCCTAACGTGAACGTGTTTTAAGGCTGCGCTGGTGAACTTTGGCCAGAAGGTGCTCCAGCAATTCACCCATTTGACTTCATTAATTATTTAGCACTACAAGTAAGAACTGCAAATCCTCAAAGCCCTTCTCTGTGAGAAAGCTGCCAAAAAAATCCCAACAAGCTTTGGTTTTTATAGCATGAATAATATCAGTAATATCACTGTCTAAACCTGAGATTTACGGAGATCAAAGAATCATAAAAGATGAAGTCTGTGTGGAGCGCTGAACAAAGTGGAGGGTTTTCAGTGTACACACTGAGTGTTTCCAATAAACAAGGCTGCTGTCTGCAGACTTTGAAGGTTACTGTTGCTGTCTGGCTCCGGTCCAGTCTTCACTGCCCTGTAGGTGCCTTAGACTAACTGCATAGGAACGCTATTATGTTTGAAGCCAAAGAGGCACCTCATTTTTCTCAGCACGCCGAGGAAAATGAGCTTTCTAAAGCCCCCCACATGGACTTATAAGGTTGTTTGCTTTCTTATGCTTACCATGATAAATGAAACAATCCATTATACGTTTAGTGGCTGTTGTTGGTACCAGCTCAAGGACCGTATAGTGCTTTGTGTTTGTGAGTTGCACCACTGTTGTGCTCGTCTCCCCGATCTCAAACAAAGAAACAGTCCACACATTTGAGAATTTGATCACAATAAAGGCTAAAGACATCCTGCACACACTCATTTTTTAATGAATGCGGCGGCTGTACGCTACTGAGATAATAGCTCTATTTGCATAACATGCAGGATAGAGTGAGAAATCTTACAAATACAAATCACTGAATTATTGTTCAGCTGGTAGCAGATGGTAATTTAGATGTATTCATATCAGGAAAGGCGATAACAGAAACATACACATAGGAGTGAAGGATATTGTGAGAGGCAGTGTCACAAAAATAATTAGTGTTATTAAAATAGAGTCTGTGTATGTGAAAGAAACAAATAAACCACAAAACACATGAGATATCATGTCCACAGTGACATATATTAAGCAGCAACCTGACGTCACAAGATGCGCAAATGCCATGTTAAGAGTTATGTTAGTCATTCTTGCAGGAGAAAAGTACAATACAAGTGCATGATTTGTACAAACTGATGACCTCAGTTTCTATGGTGAGCCAATGGATACTAACACTAAACATGCAAATAGGGCTAATGTTTCTCCCCGTGACATGAAGTCAGTACTGTGAAGAAAAGAATTCATCCGTGATCCTCCCATTGATCTGAAAACCAGCATGAGAAGGAAGAAGGAAGTTATCTGATTCCACTGACTTATGAGGGCGATGCGGGGCAATCCTGTCAGACATAAAAAGATGCTTCCCCTTTGTTTCCAACCTCTGTTAGCAGTCGTTTTAAAAGTGTCCACCTTTCTATTACTGAGCTTTATGTGCGGGGCTGCTGACAAACTGTTTCCATCCTTTTTTGTTGCTGTTCTCTGCAGTGAATAAAGATAAAGTGCTTTCACGTGTCGGTTAGTGTGACTGAGTGTTCGGTGAAATACACGACAGATTTAAGTTAATGAAAGACATTACAGAGAATGCTGCAGCCCAAAGACATCTCCAGTAATTGTTTGGTCTGCCGGAAGCGACTCAGGGGAGTCTTCAATCTCACAGACATGCAGTTCTGCGCAGGGGGTGACACCATTACGCTGCAGCCAGCTGCGGGGCACTTGATGTAGTTCAAAGGTGTACAGGCACATCTTAACATTTCAGTCAGACGACTCCGGATGGAACAGATTTATATATGAATGCAGACCGTACAAGGTTGATATTCTGTGTGCAAGCACCGGCCTTGTTTCCTGCACCAAATTCAGCACAGCCTGTTTCACATTTCCTTGTCAAGAGCGCCGCCATGTTGCTGTACTTTAGCCTGTGACGACACAAGGTTGGTTGGCTCGGCTGAGATGCACTGATAAAATGATAGAGACGGTGAAAGACAGAGACTGAGGAGACACCATGGAGGTATAAAGAGAACTGGATACAGCATTCATTCCTATGAAAGTTGCTTAGTGGCACATCATGCCAAAAGTACCCGGATCTTCCAACGATCTTCTGCATCTATTGGGCCCATCGGACATGTGCAGTAGCATCCGTTCGGTCACATGACTCAGTCACAGGGTCCAAATGTCGCGCCGCCATCACGGCTTGCACTGTCGTCACGGTCTGGGTCTCATTCACATGAACGGTGGAAGGGAAATAACTCTGGATTCAGCTATTAGTACATTTTATAACTTTTAGGATGTAATGTGTAATGAGTGTTCGTATTGGAGAGTTGATTTACCTCAAAAAAATGATACGTTGAGTTACAGACATCTCTTTTCCAATGTAAGTCTATGGGGAAAAGTTTGTTTGAGCCCAATGGCATCACGTGATGGACACGGAAGTACTGTCGTTTGGCCACTACGAAAAATGGGATCACACAGGACAGAAGAAAACAAAAGAGGACTCTATTGTGTTGCTCCTGGATGTAAAGATGAGTTTTACAATAAAACAAAGCTACCAGCAAGTTACGTGAACAAACGCTATAATGTGAGCTTCAGAATAAAGTAGTGCTTTCAAAGTTTATTTCCTTGTCTTTGAACAGTGTGATTGGGACAGCAGAGGTGGAGAGACAGGCGATCAGAGAGGGGAGAGGACGGGAGATGGACAGACAGTCAACTGCAGCTGTCTCAATGCCTGTCGGTGGGCTCTTTCAGTGCTACTAGCCAGCACTGCAGTAACATTACCTGCAGTAACATTACTCTATTACTCTCTATTTCAGTGGTAGTTTATGAAATGGGCCGTTTTCGCCTTGGTTTTAACATTGTAAAACTAATCTTTATATCCAGGAACAAGACAATAGTGTCCACTCTTCTGTTTTCTTCTGTCTCTTCAGTCTCTACCTGTAACTCAACCGAGCCAACCAACCTCATGACATCACGTTAGAATACTGCAACATAGCAGTGCTCTTGCCAAGAAAGATGAAACAAACCTTTTATTTTTTCTTTTAAATGCTGTCATTTGTCATGCTTGTTATATAATTGTTCATTAGAATGGAAATCCATTTCGTAAACCAACTTGACTTGGCTGACTGATTCACTTCCACTTTAACCCAGCTGATATGCAGCAACAGGCAAATATTATCTGTGCAGCAAATATTTAAAACATATTAAACTCACAAAAAAAAGGCAACTCTTGGAGCAGACAATCTACTGAAGTAGACAATCTACAGTCTCTGCTTATGTAATGCTATGCAGCGCTGTTAACCAGCATATGACACTAACTATGTGGAAATGAGTTTAAGTTGGCAATAAGTGCAGCTGAGTGTAGCAGCAGCATAAACTGTAGGAAAAAAAGCTCAGTACTTTGGACATAATTATGACCCATTACTTTCAGCTGCAATATTTATCTAATGCTGAGCTGATTGTGATGTCTGTGGAGGAAATGGGAATGTGACGGCCTACCTCGTGTGACACAACAGCCTTGAGTTTACTATAGAGCCAATATTATGAGGAGATAATTGTGGGAATTAACTGTGCACAACAGTCACATTTACTTCCCAAAAGCCAAAAGGCTTATATTATTACCCTCTACTAGAGACTCTTCCTAGTGAGCCACAAGCAAAGCCCCAAAACAACAACAACTAGCGAGGAAGAAAATAGCCTCAGTTCAGGTCATAATTGCCCCTTTTCCAGGATAAACATAGGTGTAATTGATCAAATTAATTATGGTCCCATTCTATTTAGTGTGTCACAGCTATTCCAGTAAGCCAGCATGCACAATACCAGGGCCCTGGCCCAACTAAATGGATCAGGGAGTTTACCCTGCAATGACATGATGGCTGCTGTCAAAAGGGCCTATACATCTAGCATCAGTCAGAGTCCTAGTGAATTATCTTAACCAGTTTTCCTAGGATACGATGAAAAACGTCATGAGGTCAAGGAAAGATGAAGTGAAGAAGCATTCTCAAGGATTTAGGAAAAGACAACTGTGGTGTTAAGAGTATCCAACTACATTTTCACTGTAAGCTTCATAATTATGATGTGACGGCGGCGGGTGTTATTGACGTCCGCCGTGGTGAAACTACAATGTTCTGAAGATGGACTACAAAAGACACAGCTTTCCCTGTGCAGTCTTAAATAGCTCTTTCAGTGACAAGCGGACATACTGTGAGTCCTTCTGCTGCTGGAACACTTTAACATACGTGGAAAAATATTATATATTTAATAATAATCTACAGCAGGGGTGGGCAATTATTTTTCCTGGGGGGCCACATGAGAAACCAAGATTGTTGCAGGGGGCCAAACAAATTCTGTCAGATGTAACCTCCATTTTATCACTAGATTAAATTGTAGAAAACATACTGTGAACTTATTTTTCAGCATTTATTATACTGAAAATCACTTTTAACACAACATTTAACTTAACATTAACTCTTACTGTGCATTTCCTTCTGCTGTTGCATGCAGCTCTGTGAAAAGTCCTCGCTGCTTTAATAACTTAGCTAGCAGCCCCTCAGCTGTCCTCACCTTCACATTTCCAGATAGATTTTTGCATTTTTCTGCATGTTTGTCTCAAAATGACGACTCAAGATGTATTCTTTGAATACAGCCACATGTTGGTTGCAGACTACGCACACAGCTTTACCGCCAACCTCCACAATAAAATACTCAGCAGTCCATGACTTTCCACCTCAGCAGGTGAAGCTACTTCAAACATCACTCACATCAATTCACATGAATGTCAAGTGTGGCAGAAAGACACACACTAACAATACACAAACATTTCAAAATCCAAGCCATTTTCTTGACTGTTTTAGCTTCGTAAGTAAAATTGTGTGGTGTGTCTGACACCTCCAGATTTACAGGCTACCACAAAGTTATTTTTCAGTCATGATGAAGGAGTAGAGCCATTAAATGTAAATCCCCCCCTCCTTTTCGGATGTAATATTTATTTATGTTGATTATTTGTTTGCTATATGTTGACTGTTCCTTTTATTTGCTATATTTGTTTTGTTTTTTTACTTTTTTGTTAATCACTCAAAATAAATAAATAGAAATAAAGTGAAACAAAATGGTTTTTCACACATATTTATCAACATTAATCCCAACTGCTATATGACCATATGAAAATATTATACAAGATAAGTTAAATATATTGTTTGTTTTCATGAATAGCCAAATTGTCAGTTAGATCTTGTGGCCGTAATGAATTGTAGGGCGGTATTATCTCCTTTCCTTTGTTGAAGAATGGTCCAGTGTATCCTAGGCTAAAGGGGATAATAAAGGACGCACTGAAGCACCTTTCCTCAGCATTTAGAGGATTCAAACAGCTCTTATCACGGGTGCTGGGAACCTTTCTAAGTAAAAAAACTTTTCAACCTCAACCTTGGGGTCAAACAGCCTATGAAATAGCATGAAAGCATCATAATGCACTTGTCACACATCTCCAAAAGAAAAATAAACTACTAGAACTAGTAAATAAAACATACAACAAATGCAAATTCTCCACACAGGTAAATGAAATTAGCCAAGAAAGTGACCACAAATGCCTCTACAGCCATTTTGTCAAACAAACACAACAAATACAAGACAACGATAGTTAACTTTTGTTAGTGTGAGCACCAGATAGCTTGACTTACCTAGCTTGTTCAGGTAGACCCAGGTGAAGGAGAAGTGAAGAAGAGCCACTGTGGTCCCAGGCTGAAGACAGCAGGACAGGAAAAGTCCACCTCCAGCTTCAACATTGTGTTTGAGGCCAAAAGGCGACAGATGAATCATGTTGACGTGGTCTGAAGTCCAGCTAGGGGTGCAGGAGCAGTGCTGGAAGCACAGGTGATGCTAATAAATTAATGTGGGCCAAGCCATGACTAATGGCTAATCATTATTATTTACACCTGTTATTTTACAATAGGCCTACTTTTGTGTTATATTTAAAGGGAAATATTTTCCTTTTTATTCCATTACATTTTATCCAGTAGTTGCAGAAGCCTAACAAATTAACTGTCTCTTTATCTCAGAACAGCTACAAAAGTTGTGCATTTTACTATTCCTTTTAAATGAATAATTAAATAAATAAATGACTAAATAAATAAATATTTCATTAAATTTTGCAAAAATAATAAAAAAAATAAATGTAGCCATTAATTAATTGATAACATGTGACATAAATAGAAATTAATGTTTTAATTTGCTTCTTATTTATTTATCTTTGTATTAATTGCTTTATTGATCTTGATCTTCTGTTTGATTTTCCCTTTTATCTATTTATATATATAATTATTAATATAAAAATGTATTAATTTATGTTTTCATTTTTTTATTTATTCATTTATTTTACATTTATTTTTTGTTTTGTTTTATTTACTATTTATTTATTTATGCATGGTTTTCCCTTTGCGTTTCACCCCTTATTTATTTCCCCAGATTTATTTATTTCTCAATTCTTTACTTTATGTATTACTTTACACATTTCTTTTTACCATTATTTTGTGCATTTCTCCCCCATAATGCAAATGAGGGGCTGTCACTCAGGTTCCGTCCTCCCTATAACACAACTGTCAAAAATCCTAATTTATATTCATAACTGTCTAATCATCTAATTGTCTCATTGGAATAATATGACAATCTGATCCATCCACCCCACCCTCAAACACCAGCCATTACATGAAATGTT
This sequence comes from Pterois miles, assembly GCA_947000775.1. NCBI lineage: Eukaryota > Metazoa > Chordata > Actinopteri > Perciformes > Scorpaenidae > Pterois > Pterois miles. Next base: position 13,802,370 of record CAMQGK010000052.1, on the reverse strand, counting down.
TAATGTTGCTCTTATTATCCTACAAAATTGTTTTTAATGTTTCCAGTCAAGGTACAACTGTAGATATTATTATTAAAGATGCTCCGAGATTTACAGTGGCTAAATTTCATCTCTATGCAAAACAATTTTGGTGTAAAATACATCGAAACTAAGCCAACCATGTAATGTAACTGTAGTACAAATGTATACAGTATATAGGCTATGTAGGGTATAATTATCATGACCACAGGCTCTAAATAAGCATGTTAAATCAAAGTAGTCAGGTAGTTTTGAGATGCTTTAGAAATGCATGTGGAGGGTTTTAATTAGAGACACCACAGGTACTGCATCCTCATGGACTGACATTTAATGAGTCAATCATTTCCAGTCTGTCCTTCAACATCTTTCACCTTCTAAAAGCCTGACCTTTCCTCCCGCTGATGTCTCTGTCAACCACATTATTATCTTTAATCACAGCCATGTAGCATATAAATGCATTCCCTCGCCATCTTCCAGCGTTTGGACGAGTTTTTCATCAGCGTCAACCCCCTACTTTCCGCTGTTCAGTTTCAAGCATACAGGTGAACTTTTACTAATTGTCCCATTGGAATACAGCTCACATTTGTATGCATTATGAGCGTAATGCACAGCACGACTTGACATTATTCTTTCAGCCACTTGTCATTTAGACTAGTGAAATAACCTTTTACTTATCCAGAGGAATAATGTGTCTGTATGTGCGGATTATAGTATTCCTTTAGTGCTCCCCCAGTTTGTATAAAACACAAGTAACACTTCAGAAACAAGTTACTTTTTACATGTAATCATGGGGTTATTATTGGGACTAAAAATAATTACCCATTAAAATAGAAATAACAGCAATAGACTAATTATCTAAGAATTGCAACTGAAAATTATCCTGCATATTAACATACTATGTAACATGTACAATGAGCTAACTACAGTACAGTAATATTACAGTTTGTACAACAGGTCAGTATAACAGTTAAAGGTGCAGTGTGTAGGATCTGTACCATTTAGTGGTGAGGTTGCAGATTGCAACCAACTGAGACCTTATTGAGCTTCTCTCATGAGTTACGATGAAAACGTGAAAACATGAAAACGTGAATAGCCCCTACCTGGAGTCAGTGTTTGGTTTGTACTGTAGAAACATGGCGGCCGTCTCCATCTCTGTATGTTGATGTGAATGATTTATTTTAAGGTAATGACAACACAGTAATTCGTAATTTTAGGTGATAATATTCTAAAGAAAACATACTGCCGTTCTGCCAATCGAGCTCCTTAATGGTACACACTGTTCCTTTAAAGTCATTGTCAAGTCTTCTGTATGTATTATGTCCTTTTCCATGAAAGTGTTGTCACATACACACAATATGTGAGGCACAGCTAGACTATCCAGCATGTGTTTACTCTGATTTTTTTCCCCCCTAGGGCCCCTCTGCGTTGATGACACCTTGTTCGCTGAACCTCGGCTCCACTCAGCGGTTTTCACTGAACAAGATACTGCTGGCCCCAGGTGTATGCTGCTTTTCAGCGATTAGTTCAGGTACTGGAACTCTGCAGACAGACACTTTGCCTGAAGGGTTTGTCGGGACAGGGTTTTGTGGCTTTGTTGTTAATTAGGTTGCTTGTTTGTTTACTAGTGGAAAATAATGCTTCATTTCACATTTCGAGAGCTCTCAATCTACAATAATGTATTTTGCAAAAGGAATGAATATTAATCAAATCTATCAAATTGCCTTATAGGTTCACTCAACACTGACATAAACTATTAGTGTGCTGTGCCCCCTAGTGGTTTAAGAGGTGCACAATGGACAAGGTGTCTCCGCTTCCTCCCATTGTGCAGAAGTGAAGCCAGAATATCCCAGATACAGGAGCTGCCATCTTGAGATTTTGACATCATTTGGAGCCAGAGTCTGTGACTCAGACTGTTAGATGAAATGACAGATGCACAGTAGTGATCGGTTGGTGGAGTCGCAGTATCATGGTCACCCACTCAAACCAATCGGTATGTGAGCAGGGTCGCAGCTTGTCAGCGAGCGAGACTCACAACTGCCAATCATGACGTCTCATCCCTTTAAAATGAACACTGGAACTTGAATATACATGAGAGAGCTACCAAAAATGACAAAAATTTGTTTGACGTGTACTTTGACTTTTTAGTTTGGCCTATGTCCCATCAACTAACATGGAGGGGGCAGGATTTATGACCTATACTGCAGCCAGCCACCAGGGGGCAATCAAGATGTTTTGGCTTCACTTTTGGGGAGCTGTCATGTCGTCCATCCTTACATATAATCTATGGTAATTAAGTACAACATCTGGTAATCCAAAAGTTTGTAAGTCAAATCCCAATATAAAAGTTGTTAAATCAAACAGAAAATGGCTGACTTTGTGGAGGAGCAGCAAACTGTGGAGGCTCTGAATCTGAGCTGGGATTTTTTTTGTCACGTCATTGCCATGTCTCTATTCATTGAACACTTGGCTTCAAGGAAAGCTGCCAAACTAATCATCATTAAAAGAAACTTCTAATTGCTCTAATCGTTTTCTCTCAAATTAATGTGTTTGATTGTTTGTCATTTTATCTGCCCGGGAATAGAATACTTCATAATCTTTAATGATTTCTCAAGCATACTAGAGCTGACTGCCTGGTCCAAACATTACAATGAGGCTATTCATCTGCCAAATCAGTTCTGACGCTGCACCCTGCTGTTGAGACAAGCAAAGACCCCATGGCTTCTGAATGACTAACAAATGGGTTTGGAAACAAATGTGTTATGACCCAATGAAAACTTGACATGAAGAAAAGTTTACTTGCATACTTGGCTGCCTTCAATGGGGAGGACACACTGCTGGATACACATATGGGTGGTTGAACCATAGACTATAATAAGTGGACATAGTCACAGTGATGTCACCAACTGGTTTGTGGACTGCCATTTTGAAGCCTTGAGTTTGGTTTCTGGCTGTCACCATCTAGGTTTTTTGCAACCAGTGACACGAGAAGGTGGAGCTAAGTCAAAGCAAATGGTGAATAAGATATTTTTAGGTGACCAGGGTGAATATAAAGTTTCATGAATTGAAAACACCCAGACCAGACAATGCTGTAGTAGTGAGCTCACACACTACTCACACAAGGTAGCTACGTCCAAAAGCATCCCCTGCTTTATGGTCAATTTGACTCTGAATGGGACCATAATTTACTAAATGAACATCATGCTATATTGTAGAAGACTTTAAACTAGCAATTGAGACCATAAAATCAAGTTTACAATGTTTACTGAGGTAATAAATCAAGTGAGAGGTAGGTTTATTTTCTCATAGCCTTCTTTACAATCAGACTTCTTTTTGCAACCTGATGAGTTGCCCCCTGCTGGCTATTAGAAAGAATGCAAGATTAAATTACTTCTGCATTGGCTTCACATTTCAGACCCGGAGAAAGACAAACCATTTAGTTGGACATCGGTGTAATATCACATTATTGTAGATGCAATGTCACAGCTACAGATGACTTTACCAGTGTACGATGAGCTCTACATTTCTGAAACACAGGACAGACATAACAAGACTGAGAGATGTGACTTGCCTCTACTGAAACCTCTGCTATTATTTAACATTTTCTCAACAAATGTACTGTACTTTAATATCACTGAGTTATAACAGATCCAGTCATAGCTGTATTGCTGAATATATAAATGAGTATATCATCTGTCTCCACTCAGCGTGACTGTATCTCCAGGAGTTTAATTGTAAATTCCACCCATGATTTCCATCTTATGTTATGCCATCGAATAGCGAGTCAAGACTGACTGTGTTGCCGTGTTTCAGTAGCTGTTGACTGCCGTGGTACATTAGACTAGCTGTGGAGTGGAAAGCTCTGATGCCCTGCAGTCAGTGTGTGGGGCCCTCATGGAGTAACTACTCAACATCTGTACTTGTCCTTGGGAAGATAACCCAGTATGAACAGTCGAAATGGAGAGGCAGAAGAGACAATTTTATAGAGGGGATGAGAGAAAATGAAATACAGCATATTGTGGGTAATAAGAAAATGGACTGGCCTTGAATTTTAATATTTCCAGCTACTTGTGCAGCTTATTGGACTGGCTGGAGGATTAGATTGCACTAAGATGAATTACATTAACATATAACTCAGAGAAATTCTTCTTTTCTCACACTGGAGATTGATCTTTTTGCTGGTTTTTGTGGCGTTCTCTGCATTGCATTTGTTGAGCAGATAATAATGTGGTTCAGTGAGCTATGCACGAATTTTGATGGTGCCAACCTCTTTCGGTTTGGGTTTTATCGTCTGTGTGCCCAAAGTCAGCCCACATCATATCTCCTGAGATGATACCCTGACACACTTACACATTCAACTCCCTTCCTCAAAGCCCCCCTCCCCCGTACCTCCCCCAGGAGATGCATGGATGAGCAGGCTTATTCTCCTTGTGGGGTGTTCCCCATGCATGACTGATGTTTAGATTTATATCCTTGACTGATTCCTGCTCTGCAGTGAGTAGAGGAGTGGGCCTATCAGAGCACAGCCGCCCCCTCAGGAGGCCATTGATTTTTGCACTATTCTGACAAACATAAACCTTCTAGACCCACAAAATACTTTATTTGTTGTCCATTTAGATACCATCTCCTCGGGCCAAGCTGTCCACATCTGCTTTTTAAAAATAGCTCTGTTTTTTTCACCTGTGTCAGCAAAATAGTCTGCTGGTATTTATTGTTAATGATATACACTTAGTAATTGTTGTTTTTTTTAAGAATATAATATGTGAATGATATAAATATAAATACAAATCTGACTGATCCCAATTAGGGCTGTCAATCGATTAGAATATTTAATCACAATTAATCCCATGATGATCCAGAGTTCATCACAATTATTGCAATTTGAGTGCACATTTTTTATCAATTCAAATGTACCTTAAAATGAAATTTGTCAAGTATTTAATACTCTTATCAACATGGAGTGGGAAAAATATATTAGTTTGTGCAAATGCATGTATATATTTATTAGTGGAAATCAATTAACAACACAAAACAATGACAAATATTGTCCAAAAACCCTCACAGGTACTGCATTTAGCATAAAATAATATGCTCAAATCATAACATGGCAAACCCAACAGGAACAACAGCTGTCAGTGTGTCAGTGTGCTGACTTGACTATGACTTGATCCAAACTGCATGTGATTATCATAAAGTGGGCATGTCTGTAAAGGGGAGACTGGTGGATACCCACAGGGTCAAAGGTCAAGGGACCCCTTTCAACTGACAGTTTTTCCTGAACTGAGCAGTTACAACCTAAAAATCGCAAGTTGCATTAATGTGTTAAAATAATCAGTGCCGTTAAAAGTAATTTGCTTTAACACATTATTATCAGGTTAACACTGACAGCCCTGCTTCAAACATTTATTTATTTGTTTCTTTTACAGCATCTCCTATGTCAGTTCTAATCTTCCCTGCAGTCCACACAGGAAAATGACTGAATCAATATTTAATCAACAGAACTATATAATGTAGCACCTCAGATTTAAAGAAACCCAATCAAAGACATAAAAAGCATGATGTAAATGGAGGTAAAACAAACTAAATCAGTATAAGCATTTATGTCAAACTATAATGACGCATTGATTCATGTTTAATGTGAGCTCCAAATGTGGTCCGGCAGCTGCACAGTGTTGATTTGGCCCCTAACTCTTCTTGTATTTGCAGTGGGATACTGAAAATGGTGTTTGCCATCTTTAATATAAGAACACATTAAGCCGCTAAAGAGCTAGGAGCATAAGGTCTGTAATTGGACTGTATTTAAAAAGGTTCGTATTTACAATGTGGTGGTGCTTCTTCAAATATCCAAAAAGACTCATGTGGAAAATACTGAGATCCACATAGGGAGCAAAAATGGTAACACCGCCCCCTGGTGACAGTAACAACACTGAGAAAAGCATTATCCTTTTGAGAGATGTTAAAACATGTATTTCAGCAGGTTTCAAACTCAAAATGAAAAATCACTTTAAAGATTGTTTATTTGATGATCGGTCTCATCCAGGCATAAACTCGCTGTGTGCAGAACAGCAAAGTGCAGACATTACAAACAGCGCTGACAAGTGTGACACAGGGCTTTGTGCATCTCTCTGTGCTTCAAACATAATCCATTATATATTTGAACAAGGTGTTGAATTAGTTGCAACAACACTTGGCATATCATGTGTGCAGTGTGGAGAGCTGGAGAGTCAAAACCAGCTTTGAATCCTAATGTTTTTTGGGTTTAATTGAAGCTTAAAAAACGGCAATTGCAAAGACAATTTGTCTTTGTTATATATAATAATAAAACACGTGGATTAATGACACATTTAGCCTGATGATCCTCTACTCACCACTGCAAATCAAATTTAACAAAGTACAAAAATGAAGAAAATATTAACATAAGAGTGTAAAGTACAACAAGTATATGACATGTCATTGGTACAGAAACAGCAACATTTGCAATATCAAAATGATGTATCCCTGCATTCTAATAGACTGTATCAGGCCATTAAATAGGTCTTATCAGTCACTATAAGCACCATAGATGTGGGTCAATAGGGGCCTACTATGCCTTCTACATTGTAAAAGTGAAAGTGAATCTTAAAGGCAACACGAATGACATGTTACATTTTGAACACAAACAGAAAGGTTTCTTTTGCTTTAGGCAACAAAACCGAAACTTATTTCTAGCTAACAAATCCACAATTTCTTTGTGTTTAGGCACCAAAACTACAACTTCTTTAGGTTTAGGTAACAAAACCAAACTTAGTTATGTTTAGGCAACAAAAATACAACTTCTTTACATTAAGGCAACAAAACTACAACTTATTTAGGTTTATGCATCAAAACTTCAGCTAATTTAGGTTTAGGCAACAAAACTACAACTTCTTCAGATTTAGTCAACAAACCTACAACTTAATTAAGTTTAGTAAACAAAACCACAACTTCCTTAGGTTTAGGCAACAAAACCAAAGTTAACGCGTGTGAATACAAACACAGCTACACATTGTTGGTTTGACATGGAATGCCAACACTGGCCCACTGTGTGAAACCCTGTGTTTTGTACCCCATCTGGTGCAGCCAACCTCCACCCCATATGGAGTTTCACTCTGTCTATTCTTAAATGCCTCACTTCCACTTCTACTTCTGTCATAATCATCAATCACTAGAGGTCACTGTTTTGTCTTTTATACCTTCCATCATTAATCTACCACATGAATAGATGATAAAACCTGATATTGGGTGTAGTAGGCTCTTATTGACCCATGGTATGGGTCAATATGGGTATGGTATGGTTGGGTATGGTTGAAAATGTCTGCTTTTAGATGGCAAGAACTTTTGTTGAGAAATATTGCTCTCTTATTTCTCCATAGACAGTAATCTTCTGCTTTCTCTGTTTCCTGACAAATAATGCAGCCTTGAACCTCCAGAATAGGAGCAAACACACAGTACAAGAAGAAGCTTGAGAAATATCTTGTTTAACGGGGAGGCTGTGCTGCTGTTTTTCCTCTCTGTTCAGCTGCTCTTTCTCAGTCTCCTCAATCTACAACTAATTGGCCGTTTTTCCGCCAGACCTAAAGGGTCTAGATTTTACTAAGTTGCTCCTTTCTGACAGTTAACTTCCTGAGGAGTTCAGCATCTTGAGCCAGAAGACCGACTCGCTCTTTATCCCTCAGGATCAAGTGCTGGGATAGCCAGTTGATCTTTAGCCTTCCGTCTGCTCCTCTCCACATCCTGAAGCAAGGCCTGGACTTCATAGCCCCCGTTGGATTATAAAGTGAGTCAGTATTTCCCCTTATGGGACTGAGAAAACATTGTGTATTACACTTTTAAGAATGCTGAAATGGGCTCTGTTTTATTTTTCAAAGTAGAAAGTCATGAGACATACTGTGCCAATGAGACCATTTCCTTGGTGGACTAGTGGAAAGAAAACATCCAAAATACTGTATACATTTAGGTGTTTATTTTACTACTTTGTCTGTTTGCATCTGTAGATTTTTCACCAAATTCACCAAAATTTTGCATCAGATAATGCCTCATTTCTATTTAAATATGAAAAAAAATTCTCAGACACTGAGCCAGAAATCTCCACTTCATTAATACTTACATACACCAAACTTTTCAGTTTCATTCCTTTCTATATTCTGAAGGTTATTACAGAAGGGGTTGTTCATATGTCATTCATAGTCTGATTTATAGAACAATGTATTCATAAAACCGTGCTGAAAACTGATTATTTTTATGGCTGTTGACAGAATTTTCTGATTTATAAAGTGCTAAAAAGAGATATCCAAAATTTCCACAATAAAAACCTTTGACAGAAACATGCATTTTGAACCTGGCTTTAACTTGTGATCAGATTCATGTTCTGGACATGTCTGCAAATTAGTGCATATTTCATAAGATAATGCATCATTTGCATATTTAAACATATCATTTCAGAAAACATGAAATTCAAAAAATAATTGCCTTAATGTAAGTAATCAACTAGGGAAGTTTAATGGTGGTATCTATTAGTTATTTTTATTTCCTGCTCACCAGAGGTGTCTCCTCTGAATAGAGGCCTGTTTAGAGTCTTCTAGTTAATTATGTATATTCATCCCAGTTTTAATTTCCCTTTTCTACAAATATGAGCCTTACGAAAAGCAACTAAAGTGATATTTTTGATAGGTTGGATCAAGTCACACTTGTCCATCTGTGTTTTAAATAGAAACCAGTGCTAATATGAGTCACATGAACCATGAAGAGATAATATTGCAATAATTAGTCATAGACTAATGGGATGTTTTCCCTCACAGGAATATGATTGCTTGTATTGAAGTCTACTGGATACTTTCACAATTGCTTTCCCACTCATGCATGTAATTAATTTATCTATATATTAATTTTTAGTTCACCTGCTTCTCTCTGTGAGTCTTCTGTGCATTCATTAGTAAATTATATCCTTTAGAAATTATCTTTAGATATAAAACTTAACGTTATTTATGCAATAATATCAAGACCAGAAACTCATTACACACTCAGGCTCAGTTTCAACAACCGTTCCACCGGTACAAGCAAACTAGAGTGCCACGTATTCCCTCACTGTGCATAGTAAAGTAGTGTTTGGCCACAATTACAACGTTTCAACACAGAGTCATTTGCTGGACATGCTTTCAAACAGGCCCTGCCTGCTCTGCTCTGAGTGCTACGCACGCCCTTACACTAATGGAATTATGTCAGCATGTGGTTATTTTAAAAAGCCAGCATTGGCCAACCAAAGCAGGCTCTGTGGGAGACATTAGATGCATCCCAAAGCTTTTTCACTTCTCTTTTCTCCATGTCGGTTCATTCTCTGCACCCTCATTCATTCCACTCCATCTCCCCTGGCTTGTTTGTGAAAAGTATTTGCCATATTGAACTGAATCCCAAACTAATTAGTGCGGAGAGTACGTCACTACCCCCCGCTATGATGGAAACACAATGCCAAATGGGCATGGAGTAAACCAGCGTACAAATTAGTTCTCTGTGGACTTTCATTTTGGCAAGTAGGCATTTTGTAATTCACTTCAATCAGACTTTGCTGTCCCATAATGAAGCAATTTCAAAGGAAATATTTAGGTCCTATCGTTATCCAAATCTAACAGCCTCTCTATTACTGAGGCCCTTGATCATGTTTGTCCCTATCAGGAGGATACATGTGATGTGTTAACCTTCAGTTATTTGTTTGTGTCACGCATTTGTAATGACAGTTGAAGAGACTACATAGAGAAGCCCCATTGGATAGCTATGGTCATGGCTGCTTTCTTCCAACAGCAACGATCCAACAGTTACTTTTTATTAACTACTGCTCATAAAGGAGCACTCCACCCTGACATGAAGTGACATTGGGATATTTTTTCTTCACAAAAACAAAATCAAAGCTAATTATCAACTTTAGCCCTACGATGGACTGGCGACCTGTCCAGGGTGAACCCCGCCTTCGCCCTATGTCAGCTGGGATTGGCTCCAGCCCCCCCGCGACCCCCAACGGGATAAGCGGTTGACGATGGATGGATGGATGGATGGATGGATGGATTATCAACTTTAAACGAACTATTAAGTATATTGTGCATAACTTTAAAAAAAATAGTTACCACATATAATCCCATGTTTAAAAAGAAGCTATCATACTTTTGTGCTTTTTCCCTTTTGTTTAGTGTGTTATATAGTTTTTCATGCATGTAAAAGCCCAAAGTCCACACCAAAGGGAGTTAGTCTCCCTCACAGAAATGCTGCTCCTGAACTCCCTGCAACTCTTGAAGTCCCGCCTTTTCTTCTGTAACGTGGTAATGTCAACAAATAACATATTTGCATAATACCTGCCTAGCAGCTTGTTTGGCACATCCTCAAACAAAGACAGTTAGAGTGGAGCTGAAGGGGAGTCTGAAGTGTTTGTTTTAGTTGACCAATCACAACAGAGTGGGCCAGCTGACCAATCAGAGCAGACTGGGCTTTTTTGGAGGGAGGTGGAGCTCAAACAGAGCGTTTTACACAGAGGGTCAAAAGAGATGCTGCAGCAGAGCCGGTGTAAGAAATGTAGACCATATTTTTGTACATTAAAGTATGTAAACATGTTCTAGTAGAAACAAAAAATATAAGTATCAATCTGAAAATAAGCATAATAGGCCCGTTTAACATTTGCTATTATAATGAAATGGAAGTTTAGAAGATATTCCTTTATTAGTCCCACAGTAGGGAAATTCAGTTTTACACTCTGTTGTTCACACAGTACACAGTACAACGGAGAGATGTCAGAGTGAGGGGGCTGCTCCTGACAAGCGCCCAGAGCAGTTGGGGGTTTGGTGCCTTGCTCAGGGGCACCTCGGCAGTGCCCAAGAGGTAAACTGGCACCTCTCCAGCAACCAGTTGGTCTTGGTCCATGGGGGACTTGAACCGGCGTCCTCCGCGTCCTAACCCAAGTCCTAACCCAAGTCCTTATGGACTGCCGCCCCCAAAGTTTGTTGTGGTTGTAGCTCTATGAAAAAGATCAAGGATTCACCAAAATCAATATATGTTTTTTTATTTTTTTATTTTGGAACAATAGTTTTGTACACAAAAGTCTTTCAGTGGATACATGCAGTTTAAAAATTTAAAATCTGGCCTGAGGGCAGCGCTTGACAAAAGGCATAAAGGATTACTGAAATTAAAAATGTTTCCTGCTCGTGGGAGAATAAATGTGCACAGAAAATGTCATGTCGGTCCTGTCATTGGTTTTCAAGATAAACATCAAAGATGTCATGCTCATTTCTAGGTTCATACTAGTATTTTGGGTTTCTACTAGAACATGTTTAATGCTTATGTTGAGCATAAGTACTGAAAAGCGAGTGTGTTTATATGTCCTGTTTAAAAATAAGTAATTCAAATCTGTTATGTAGCTACCTGCAAAGACTAAGCTATGGGCTTCTACTATTCATATCGTCACTACATACTTACATAAAAATCCATAGTTAGAGGTCTTATCTCCATGAATCTGTGAAACAGAAGCCATAGATGGAAACGAATGGGAAAATAAACACTGCTGTCACTCCCAGAGAGTGAGAGCTTACTGATACTGTACAGTATGTCTCCCGAATATGCATGGGGGTTTAATTGTGCCCTTACTGTGTAGATAGTGACAGCATTGGGTGAAAAATATTGCTCTGTAACTGGCTCACATTTGTTAACTTTATAAACACAGGATGGAAATCATTCCCTCCCCTTTACTGATGACAGGTCGCAAGAACCACATGTGAGAATTATGTTAAAGCTCAGCATGAAATAATTGTTTGTCTGTGGAGAAGAAAGCACATTAACAAAATAACTGTTAGACTGTTATTCAGTTTGTTATTACTCCCAACGTGTGGTGAAATCAAATTCATTCTCGGTTGGCTGGTTTAAAACGGAAGCATCACCATGTCTGCATTCACGGGCAATGAATGTACAGCATAACTCAGAATGCCGACTTTCCGGATTTAATGAACGCACCATCTGAAGCATCACGTGTTTTGGCTGCCTTCCGCGTTAAAAAGGGTTTTTTAATCCCTCAGGTTCGTCTCTCAGATAGAGTACAACATGTGTTAGATTAGATTTGATCCCAGAAGTAAAAGAAAGATGCATTTCAGCATAGAAAGTATGAGCTATAAATATCGCTAGATATTTATAGCTACTATAGCACTCAAATTTACAACATGAGATGCAGCGCTTAACCAGTAACTAAGTGCAATTAAGTAACATCATCTCAAATTCAATGTGTGCACATGGCTGTAACATTGTACATTAAACCCTAATGACAAAGCCCTGGAGGCAGACTTTCGATTTGCAATGCAAATTATGATGCAAATCAGCATGTAGGGAAACTGGCCACTAACGCTCAGATTTGTGTACAGCCTGAAAGGCGTTACGCGGGGATTAAAACTCTCGCTCAGTTCAGCAAGGTAGGCTTGGTAGCAAAGCAAGCTAGCAACCTATCCGGTGTCTGCGCTGTTGCTAACACGCTAACTCAACCTCCAGCACACCGCTATCTGTGCTCGATATGACGAAGAGCACGTAGCCAGCATAAATGCGTGTTTCTCGTGATGTCGTATCTCTACGTTAGCTAGTAACTGTGTGAGGGACGTGAAAGGAGAGGGAGGCTTGCCACTACCCAGAACCAGCAGCAGCAGCGGCGGGTACGTCAGTGTGGACCAACGCTGCCTCCTGCAGCTAGCTGAAGTTCCTCATCTCTCTGTGGATGAAGTAGTTGAGGTGATTTAGCTAGCTAGCTTAAACACACCGCGGCGGTGGATACATGTCTACCTCTCAACCACGAGACGAACGACGAAAGGGAAATCTTGCAGTTCATGTTTCGCCAAGAAGTCGGTGTGACGTCTTTTATTCCATCTTGTTCGTATCTTTTCCAACACGAGAAGAGGAATATGTCCAGATATAACATCTACAGCCTGCTAGACTGGGTCTACGGCGGGGTGGACCCGAAGTTTGAGGGCAACGGGGGGCCCGAGTGTGCCGCCTTCATCGCGCCCCAGCAGCGCATCAGTGAAAGTCTGGTCATCTTCCTCATCTCCCTGGTGGAGATTGGTGTGGCGCTGAAGAAAATAAACCTCTCCAGAGAGCTCAAAATGGTCGGGAAAGACTGCACACGGGCAAAGGAGGACAGTCTGGGCAAGAACCTGTTGCTGGTTGCCCTCTGTATGACTTTTGGAGTGGAGGTTGGGTTCAAATTTGCGACCAAGACTGTGATATATCTGCTGAACCCCTGCCATGTCATGACCATGGTTCAGGTAAGTTAAGACTACGTGTATTAGTGTGTGCACTCCCTGCAGGGGTTTGCTAAAGTGAAAGCAACACCCAGGAAATGTATATGAAAACTTACTCATATTAAAGGGCACCTATCATGTTCATTTTTAGGTTAAAAATTGTATTTTGAGTTTCTACTAGATCGTGTTTACATGCTTTAATGTTCATAAACACATTAGTTTTCCCATACTGTCTGTTTGAATTTAACCGTATTCACCCTCTTTCGTTAACGCTCAGTTTTAGCGCCTGTCTCTTTAAAACACCCTAATGAAAAAGCCCAGTCCACTCTGATCGATGAACATTTTCTAATCTTTTCATGTCTGAGCTGTCGCTGTCTTCATGGCGTCAGTGCAGCCGGGGTCTTACTGGGTGTGTCGCTTACTCGGCGTTTAGCTGCACTTCTACCCATGACTGTATAGTTGTGACATCACAACTTTACAGAAATCCTGACAGCTCATTTAAAGGTACAACTTCTGAACACGGGTTGTGTAAATTTCTCCATCTATTGCACATTTTGAAACTTTCACTGTATTTATATAGAACATAAAAATACTTTTTAATTTAAAAAAAAGTCATGGGACTCTCCCTTTTTACAATATGGGACCTTTAATCTCATTTTCTTCTTAACAGACTGACACAGAGTTGTTGATCACCAATGATTTACAATGTAATGTGTTGCTGACTGTGACTTTGGCACACATTTCATCAAGTACATGTTGGCCTGACCTCACCCATCTGCAGTATGGTGTTTGGTATTTTACAATCTGGGTTACCTATGTACCTTTTCCTTCCTTGAGTAGCTGTTGAGATAATCCTTTACTAGTCCCAAAGCTGGGACATTTACAATGATATTGGAGGTTAATACCAGTTATATATCTTTTTATAAACAGGGTGGTTTTATTCATATTGCATTTGGGCTAAATTTGACAGCATTTATAGCCTACATTTGCAGATGATACAACAGTGGCAAGACGGGCTTATTCCCTACGAATCCAGACATGTAAAAGGAGAACACCACCCACATTCAGAATTGTAATATGTTATTTCCATGGCCTAGTAAAGTTCAATCAATATGTGTGAACATGAGCCACTCGCTCTCTAAGCCAGAAACCACAGACGTAAATGCCAAACTTATGATGTCATGAGGTATAAAGTCTGGAGCTGCTCCATAGACAATGAATGGGAGACCCAGAGAATGTTTTTCTGTTTTCATACCCAAAGTAAGCTTCAGCTTTTGTGCGCTCAAATCCATTGTTTTATTTGGGAGAGTTGTTCACGTTTACTGATATTTTTTGAAGTGTCTCGTGCCAGCCTACACAATGTTTCTGACAGATAGGATGGTCATTATGTCAGATTAGACAATTGAGAGTTATAAATTCTTGTCGTAACTTGGCTGCAGCACATGAAGGACTACATGTTGGTCCCATGTGGCAGGTTCATCGCCATTGCATCTTAACTCATGGATCATCCCGTTGCATGGAGTAAAATACACCATCGCCATTGCATCTTTGCACACAGAGCCTCGTGAGCCCTTTTATGTGGTCGTGCCCAGGGGCTTGAGCTCCGGTAAAGCCCGTAAATTAAGACGCCGGTTCCGGGAGAGAGTGTATCAGTGTATTGTCGGAATAACGGGATTTTGGAACAACAGGTGTTTTTCTTCAAACCAGTGGTGCATTTATCGGACTATTGGTTTGTTGGAATAATGGCTGGTTCATACTGGCAACAGAACAATGACATGGCGCCGTTGCCATAGCTCTACAAACGTTTCCTCCATTCCACAATGCCACCTCACAGCAACATCATTCCTCCTTCGCTTCGCCGTTGTTTACAGCTGTGTGCATCTGTCATCAACAGTTCAAATTCACAGACTTGATGAAGCACATTGTAGAAAACAAAAAAATATATATCCAACATGCTAGACTTTCTGTCGCAACGTCTTGAGATGTCCCGGATGCAGCATCGGTTGTCGTGCACTATGACGACAACTCATCTGTCGTTCCAAATTCAAGACAACACCCTACGACAGCTGTGTCGGGCTATAATCGGGTTGGTATCACATAGTCTGAACCGGCCATTAGACCATAGGATTAACATATGAATGTGTGTTCCCCTTTAAACTTACCTGTCTAAAGCAGACTGAAAAAAAAATGAACTTATTTCTGTGTCATTGTCATATCAGAGTTTCTGTTGACCCAAAGCTAACGTTGGTGGGAGTAACGAACACAATATATGCTGGTTTTATTGGCGCAAATTGTCCCCATCTGTAGATATGCACTTTTTACAATATGTTGTGGACCCCCTGACGGACTGCCACAGACTCCACTTTGAGAATCACTGGTGTACATTTTGTACAACGTTTATACAGGGTTTAAATGAACAGTAATCACAGTAAGCAGGGGAGATAGTCCAGGCAGAAAGTGCTTCTTTGAAATAAGACCTGTTGTCTCAAGTTCAGCCCTCGAGGTATGCAGCAAGAGCTGGGCGTCTTCTGATTTGAACCCATGTGATTGTCAGTGACAGGAATGACTAGTCTGAGCTGAATGTACAGTATAAATGCAAGGAAGCTAGTTGTGTTATATTTCACGAAGTTTGAATCAGAGGTTACGGTTCAAAACAACACAAAGCTTCTCTGTTTTTTCTGCTGCCGTGAGAATATACTGTACCCGCCTCCTGTTTGGCTGACCTTCATGGTACATGATTGCTCACCATGGGTCATGGGCAACGGGTCACTGCCAACTGTATTTTAATCTATATGTCACGTACATGAATTATGGAGAACAAGTAATAGTGATGGATCTTGATTATTTTACATGACGTTGCTCTTGTGTGATGGCTTGTGGACATTAATGAATAGCTTGCGGTAATGAAGAATTGACTGATGGTGGCAAAATGGCCTTCACGTATGGGGACCAAGGTTACCATAACCCACAGTGGGTGTTTCTCATGCTTGTTGACAGTTGAGTGTGATCACAAAAGGGGATTTAAAGAAAAGAAAGAATGCATCTTTTATAGGGCTGTCAGTCGAGTAGAATAGTTACTTGCGAGTACGCAAATTTTTTTATCTGTTCAAAGTGTACCCTAAATGGAGATTTGTCAGGTATTTAATACTCTAATCAACATGTGAGTGGGCAAATATGTTTTCATTATGCAAATGTATGTATATATTTCTTGCTGGAAATCAATTAACAACACAAAATGATGGCAAATATTGTCCAGAAAACCATCCCAGGTACTGCGTTCAACATAAAAATATGCTCAAAGCTTAACATGGCGAACTTGAGCCCAACAGCAACAAGCTGTCAGTGGGCTTAGTACCCATAGGACCCATTTTCATTCACATATTGTAAGGTCAGAGGTCAAGCAACCCCTTTGAAAATGGCCATGACAGTTTTTCTCGCCACAATTAAGCATACGTTTGTAGTATTATTTAGTGTCTTTCGCAACAAGCTAGTATGACATGGTTGGTACCGATGGATTCATTAGGTTTTCTAGTTTGATGATGATGACTAACTAAATGATGACTCTAACTTTAAAATTGAGCCTGCTACAACTTAAAAATCGTAAGTTGTGTTAATGCGTTAAAGAAGTTAGTGGCGTTACATGTGACATTATTGCGTTAACTTTGAAAGCCCTAGTTTTTTATAAAAGGAAGAGGAGCAGTGAGAGGAGGTGGAAGTTGCTGTTGTCTTGTAACATTTCTGTTTCTCTTTTGAAACAGGATAACAGGAAGGAAGAGTTGTTTCTGTCAACAGGATGGCTCTGCAGGGGTGGAGTGGAGGGAATGTGGCCAGGGGCTAGCTGGAGATTGGTTGTTTAATATCAGAAATATAGGTGGAACATGAAGCGTGTTGTGGATTCTTGCTTCATTGATGGTGATGTGTGTGGGCTCGGTGTGCGCTGTTGTCCTGCAAGTGATTTCTCACTGAGATGGCTGGAAGGAGATATAATGTGTTAAATATTTGACAGCTTAGTAGTGGTGATTGTTCCCAGGGTGTTACTGTGTGCTTATATTGACTCATTTTATAATCTGACTCCACCAACCAGGTCTTTATTACAGTTGGAAGATATACAGTATATGGGTGTGGTACCTTATCTAATCCCTTTCAGACCTGGTGGAAATCTAAAACCAAAACATTGCAAAATCTTCAATTGGCCCCTTTTCCTGACTCCTTTTTAGCTTCATAACCGAGCAACCCCCAGCAACTATGCAAAAAGAAATAGTGCAATTGCAAATAAGAGCAGGAGTTCATGAAAATTATAGGCTATTGTAAAGTTCCTATGGTGCCTGCCTGGAGAGATGTGTGTAGAGTCAAGTGTTGCCTTAGCTGAAGTTACCAAAGTCCTTGAGCAATCAGTACAGGCAACTACTTCACGTCTGTGTTGAGAATATAACCACTCGATTGCGTTGCTATGCTGCTACAGGCTGCTCGCTTGCCCTGCAGAGTCATTACACACCAGCCTGTGTGCTTCATTACCATTGGCTGAATTATACTTTTTCTGTAGTGTCAATATTTTTACTAAGTACATGCACAGAATACAGATGTGTAAACAATTTTAAGGAATAAGGAATTTCACACATTGTAATTAAACTATTTGTCTGTGGAAAAATAATGCTTTATAATGCATGGATTGGCTGTGTGGGATTGCCACACAAACACCAGGCGAGCAAGCATCACTCAGCACAAGGTGAGCGAGAGCCCCACTGCAGGTGAAGAGTTCAGTTTCTGATGACTGATGAGTTGATGCCTCACATCTGACAACACTGATCTCTGCTAGCTATGTTTTTCTCCACATGGAACAAGAGCAGTCACATTGCCTGACAGATCCGACTGATTACTGACAAATCAATTTACTGTCATGTGTTTTCAATTTGCATCCAATGGATATGACTGTGACTCCATAAACAAACACAAGGTATGGTGAGCTTAGCATTGCTCTGTATGGGTGGAATTATTACACAAATATACAATATCTTCTTAAGTATAGGACAGGCGACAACCTTCGGTTCTGAAATGTGAAGCCAGTGCTTCCTTTCTAATGGCCAGCAGGGGGCGACTCCTCTGGTTGCATAAAAAAAGTCAGATTATATAGAAGTCTATGAGAAACTGAGCCTACTTCTCACTTGATTTATTGCCTCAGTAAACATTGTAAACATGAGTTTATGGTCTCAATCGCTAGTTTCAAGTCTTCTTCAATACAGCTAAATGATGTGCATTTATTAAACTATAGTCCCATTTAGAGTCAAATAGACAATAAAGCAGGGTATACTTTAGGGCGTGGCTACCTTATGATTGACAGACCATTACCACAGTGCTATCCAGTCTAGGTCTTGTCCGTGTTTTTGTGTTAGAACTTTAACCCTTTCACAGTGCGTTTCAATTCATGAAAGTTAATTGTAATATTTTGGTCACCTAAAAATTTCTTATTCGGCGTTCGGTTGTACCACCCTCTCGTGTCACCTCTCATTGCAAAAAAACAAGATTGCGACAGCCAAAATGCAGAACTCAAAGCTGCCAAGCATCAGTCCACAAACCAATGGGTGACATCACAGTGATTACAATGTGGTTCTTTGACCACTGTTGCTTTTACAAAATATTTACACACTGAGATTTTTCATACATAATCATCAGTAATGTGGCTATAATGACGAAGTGGGTAAAGGCAACAAAAAACAAGATGGCGATGGCCAAGATCCCAAATTCGAGGCTTCAAAATGGCAGTGCACAAGCCAGTGGGTGACTTCATGGTGACTGCGTCCGCTTCTTATATACAATCTATGGTTTAGATTGATAGGCCATAATGTGCAATACCAAGATATTTTGGACTTTCTCTGCAGTTGATTAGATTTCTGATGTATCCCACTAAATGACCTTTTCAGATTTTATTCCGAGGAACAACCTATTTTGTTGGAATGCTAGATTTGGCCCGTGGGCTTTTAACATAGGATGCTCTGACCCCTTTTTAAGATCCAATGCAAGTCAAGTTCAATTTTATTTGTCCATGCAGGACAAATGGTTTTGCAGCATAGGGTGTGACGTAAAACATAAAGACAACATGAAATCACACAGTAAAAATAGCATTTTCTCAGTAGCACAAACTCAACAGCAGTGCTTCAGTGAACAAGCATGATCAGCACTACAACAATAGAAAACAATACAGTGATGACTACCTGTCTTCCCCCTACTAAATAAATACTAAATATAATACAACCAAAAGCTGGTGTAGCATGAAACACAGTAATGTCAGGACTCCAGTTAGGAAACATGAACATGACCTTCACATGCCAAGGATCAGATTTAAGATGCTACAAAGGCTATTACTGAAGGTCCCTGCAAAGATAATAATCATGATTCAATCTGCTATCTTGAATGTTTGAATTTGTCATTTCTGTAGACATGCTGTCTAACCTTGTGCATGTCGAGGGATGATTTCATTTCTCTGTAGTGTCTATGGGGTGACTCACCACCCCCTACAGGGTTCTCCAGTGAGCTGGGAGTTTCCTTTTAACACGTGATGGTAGGTAAGCTCTGGGCAGACTCAGAGCCCCTCCTTATCATGTCAACTTTCTTCCCTTGTAGATGTTGTCCCGTATGAGTAATCATATAAAACCATGACAGATACTATACGCTGATGATAAATACCGCTGCAGGCTCCAGGAAACAAAAATTCATCCCTCTTCAAAACAGGCCTGCAGCAGCTTTTGATGGTTTTAAAAGCAGTAGGGATTTTAATAATTAACCATTAACCGACAGTAAGCATTTTAACCAATTAACGCTATTGTAGCCTCGTAGCATTTATTCACTGTCAAATTAACTGTACTGCACACTGTCTGCTACAGCTATGTTCACAGCTATAACGCCACAGACAAACCCACACTCACCATCGCCAAACACACACACACACACACACACACACAACACACACGGTCTGTCAGGAACTCGCTGAAGTTATACCACAAAGACAATGAGCGTTTGTGTGTCGCAGCGGAGACCACAAAGCTACTAGCAGTGCTACAGCTACTACCATAGCGCAAACTCATACAACCCTCAACCAATACTCAACCTGCTAAACTAAACTAAATATATATATACTAAATATGCGATGGAGAATTTTACTGGGAAAGTGGCTGCATGTCCACGACACTACACGCAGCACCGTGGCTGCTAGTGCTCCCGGACGGTGAACTGGGGACAGTGAATGCAGCACCGTGGCTGCTACAGTAGCTCTCCTGACAGTGAACTGTGGATTCAGTTTGTTGTGCTCGTATACTGCAGCTGGCGCACCGCTGCGTGAAAGACACAAATCTTGTCAGTTAATGGTTAATAATTGGTTAACGAGGGTCAGCTATCAGTTAAGAACATTTTTCAAAATTAGCACCCCTAAATAGGAGTTTAAAGCACTGCTTGTTGGCACACTGCAGCAATAAATAGATCGACTTTGTGCTTTGTCTTTGCTAAAGGTTGAGAGCTTCCCTATAAATTGAAGTACCATGTGGTTTGTGTAACATTCAGTATCAATATAACAGACTACACTATCAGCATTATCTTTACATATAGCTCCATTTATCAGCCTTAGCAATAACATCTAGCCAGACTGTTGACTCAGTCATTCAGATCACACTGAAAGCACCATACTCTATTATTTAATGACTGCACTTGTCAAAAGGAAGTGTGGCTTATCACTAATGAGGTCTGCCAATCTATAAGTAGGCCACTGAGCTTTTTTTTCAACGTTTATTCTTCACAGCTTGAAAGATCATTATACAGCCACAGCTGGGCTTTTACTTTGAAACTGCCTTGCAGCAATGCAAAAATGTTTTTATTCAGTTAAAATGATGTTTTTTTGTTTTTTTTTTTTTGCACTATACACATATCAGATTTACCAAAAACTAGTCAACATTACCCACCATTTTCAGTTCCAGTCTTTTATTGGTTGTCTTCCATTTCTTGGTTCGGAGACTGTCGCCATCTGGCATTATGCCTCAGCCTGCTGCACCCCCAGATGAATTTATTTTTCAGTTATAAAATTAATTGGGAGAAGCAACCATTGGAGGTAATTGTCTTTAATGCTGCAATAACACCGTCAAGGCTGGTTCGACTCTCATAAATATGATCATGCATGTGGATACAATCTGGACTGGACTGTCTATTGGAGCTGCAGTTAATGTGTGAGTGGTGAGGTATTTGGTTGACCATTGAAATGGTGACTCCTCTTGGGTCATGGTGGCTTCAAATGGGGTCGTGTTCACCGTGTAGGGTCCATATGAACGCCCCCCTCTTGTGGTATTCACAACCCCATAAGTGGAAAGTTTCTGAAAGGTGTGAGTTCACGAGTTGTCGCGTGTTTGTTGACGCTGTCAGAAATGACGTCGGCCATGGAAGTTAATTTTTGGTGGGCTTAATTTTATAATATGTATGATAGGGATGCTAATTTTGAAAAAAAAAAAAAAAAAAAAAAGATAACTGACCCGAGATGATTATTAATCATTAAATCGGAGCCAACTTTCTGTATCTGTAACTCCAACTCAGACTCTTTTAAGGTGGACCAGCTTTTCCCCTTAAACTGACAAGCCACTCTTCTGAGTTTCGCTTTTTTAATTAGTAGTATTGACGTAAAGTAAGTATTAACATTTCTTTGGACAGTTTAACCAGTAGCATTAATTAGTTAAAATTCTTAATGGTGGTTACGGTTAAACATTTAATCATTAACATCTTTAATGTCAGAGGAAAATGTAGATATTCCCAGCTGCTTCATCTTTTTCCTCTGTCATTATGCCTTTGCATTTACTGTATTATATTACCCGCTTGCTAATTGTTAGCATCTAGATGTCATCATTAACGACTTTGGAAACATTAATATTGCTGTTACCTCACAACTTCCCATGTTGTAACCACAAGCTTCATTTGAAGGCACTTTCATTTACTTGTTGCAAGTTTTTTCTATATATAGATTTGTTTAACGATGTTTAAGTCAACAAGTAAATATCCAGATGGTGTAAATGACTTAACATATGCTTATTTCACTGTACGTTGACTGCACTGTAAAGGTTAGTACAAGTAATTTAAACAAAAAAGATCAGCCAGATGTTGATGTTTCACCTGTAATTGTCATGTACTATTGAACATTTGACAGACGTCAGGAAGCCACTTCCTGTCAACACTAAGTGACCTAACGACTAGAGTGCACATCAAAAGTGCAACCAGAAGTGTTTCCTATTAGACGTTTGCCGAAACACTGCCAAACTGTTTCAAAACCCAACCAAAAAACCCAAAAGCCAACCCAGAGAGCTGATGACAACAAACCTAATTAACACACATTTTTAGCTACAAAGTCATAATTTTAAGTTTCCTGTCCCCTTAAACTATTTTTTTTGTTAACTGATTAAACTGAAGGTCAGATTCGTTGAAAATGGAGCCGACTCAACAGATTTTGACAGATATGATGATAGTAAAAACATCAAAAAAGCAGGAAATACCTGCCCGTTCAGCACATAGTGTAAAGGTTTGATGAAATGACAACATTGCCCAGTTTGGCTGTCTTTATTGACAGAAACAACTCACCCAGTAATGTTCATGAAATCCATCTTCTTGTGTACAGTGAAAATACAGAAGAAATGATATGACGTCAAAGCATTGTATTAGTTATATACATAGAAACATGTACCCTCATCTAAGAAGTATTCATAGGCAACTGTTTACATCAGGAGAATATGTTTTATACGAGCTCAAAAATCACACATTTATTTGAGTACATTAAAACTTAACATAGTTATATGAAATTATGAAATATATATTAATATATATATATATTAACTTAAGTGCATTTTTATTTCTTAATAGAAATTTCTGTTTCAAAATTCCTTTTTTCAAAAGTCATTTTTTTATTTCATGTCATAATGCGACAAATCAACTGCCTCTTTAGCTTATAAGCACTACAACTGCTGCCAGATTTAGCCAGTTAGCGCCTGTTAGCTAGAGCAGCAACAAAGTCAAAGTAACGCTGAATCAACTATGCTGCTTTAAATAAACACAGACACAGAAACTAACATCTCTCTTTATTTATTTATCTTAACAAAGCTATACATGCTACAGGCCTAACTAACTAACTAGCTAGGTGGGGTCGTGAGCTTGGCTGATTCAGACTAAATATGGCGTTGTTGTTGCTTTAGCTAAGACATGCTAAATTTGGTAGGGGGGAGTCACAAATAAATATTCTGGATTCGCAAACAAAACTTTTGGATTTGCAAACATATTTTGGACTTACAAAGAAAACTTTTGTAATTGCGTTAATACTATTTTAATCACAAGTTTATTTTACTTGCATTAAAACATTTTTTGATTGTGAGAAACTACTTTTGCTGTCTTCTGTTTGTTTGCATATAAAGAGCAAACTTAACTCTGCAGACAGCTTATAAAAGTCAGCCTCTGTTACTCCCTCTCTCTCCCCGCCCTGTG
This sequence comes from Pterois miles, assembly GCA_947000775.1. Classification (NCBI taxonomy): domain Eukaryota; kingdom Metazoa; phylum Chordata; class Actinopteri; order Perciformes; family Scorpaenidae; genus Pterois; species Pterois miles. Next base: position 13,778,590 of record CAMQGK010000052.1, on the reverse strand, counting down.
GTTATGTAATTATTTCCTCCTCTGTTCTCTATTGTGTATTGTATGCACTTTACAACAATCACACGCCGTTCTCACCCCAACACTACTGACACCACATCCCATGCCCGATGATGATCTGTTATGTTCATAATTTGAAACAGCGCATCTCCCACAGCCTGAAGAGCCAGGTTGTGGTTCCCAAATTGTTGGTTCATTTATATATTCACACATTTTATATTTATTCAACATTGAGCACTGGGCGTCCATGTAAGGGAGCGGCGTGTAATTGGTTTGATGTCTCTGACATGAGACAAAGGATTTGTCTTTTACCATGTTATCGCAGGCAGCACAAACACACAGTAAACAATGGTGGCTGACAGTAACAATCCATCTGAGGAATGTGCGAGGACGAGGGACGCACACCTGTCAGTGTTGGCAAAACCATTTATATTCATGAAAAACTAGTTTCATTTATTGTTTCATTCCTCTGGAAAAAAAATTATGAATATTGATTCAGTTTCACAAAAAATAGTGGAAAACATGTCTGGAAAAGATTTAAGATATATAGGGTAAAACTATTTATTTCTATCTACTCATTAATGTTATTACTAATATTTTTATTCATAAATTTTAAAAATAATTATATTTTTTCTTATATTGTCATGATTACTATTTTACTCTGTTTTTGACTGGTTTGTTTTTTTAATTTACAGTTACTATCCAATATATACATATCATTTTATTTGTTGTGGTTTAGGTTGTCGTTGTGTTTTTTTCTTACTGAAACGATAAAAAAGCATGACTTTAAAAAATATTTATAAATGTTACATCTTCTGGAAAATTACTGTATTTATTTTAAAGTTTAGGACCATACATTTAATTAATCCTGCCCTGCGCTAAAAGCTGTAGTTTGTTACAGACACTCTCTACAAAACAAACTTTGGTTGTGTTCACAGTGCAGATTAATAAGAGTTGATAGATGATTCTGCAGATCAATCACTGAGACGTATCCCCTGGATGGTGGGTAGTTGTACAACAGATCTCAAGTAAATTGCTTTCTTGTAATTCTGTTTCCAGCCTTTGCCCTCCAGGCAGACCAACTCTTTCTTGTGTCAGATGGGGTTTTGAACCAATCCATGTTTGCTGCATCCTCCAGGCCCGAGCAGCACAGTCTCTGAGCACAGATGGGATGTAGAACTGGAATCTAACCTGTAGTCCCTTTCAATTATAAAGCCAGCATGTTGCCATATAAATGCTTTTCGAAAGAGGAAATGAAGAGATTAGAAACCAATTTTAAACTGGCTTCACCTTTTGTTCTCAAATGTATTAAATGCATGTTAAATAAAATATCAGCTGCCTGAACTTGGAGCTGTGAATATATTGCTGTTGGTGTTTTGTTAAATCATTCATGACTCTGCTGTAAATTTAACCTGGACTCGTACTGTAGGCTCAAAGTTTGAATTTGTAACACATTCATTATCATAAAAAGCCAGACCAAAACACATCAGTCCAGGATTTATACACGTCCGTGGTCATGCTCTTCACTAACAGAAATTGATTATTTTCCTTCTCTGGGTTCCATGAGCAATGAGTTACAGATTGTTTCAATCGACAGCCCTGTTTGAAATCAGGCAGTGAAATACATTAAAGCAGCTATACTCAACCACTGGGCCAGGGCCTCAGAGTGCCATCAAGTGGGTCACGGAGGTACCTCCAAATGGTTAGATTGACGCCTGCTATTCTGCTTTCATGCTGGTATCATATGAAACTAGAAAACGTAAGGAATCCTTTGTTACCAACCATGTCATGCTAGCTTCCAAATAGAAACGCTAAATAATACACCAAATTTATGTGAAATTTTGGCTGGGAAAAACTGCCATTGCCATTTTCAATGGGGGTACTTTGACCTCTGACCTCAACATATGTGAATGAAAATGGGTTCAATGGGTACCCTCTTTACAGATGTTGCTAATGTTCTTTGATGCAGTGACACAAATTGGAGCGGCTTTTGAAATGAAAAAGTGATCCGTGCTCCAGTAAATGCTCCAAAGTGTTTGGTGAGGGGATATGACCCTGAATACTTTGGATTCATAATGGCAGGTAGTGATGGGTGAGGGTAAGCTGGATATCTATGTGGGTCATTACAGCTGACAGTGGCATAACACATATTTATAGCCCAGTTTGTCATTTAGAAGTGGACTTATAGTTGCAAAAGGTTGAAAACCCCTGCATTAAGGTTGGATGGTTTGAAGTGGGGTTGTATGAGGTACTTGGCCATAATCAATGTATTATTTACGCTGCTATGCACGGGGCAACAGCAAAACATGTTGTTGCGACCAAAAAGTCTATCATTTTAAGTGTAGGTGACATATTTTCACCACTTTGCCGTCAGAGTGCCCTTTGTGACAAGGAACTGCCACCAGACTCCTTTGATAAAAACAGTAATTTTACCTTGCAGAACACTGGGTTTGCTGGACTACCACTACCTCATAACGAAATTATCATATGACACGATATTGATTGCCATGATAATAGTCCTTGTGTGTCCTCAATGAGAGAACGATATTCAATTATGTTGAATACAGGGATTCTGCCAGTATATTGCAAGCTGGGCCTGAGATGACTCCCTGCTGGCGCAAATCATCAGGGAATTATGTATTTTTAAGCTGTTATATAAACTAAAATGTGTTCTACAAGTAGCAAACTGCTTAAAGGAATAACTCAGTGCGTAGGTTGAGTGCTTTACGTTACACTCTTTACGAGTGTCGGCGTTTGTGATCGAGACAAACGGACAAAGAGAGTGAGGGAGTGTGTGTGTGACGATGAGAGGAAGTCAGCTGTAACTAACTGTTAGCGTAGCAGTGTTTGTACTGTTCAGATGTCGGTGAATAAATGCTGCAACTCCTCAAGACACATTCTTGTAGGATTTTTACATACATGACTCGTCACGTCAGCCCAGCACCGCAGGGATTTACATTATGTCTCCATTACAACACTTACCCGCAACTCAAAGGAGCGGCTATAAAACGGTGATAAACACATGTCATATTCTATGTTCTTCACAATAAAAGTCCCCCATTTTTTCTCATTTAAAAACTTTAATTATGAAGCAGCAAAATCAGGAAATGTTGGGTTTTTGTCAGAAGCAACATGACTGACTGAAAATGCACAACTGAAACGCGACACAGTAAAATAAATCGGATATCTGAAGTACAAACAGTGAAGTCAGAGATTCATTTAGAAACTACATAAGTACTGAAAGTGAACACACAACGTCTTTCTCTCTGGTTTCCTGCATTCTTGTTTGAGGGCGAGAGGGGGGTCATCAGTGATTCTGTGATTTTAAACCAAACGAAAAAGGAGAGCCAGACAAAGTGAACGAACAAAGTAATTTGTAAACTGCAATAAACGAGTCGGATGGAAACGTCACAAATCTCCACACCTGTCTTAAAACTCACCAACCAGAACACGCAAGTCTGCAACTGACTCCGTCCACAAAGAGCAGTCAGACCAAAACTCCTCCCACAGCGAGCAGTCAGCCTTCAAGCTAAGGTAAAAACATATAAACGGTGACGAGACTGTACGAGGGCAGTTACTAGTCACCAGCTGATTTATTGATCTCAGCATGTCATCGTGTAAAATAATGCTAACTGACTATACATCATGGCCACGTATGTATTGCAATGTATGTGTCACCAGTCCATAGATATTTATATTCATGTGCGTCTCTTTTTTTTTGGAGGATAATATCGTATATCGTCTTGTTTTCCTAAAGCAATATCGTCAGCAGGGAAATTTCAATTTCGCCCAACCCTATTAGCGTTATTGTGTGACTCTGGTTAGTTCGGATACGCCAACACCCACCAGTCAATTTAATATTTTCAAATCTACCATAATTGTTTGACCAACCTCCTGGGTCTCATCTGAACTCTGTGTTTTGTTTTCTTCTTTGAAGCAGGAAGCACTTTACAGTTGCCTGAGGGGTACTCCGTTCAAGGCTCTTGCTCTTATTATATTCATTAAAAAAACTTGTTAAAGCAATTTGTTCATTTTCTTTATTTACAGCACCGAATGCTGGAAGCTCTCGGAGCATTCAAGCTGTTCCGTAATGACTGTGAGTTTAATGTGATAATGTGGTTTCTCATCAACAGATCTTCCTGTTGGCCTGCCCGCCATGCAAAACAGCCATGGTTGTGTTTAGGTGAGTATATTTACCCCTGGCTCGTGTCTTTCCTTGTTGTTATAGTCAGTGAAACCCATTTATTTAGTGATAATTGTAAAAGGATCACAGCACATGTCTTGCATCATTCACCCTCCATGTCAACCTACTGTAGGAGATACCTGTCAGTAGCATAAAATGACTTTGCATAGGGACCCATATAAAACCTGGATTTTATTTCCACATAAAAGCAATTGCCACATTGATTGTAATTACTTGTAGTGTTTTATTGTAATGAATTTGTAGGGGTTTATAGGCTTCTTTCCTCCACAGCTGCTCTGGTCTGAGCAGTTAATTATTCAGGAGAAATTACTATTTTTGCCAGTGGGAACAACAACAAAGTTGGATTTACTCGAATAAATACAAGCAGGGTCACTTTCTGTTACCTTAGCTTCATGGGAGTCACATAGTGAGCAGTTTTATCAAGGCACTGTAGCTGTGTCGTACCTGAAATGAAAGTAGCAAGCTAAGAATAGCATAGAGAGTTTGAAAAGTGTTATGAAACTACAAAATAATATGGAAACAAAATCATTTCAGAAAGATAGGCACCCATCAGACACCCATGTTCTTCCTCGCAGTAGTTTGTATAATACAGTATCATCTTACCAGACATTTTACGGGTATTTCCAATGAGAAATGCTTGCTTGATTTATATCCCGGTTTAGGAGGTTGACAGTTGTAGTTTGTGTAAACTTGGCATTTTACCTGCACCTGGTTAAGAACAAATGCAAAGTCAAAGTGCACAGCACATCAATACCCGATGAAGATGATGCCATGAAATAAAACCTACCCGCTGCTTTAAATAAGGAATGCTTAAAGGTGTGATCCTATTGACTGATGAAGATTTTCAGTCCGGTTGATTTGGTGACACCTGTGGTTACCGTAGCAACAGCGAGTGTGGTTTAACACTCCAGAGAAGAGCAGCTGGTGTATCCTTTTACAATGCAACCACACAAACTCACGTTTCAATAGAGAAGTCGGTGATTAATCTGCCTTATGGCTGGGACACGCTGGGAACGTGAGCAGTGCTGCTCGGCGGCGTATCAGCTGCGTCTCTTCTAGAGATTCGAGGTATCGCATATTTTTACCGCGTGCCGCACACATTTCACAGCAACATCAGACAGGGAAAATTAGCTTTTGACGGTATATTGACATCATACATCATATGTGAACAAAAGTGTCCGTTTCAAAATAAAAGCCCTCTTGAATTTTTGTTCTGTGGACAGAAATCCTTCATTTGTTAACACAAGGCTTTTATTTTTGTAATTCACTTTTTATTGTTTTTCCAAAAGAAGTTACATCACACAGAACAAAGTCATGAAAAATTAAAAAGAAAACAGTAATGACAATAAAACTAATAAGCCTACAGAAAAAGACAGGATAAACATTGGTGTTACCAAAGTGACGGAGACAACCAGGGCAAGTATAGATGCATAAAGCTCACATTTCTAATAGTAATGACCTACAGGTGACAATGCAGGCGACTCTCACACAATAATATCTTACATATAACGTTATCAGCCGCCCCTTAGTTAGTCATTCAGTGCTGTATTCATGTAGGGGCCCATATTTCCATAAAACACCTCCTGTCTATTTTTCAACTTAAAAAATGTGTTATTTTGGTCATTTCTCCCAGCCATTCATTAAAAGTGGTTATATTGTTAGTTTTCAAACTTACAACCTGTAGTAAGGGCCAATCTGCACCATAGAGTCTGCCAAGCTATTCTCACCCCCTCTGTTACTATACCTAATATGCAGACGCTCTGTAGCAACTCTGTCCAAGTACGTTATTAAGGAATGCTATGATATTTTCAAGCCAAGTCATTTGGCATTCAGAAATCATGTGTAGGAGTGTACCTCTGCTCCTATCACATCTCCAGCATATATCTGAATCCCGTAGTTTCAGTCTTGCCATCCAACCTGAGGCTTTTATTCTGATATAATTGCAAGACAGTGTTGGGGAAATGCAGTGACTTGCATGGCTCCAAAAATGATTAGAGCACCGGCATTAAATTAGAGATTATTACAAATTCTGACACCACAGGTGTGAGACACAGCAGTAGCGCGAGGCAGCCGTCACACACTGTTTAAGCAGCCTGTTATTCATGCCAGGAGCAACAGCGAAGCATGGTAAAAGGAGTTTGCATAACCGATAAAGACCCTCATTAACGGCTTTATTAACCATGAACTAACAAGATTTGTACCTTGCATGCAGCAGTGCGCCAGTCGCAGTATATGAGCACAACAGACAACTGAGTCAACAGTTAACCATGAGGAAAGTTACTGTAGCAGCCACGATGCTGCATTCACTGTCTCCAGTTCACGTCTGGAAACGTTAGCGGCCATGGTGCTCCGTTCACTGTCTCAAGTTCACCTTCTGGGAACGTTAGCGGCCACGGTGCTGCGTTCACTGTCTCCAGTTCACGTCTGGAAACATTAGCGGCCATGGTGCTAAAAAGCTACAGCTCCTCAGCCGAAAGTCCTGAACTAACTTCCTGTACATGCGCCGGCTCTCTCTTAAGGTGGACCAGCTTTTTAATAGCTTTTAACTTTAACTGATAGCATTAATTATTTAAAATGCTTAATGTCAGAAAACAATTTAACGGTTAGTCATTAACAGCCCTATTGGTGATAACTTGGAGGTTTGCAGACCCTCCCTGTTTTCTTGTAATATATAAAACTCATTTTAAAAATAAAAAAGCCAAAAATGACTGTTGTCTTGAAGGAGCATTTTTAATTAAAAAAAAAATCACCTCAGTGACAAATGCATTTTGTTTCCTGTGACTGCCTCACAATAAAAGCCCCATTTTGTTTTACCATTTAATGTGAAGCAGCAGCGGTTTAATTAGCAGTACCTTAATACAGGAGGGTGATCAGTAAACAGAGGCCGTTATATCCCTTGAACGTATCAGGACCATTTGAATCGTGTGGTGGTGGACATTACATTGAAAGGCAGAAAAAACAGTGAAGGTATAAAATGGTCATGAGAAATTTGAGCATTATAACTTTAAGAACAAATGTTTCCATCAAAAGCAAAGGCATCAAATCACCATTATTTCGATCAGGCTACATTTGCTATTGCCTTTTCAGACACTTTTTTTTTTGTGATCAATGCTCAGTGACAATTTCTATAAAACTTTTCAGAGAAGATGAAACAGCGTGTTATTTCGTGCCTCCTCTTCATGCATACATGCAGCTCCAGCTTTTCTATCAGTGTGAGCATATCGTGGAAATCAACAGCTTCTGGAGAACAAACAACACAGCATCTGTATTCAAGAACGGGAGACTGCCTCTCTGCTTAATACACAAGCAGCCTCCCTTCTGCTTGGTTTCAGCTCCTCTTGTTCACTCGTCAGACAGAAGCATTGCGTGAGAAGCAAACATATGCAGTTACCTTGTGACAGCAGAATAACATCGAAGTGTGTTTGACTAGGAGCTGGATATACCACTCAGACTTAAAGTGAATATTGATGACAATAAACATGGAAACATTTACACACGTTTAAAAAAATAATCATAATGTAATAATTTATATATCAAAGTAAATGCCTATTTCCCACATCATAACAGCATAGATTGACAAACATACTAAAGCTTCTTTAGAAATATGTCATTTTTAAATAATAACACTCACACCAGGCTATGGTTGTTATTATTGTGGTGCCTTCAAATGAAACTTGTGAGCGTGGAAGTTGTGTCCATATGCATGGCGTTAAGTGGTTAAGACATGAGAACACCGCTGCTAAGCAACGGAAATATTAACATTGTCGGCATCTAGAAGGCACAAAGGTGCTAGCAAGTGGATAACATAGTGCAGTAAATACAAAAACATGACAGAGGAATAGCAACATTTTCCTCAGACCTATTATAAAAAAATGAAGAAAAACAATGTATTGAAGTTACAATATACTCACTTATTTTGCACTGATAAATGAACTTCCATGGCCTCCACCATTTATGACGTCAACAATCACATCACAACTCATGAACTGGGAGCTTTCAGAAATTTTCCACCTACGTGAATACAAGAGGGGGATGTTAATATGGACTCTCCATGTGAACACGGTAAACATGACCCCATTTGAAGGCACCATTAATCAATAAATGTGTTGAATTTGAATGGATCAGACTGTTGTTCCTGAAAGGTCCCGAGGCCCCCAGAGTGACAGCTGGGCTCACTGGAACCGACATTCCTACAGCGCCGCTGTTTTCCCAGCGACCTTGGCTGTCACAACAGTTACTTTACAAAAAGAGCAGTCACGTGAGAAAGATCTGTGCCCACACTTTGACACATAAGCTCCTGGGCTTTTGTATACAGTGGCTCATAGATTCATAGTGTATGAATAGAAGTGTAACTGAATGAGCATCACACTCCCTCTGTGTGCAGGAGCAGAGAGGCTGCATACAGTATGGGCTGAACGGTGAGTGAGATGGGAACAATGTGTGCTAACTAAAGACTAGATCTAAATGTGTACTAATAATGAATGAATGGCTACAGTTGCTGATTTGTCAGAATCATGACAGAAACTTTGTGTGATTTCTTAATGGATCATAGAGTGTGCAACGTACTGTACACATAGAGAGAGTCTAATAGCTTGAACCATCAGTGACCCGACTCCTCCCAATCAGCGCTCCCATCAGGAGCTGACCCCGCCAACGAATGAGAGACAGCTGCTGCTAACAGCATCAGGGAGCCCTCTGATTGGCTTTCAGCAACATGGAGCAGAATCTACACAGTCCTCCAGATGTTCCTCTGTGCTTATATCAGCATTAAATCAAACTAATATGTCGATAATACAATGATGCGTGCAATGTGGAAGTGATTGTTACGATGTATCTGGGAGTCTCGGGCAGATGTGATGAAGGACGTGTGGTTTCTCGGAGCTCTGATTATTATTGTCCTCTGTGTGTTTTCAGGCTGCAGGTCCATATGCTGAACGGAGCGTTGCTGGCTTTAATGTTCCCTGTAGTCAACACTAGACTGGTAAGTTACCAGTACTGGAAAATCTCCATCAAATCCCTGATCTCGTTCAGAAAAGCTTCTGCTCTCATCTGAGGAGTTTAGCTAGTTTAGGTGATGACTGCTTTGTGAAATTTTCTCTCCTTCTCTGAAATGCGATGTCTGTGTGAATATTTAAAGGGACAGTGTGCAGGATTTGGCAGCATCTAGTGGTGTGGTTGCAGATTGCAACCAACTGAGCACCCCTCCGCTCACTCCTCCCTTTCAAAGACTGCGGGAACGTGAGTTGCTGAGTGCAAAACAGTCGTAACGCCATTCGCCTCTCTCAGAGGCCATCCTCACCATAATAACTCTGCGGCTCACATTACCACAGTTTTGTAAGCATGTCGGAGAGCTACGGTGGCCTTCAGGGAACGTAAAAATGCAAAAGTCTCTAGAGACAGTTTGGTTTGTCCATCCTGGGCTACTGTAGAAACATTGCAGAGGACCCATTCCCTGTGTGGATATGATGGGCTCATTCTAAGCTAATGAAAAGGTGATTATGCACCAATGAAAACAGTTATGAATAATATATTCCATTTCTGCCAATATCCCCCAAACTGTTACACACTGTTCCTTTAACTAAATGTGGTTCCTCTTCCACAGCCTGAATCCTAAATGTCGGGCTGAAGTAGCAGAAAGTACAAGCTTAATTGATAATGGAAATGTGCTGTTTTAGAGAAAGTAATCTGAGGGAATCAATTTAGATCTGCTTCAAAGTCTCTCACTAACAGCTGCAGACGGGCACCAGACGCAGCAGATAATGCACACTAACTTTAAATAATGTTTGCTTGAATTAAATCAAGTTTTGACTGTTTGTCTGACTGCTGTGACGATCTAATGCTCTTACTGCAGAATAGTTTGTACCAAAGTAAATCAAAGAGTTTCTGCCTGGAATCCATTTCCCTTTTAGATAAAGAATTTGTTTTCAACAAAGGAAGCGTGCTGTGGAGGTGGATAATGGTGGGCTGGGGTTTTTTTTGTTGTTGTTTTTTTCAGCCTCAATGTCGTGTCAGCGTGCCTTTCAAAATAGTTTTCACAGCAGATCTACCCAACAGAAGTGTGAGGAATGAACACTTATCAGTTATAACATGAACAGACACAACTGAAAAGGCATCATACCCTCATCCGTCTTATAAAAACATTGAACTATACATGATATGGATTAAAAATGGAAAAAACACAGAACAATTAACTTTATAGATTATATCACTAATATCTCCAGTTATCTCCATTGTGTATGTTTGTTTCTTTTTTCACTAGAAAGGTAGAGGAATTGCTGAAGTAGTCCATTGTCTTTGTATTTTCATTTAGCCATTCGCATTAGGAGCTGAGTTACTGATCCGAGGTCAGCTTTGGCTCTCTGTTGTAACGCCCCTTAATGACTCTGTTGCACTAGCAGTGGAATAATCGATGAGAAGGAGTGAAAACTTCCCTGGCCTCTTCTCTTCTGTTATATATATATATTTCTTTCAAGCAGCGCCAGCAGTTCATGCTAACAGAGCACAGTTCAGACCACAACCACCCAGCTCCGGTTATTAATGCTGGTCTGAGGTCAGTACATCAGAGCACTGCGCAGACACAGTGAAGAAGTGTCTGTTTTGATTTTACGCCTAAAAGACTATCTAGAAATATCATTCCCCAAATGTTCAGATACTACTTTATACTGCTACAGGGGGCTGAGCAAATGGAGTCCCTGCTTAATGTGGGTTGTAACAAACTGGTTTATTCTCTCCTCAGCTGCCATTTGAGAAAGAGATCTACTACATCCAGCACTCCATGCTCTACCTGGTGCCTCTTTACCTTTTCAGGAAAGGAGGTAGGCGTCGACCTTCAGTAATCACACCCATGTTCTCTCCATTTACATTGATGGAATAACTTTTGACCTGCAGACGTGCGAGGCTGACGTTTAGTCCTTTTTGTTGGTGATGTTTGAGTTGGTAGATCACCTGCTTTGCCCGCCTTTTCAACCATGGCGAACATTACTGCTCACGTCAGCTACACCGTTATCTGTTTGTTCCAGGGCTGTCAATCGATTAGAATATTCACTCACGATTAATCACGATTGTCCATAGTTAATCACCATTAATCTTATTTTTTTATCTGTTTAAAATGTACCTTAAAGGGAGATTTGTCAGGTATTTAATACTAACATGAAAGTGGGCAAATATACTGCTTTATGCAATATATGTATATGTTTATTATTGGAAATCAATTAACTACACAAAATAATGACAAATACTGTCCAGAAACCCTGACAGGTACCGCATTTAGCATAGAAATATGCTCAAATTATAACATGGCAAACTCAAGCAGGCAACACCACTGTGCAGCCCCTGTTAAACAAATCAGTGGCGTTAACACATCATTATCGTGTTAAATTTGACAGCCCTAGTTTATTCTAAACAAACACATTTTGCTCTTATTTGTAACAACATGCAGGCATCTCTGCATGTCCTGAGGAACCAGATTCTGCAGATTTGGAAATACACTTCCAGTATTCCCTGCAGACATTGCTGTCATGGTGCCCTTAGAGTCACGTAGTGGCAAATGCTAGAAGACAGCGGTTGTACTGTGCAGCTCCCAGGTGTATATGGAAATGCGTAATTGTGAAAATGTGTAGAAAATTGGTGGAAAAGAAACCACTTTTCGATCAAAGGTGTGAAGAAAGCTTCAAAAGATTTAACCTGTGAACAATCCAAACTACAAACCTGCAAGGACAGGTAATAACTGGTTGCATCCTCAAGGTTTGGAGCTGTCTGAAAAAAGTAGATATAATAGGTAGAAGTCAGGTAAATGTCAGGTAGAGTTACTCTTGGGTGGAGCACAGTAATCAAATCTCTTCTTGCCTCGCCTCAGTGTTCATTAGCAGCATTACAATGGAGCCTCACAAAAGGAAGTATTCATTGTTCTAGTTAAACTGACATAATCAGTGTCTTCCCCGGGTAGTACTCTAGCAAATGGCAGCAGCGAGAAAACACCACATCCTGTTCCTGGCTGTGCCATGGCTGCAGGGCGTTCCATCTGTTGACTCAGCTGATGTTGCAAAAAGCCAGTTTTGGCTCAAGAAAGATGCAGTTTATGTGTTTGCTCTCTCTCTCTTTAACCCTTAAACTGAGTCAGTTTTACGAGCGTTTCTCTTCTTGCAGGTGTGTACAAGCCTGAGCCTCTGGGGGATATGTGGTGGGCGCTGCTTTCCACAGGCATCCTGTTCCTTTACCACTTCCTCTTCTTGCAGGTCCTTGGCCTGGTAAGATGGAGCCCCCTGCTGGGCTTTACATGACACTTCACTATGCAAAGTACATGGATGTAGCGATTACACCATCACTTATGACACTGGTTTCATTTACAGGGAGAAAGATAAGTTGTTTGTTCAAACATAGACACCTGTTAAACAGGAACACAATGGAATATAATGCAATACAAATGTGCTTCAATAAATGATATCGGCTTATTATGAAAAAAAATGTATTATATTCTTATTACACACCCTTCTCACAATACTAAATAAGAAACTTTATGAACAAGCGACACAGTCCAGACGATAAGTAAATACTGGTTATGCGTATACACTTTATTGGTTATGTTTACAGACATATAAACACATATACATTCTGCATGTGCTTACATATTCATTTAACCCTTTATTTAAACAGGTAGTTTCATTTAGACCTGTGTACAAGATTATACATATTCATTTTAAAGGAGTACTTCCTGCACAAAATGGGTCAGTCTCTCACCTCATGTTACCTTGAATTCTTTAGGGAAACTTCTCACATGCCTCCTTGGCAAACGGAGAATCAAAAAACGGAGAAAAGTCTTGATGAATTGAAATAAATGGGCGCCTTTAACAACCGAAACACTATATAAAAACTTCCAGACCTCTCACAGTTCAAATTCACATAGTGCACCTGAGACTGTTTATGCAGAAGTGTTTAAAAATAGTAAGGTTTTTAGTAAAGATGCCTGTATTTGGAAAACGGTGAACATATGACTACATAAATGAGACTTGGATTATACCAAAGAACGCATATTGCTAAGAAGTCGATTATTCGTTCCATTGTAACATCAGCGCCCAGCAGCAAAGCCACACTACCGCCATTTGGGGCTGAAAGCGACTACCGGACACCAGTAAAACATCTGCCTACAAAGTCAACAGTAGAACAATATTATTTCTATTCTAGTTTCATATTTAATGTCTCTACCGAAATGGCCTGTGTTGACCAATAAAAATATTATAAATATGTATAATATTATAACTACGTACTTAGTTATTTATATTTTGCCACATCCCAGAGGAGCATAAAGTGAGCGATGAACATAAATGGAAGTCCCTGTGTGTTGAATTGTATGGGATTTATTATTTCGCTTTCGTTTTTTTACATGGTGTCAAATTGGTATCGAGAATCATGGAACTTCACTGGTATTGTTACTGACGACTATGGGAACTAACAAAACACTTAAAATGTGTTACTGCGGTGCGAAAAGGCGTGGTGAAATATTTTGGGTGCACCTAACTTATGTGCTGGTGCACCTAAATGAAAAGGTGAGGCGCACCTGTGCAACCACCTGGGGCCCTGCGTGGGTGTGTTTACAAGATAATAAAAGTGAATTACAACCAGTATATCCATTGTTATAGTTGCATACAGCTAGCAGGAAGTTGGTAGATATGTCATACAAGCATGCAGGGTGATGCAGTCCTGTGGGTCTGATACATGTTCATCCAATATCTCTGGTTCATTTTACAACTTTTAGGACATAATGATTTAAATGAGGGCTATTACAGTGTTTGTTTTGGGAAGGTGATTTACCTCAAAAACAATTGTCCTCTGATTTACAGGCATCTCTGTATACATCTATGGCCATGAACTCATTTCAGTCCAAAATGGCGGCAGCGCTGTTGGATAGTAGGACCACAGTTTTGTCTCTTTGCTTCTATGCGCTTTGATAAGAAGAAGAAGAAGAGAAGATAGTCCTTTATTAGTCCCACGAGGGGAAATTAATTATTTTCACTCTGTTGTTAACTTATACACGGTACATGCAGACCCAAGACACACATGCACAAACATGCAACAATGGAGAGATGTCAGAGTGAGGGGGCTGCTCCTGACAACGCCCCGAGCAGTTGGGGGTTTGGTGCCTTGCTCAGGGGCACCTCGGCAGTGCCCAAGAGGTAAACTGGCACCTCTCCAGCTACCAGTTCACACTCAGTTCTTGTCCATGGTGGGACTTGAACCGGTGACCCTCCGGTTCCCAAGCCAACTCCCTACAGACTAGCTACTCCCCCCCCTTTTTTTTTTTTTTTTTTCCCTTTTTTTTTTTTTTTTTTTAAGAAGATAGGCGATAGATAATTCTGCACGAGTTTTGCTGTTGTTAAATGTGGCCCACGTTTACTTAAATTCATCAAGACTTTTCTTCATTTTTTGATTCTCCCTTCACCGTGGAGGAGAGAAAAACTATTTTGTTAAAGAATTCAAGGTAACACAGGGTGAGTAATTGATACACAAATGTATTTCTATGTAATGAAGTATTTCTTACAGTATGGACAGACACAGAAGATTGACACACACAAGCTGCGTTAGTTTCACTATAAGAAAAGCAGTTACACATGGAAATGCAAATATTTACATATGATCTATCAGCTCATTTCATCTGTGAGGAGCGTCGTACTGTACTTGAAACCAGTTCTTCAAGCTCAGTTTGAACATGTGGTACAGCTCATGTTTTATTATCCTTTGACGCAACATCGTCAGTGCCGTGTTTACAGAATGAAAACCTGAGAGCCGAGGTAATGAGGCAGCTTTTGCAGTAGAGCCTTACAGACACTTTTTTACAGAAAGCAGTTCACTTCTCTTGGTTAAGGAAGAGCATCGTGCCTTCTCAAGGAGGGAGATGCATGCATATACACAATATCACCATAATTCAATTTTTGTTATTATTCTTTTGAATTTCTAAATTTTATACTGCACAATTTTAGATAATGTTCAAAATGTTTAATAGATGAAGCCCTTTTACTGAAATGCACGATAGATGCTGATTCATTCTCACTTTTTGGGTATGAAATTTGAGCCTTTCTGGGCTACTGTGGAAACACAGCGGTGAAGAGGAACCACTCTGTATGTAGATAGAACATATATAATATATATATTCTATGGTAACGAAAACACAATTCTTATTTTCAAGTGATTATACGCTCATAAAAATTATTTTTTCTGTGTTTTGACACATTTGATATCATTTAGTCCACTCGCTGTACGTTGAAATTAGAGGCAGCAGCAGGAGTGAGTCATATTGAGCTGAATACCAATTAAAAGCAGAAATGCACTGTAGATTAAAAGCAAGTTTCCGAGGTTAATGGAGGGGAAAAGAACACCAATTCATGCCTGCATGATGACAAAATTATGCGCAATAGTACACGGACAAATCTACACCATAATGACAGCAGAGACCAAATTCTCTAAATCAGAAAAAAACTTCACAAAGTCAGTATTTACTGCAGTGCTACTGCACTGGTTTGCATAAGGTGTTTGTCTTTCTTTTCTATGCTCTGTAATCATAAAAACACTGAAGATCTACAAAAGTCTAAATAAGGTTTGGATGGTCACAAATGCAGTGATGAAATGAAGTGAATAATTCAGCAGTCAAAGCAATCTATGCCATCAGATAATGAGTTGTGGAGGCCATGAACTCATCTTTTGGTCAATTTAATGATGGTTGGAGCAGATATGAATGATTATAAAGATGCGTTTATGTACAGTGAAGTCAGCCATGCCATTTGTCAAACCCTCATTATCCAGCTGGGCAGTACTTATTATTCTAATTGCTATTCGTATCATATTGAGACTTGTGCTTATGTTTAAGAGAATTTTCACCTTGCTTTACTCGAGCCATTCGGACCGCCAGTGTCGTTTAACGCTACACTCACCAGAGAGGAGATGGAGCTTGTCTAACCACTGTCGCTCTGTTTTACATGTTGTACAAGTCCCAGATATGTCAGAAAACCAAACGGCATCGTGTCTGGGTTGGTATTCACATACAGTGCCATTGCACTGACTGTATCTAGCGAGCCACACATCACTACTCCGGTATGAATGCAACATAAACAGATGGTGCTGTGATATAAGCGCAGATCAAAAGGATGCCGAAATAACGAAATAATAATGCTGATTTGTAAAAAATCAGAATTGATGCTTTACCAGGTCTGTCTGCAAGAAGACAAACAAACAACCATTAAAATCTTTGTTATCTGAATGAAGTTTGGATCGATCAGTGCCAGGCTATGGCTCCATCAACACTCAAGATAAAGTCATCTAGGCATAAATACATTGTTGTTTCTACCATAGACAGTCTCGTCTGGTCTTTGTATTAATGTGAGGTACTATCGTAGTACAGACAGTTATAATAGGCCTACTTCTTTCCTCAGTTTCTGATTCAACAACATCAGGAGAAGGAGAGAAGGAGAATTTCAATGCTGATAGACTCTCATGACACAGCGTCACGCAAATTTACCACTGGAGTTGAAACATTTCAACTCGTCAAATTATTTGCACCATTCTCATCACCTGGAACAAATTCGCATCTATTCATCTGTTTTGGCTTAGTATGTAATGCGCACAACAACCTTTGCCTCGCTCTTGGTGTGAATGCACTATTAATCAGTCTGTCTGTCTCTATCCCCTTCCAGGCGACCGAGGTCAACCTGAACAACATGCTGTGCCCGGCCGTGTCCGACCCCTTCTACGGGCCCTGGTATCGGGTGTGGGCGACGGGCCACCAGACCCTGCTGACCCTCGTCCACGGGAAGGTGCTCACGCTGCTCTCGCAGCACACGGGCTCCGTGTGCCGATGCATGCTGGACGCATTGCGACTGCGCAGCAAGAAGGTCGACTGAGTGTCCGCGAGGACGCACGCAGACGTAGCCTTTCATTCTAAATGCCTGCTCTCATCACAGAGATTTTCCTTTTTTTTTTTTTTTTTTTTTTTTTTTTAATCATTTTAACACATCTTTTATATCTGTTTTACTGAAACAACTGAGCATTTCAGGGCCAGTGAATCAATGTGTCATTATTTTAGTGCTGTAGTCGGCTTGCATACATACTTGCATGCACAAACATAACGGGCATTTTAAGGCTGATAGGTAGCATTGTGGAGGTGGGACAGATTCTTGTCTGGATTACAATTTCCAGAAATGTAAGTGAATTTGTGGGAGGTTTCTCATGCTGCCTTTTTGTAAATGTAAAATTTTAAGGACAGGAAATAAGAGTCACCCAGATGTCACTACTGATCTGCAGTTGTTACACTTTCAGTTCTTTATGCTGTAGTTATGCTCGATCATATGTTAGTGCGCAAAGCTGCCATGTTTTTGTCTCAAGTGCGTTTTGAAACAGATCGTGAATGTTGTAAAAGTTAGCGCTTGTTTATAGTCAGAGGATTGTTCGTCATCACCTGTCAGCGTTGTCATGACTGAAAATACAAATGGCGTCCCTCTGCTCCCACTTTGCTACACACATGAACAGGGTATGAAAGCATCTTTTGTGGCCTCTTGTTTTTTGAGTTTGTCTCCAGCCCGCTCAGATCATTCCGGTTATGATAATCAGGGGACACGAGGATTTATTACGTGCTGAGATTCAAAGTGATGAATGAGGATTTATGGATCTACACTGGGGTGTTGTTGTTATTATTACCTCTGCCGAGGAGGTTATGTTCTTGTCTGTTATTTTGTTGTAATATTGAACCATATTCCATTGAGTATAAACTTCAGTGCATCATTGGGATGAATGTGACGTTTGCCAAGACAAAGATCTTGTCAAAATACGTATCTGGGCTGGATTCATGCATCATGACACTTGAATTGTTGCTTGATCCTCGAGTTAATCTTACAAGATATCCTGAATTCACTCCTGTGATTGAACTGTGTGACACAGACTCAGTTTAATGTAAAAAAAAAAAAAAAAAAAAAGCATCAGATGATCTGCATGAAGTCACTTTGGGTTATTTATTGATGGCCCATTTGAGAGAAAGTATTAACCAGCGTTGGTACTGGGAATAATTCAGCCATGGTATATATCATTTCAAGTGTTAGGGGTGTGTGTGTGTATTACTGTAGCATATACTGTACTTCACTGTAAAGAAGGGATAAGACAAACTTTTGTATTTCTATCAGTTCGAGTGTATGTGCTGTATTGACAATAAAAGTAATTTCAGTTGACCAACGTTCTCATTGTGTGTAGTTAGCATTTTTTTCTTTTTTAACAATGTTCAGGATATATTTTAAAGGTGCTCTATATTCAGAGCATTAAAATAGTAGCAAACAACTATTTGCTATGTAAACATATAGAGGAATAATGTCTACCCGAGCAGAGAATGAAAAGTGAAGCCAATGTGGAAGTGCCTTCATTCTTTCTACTAGCCAGCAGGGGGCGACTCATCTGGTTGCAAAAAGTCTGATTGTATAGAAGTCTTGAGAAAATGAGGCTACTTCTCACTTGATTTATTACCTCAGTAAACATTGGAAACATGAGTTTATGGTCTCAATCGCTAGTTTCAAGTCTCCTTCAATACAGCATGATGTTCATTTAGTAAATTACGGTCCCATTCTAGTCAAGCAGGGTATAATTTAGGGCTTGGCTACCTTGTGACTGACAGGTCGGTTCCATGATGTTGTCCGGTCTGGAAGATGTCCACAGTGTGTTTTCAGCTCATGAAAGTTAATTAAAACCTTTTTGGTTGCATGAAAATGTCTTACTCAGCGTTGGGTTGTACTTAGCACCACCCTCTTGTGTCACATCTGGTTGCAAAAAAACAACATGGTGATGGACAAAAACCAAGATGGCGATGGCAAAAATGCCAAACTTGAGCCTTCAAAACTGCAGTCTACAAACCAATGAGTGACGTCATGGTGACTACGTCGACTTCGTCCATACAGTCTACGCATTCAGCACCTTTTAAAACACATATCGAAGACTATTTTTGAACAGATTAAACAAGTAAGATGTGTTCTCGGCAGATTTTGTTAAATTTGGACAGTGCCAAGCTAGCGCTTTCCAGTCTTTATGCCAAGCTAACAGGCCGCTGGCTCTCGGATCATACTTAACAGATACAAGAGTGGTAATGAGAAAAGGTTGCCTTTCTTCCTTTTCACTGGGCTCAGTTCCCCCAAATTAAATGTTTTATGTCTGCATCATTGTTGGTGTCAGTCTGGTGTTTCAGTTTATACAATGCATTGTTAAGTAGTGTGTATATATGACAAACAAGTTTTAGTTTGTTTTATGGCTTCATAGGGTTTTGTTGTGCTGCCTGGGATGGGGGGTAGATCAGCTGCTCAGCAGCTCAATCAAGGAAAGTACCAACAGATTTGCCTTGTTATGTCCAGAGCTGGGCTCTGTTAAGATGTAGGATGATATAGGTAAGATAGCTCTGCAGTAAATGTCATCCTGTAATGGTTGGTGGGCTCACTGGTATGTGTGAGTGCCTATAGATAGATTAAGATGTCAGCAGTGACTTAGAGATCTTATGTTAATGGTCTGCTCATTATTATGTGTGAATTTGGATGTTTGCTCTATTTAGCTCCCCCTATACTTACCTGGCCAGGTGGTAGGTTCCAGTTAGGTGAGGCTGAGGAGATAAAATCCCAGTCACTGGAGTAAGAGGGGGGGGGCAGCTTTCTATTGTTTGGTGCTCTTTTGATTCACTTTAAGTGTAGTTTCACTACAAATTCCCAGTGTTTATTTTTGCCTTTTGTTTTGTAAACTTTTTGTTAATTTTAATATTGCTCTTTTCAACTTTTTTCCCAGTTTTCCAGTGCCAAACCACCTCATCTGTCCTTAATATGCATAGTGGTGTGACACTCCTCATTTAACTCTGGGCAAGAAAGTTGATCAGCTTACTTCTCAAAATGCTCCAACTGTCCCTTAAATAATTCGCGCTGAAGCCAAGTTGCTGCCTGGCCCATAAAAAGTCGAGCTTTTGTAACGTATGGTTGGGTGCACTGTCCTCTGTGAGGCCAGACAGGGTGAAGAGCTTTAAGTGCAGCCTATCGACTGAAGTGAACTGCAGAGAGTTTTTACCGGCCCGTAGCACCTCGTAATTACAGACAGTCGAGAGAGGAGGTCGATCTAAAAACCACCACAGTGGCTGCAGAGAGGCCTCAAGGTGAAGGAGGATTAAGAGGACAAGTATGTTCAAATATGCTCCTCTTTTCTCCAAGTGCTTGATTTAGATGCAGAACTGTACAGCACTGGGAAATGCTGGGCATAAAGTGAACTTGACAAGGTCCTATTGTTATCTGAGGGTAGATGAAAGGCAACTTTTTTTCATTTAGTTGGTGACTTACAGTCCCACAGACTTCAGGTAACAGCAGGTGATGGAAATGATAACATTTGATAACACAAGTAGCAAGAAAATATAAATGCCTGGTGAAATAAATGGACTTGATGGACTTGACTGCTTTTATAAGAGCAGTTGTAAGTCCATTCCCTCATCATCGGTATCGTTTATTCGGACAGATGGACACCCGAGGCTGACTCAGGACAGACAGTGAAGTGCTGGTTGGATTTGATCTCAGGCCAGCGCTGGGTTCAGGCGTGGTTTCATACAGGCAGCAGTCTGAGCACTTAGCCCTGTATATCATGTAACCGGCAGCAATGTATTTTCAGACTGCTCCTACCTCCTGAGTGTTTTTGGTGGAGCAACTGGCAGAGAGGCAGGCCAAGCATGAGGGGATCCTTCTCCTTATTACAGTCACGGCTCAACGTGGCCACAGCTGTTGTTGGGTTTGGTACCAGCACAAAAGTACAGAAAGTAAAAGCAGCAATGAAAAATCTAAAAGCAGAAGATATGTAAAGGTGCTGGATACAGCGTTGGAGGTGGGGCCCCGTTCATTCCTATGAAAGCTCCTCGGTGGTGCATGAAGTCAATGGCTAGACTTCCAGGTCTGGAAAAGTACCTGGATCTTTGAAAGCAAAGGCAGCAGTGCTGACAGAGCTAACAGTGTTAAAATAAATTGTAAAATGTAAGATTGATGATGCACTCACCATATGGATTAGATACAGGAGAAAAAAAAGTGTAATTTACAACATCAACAATCAACTACTGGCTTGTACTCATTTTACCTGTCATGTGTCTGTTTACCATCTTAGTTTAGCTTGTTAGCAATTTGCCAATTAGCACTAAACACAAAGGGCAACTGAGGCTGATGGTGGCATTAGTTTTGCATATATTTGATCATAAACCAAAGCAGTGGCAGACTCAGGCTGTAAGGGCTTCAGGGCACTTTATCACATTTTCTCCACTGGGGTGGTACCCTAAAGGGCACTTCTAATATTTTCTGCACTGGAGAGGTACATAAGAGGACATTTTATCATATTTTCTCCACTGGAAGGGCACCTTACGTTTTGTTTACCTTCAGGGCATCCAAGAGGACACCTTTGTAACAGTTTTTTGGGTATAGGGGCACCAAGGGCGGCACTCATATCACACGATCTTCATCATCAGTCGCCCAGTTGTCATGAAAAGGCAAAATAATATTCTGTTGCTGCTGTCACATGAAATTACATTCTCAGTAACTCAGAGCTTCCTTGCTTATTTCTGCCACTGGTTTGTGAAAGGCTGTGTTATAGCCTGTTTTTGGGCTCTCAATGGCATATTTATCAGTTACTGGAGCCAGAAAATTTTCATTTAGCCCACAGCTCTGTGCTCTGCTGCTAGTCCAGACATCATAAGAGTGTGTGACAGCTGAAGTCATTTCACAGCATTGTAGAAAAGGTACTGGTACATCAATGCACACTATCCAGCCAGCAGGACTTGGACAACTTCATTCAATTTAAAGGGTCGGTTCAAAAGCTCTCTCAGTTGGTATCTTGACATGCAGATGGTTGTCATTTCAAAGGCTAATTTTCTTTAGGAGAAAATAGTTACAATGACAACGGCTCACAGAAAATGTTGCATTCAAAACAAAAGGCCAGAAGACTTGCTGTGGTCAAACTTTTCTATCAATCCAGTCAAGCATTATCCTGTCGTTTAAGGTCATCCAGCATCCAACTTTGACCACTTAGAGCAAACTGGTCAGCATGGATCAAGCTGAACAAGGCTACAAAATGTTGACACAGAATATGAGCGTTAATAAAGCAAAGGTGAACTCAAACTAACCAAATGGCATAATCCTAGACCATCTCTGATCAATACACAAATACTGTATGCATCAGTGGATGTATGTGCTGAAAGAAAATAGAATGACACATGTTCTCGTTTCAGTTGATTTTGTATTTTTTATTGAATAAATGATTTTAAAAGGTAATAACAATGTTTAAAACTACATTATCTTCACAGCCATTGCTTACATACTCAGATAACCCATCTATATATATTCTTTCAACCTTCCCCACACTTTTGTTTTGCAATTTATTTTTTATTTTATTTTATTTTTTTTTTTGCTAATTTCTTTTTTGTGTGTTTATTTTGTGTTTTTTCTTTTGGAGTCATACTATCATAATAAATGCCCATTTCAAGTCTTGTCACACTAACAGCAATTCAATAGGAAAGGAGGAAGGGTCTAGCTCTACAGGGGGTGGATTTGAAGTTCCCAGTTCATATTATTCCATCAACATTTTTCAAGTTACTAAAAAAAAAAGGAAAAAAAAAAAACAAATATAAATGAAATGAAAAAAATAATTGGTATGAGGAGTTACACCAGGCAACCCTCCCAGCCCATCAGGCCACTGCAACAGAAAAAAGTCAGTTTGTACAGCGACACGTCCTCGAAGTGTCTCAAAAATTCAGAACATAGAAAACCACTAAAATAATTTTGAAACTAGATCCAAAATATTCTTTTGAAAAGAATTTATTTTGATGTACAAAAACAGTCATTTTCTTTTTTTATTTGCTTTTTAATTTTTTTAAATAAAAGCTTCAAACACAAGTTTATTGTAGTTCTTATTTCATTTGTCATTATCATTATTATTATTAATTCATTTATTCTTTTTTTTATTTTTTATTCATCTATCAGTGCGATTGTATACCAGTGCAGCTACTGGGTCCAGAGTAACGAAAACAGGCTTTTTCATCTTTAATGGCATAAAAAATAAGAAAAAATCCATCTTTTATACAAAGTATAACTGCTGGTCTTTAGGGAAAAAAACATTTATAAACCCATAAAGCTAGGAGGCACACCATGGGATTTTCATTTTTGTAAATTATAGCAATAATAATAATACTAATACTACTACTAATCATAATAATAATAATAATAATAATAATAAACAAAACAAGTAACAACAATTTGCAACTATTTTTAACCATCATTGATGCCATGTACGGCTTCAGAGATAGACTCAATGAAAATTCATTGAAAAATTGAGTTGCGTAATAAGTCAAGACAGTTGAGAAATCGCACAAAAAAAAAAAAAAAAGACAAAGAACATTTTGTCAATTGCAGGGGTGTCTTTTGGAAGGACAGGAAGCCAGGCCTGAAGAGCAGCATATGGGCATGGCCGCTGGCATCTTTGGTTCAGTCGAACATACGAAGGTAACACGAGCTTGAGCATTCCACGAAACATGAGAATGACCACACAAGGAATGCTGAGGCTGAACTCTAACCCTGGTATGGAACCAAAAACTCAGTCTGCTACAACAAACTACAAAACGTCGTTCCGTAATATCCCATGAGGTATCAATGCTTTAAACAGTTAAATCAGTACAGAAAGCAGGACTAGTTTCTGCATGTTCTATGTAAAACATTAGCTCTGCATCCCATTATAAGAGATGCTTACCTTCAACACTGAGGCTGTTGACGCCTCAGCAACAGGACCTTTCATAAGTCAACAAATCATGCCTTTTCAGAGGTCAAACGATTCAGCAGCTAAAGGAAAACGGAGGATGTGCTCGGAAAAAAAAGCAACATCCGATCTTCCAGGAGAGGCGACGGTCACTACTACTGCCACTATCTATACCGAACGACACACATCACACCTTGACAAACTAGGCCATGAGGTTGGGCCACAGTGTAGGGAGTAATCAGGGTGGGGGGGAGGCTACGTGTGACTTCTTGTCCTTTCAAACCTGCAGTGGGTGTTGACTTGCACTGGTAGGCAATAAAAATAACACCTGTTGAACAGATCTGCATATATCAAGGATAGTAAAGGTAACACATGTAGGATTTTCTCTTAATATATCAATTGTAATAATGACCATTAACAGTACATTCCATAGCCCCTATGACGGGTTTGCTGCGGGAACTTTTCCTTCTTCATTATATGTGTAAGAATATCAGTCTGGTTTTCCCATAGGGAATTGATCCCAAAGTCGCCCGCATTGGTTAGAGATGCTCTGGGCTACTGTTTGTATCGGTGACGGCCACATCCTTCAAATGTGCCGCCATTTCACAGCAACACGCTAAAGAGAAAATCTTACATGCAGCACCTTTAAGTTATGATATGATCAATGAGTCCGCATGACCAGTCACGAGCTGTGACCACCCCAATATGAGGTCCGA
This sequence comes from Pterois miles, assembly GCA_947000775.1. Classification (NCBI taxonomy): domain Eukaryota; kingdom Metazoa; phylum Chordata; class Actinopteri; order Perciformes; family Scorpaenidae; genus Pterois; species Pterois miles. The sequence continues at coordinate 13,753,906 of CAMQGK010000052.1, read as the reverse complement.
TAGCACCATATTTGTCTTTTAAATCTCTTAATGGTTAATAAGAGTGTCTAAGCCATAGATCAAGCATATCATGGATAAAACCATAGGTCTCATACTCATACGTACATGCAACTAAATACATTGCATGTGTATACAAAGACATATATGTAAAAGAGCATGGTCAATTTGGTTTTGCAGCAGAAGAATTCAGGTTGTGCTGTATTAAATGGACCGGGAAACGAATGCCTGACTGTTCCTCCCAATACATGTGATGTAGTGTGTTTGTCATGAAAGTGTACATTTTTACATGAAGCTGGCTTCCCGTGGGTTTAACACCAACCACAGGGCCTGACATTATTTTTAAGAGAATGTGTTTATGTGGGGCTTTCAAAAATGAAAGAACTGCGGCCCAGCAGCTGGGTAAGACGTGAGCAAACAGGAGACTGCAGGCATACAGGAGCCCCCATATGTCTAAGAAAGCATTCAAGTGAGAAAAACAACATCATCATTACCTACACTGTGGTGTGAAGATGAAGCAAACCACGGGACAAGAGGAACAGTCAGGGCATCATCTACCGCTCCATCATTTACTAAATCATTCATTTAAGGCAACACAACTTAAATCTGGGTCATTTCGGGTTCCTGTGGATGGAGTGCCAAAAGCCCTTGACATTTTTGCATAAAGAAAAATAACCTGTCAGTTAGTAAAGGCTGTTACGAAGAAAGATGTCAAGTAACAAGAACCTCTCAAAAATTCCAGTTAGCAAAAACTAAACCCAAAGCGAGCGGATCGCGTGATGACCCGCAACGGTTCAAAACATTCTGGAAACGTAAATCCAACTAGCCTAGTGTGTGTGTGGACTCACTACAAGTTATACTTGGATGGGAAATGGCTTCTTAAGTCCTTACAAAGCCCCGGCTTTTTATTTGTAGACCTTAACTGCGAGCCGCCGGGCCCCACGCAGAGATTCTGCTCTGACTAATTCAACGGGTGTTTGTTATAACCTACTGCCAAACAGCTGACAAAACAGGCCACAAATCTCAGCTTTTCCTGTGCCGCGTGGACACACACAGATCAACGGGATCTCACTGAACAGCAGAGTGTTAGGAGGAGAACGGTGGTGGTGCGGTTTCAACAACTAAATCAACTAGCTGCATTGCTGCAACTGCTTCGAAAGAGCACGATGACATGCACTTCTCAATGACACATTAACAAGATCACTCCCTTTGTGCGTCGAGTGGTGCGTCTTCATTCAAAAATGACAAGTTTTAATACATCATACTTTGTGAACAAGTGACAAAAAGGTTAGCTATAATCTGAAGAGGCAAGACAAAGATTCCATGACGACGCGGGCAATATACAAGACATCTAACAAATGACTGAAACCGTCTGGTTTGACTGGTATTCAGTGATGTAGCCCCGCCTGAGGCTGGCTGGTGTGAGTTTGCATCCAGAGGTTATGAAGTGGTGCCGAATGCAAACGCTTCAAGCCAAACGACGGATTACTCTTACAAAGTGTGGAATAAAAAGAGAATATGGCTTTATAGCATGTCCCTGTCAAGTGACTCCCTGCCAGTAAACTCACAAACCAACAGTCAATGTTCATGCACATTTTTTTTTTTTTTTCTAAAGAGACCTACAGTAGTTACGCCTGCCCCCCCTCTCCAATGCGGGGAAATCAGACCCACTGGTGGTCCATTATACATATATAATTAACAAATCCCCTGCGCAGACATGAGTAGGCTTCAGATTAGTCAAAAATGGCTTCCTCCACAATTTCCTTAAATTTCAAAAACAAAAAAAAAAAAGAGGGAACGTGACTGAAAGCTCTCCAAACAGAACTGTGTACAGGTTCCACCACAACACACTACTAATACTCAGGGAGAGGTTTCCAAAAAAAAATCTCTGTAGGGAATCTTTAGGTCAAATCCAATTTCTAAATCACCTTGTGGCAGATCAATATCTATATCCACACACGGAAATACACACACGATCATGAGCTCAAACAATACACACTACCAGCAAAGGGCATCACAATCCTACTATCTATACTTTGGAGTATACAGATCCCAATATATAGTTCCGACTACAACACTACAAGAGTTTACAAGGCTCAACAGTCAATCTGTTTTTAGTTTTTTTTGAGAGGAGTCAGAATAGAGACGACACAGCCTTTGAGAACTGCAGTTGCCTTGCTACATGGTATACATGTCTGGATAGTAAGATAACGAAATAAAGGAAAGATTTTTTTAAGAGAATGTAGCAAAGCCTAAACAATGTAAGCGTGAGATTAATCCACCATATAAGACTTCCTTCCATCCACAGAATCAATAAGCTGATTAGGTTTGCTGAAAAAAAAAAAGAAATCTTTCGTATAATTTTCAAAAATATCAATGTTAGGGGGGGTTATAGATATTGGTATACATATGCTGCAAAAACTTAACCACAGGCAAAAAAAAAGGAAATGTGGATTTCTTGCCATAATCGAATGATGCTTCGTTGCCACCCGTTGCCATGTCAACGTCTGGGAGACGGCCAGCATGGCAACGGAAACTATCATCATAAAATGGTACAGTAGTAGAAATAGCTAGACCAGGAGGGGGCGGGCTCTCCTGGGAAAAGGTCCGCGGAGAGGTCCAATGATTGGTCATGCGGCTCGCTGTCAGGAATAATGGTTGTAGGGTGGTAGAGGGTGCCCAATGCCATTCTGGTAGTGATGGTGCTGGCGGTGGGCGATGTACTCTGCATAACCCATTGTCATCTTCTCGCTACGGTACCTAGGGGTGAGACAAGATGCTGTTGGTGATGGCTGACTGGCTTTAATGTCATGGTAGGACAGCTATGATCAGCTGCAGTCCGCAACATAACATACCCTACTGTGACCCTGTTTATTAACACAGGTGAGTCTTTACTGTTTTTAGCACATATCAGTCTGAACAACAAAATATTTCTATTAGAGCTGTCAACTTGTGATTTTTGATTAACCTCTTTAAAATCCAACGGGCCGCTGTCAGGCCCAGCCGTTATTTGATCTTTCAGAGATTGTAGCGTGCTCGGTTTTAAACTTGGATACTGCCATCATGTGAAACTAGAAAACCTAAGGAATTCATCACTAGCGACCATGTCATACTAACTTGTCACAAAGGACGCTAAATAACGCTCCAAACTAAAGCTAAATTTCGGTGAGAATAAACTGGTATGGGCATTTTCAAAGTGATCCCTTGACCTCTGACCTCAAGATATGTGAATGAAAATGAGTTCTATGGGTACCCACGAGTTTCCCCTTTACAGACATGCCCACTTCTTATGCTACATGCAGTACCTATGAGGGTTTCTGGACAACATTTGTCGTTATTTTGAGTTGTTCAATGATTTCCAGTAATAAATATATACATACATTTGCATAAAGCTGCACATTTGCCCACTCTCATGTTGATACGAATATTAGATACTTGACAAATCTCCCTTCCAAGTAAACGTTGAACAAATAAAAAATGTGATTAATTTGTGAATAATCATGATTAAATATTTTGATCAATTAACATCCCTAATTTCTATGCATTTTTTTTCTTAAGAGTACTGCACAGACGGAGAATTGCACATTATCCTTCTCAGTATGGACAGTTTTCTAAAGGTATCCAAACTGATGCAGCAAGACTACAGATATCTACTTTTAAATTACTTACATTCGCCCTCCTCAGAACCTGGCTTCCACATTACCCACAATGCAACTTGATTGCCAATTGTAGCCTTCAGTCTCCAGCCTCAAGCAGAGATGAGAATGGGCTACAGAGGTCTGTTAAGCTCACGTCTTTCTAACTCCACACCCCCAGATTTATTAACTTCCTAACTTGTCTTCGACCCCTACCTATGCCTCCTCAACTGACATCACTGAAAGCAATTTTTCAGATTTCACATGGCTCCCTCTGGAGCCATAAAAGGTTTTATACAGCTTTTTCCCCCACATACACAGCAGTACTGTATGTGGAGATCCTCTGTAAGTGACTTTAGTGGCAGAGGATATAACACATATATACACTTGTCCTTTAAAATTCATGTTATCTTTATGTTCGGTTTTACAAGTTCTGCTTGGCTGGTAAAACTGTGACAAACATACTTATGTGCATTAATCAGTGACTTTGGTCCCATCAGCTAAGATTTTAGGATTGTGTTTTATGTTTAGGGACACAGCTCTAAATTAATTTATGTGGGGGGGAAAAAGGAGTACATCAGTGACTAATTATGTCTGTAGGCAATACAATGAGTGTAATCTTACCTGGTTAACTTAATGGTCTTCCTGAAGTCATTTGTGATGGGAGCTTTGTAACCTCCCTTTCGTAGTAAGGAATCTATGGTTTGAATGTGGTCCCAACCTTGATAAAATAAGAGTTAAATCTCTTTACACATTCCTGATGATCCACATCTGAAACAACATACACTGTCTTTCTGAAAAGCAGATGATCAGATTGTTAAGGGCACAGATGGATCTCACCTTGCTCCTTTGCAACCTCTGGTAGGTAGGTGGCGGTGCGTTTTGATCCTTTTTCATTGAAAAACTCTATCCTAATACCGTGAACACCCACCTAGAATTCAGGAAGAAAGCAGTGCATTTTTAACCCCATAAATTGCTAAATTTAAAGTCAAAGTTACACAAAATACAAGCCTTAATCCAGTATAGACAATCATGATTCAAATTTAATTTAGCTTTAGTCTTGTTCGGGGAAAAAATAACACTGATAACCTCAATAAAAAAGATATGAGTATCTGTATTACTAGCAGAAAGAGTGAGCATTTAAGCGCCACGCTTCTCAGTGTAAATCGCATATTGTGCCTCTTACCTCCCAGTCAAGGTAATCACCGACGTCTTCAAAGTTGGTGAGAAGAGACACTGAGCAGAAGAGGCGAGGCAGCTCATCCCTTGTCATAGGGGGGAAGCGGCTGTCTTTAAGGGCACTGCAGACAGAAAAGCACAACAAAAACACTATTACAAGAAGGGATTCACAAAGGAGTTTTCACTCAAGTGAATGGTTTGATTAGTGTGTGGGGGCCGGCGTGGTTGCAGCATGGACTCTGATCACAGCTGTTGTAATGTGGATATCTGTACACAGCACCAGTAAGGAACTGACAGCGGTGTCTGCCCTCAGGTCAAAATGCTAGTGAACAATTTCCACACCAGGTATTTACAGAGGGCCATGTTTACACTGAAACACTCACTCACATGCTCTCTCTCATTTGTTAGACGTATATTTGGGCTTTCAAAATGAATGCGATAACATATTACTGCAAATTCCTTTTTAACGTCACTAAGTTCTTAAACACATTAATGCATCTTGCAATTTTAAGGTTGTAGCGAGCACAGTTTTAAATCTAGAGTGAAGATACTGACATCATATGAAATTAGAAAACCTAAAGAACCCATCGGTACCAAACATGTCATACTAGCTTGTCGCAAAAGGAGGCTAAATAATGTTACACATTTACATTACATATTGGCACGGAAAAGCTGTTCAAAGTGATCCCATGACCTCTGACCTCACGATATGTGAATGAAAATGGGTTCTCTGGGTACCCACGGGTCTCCCTTTTACAGACAAGCCCACTTTATGATAATCACATGCAGTCTGGGGAAAGTCATACTCAAGTCAGCACACTGATAACTGTTGTTGCATGTTGGGCTTCAGTTGCCATGTTATGATATAAGCATATTTTTTACGCTAAATGCAGTACCTGTGAGGGTTTCTGGGCAATATTTCTCATTGCTTTGTGTCGTTAATTGATTTCAAATAACAAATATATACATAAATTTGCTTAAAGCAATCACATTTGGCCACTTGTGTTGATTGGAGTATTAAATACTTGACAAATCTCCCTTTAAAGTACATTTTGAACAGAACATTGCATTTAGCTATGGACATTCATGCGATTAAATATTTCAATCACTTGACAGACAGTTGTCCACAAAAGACAAGTAGTGCTCAACTAGGGTTTAACCCACCAGTCAGATGATGCCTGTGTCAGTGTATTCGTCTGCACTTCCCAAATACCACTACACAATGACACTTTATTATCACAACTTTACATTTTTGAATAATAACATATTTACAACAGTCCATGCATTACAGTTATAATACATTTGTGTCACTACCTGTTCTTTAGATCTTGTGAGTGCCAGGTCGTCAAGACTAAATGAGTTTAAGATAAGATAAGATAAGATATTCCTTTATTTGTCCCACAGTGGGGAAATTCACAAGTTTAGCATCTTTCTACATCAACGCCAGAGTCGACAATAAATTGTGTTGTTGTTGTTTGTCTGCCTGTTAGAAGAATGTTTATACATATACAATAAACAGTCTCCATTTGTCTAACTCAATGAATGTCAAAAGGAAATGTTCATGGAAAAAAAAAACTACTTAAGGACATTAATAACTTTCTGAATAGTTTTTGAAGCCCCAGGACCTGGGATCAGAGAAGATACACTCCACACAGCGTTACAGCAAGCTACATGGATGAAACAGAACAAAAGTAAATACTATAAGAAACAGAAATCATGTTTTTTTGCACTCATGCACAGGCCAACTAAGGGTTCTGGGAGTAATTTACTACATCTGTTGGTCGCCCATGTTAGGGGTCTTCACTTTAATCATGCTCTGTTGCATTTGGTCTATAGCTCTGAAACATAGAAAAGTAACTTTGCATTGTTTCTTACCTGGTAAGGGTGTACTCCCTGAGTCCTGAGTGCAGATTCATGGCAGAAAATGTACCTATACAACCCCTCAACCGCTTGTCTCTGCCTATTTTCCATGTGACAAACAGCGGGCTGAAAAACAAAACAAAAAGGGACCGTGTTAAAGCAGTTGAACTTTCTGTGGAGTACAAAAGTTGGTTAGCAGCATACAGAAGTTAATTCTGATGTAGTACGCCACAGCTGGGATTCACATTAGGTAAAACTGGCACAACTGTATTCTACCCCATGATGGATCAGCTTTCATCCAAGACTGCAGGCTATTGTTCATAGGACTGGGTCCTCCGTCTACCCATGACTGGATAACATATTCTTTTATAAACAACTTTCTACCTTCCTTCATGAGGTTATTTCAGGATTTTCAAACTTTTTTATGTTACCGCAACCTCACCCAGTAAAAAAATCATTGTAAATTAGCCATGTGAAATTGATATAAGCAATAAAGCACTTCTGAAAATACTCAACATTGTTGGTAGGCACCACGGTGGATCAGACCCAAAACTGTGCAGAACAGCATGTATTATATAGCTAACAGCACACGCCCTTTCTGAACCAGATACCTTTCAGATGGGTTTTCCAGTCATCTGTCTATAACGTATGTCTAATAGAACAACTCAGTTTGAACCATTTCAGGAGCCTACACTGACTACATGACTTCTCCTGCTTAAATCAAGCTTCACTGCAACCAAAAGTGTCTTTTTAAGCTTCAGTGTATTTTCTTCCACAAAAGGTTACTCTGACCATGTATTGTTAGCACTGTCAAAATGCGTCAGCTCCACTGTGACAATGACTGCTTCTGCCCGGGTTGCTCAACAGTGAATGGCAGATCTCATTTTGATCTTCATTGTGTAAAGCTGATCAGACTCGCAGCTCACTGATTTACTGTCGCTGCCCATCAGATGGTCTCGTTCTCAGATGCCAAGTCACATAACATTATTTTTCCCCTTTATATGAGCACCAGTCCAATTAGATGAGCACCAATTAAATCAAAATTCAGCAAGACACTTTCACACTTAATATTACTTGTGTCACTTATTCATTATTTATGATTCTTTTACGGAAACAAAGTGTTTTCTTATATTCTCCTAAGTCACTCATGACAAGAGCCAAGATCTTTATCTTTACTTGTTACTTCCCCATATTTTCTCTTTTAAATAGACCAGTATGCCTCTGCATTTCCTGTAGTTGGGACTACTGCTACACCAACTTGAAATGATGTTTTCCCCTCTCCTTCTTGCTCTTTATTAATGAAAATAAAAGAAGAAAGAAAATGAGCTTAGTGAAGATATTTCCAAACACCTGAACCAATACTTTAACTGTGACACTGGCCTGTTTTTTGTGTTATCAAAGTATTTACCTAGAGGTCCTATACTGTTAAAAAAAAGGCTTTCAAAGTCCAATTTCACAAATAGAAACATACATGAGACATATTCTCTTTGAACAAATCTTAAATTTTATTTTTAGCTTCTTCACATAAGAAACAACCATGTCACAATTTTTAATTCAATTATTAGTAATTAAAAACAAAAATGTAATTTCCAAAAGGAAGAAAAACACTACAGCTACAGGCAGTCCATATGTGCAAATAGTGTAATGAAAAACTAAGTGGTGTCTAATGGTGGTCGCTGTAGACTCTGATGTCTTACTGACGTTTCACCCAGCATGGTAACGGTCACGGTGGATCATTTTCCCCTTCTCTGCCTGTGAGGAAAGGCTGAAGACTCCTGGTGTTGTCCTCAAAAGGGGAAGACAGACAGGGTCAAAGGCTGATGTAGAAAAGACTGCCAGTGTTCGCTATTTGGTAGCACTATGGATAACATGTATTAACAATATAGCATGTTTTGCTAGCTAGTTAGTACTTTAAGCTTAAATTTCATGTTTGTTTAGCTTACTTTAGCTTCAAAATTAAAGTAGCTTACGGATCTATGTCAGCAAACATAACAAATTTCAATTAATGTTACCCCCAAGCAACTTCATTTATCATGTTATACAACCATTCAAGTGAACTAAAGTAAGCTAGCTAAATTAGCTTGCTAGTTAAGCTAACGTACCTGCAGCAGCGCTCTGTGCTAGCGTTGTGGTCCATCAATCTTCTTGCAGTCAAAATGAAGCAAAAATGCTTTAAAATGCACGATGTGTTGGCAATCCTTGAACCGGCTACCTTTGTGCATATATTGACTCACAGCTCTCAGCATGTGACTCTCCATTTGGAGGAGAAGCCTGTTTTTTTTTACTAAATACCAGACACATGTAAGCTAAACCGCCAGGCTAGACAGCAGAAAAACACACAGCCTCAAGGTGATTCCCAATTGCGATGGGTTTACCATTAGGAATTAAAATAAAAGGACACATTTGCAAGAAAAATGGGCTCCTATTTCTATATAAATATAATAAATTTTAAAAAAATAAAAAGATTACAAAACACCACAATCTGAGGCCCTGGATTGTTCACTGGCCAACTTAACAGAGTGTGTCAAATGTTGTTCTGAGCATTTCTATAATTCAATCTGACAATGCCCCCAAGTGAAGGACATGTCGAGGACACCACAGACCATAATTATGAGTTTCTCAAACCTGTGGGAGTTCCCATATTGGTGAGCATTAGCCTACTACATTCCTAGTCATGACTGGCTGGTTGGCTTTAGACCTTGGTTCCATACGGTGATGGTTAGGTTCAATCCCAGTGTTCACCCTTTAACACAGACTCAATTCAACTGTGATTTTTCCTCTAAGGGAGGTTGGAAAGTTTAAAAAATGCACGCTCTAATCTACATTGGGTGTGAAACTAAAAGAAATTTAGAAATTTGAGAGCTTTCAATGACTTTCTAAGCCCTTTATGAACACTTTCCCTATGTCCCATCTTAAGGAAATACACAGTAGTGTTGTCACAATACTGGAATTTCTAAATTTGATACAATACATGATCGGCTGTGATGGAAGGGTCTCAAAAGTGATTTTTAAATGAACACAACAATGGGAGAATACTCCTAAGGCCTTTGCACACCGAGTCCATATTTTCCTGTCCGAAAACCGTTGAAAACATAGGACAACCTCACGTTGTGTTAATCACGTTTACACACCGACTCCAAAACTTTCGCCTGTTATTAAAGTTTTCAGAACGGGTTCGACTTTCAGAGGGTTTTTTTCCTGCATTCGTCAGCATTGTTTGACCACTCAGAGTCACCATAAATGCAAATGTAATTATCCAAAATGGCACCCAGTAAGGTAATTCACTGTTCATTCGTCTCATTCATCAAATACTTTAAGACAAACAAAGTCAAGAGTACAGAGGTGCAAAATTTAAAGATAGATTGTGGCATGTGATTGCAAAACAGCTTGGAATTGAGGATGGTCGCAGAACAAAGGATGTACGAAAGATTACACAGTAGTGATTGAGCTCTAGGTAACTAAACAATAGTGTCTTGCTGATGTCAGTCATTCATTAGCCCCCTTTGGGACGAGCGCTACCCATTGCACCTACATAATTACATCAGTTTTTATTTTTATAAGATGAAGGATTTTAAAAAAATGCATACGAAAAATATGGATTTGGTGTGTAAGGGCTTTTAGAAAGGATTGGGAAAATACTCTGTGGTGGCATGCATATTTGAGTGTGCATACATTTATAAGAGGCAACCATGTATGGAATCAGGAATGTCTGAAATCAATGTGTTTTAGGTTCGTCTAGATAACACCAAAGGCACAGCAAAGTGAGCTACACCCGCCCCATCTCTGAGTCAATTCATTGTTCAGTGTTTGCCATACCACTGTCAGTTTTGAATATTTCTCATATTTAAATGCGTTGATCCTTTTGCCAGGAATTTGTTGCGGTGATGTTGAGATAAACACAAGATAAGATGATAGCGCGCTAGTGTTTGAGAATACACATGTATAACTGAGGATACACTTTTATAATTAAAGGCTCCAATGTGCTGGATTGTTATTCAAAAGGTCAACATGCCAGAAGCAGCAGTTCAACAGACTGATCTTTCAATACAGTCTTGACTGTTATGTAAAAAAAAAAACAATTTTGATGTGAATGTGAAGAGAAGTTATACATATACAGTCTGAAAGAGGGATTGTTTCCCGTACTAAATAATGATCACCTGCTAAAACCTTAACAGTTGGAAGAGTTTACATAAATACACACCTTTCACAAGCCATCATATGCATGAAATGTATGAAACATTATTTTAAATGTCTGCATGGTGAAGTGAAAGAGTGCCTTTCACTCCGACTTGTCACATGACAGTAGGGAGACATCAAAAATACAGCAATTCCTTTGACTGTTTTGATCATTTAAACATGGTGCTTGTCAATAAGTCACTCCAAAGTGTCTTCGTCCATTTAAAGTCAATTTACCGGAATAGTAAAATGTGTTTACAGTTGTAAACAATCCTCAAAAGCCTCAAAATGTAAGTAAAACACCCACAAAGTCACATGCCATGACTACATCGCTCGTCTAAGGTGGGGTCAAAATGTTCCAATGGAGGGCGCAGGAGTGCGGTTACGGGCAGGAAACACACATTCTCTCTATAACATTTTATTGTTAATTGGTTATAACAAAAAATATCGTGTTCAGTAAATACTTCAAATTATTTAACGCTGTATTTGTGTGTTTATTATAATTATTCAACGCTGTCAATACAGTTATTTTTTGTTAAATTTGCCCATAATGGTTGTTTAGGACTGCTTAGTACTTAGCAGGAACCACATTTTCTTTGTTGGCTGGTGCTTAACTCGGTTAACATTCTCTTATATCGACAGTACACTTGTCAAATAAAACCTGGTGTAAAACGAGCTAGTAATATGACCGCTTAGCTGTCCGGGATGGCAGAGACTTTTAAAGACATTTTCAGTTAGATGAATTACCCCAAGCTCATTTTGTGCTTTGTTGCTAAGCTAATGTAGCTCGTAGCTAACAAAGCTAAGCCTAGTATGTGGTAATCCAGAGTTCATTGAGGGCAAGATAAAAGATTAAGAGTACTAATGTTAACTTTTGATGTTTTGTAAGTTAGCGGTTTAAATGCCACACCGTAACTAGTAACGGTGCTGCTGTTAAACCGAAAAAAAAGATGATGTTATCTTACTCGTTCCACCCTTTCTTTTTAGCTTAAGTGTTAGTGGCTAACGTTAGCTAATATTAGCTAGTGGCAAACAGGCTTAACGTTAGCTGACGTTAGCTAGTGTTAGCTAGTGTTATTCGAGTTGGACAAACACCACCGCAAAATGGTTTTACTCGCCGAGTATAGACGGGAAATGTAAAAGTACATCAGAGAACATTATTCAGTGACGGGCAGCACAGCATGATAACATCACATGAAATCATTCATTGTAACGTTAATGTTAGGTTAGTGCAGCTGCGGGTCAGTGCCGACAGTCGGTTCGACAAGGCCCAAATTCCAACTTGGTCAAATTGAGCTATGATCGAGAGCTTTTCACATTAAATTCATTATCAGTAAAATGTTACTTCGGTGTGACAGCTTGTGCCCTTAACACTGAAGCAGAATCCAGGAGCAAACCCATCAAGTGTGCCGCAAGAGACATTTGTTGAGAGAATACAGCAATGAGCTTTGACATGCAGCAAAACAACAAAAGACAAAATACTCACTAGGGATCATTTGTAAACCTGGGTGTTCTCGGAGGTTGGTATCCGTACAGATGGCAATAAAGCACGTCAAAACAGAAGCAGCACATCTCCGCTGAGACGACCATTTTTCTGCCTCCACTTCCCGAACCAGGTCCCGAGCTGAGATTCGGGGAGAGGCCGGATGAAGTGTAGCCGGCCGGGGCTGGGGACAGAGCGTTTGTGCCGCTGCTACCACTACTACTACTGCTGCCGCTAACGTTACCCCCGGGTCCCCCCAGGCCGTTGGCTCTGCTCACGTTCGCCGCTGCTGCAACGGTCGCGGAGGAGCCAATCCCCAACTCCGAGCCACAATGTCCGGTTCCTGCCACCCCGCTTCCCGCCCCCACCCCGCCGGGACCCCCCGACCCGGGCGATCCCGACAGTTTCTGCTTCTTCACCCCGCAGCACCCGGCCGCCATCTTGGAACAATCTGCACCGACACACCGCTTCCGACCCATAACCGTCACCGCGGGAAGGGTGGGGGGGAACGCCGACCAGACGTAGAAATCCCACTGCGCTGATACGTATGACGGACAATACTCCACTTTCACTCTTTTATTTTTTTGTCGGACGACGAAATAACCGATGTGGCGAGAAGACTGCAATGTCACCCTAGCGTTGCCTTTAAAAATGCGTGACTTCGCTACGCAAAATCCATAGCTGGATAAGCGTTTTTTTCCTGGAGTAGTCAGCCAGTCCAGCTTTGGACCACGGTGTTCCAGTGGATCACCGATAACGTCAAGCCCCAGCAAAATATTCACCCCTTCTCCTTAACACGACACCATCCGAGGCGATCTCAGCCAGTTCCCCTTAAACATACAAGTTCAGGGAGTGCACAGTCCGAACAGGCCGCAGATGACAGTAGCCAGGCGGTCCAGATGTGAAGCCGACAGCCAGTGCGCCGTAGCCCAGCCGCACACCTCTCCAAGTGGAAGCCGGGAGCTTGAGTACGCAGGACCCATAAGCTTCAGCACAAATTGCGCACAATGTCTTGGACAGCGTAGCTTCTCATTGCACCAGCCTGTTTGCCACTGCCTCACGAACTTCTAATTACACAACAGGCCCAGTATGTTGGAATCCCAGACGCTGGTATAACGCAGAGTAAAATGGCATCTGACAATGCGGGGTTATATGGCACAATGCAACGCGTCAGCGCCGAGCAAGTCATTTCAGTAACGTTAGCCCACAGTTTGCACCTGCATGATGCCTGTTCTTGACCTGGTTGTTAAAAAAAATCTCAATAACAGCCTCGCGTCAGATGTAGAACTGAAAGTTTTCAGTGTAGGTTTGTTTGGAGGTTGTCATCCGTTTATGGGGATACATATAGAAGAGCATTCTAGTCCGTGAGCCGTGAGAAATCCTCCGGGTTTGGCTACCCTCGGTCCGCACCCGTCTCTCAGCTGCTACCATTCAGTGCTGTTCGGGTAAAAGCCCTGTGATCAGTCTGTGGGCACAGGCATCGGTGTCGTCTGCACGCCGGAAGCGGATTCAGGAAAGCGTTGCGCACGGTCGCTGCTCCTTCTGCGTAGCTTCTTCTGGGGGTGTCACATTTGCAATTCAGAGGAAAATGTGCGGTGCCGTGGAATCATGCGCGCTCCCGACGTTCACGCGCACGCACGAGTGGCGTGCATGGACGGTATCGGTATCCCCAACCTATAAAAGGCATAGAGGCCAGGGTGTTTTTTTCACTCTTAAAGCAAGGACACTGATTTACCAGTTTTTACTGGGGTGGTCTATCATTTCCTTTGTGTTAAGATAAAGGTTACACTTTCTTTTCTTAAATACCACCTACTGAAGTAATTTTTTGGTTGTATTCTGAATGGCTTACATGAAATCTTGTGCATATGTTTTCAGGACAGGTGGTAGAAATTGTGCCTCATGACCACAGCTTATCTGGCAACTGGCAACAGTAAATGAATGTCAACAGGCTACTGTAATCCTACCACAAATGTGTCCTGTCCAGTTCTGGTGCCCCTGAATCATTCTCCATTCTGCCCTAGTCAGAAATAAATGTATCAGTAACAAGAGCGATGACCATTATAGTCTAAATGTCAGTGATTAATACGCATGGTAGCAGGGTCAGCTGATGATGACTGTGCCCTGATTCATGATGATGGGTATGAGATTCATTTGAGGGTGTGTTTTCCTCCCCTCCCATGCATTCACAATACTTATGTGGAATCAGTTCAGTAGCTATATCAGGGGTGTCAAATTCATTTTGAGTTCATGGGCCACTTGATGCTCTCAAGTGGGCCGGATCTGTAAAACCACTGTATAATAACCTATAAAAAACAACATATCCAAATGTTTCCTTTACTTTTATTGTAATGAAGAACATTCTGAATGTGATTATGATGATGAACAACCTGAGATGTCTTGCTGATCTCTCGGCTACGACTAAAAACAGACTGCTGTTTCCTCAGACCTGCCAACAATTCATTTATCTTTTCTGTTCTCAGTCGTCCTGGCAAGTTCTTGTATTATTTGCCATGATGAGTCTGTGCAGCCGAATACTATATTCCGTGAGCATTGCACACTGGCTTCCCTCTGTGAAGAAATGAAAACTGGTTTTCTCCTTTTTGACTTAGACATTTTCCACCGGTGGCTCGTATTTGAACAGTAGCCTACACTTGACAACGTTGTGTCACGTGGTAGCTTGTATATAAACATGCAGGATCTGTAATAGTGTAACCAGCATAGAGAGCACAGCCACCAGTGGACAAATAGGAACAGCAGTGTTCTTTTCGGTTTTCGCACTTTGCAAAGTCATCCAGTGGGCCGGATTGGACCATTTGGCGGGCAGGTTCTGGAGCCTCGGGCCATGTGTTTGACACCCCTGACCTATATGTTTAATCAAGTTTGGAGCACTTTAAGGCAGCCACTGAAACAGATTCACGGCACAAATGACTTTGACAGTTGTTTTTTTTCCATGCTTGTTTTTCAGTCAAATTAATGTGACATTTGCCAGGAGAAATATATTTGATCATCCTTCTTCAAGGTTTATGGGCCAAAATGGATTTAAAAACATAGACAAAGCTGCACACACAAAAATGATTAGTTTATAGTGTCTAAATAATCATCAGTCTTCAAACCTCTCAGAATAAATAATCTCAGAGGAACGTGCTCCCTGTCATCCAGCATTTAAAGCCTCGCTGACAGTAGAGAACTTGGTGAGTATAGTAATATTTAGAGTATAGCCCGTAATAGCCTCATTTTCTTTATGTGTGGTACCGATTCTCATAACAGGAGCAGTGGCAATTAAGCTGATGTAGACGACTGCAATATTGCAGTGCCAAAACAGTGCTTGTGCTTATATTAAACTTATCTTAAAGATAATGTGTATGCGGTGTCCATTTGCTTGGTCTTTACCCCCATTTGATGTCAGATCCAGGCATATTTGAGTTTATCATCTGGGCCAGAGCTGTATAAGCAGTAACCCACACACACCCCTCCCACGTGCCTCACTGACTCAGCATAAGGCTTCAGGCCTGTTTGAAAATGTATAGCTAATTATTATTGGCTCTTGTGGATACTGACTGAGTGTTTGCCTGGTTGCAGACTTTAATCTAGGGCAGAATAAAGTACATATTAGGTTATATTAATCTAAGCAGTAAGGGTTAGGGTATAACCATAATCCTCTTGCATGAATGACTTTACTGCATGTTTTCTTTTTAGCTTTCTTAGAAAATGAATCAAGAAAACATTACAGGATTACATCAGTATTGCAGGAACCGATGTGATAATTGATTGCTTGATGGGGATTTACTTGTTTTAGGCTCATTTTTGGTTTACATTATACGGTATTTGTAATGTAAATCAAGCAATTGCTCTTATAAAGAAATGACAGTAAAGCCCTTGAAAGTCACTGATTCACATCTTTCCCATTTCTATTCAAATGCTGTTGCAGTGGGGTTCGCACTCATATGACTTTCCTTATCTGTGCAGGTTGTTTTGAGATTATTTAAACTATAAATAAATACATAAAAATCTTTTTCTTTTTAATTTTTATGATAACAGAAATCACAGAGGCTTGCATTAGAATATAAGATAGAATAATGTCAGTTGTGTAGTGATATGATGCAATGCAAAATGATGACTTTATTGTCACAATCAGCACCGTATGCTGATTGTGACAATAAAGTTAACATATTGTCAAGTCTATAGATTAAAGGTGCTCTACACAATATTCAGAACTTTACTATAGCAGCAAACATCTATTTGCTATAGAAAGATATAGAGGATTATTAGACAGCTTTGTTGAAGACTTGATTCTGATTGGTCAATCATGGCGTTCTGCAGTCTTTACTGCTGCTATGTATAACAGACCATTGATATGGGCGCAGTTCTGATGTTAGACCATGTTTGTGTCAAATTATAAATTTCTTAGGTAAGTAGCTGTGTAATAAGCAGGATAATGTACAGCCAGCAGGTTAGTGTTGTGAACTAAACCCCTTCAAGGCGATGAGAGACCCCTCCTCTTGCTGCCACATCATCATCATCTTGTTTCACCACAATTACTGGCTCACTGTACATTATCCCTTACATAATGTCTACCTGAGCAGAGAATGAAGTCGCTCTCCCTCTGTATATCCTGTAATCCGAGCTCCTCCATGTTTCGTTGACATAGCCGGGCTGGCCGTGCATGCTTTTAGTGCATGTTAGTGCATGAGTGTGTCCCACCGGCTTGCTTATGGTCGCTGCTTTGCAGTGCACTGGTACAGCAGTTACAGCTGAGGGCGCCATTGTGGAAGTGTAACACCCATCTTCTGGTTACCATAGAAATATGGAAAATACACCCATTCTTTTTATCTGGTGATTATACACTAAAGAAAACACAATTTATGGATTAATATTATATTCCGTTTCTGCCAATAGATCTCCCTAATTATTACACACTGGTCCTTTAATTAGCTGTGATGTAGTATTTGACCAATGACTTCAGCAAAGTACTCAAATTCACTCTTATTAACTGATACTCAGCAGACTCTATTATTATTTTAGTTACTTGGATTTCCATTTTTCTATCATATATTACTGTTTCTACAGTTCATTTGAAACCCCATTGTAGAACGTTTAGGGTAGAGGAGCATGAAGCTGGTATGTACACATGGCTTAATGCAGCTGAGCAGAGTGTATCCTCTTCAAAACCCCATTCATGCAACCATTGGATTTCAAGCATGGATGACTGCAATGCGATCCACCCCGTGCAGATTATCTTTTGAAACTACAACAGGAAAGAAGGAAGCAGGCTGAATTTCCTCCCATTCCAGCAGCAGTATTAGTGTGGACACATGCTGTTCAAGGTCAAGGTGTCTTTATAAGCCCACATAGGCTGAGCTGAGAGCATTATTGTCGGCATTTCAATCTTCCTATTTATGGAAAATTTGCCACATGCACAATCATCATTTAGTTAATATATATATGGAGACAATAGACTGGTTTGTTCCATTCATTCGCTGACTGATCTATTCTTGGGAGCAGAGACAATCTGGCATGTTGTTATTGGGCTTCGTGGTGGAATTTCCCGTATAGCAGCAGGACTCACTCGCCTCAGAGTCGATGTGTACAGTAGCAGACTGAAGACAGAAAGTGATTCAAATAGACAGAAAGTTCAGTAAAACTTCACTACTGCTTTAAAAATCAGAAAATGAAATGTTTTGTACACTACAGCTGTGTTTGAATTGAGATGTATTTGAATGGGACTAAAGGGAATATATCTAATACTTTTACTTCCATATGTAGTGTAAATGCTATAATATGTCAGTATCAATGATCCAATGATTACTTCTTTCCTGATATTCCTGGATATCAAAACAATCATTTACTGGTGGTCAGCGTCATGTTTTGGCACAAAGTCTCTCCACCCATTGGAGTTTCAAGGCACTCTGAGTTCCCTTGTTTATCATTAAATCTATAGTTCAACTGCTCGGTAATGGAGAATAAATAAGCAATATGATGGCTATATAAGCCAGCAACCTGCAGCATCAAAAGACATTTTGACTTTTTTTATTGCAACATGATGTAAGCCATGTTACTGTGTCACTCCCATGCATTCATACTGTAAAAATGTGACATCGTTGTTTGCATGCAGTGTCAACAGCATCTGTTAGAGGAGGGGTGGAGGCTGAGTCAGACATCTGTGTGCTGGGGAGGATAAGCTCTATCAATGTTGTTGCAGTTCCCAGTGGTCACAAGGTGGACCCAATTATGGCAGCGCCATTATGCTTGTTTATCCCGTACATTTAATAAATCCTTTTGTGTGTGGGGAGGACAAAATGCGGATGAAGAACCATTTTGGTAACACAGAATTGTGAAAATCATTTTTGGTGGGGTTTCTGGAAATGTAATGCAGCACACTAATGCAACATAGGTCCATGCTCTGACTTCTGGCACTGTATTGCCTGGTTAGCTCTCTCTCCCCTGCAGAAACCTCATCACTTTATCTGGACTCAGATGTTTTCCCCTCTGGCTCCCAGTGTAATGACCTTTCTCTTCCAGCCAGAACGGAGAGTCACTCCCCATTTTCCATCATAGAGCTGAAAACTCATCTCATTAAGAGGGATGTCATGTCACCCACTCAGCTTCCTTTCTGCCGTATCTTGCTCCTCTATTTGCACGTATCTTAAAAAAAAAGAAAAGAAAAGAAAATTTCTCCTGAGCTTTTTATTTCTTAACATGACATGTCTATGTTACTCAATTAATGAGTCACATGCTGTTGCCTGGGCAGCACTGATGCTTGCTCTTGTCACTCTGCCTCACACCCTTATTTTGGTTGTTTTGTAATATTGTTTATATGGAACTGAGGGGTAGAACATACCCTCATTTTCAGGTAACAGTGACATCGATGGAGGACGGAACCTGCCAAAATAATAAGTAAATAAATGAATGCATAAATGCATAAATACATAAACAAATAAATAAATAATGCAAAAATGAATGAATATATTTTAAAATAAATACATAAATAATTCCATAATAAATAAAATGGCAAATTAAACAGAAGCATAAATACATGAGGTAATTCATACAAAGATGAATAAATAAAGAAACAAATTAAACAGATATATCAATTTATGTAATATTTTATTAATTCATTAATTAATGGATACACTTATTTTAAATATTATTTTTGCTACATTTAAAGATATTTATTTGTTTATTTATCTATTTATTTATTTATTTTGGCACGTTCATTCTCCATAATTCACCTAATGCCTCCACTCTGATAAAACTGGTAAATTGGGAAGTGGGTGAATTCAGCTTCAAGTCACCTCGGTGCGGCAGGTTAACCCTTCAAGCTTGGGTCTCATGATGTTGTACATTTAATCCATTTGATTAATAATGTATAATGAACTGAAATGTTATCACTCTCACAGCCATACAAATTATGGCCATTGGGTCTGTGAAGAAAACATTAATACATGATGTGCTCAGCTCACTGGGCCTAGCATTTGACTCATTTAAGACTAGATGATTTGTTTCTACATTCAGAACTACCACAACCCCTCGAGCCTCAAAGTCTTGATGAATTTGTTTAATGTGGTCTGTTGAGTAAAATGATCAAGGTGAAAGAATAAAGCAGGAAGGAGTGTTTTTTTTTTTCTAGCATCGTCGTCTCAGTACAAATAACTGTGTTTTCTCTTTTATCCTGTAGAGGTCAGTGACGCTGCCAAGCTGCGTTGACTCTACCATAAATCAGCCGTAGAAGAAGAAAGAGGAGGCGGAGCTGGATGTTTGAAAGTGGCGGGCAGTGAAAACATTCATTTCAGAGATATTGATTACACGGGGTAAGTACTGAATTTAATCATGTTAGCCGCGACAAATACGATTCAAAAGCAGGCGTTTTATTAAGTGTTTCATATTAGTGCGGACCATTATCACCCAGAGCCGCTGAATGCAGTTTTCGTGATAGTTAACCCTCGGCACTGGAGGAAACGTGAAAAGGTACGTTAGGTTCAAGTCAATGTCTTGCTAATAACTAACGCTAGCTAGTTTGCTAGCTAACTAGCAAGTTAACGGTGACCTGACCGCAACTTTATTTATCATCCGTCAGCTGGGTAGAAGACCGTTCGTTTGTCCTCCGGCATTATTTTCAATTCAGTTTAGAAAAATGCACTTTATCGACCGCTAACCTTATAGTTGGTAGCTTGTTTTGTAGTGCTTCAACTACAACATTATGTCACTTAACATAATAGCTAACTGGTTTATATATCCTGAACGGGGATGGACTGAGTTAAAGTAATTTTCCATATTAACTCTTATTACACAGCTTGGTTTTCTAAGTCTTTAGGCTATGATATCATCCTCAGACAGTCATGCTCAATAGATGGTGAATAATGGACCAGCTCTTTGGACACCATGACAACAGCCATGGTGAATTTACTGAGACAAGAGGACACGATTCACCACCATACCATTACTCCCACTGATTTGGATGTAATGTCTCAAACTAGAATATGTCAGTGTTCAGTGATAGTGAACCTGCTATAGTGTCTCTTTGACGTTATTAATTGTGGAGACAAAATAAATTGAATATCACATTGTAATTTCCTTATTAAGGTAGATTTCCCCTTTCATTTCAGGGCAGTAGTCCTGGCCACTGCTGTAATTAGTCAGTTACACTGCTAGCCAACCACTTGCACACTGTTTTTTCATTCCTTATGTGCTCTCTGTGCACATTTTGTCAGGTGATATTATGTTAACCATATTTATGTCCAAGTAATGTACATACAGTATGTGACACTAATGCATATACTACTCAACCATAACACCAAAACTCAGTATGACTCAGTGATGTCATGGTTTAATACAACAAAACTTCTAACTTTATGAAGTATTGTTTTTTTTTTTTGTTGGTATCATACAAGGGTGGGCAGATATGCTTTCTTTATGCAAATCTATGTATATGTATTATTTATTATTGGAAATCAATTAACAACACAAAACAATGACAAACATCCAGAAATTCTCACAGATACTGCATTTAGCATAAAAATATGCTCAAATCATAACACGGCAAACTCAGTAATATTAGAGGTAGAGATTTCTAACAAGTGGCATCGTGTAGCTGAGACAGTTTTGCATCTGAAGTATGTCAACGAGTTTGATCTGGATTTAATACTTGAGGAGATAGGTCCAGAAGAATCCGCCAGGGGGGAAAACTATGGTGCTTGGCGGAGGTCTGCGCTCTCAGAGTGCTTTTCTAGTTGAAAACTGAGGTTTTCATAGTTTTCTGTCCATTCAAAATATTTCATGACATGTTATCTTGCCACATGATTGGACTAACATTTCTTGGCTTCATTGTGATAACCTCTTGTGTGTCTTTTATTACTAAGAATATAGTCTTGCGTCATGACGAATGAGGATGATAAGGTGATCCCAGTGCGGGTTGCGTTGCGATGTCGGCCATTGGTACCTAAAGAAATCAATGAGGGATGTCAGTGCTGTCTCACTTTTGTGCCTGGAGAGCCACAGGTAAACAACGGTTTAGGAAAACATTTTTTTTTTTAGTCTGTTTCAGAATAAGAGTAATGTTTTGTACCATAACCATTATATCTACATTTTATGTAATGTTTTTTTTCTTGAAAGCCCATGCAACTACACTACACAGTATGTGTAAAAAAAAAAAAAAAAAAAAAAATATATATATATATATATATATATATATATATATATATATATATATATATATATATATATATATATATATATATAGCTAAACTGTTGTTTGTCTTCAGGTGATCGTTGGCACAGAGAAGGCGTTCACCTATGATTATGTATTTGATCCCACCACTGAACAAGAGGAGGTCTTCAATTCCACTGTGTCCCCCTTATTGTGTGGGCTTTTCAAAGGTAGCTAGCTATTTTAACATTACGATTTATTGAATCCGGTAAGAAAATTGTTTTTTGTGTTTTCCCCCTCCTAGGGGGAAACAGTGTATGTTGTGCAACAAGACAGAATTAAATTGGCTAAGATGTCAAATAATTATAAATATCTCTTTTCTTCTAGTGTTTTGAATCAATTTGCATGCTCACTAAACATCTTTTTGTAGGCTACCATGCCACAGTTCTTGCATACGGACAGACGGGGTCAGGGAAGACTTTCTCCATGGGAGGAACATACACATCAGCTCAAGAAAATGATCCTTCAGTCGGAGTTATTCCACGAGTCATCAGAAGGATCTTTGAGGAAAGGGAGAAGAGGACAGACTGTGAATTCTGTCTGGCAGTATCTTACCTGGAGGTTGGTAGACATGTTGTGTACACTGTGCTTTTATGTCATTTAGAAATGTGTTGTGGTGTTCCACACAGTAAAATAATTTACTCAAGCTTTTTCCTTGTTTGATTATAGATCTATAATGAAGACATATTGGACTTGCTGTGTGCGTCGAAAGATAGGCCTGGCCTCAGCATTAGGGAAGACCCTAAAGACGGCATTAAGGTGACGTGTTTACAAGAATGAACGCACATACTGCAGTATTTCTTTGAAGCTTAGATAGAAAGTTCAATGCATCTATAAATGTATATAATGGGTTGGCTTTTGTTTTTATTGAAAATCTCCTGTTCTCCAGATTGTGGGTTTAACTGAGAGGCCGGTGTTCTCTGCCCATGAGATGGTGGGTTGTCTGGAGGTTGGAAATTCTGCTCGCACTGTGGGTTCCACGGCGATGAACGCCGCGTCCTCGCGCTCACATGCTATCTTCACCATCACACTGGAGCAGCGCAGAGGGACAGACAAGTCAGTTTTTGTGCTGTTTTCTCACACTATCACTTTGGCTAATATTACTCCCCATTTATCCATGACACTCAGTACTCACAGGTAGTGTCAGCAGCACACGGCGGCTGCCTCGCTGAACGGCTGCATTTCTGCTGCTGCTGCCAGCCCTTTCTTTCTGCTTAGAGTTTGTCTTTCATAATGGTCATTTCATTTCAATTTAAATGTCATGTATATTTTGCTGCAGTGGTCAGTCACGTAATCGGCAATCCTAAGCTGTCAGCCACGAGGGACCAAAAGATGTTAATTGTCATGCATAATAGGCCATTAAAGTGACTCCTGCGCCCCGCACAACCTTGTAGCAAATCGCTGCAATGCCTGATCTGGTGTGAATGCAGCTGAACATACATCATTTTGAGTTTACACATAATTAACCTTTAACAGTGACATGCACACAAAATGCACTTGACCAGTTTTGTGTCAAGGTCAGACAGGCCCAGACCTCAAAGAGTTAGCAGCGATGACGGCAGATTGTTGCGTCGCCTCATGTTGCCTTTGTTGTCTTGGCCAAAAAAGGTGCATTTGAACACACCGCAACATTCTGAGCCTGCTTAAGACAAAAATAACTCTCCACACCAGCATGCGGCAGTAGTCTGTATTCATCATTCAAACAGGGAAACCAGAAGACCTAGGATGGTGAATGTACAAGTCTTTGTTATGATACATGCATGAAAAAAGGCAGCATCTGCTGACCATTTTCCCACCATTCTCACTCACCACTTAGCTTCATTCCAGATGGCCATGGCGTGAAAATATCCGTGTATTGGAATGATCAGATGAGATGAAGATGAAAACTGAGAAGAGCTTTCTGTGTTTGCCGTTTTGACTTTGCTCATTTACTTGCATTCCTCGCATCTTTTTCTCTTCTGGTGCGCTTATTCGCTTAAGTTGGAATCAGTGTGATTTCTGTCACCAACGAGCTCTGCTGCCGATTCAACATGCTGAGTCTGCCGGAAAGCCTCAGACATGGGCAGGCTAGAGCCAATGGTGCGGGACACTGCAAAAACTAGGCCGACAGATGCTTGCAGATGGCCCCAAACTCTCAGACGGCCGATAGTTGGCTTGGTGTGTCAGGGCATTAACGCATTTGGGTAAATAATCAAATACATCTTTATTGAAACTGCTTTATATTGCATTCCATATGAATGAATATGCTTCAGGTTCATCATGTTTGGTTAACATGTATGTTTGATATATAATAAGTGATCAAGACAGCAGAAACAACAACTGGACTGAATGATTTAGGAACCTAAAATTGTAAAGTGCACTGTCAAAAACACATATACTGTACACTCTAAATTATTCTGTACTGGCTGTTGCCTTGGTCTTGACCTAATTTTAAAGTTTAAGCATTCATTCTATAAAAATAGTTTTAAATTATATAATCAGATTTTGATTTACTAGAACCAGTTTTAGTGAACCAGTTTTTAGCCATCTGGGTGTGAGTGAATCCCAGTGGAGGGTTGGATGTTGTCTAAGTTAGTGAGTGTGAAGTCCGCCTTCTGTGGCACACAAAAAGCAACATATTGAAATCACCACCTTAGCTGAATATTTATGTAAACTTTTGTTGCAGAGCCGACTCAGTTGTTTCAAAATTGCACCTTGTGGATCTGGCTGGTTCAGAAAGGCAAAAGAAAACTAAAGCAGAGGGAGATCGCTTAAAGGAAGGTAAACTAAATATGTTTTTCTTTAGTTTTACTTCAGTTAACTCTCAATTTCTGATTCTCCCAACGATGTAGTGTATTATGATATTTCTGTATAAGATCTATATATGTCTTTCTCTTTGTATTGGAAAAGTGCCCACAGCATTTCTGTTTTGATGCCATTCATTTTCATCTTCAGGCATCAGCATCAATCGTGGCCTTTTGTCTTTGGGTAATGTGATCAGTGCTTTGGGGGATGAAAGCAAGAAAAACAGCTTTGTTCCTTACAGAGACTCCAAGCTCACCCGTCTGCTACAAGGTAAGCCTTGATTTACATGTTCAACAGTTACTCGGTAGTCATTAGTCTTGGATACCTTATCTCAGTGTGAGGACTTTCAAACATGATTTGATCATGTTTGTAAAACAGACACAAGGCTGCTTCTCTAGACTTTTATTGTCTAATGGAAAATGTTTCATTCTGCTCTATTGATGGCATTGTTTATCGGCAAACTGTAATTTTGGTACCATAGACTGTATATATGGATGGATGATGCGTCTCCACCTCCTCAAAAGTGAAGCTAAAATATCCCACTTACAGGAACTGCCATCTTGAGATTTTAACATAATTTGGAGCCAGAGTCATGGGACTTTGGGAAAAGTTTATTTGTGGTGTACTTTAACTTTTTACTTTGGATCATCTGCTAACATGAAATGAGTGAAATTTATGACTTATACTGCAGCCAGCCACTCACTTTTGGTGAGCTGTAATGTCATCCATCTTTATATACAGTCTATGGTTGGTACATGAACATGATTTGCTTATAGCTTTACTTTTTATTCATTTAAAGCAAAAGTCACCATTATAATGACTTTACTAAGCACTGAATTTTTTTTTCTTGTTTATCATCAGATTCTTTGGGAGGCAATAGCCACACTTTGATGATTGCATGCATCAGTCCTGCAGACTCAAACATGGAGGAGACCATCAACACGCTGCGATACGCTGACAGAGCTCGCAAGATTAAGAACAAACCTGTAGTGAATGTTGACCCCAGAGCTGCCGAGATGAACCGTTTGAAAAAACAAGTACAGAAATTGGGGGGGGCTTGAGTTGACCTCACAGTCAAATATCAAAGTGCCATCAGCTTATGTGATGATACTGCAAGTTAAATATAGTTCAGTGACTTCTTGAAGAATGATAGGACAGAAAGTGTATGATACACGCTTTACTTCTAACATTGAAAATATGATAAATGTCTTGATTCATACAGGTTCAGGAGCTCCAGGTGATGCTACTTCATGCCCGTGGAGGAGTCGTTCCAGTGCTCTCTGGGTAAGACACAAATTTTCCCCATAAACCCATGTCCCACCTGTGCCCATGGTACATATTACCCATAACGAAAGGCCATAACGGTCGCTCTGTCGTCCTGTTGCAGGCCAGAGTCAGAGGAGAAGGTGACTAAGCTGCTGGAAAGGAATCGCGCTCTGCAGGATGAGAACAATAAACTAAGCAGGGAGCTGAGCGAGGCAGCTGGACAGACCGCCTTCATGTTTGAGAAGATCATTATGGTGAGCCAGACCGTAACAACATGCACTAATCCTTTCTCCAAAGTCATCATTGAAAGCTGATGGGAAAATTGTTACCACAAGTGATGATGTTTTTTTTTGTATCTATGGGTAGCAAAAAGCCAAGACTATTGAAATAAAACACATACTGGTTTAAATAAAACTTAAAGGACAAATATGTAATATATTTAATGTTATGAATCATAAAATGTCTATGATATGCACGGCTACAGCCACTCTGCTCCGGAGCGTCCGTTTTTATTTTGGTCGCTGTGATCCCATCCACTGCCCATTTCAACACCCCGGTGCCACATATGAAACAAACTGGCCCAAACACAGCACTCTACAGTCATGGAGACAAACAAATAAACTGGATCAACAGCGATGATATAACATTAGATTCTGCCCGACCTGAAAAGCCTCAGCTCATCTCTCTGTGGTCTGTGTGCAGCTGGTCATCAAGGCAGCGAGTGTTTGAGTCACACAACTTGTGAAGTGTTTCTGACTATTGCTGCTGGCCAGAGGCTAACACCTTTGTGTCTAGAATTTAACCCTCAAATCGCAAAAGGTCACGACTCCAGTGTTTTGAATTTGGACTGCCGTTACCCATTTTAAACTCTAGCTGTCAGTTTTACATATTGCTCCTTTAATTTACACAAGTTTATCTCTTTTCGATATCGTTTCTCTGACATGTCACTGTCGTTCATTGTCATTCATCATGTTTATCACATTGTGTTTGCTTTATGTTATAGACGGAACATACCAATGAGAAACTACAGAGCAGAATAGAGCAACTGCGGGACCATGCAGCGTGAGTTTACAAAGACATTAATGCCGCAAGCTTAAAGAGAACACTGAATAATTGAGCTGTTGTTGTTGAAAGCTTTGTATGTTTTTCTGATAGCCTAAATCAGTTCTGTTCATGATTGCAGCAATTTTTATTTACCAACAACCACAACAGTCATATTGAGCCACACTCACTTATTTTTTATTTATTTCAGATGTACTGTGGATCTTGAGAAAGTGTTGGAGACACTGGAGGACCAGGAGATGAAGGAGAACATTGAGGTGATGAAGAACTTGCAAGAGATCATCTTGGAGCTCAAGGTACACAAGTCATCTTACATTATAATCCCCAGCAGTGTGTAGTAGGCTGAAATTTGCATTGGACATTATATAGATTTTTCTAGATTAAATTAATTCATTTTAAATATAATTAATGTGACAGTACATGATTTCCTGTTGTTGGTTTTTCTAAGAATGAGAGTGCAGGCATCGCCGCCTCCATCGATGCTATGGCTGCAGGAGAAGATGGACCTGAGGTATCCGGGAACGGCAGTAAAAATGATGACTCTCCATCAGTACGTTGACACTTTTTTTTCTCTTCTTGTTTACATTAGATGATGATTAAGGGGATTTATTAAAAATCAGTGTTATTAACAGTGACACCTGGGGCCGTTAAGTCGAGAGTCAGCGCCCTGTTGCTCATGCTCGCACTACGTAGACACAAGTGAAATGAGTCAAAACAGTGAGGTGACACACACAAGATTAAACGGGATTGATAGGCATCATATTGATTAACGTTAGCAACATTAGCAGCTAAAACCTCAATATCACTATATAATTTCACATACTTGGCAGTTATGTTAGCTTACCTAGCCAACAGGAATTTTGCCCAGTTTACGCAAAACCAAACAAAAGTCCCTGCATGAATCGAAGGGCTGGTTGATGTTGATCCTAGTTTTCATCTGATGTTGGCTTTTATTCTGAAATATGTGCAGGAAGATGTTATAGAACATGTAGTGACTTGCATGGCTCCATGAATGTAGTACAGGTTTTAATTGTGGACTATTACTATTATTTATAAATTACCACACATTTCTTAACCTTTCTCTGTCTAAAATAAATAGCAATTACATTTATAATGAAATGAAATGGCTATTATGAAAGGCAACCTTTATGTGGAAAGAAAGAGCTGACAGCAACAGTAGAAACAGCAGGTGTGATCAACTGACACATGAATCATGCAGCCGTTCAGCGAGACAGCCGCCACACGCTCCTGATGTTCTCTGTGTGCACAAAGCATCAGTTGTGGGGCTGGTCCTTTTGTTGGCGTTAACGGACTCCATTTCTAATCGAACGTTGGGTATGATTGCTCACTGTTAGCCCTGAGGGAGAGCTGAAGAGAGTAACGGCACTTGTGAGTGCACATGACATCACATGTGTTGGATTTTCCTGGAAAAAAACAGATCACAACAATTCACTCTCAGTTTGAAGCGTCTGTCGTCTGACTATATTAATAACATGGCACTGATACACCAAAATGAACTAAATGGGGTTTTATTCTGTAAAATTAGTGACTGCATGTCTGTGGACAGTGAACTGGAGACAGTGAATGCAGCACGGTGGCTGCTACAGTTGCCCTCCTGATGCTCCCCTTGACTAATTTGTCTGTTGTGCTCACACAATGCAGCAGGTGCACCGCTGCATGCGAGGCACAAATCTTGTGGGTTAATGTGGTTGACAAGGGTCAGTTATCGGTTAAGAAAATTTTTCAAAATTAGCATCCCTAGGTCAGTGGGTACGTAATGTAATCGGTGTGTGCCTGACCACCATGTAACACCAGTAACACTGACCACAGCAATAAGCCTAGTTAAAACTTGTTCACACATTGGCAATAAATAACAATTAACAAACATTTCTATGTTTAAAAACTCACATACAGTCCCTTTAGAATAAGAGGTACTTTACAAAATTGAGGATTCTGCAGTGTTGTGTTGAATGTGCACATTTTGTACATGTACTGATATGACATTAAGACACTCATCGCATTTTTTTGTAGTAACATTTCTTGCACACACTTATTGATAAAAGAATAAAGTCTTTGTCCTCAGCCTTTATTGTATTTCTAAAACAAATTCAGATGTCCTCCATCTCTAACACATTAAACAGGATGTCACAGGCATTGTTGGCAAGGACTCCCCGGAGGGCTTCACAACCGATCATGCACTGCGGCAGGCCCAGCTCTCCAAGGAACTGATTGAGCTGAACAAGGTGTTGAGCTTGAAAGAAGCTTTTGTGAGGAAAATGTGCCAGAATGACACGCAGTTGGAGCCGATGCAATCAGAGCACCAAGTAAGAGGATTTTATTTTTATCCATTTCTGACTCACAATAATTTATAAATCATTTAAAGTTCAGTTTTTTAGTTAGATGCGTCTTATTTGATTTTGTATTTGTAGCATATTAAAGTCACAATGAAACAGAAGTTAGAGCATCTTCGGCGGTGTGATGTAATATTTTCCTGAATGAAACTGTGTGCAGGGTTTAGTTGCAAAAGGGGATTTAAATCAAATCCTATAGGTGTGAGTGCCTCAGCACATATAGCATAATAGAGGAAGAGGATGTTATTCTCCATTACATTTTTTTGGATGCATATTAAGTATATAACAAGAGATGAATGAGCACAGGGATATAAGATGAGATCTCACAAAATACATTTTTGTTTCCACTACATGATGCTCTATCATCCACTAGTTAACATGAGTGGTGTAATGCCATTTCTATGGTAACACCCATGATACTGGGTTTCCATGAGAATGGGTTGAACAAGTTTTAAGCATAGTTTTTGTGCGATTATAGTAATTATGGTAAATTAAGTTTTATTCTTGGTATAATGTTACAGAAAAATGTACAGACTCTACAGACTGCAGTGGATTCTCTGCAGAAGGAGAAAGAGGACCTCATTTTGGCACTTCAGTCTGCAAAGAAAGACACTAACCAGGCAAAGTATGAACATTTAGATTTGTTTGGCTGTGGCTGTAGCTTCATAATTTGGCAATTCTCAGGATTTTTTTTTTTTAACTAAAAGCAAAGTTACATCATAAGTAGGGCTGTCAGTTGATTAAAAATCTTTAATCATGATTAACTGCAAGATTGTCCATAGTTGAAATTGATTTTAAAGGGAGAGTCGTCAAGTATTTAATATTCTTATGCAAATGTATGTATGTATTTATTATTGGAAATCAATTACCAACATAAATAATGACAAATATTGTCCAGAAACCCTCACAGGTACTGTATTTAGCATGAAAATATGCTCAGATCATAACATGGCAAACTGCAGCCCAACAGGCAACAACAGCTGTCAGTGTGGTGTGCTGACTTGACTATGACTTGATCCAAACTGCATGTGATTATCATAAAGTGGGCATGTCTGTAAAGGGGAGACTCGTGGGTACCCACAGAAGTAAGATGAAGGGTTATTTAGCCTCCTTCGCAACAAGCTGTTATAACATGTTATACCGATGAATTCTTTAGGATTTGTAGTTTCAGATGCTACCAGTATCTTCACTCTAGCTTTAAAACAGAACCCAATCCAAAACTCAAAATCTCAAATTGCATTAATGAGTTAAGCAAATTAGTGGCCTTAAAACAAATTTGTGTTAACATGTTATTATCTCGTTAACTTTGACAGTGCTACTCATAAGCCTTAAGCCATCGTCTCTTATATTCTCCCTTACTTTAGGCTCAGTGAGCAGCGGAGGAAGAGACTGCAGGAGCTTGAGGGCCAGCTGGTGGACATGAAGAAGAAGCTTCTCGACCAGTCCAAGCTGCTGAAGCTCAAAGAGTCCTCCATTAAGAAAGTTAGCAATCTCATGCAGGAGATACAGGTAACCAGTGATTTTCTTTAGGCTACTCATCCTCTGATGGTGAGGGGTGCATTGTGTGCATGTTAGGTATAGATATGCACTAAAACCATTTTGTTTAGATGTTTTTCTAATGTGTGTATGATTGTCTTCATACCAAAGATATTGTTTCCGTTAAAAAGTTGACGATGCATTGCAGGAGATTTGGTCTGATACCATAACTGTGTACATGAATCAACATTACTGTAATAACAATATATCACAGAATTAAGCATTCTTGGGTTAATATTAAAAATGCACTTGTTAATCTATTAAATGTTGCGTATTAACCAAATAGCAGCAGCGATATATTTTTTTATTGTATTTGTCAAATATTTTGGGGCAGAAAACCTTTTGTAAAGACCAAAACAAACCAAACTTTTATCACTTGGCATTATCATATGCAGTGAGTTGGCCTTGAGCATTGCTGATATTTGATACAGTGCCTAATCCAAGCACAGTAACGCTGTGTTCTCACAGGCTATGAAGACCCAGCGAACACAGCTGATGAGGCAGATGAGGGAGGACTCTGAGAAGTTCAGACACTGGAAGAGCAAGAAGGACAAGGAGGTGCTGCAGCTGAAGGAGAAGGTTTGTGGAGATCAAGTTCTTTGCTGCAGGAGAGACACTGCAGGATATTTTAGCCGTCACATCATTAAATCTTGCTGCTAAATCATGTTTTCCTCTTACTTGGCTTCATGAACCCCACGGCTTGTTTTTTACCTGTTTTACAGGATCGGAAACGCCAGTATGAGTTACTTAAACTTGAGAGGGATTTCCAGAAACAAGCCAATGTCCTGCGTCGTAAAACTGAGGAGGTGAGGTCTCTTGGTCTGCCAGTGCAATTTCATTTACAAGCTCTACGAATAAATATGCAGGATTTCATATTTTAAACATCTATGAAGTATCTACTACTACTTCAAACCTGATTTCAAACCTCTGAGTCCCCCTCCCCCTGTTTCTCTGTAAGCAATTCAGTCTGAATATTACTATGACTGTTAGAATTAAGTGTGACTGGAAATGATTAAAAGCAGCTTATTGCAAGTTTTTCCCCTACAGGCTGCAGCTGCAAACAAGCGGTTGAAAGATGCGCTGCAGAAGAGAAGTGAGGTAGCAGAGAAACGCAACAAAGGAATGGAGGGAGCTGCTGCAAGACTTAAGGTAGTAAAACTTGTTCCAGGGCTTCTCTGTAGTCACAAAGACCTGCAGTCAGTCTGCTAGACTTAACTAAGTGCCATCCTGAGCTCACCCCACCCACCCAAGCACACAGCACGCATACACAGAGTGGAAAGCAGAGCGAGGGCCACAGTGGGGAGTCTGAAAAGGGACTTCGGCTGACAACAGTGCTCGTCATCCAATATGTGCAACAAAATCCACCAGTATGGGCCATGAGAGTGAGAGAAACATGGGCACGTTATCAAACACCTGTTGAACAAGCGGAATATAAACTTGCAGAAATGCAATGTCTTAATCCACTGTTGGTACGTTTTACGTAACCATATGGAGGTCATTATGCTAATAAAGAATTGTTGTGAACAAGCTCAAAACAAACACCAATGGTATTTCATGTTTTTTTTTTTTTTTTTTTCTAAACAGTATAATTCAATTTTTTTTTAATGTTTTTGTAGCCTATTTGCTTGTCAGTAAGGAGACGGATCTGGCATTAATTACTCTATTAAAGAATAAATGATTACCAACAAGTTTACAATAAATATAATAAATAAATACAATGAATATACTCTTTATCATAGGGATGGTTAAGGCTCTAAATAGGGATGTTGTATAAGGGCCTGTTCAGACCTGGTATTAATATGCGTCCTGAGTGATTGGATCACAAGTGGACAGCCCTAATTACAGGTGTGTATGCATTGAGATCTGATTGCTCAGACCACATTTAGAGGTGGTCTGGGCCACA
The DNA here is from genome assembly GCA_947000775.1 of Pterois miles. NCBI lineage: Eukaryota > Metazoa > Chordata > Actinopteri > Perciformes > Scorpaenidae > Pterois > Pterois miles. The sequence goes on along the minus strand of CAMQGK010000052.1, from coordinate 13,720,971 downwards.
TATGGCCACATATTCTTTTAGCTGTATGTACACAAATGTGTTCTGGGCCACACTGAAGGACTACTCAACTGAAGTCCTGCTGGGATGTGTGAGGTCTTGCTGCGCTATTCATGTGAACAGAAAGGCAGACGTGAGCTGCCCACATGCTCTCATCCCTGGATTTGAGGCTCTGTACTCTGCTGTTTCCTGGCAAAGCAGCAGTGTAAGTGGCATGGAGGTCCTAAGGGACCGCCGGTACAATAACCTTATATTTTGATGAACCTGAATTCATGCATATGTATGATATTACTACAGATATTCCTGTAAGATTATGTCACAGTGTAACATCTGCTGTATTAGCCATGCGTTTACTGCATGTTTATTTGCATATAGAGCAGGGAAGGGAGAGCAGATCACAAGTGATCACTGGAGACGTATTCTAATGCCAGATGCGAACAAAGCTGTCCACTTGTGATCGGCTCAGTCAGGGCGCATGTTAATGCCAAGTCTGAACAGGGCCACAGAAAGAAAAAGACTGGTCAGTCTAAAAATATGTTTGCCCTCTTCACATGTTTGTATTTGTAAGAATACTGGCCCTGAAATTCACCATCTCTACTTATTACTCATTGAGAATTTAACCAACAGTTGTAAATATGTTTGAAGGTGTGTAATGTTTCTGCATGATCAAGAATACTGACTTTCATTATGAAAGTGTGACAACTGATTTTTCTTGAACAAAAGTCAGACCGGTATTGTTTTCCATATGTAAATATAAACCCCAAAGTATGCATATTAGACAATGCAAATGTTTCCGCCTTAACTCTGTGACTGTGTTCATGTGATCAGACATGGCTTCTCAATGAAGTGGAGGTGATGGTGAGCACAGAGGAGGCCCGGCGCCACCTCAACGATCTACTGGAGGACAGAAAGGTCTTGGCTCAGGAGATCAACCACCTCAAACAGCAGATCGAGGCAGGAGACCGACCCGCTGCCAAAATCAGAGTGAGATGGATATTCTCTGCTTTTGAGCATGCACATTTATGAGACGAATACGCACAACTGAGAATAAGTGAGATATTCAGTGCAGCAGCAAAGTTAACAAATTAATACTTTCTTTGTGGTGTCCGTCCATGCAGCGTCGGACGCTGATCATCTCTGAGCTGGAGACTCAGGGGGCGCTGGAAACGCCTCTGACCAAACAGGTTGAGAACCTGGAGACGGAGATGGGCCTCAGGTGAGTTTGACAAAGTAAAACGCTGTGTCAGCTATTCCTCATACTCATCTACACATCATTAAATGCACTCACTGATAGCTGTATGTGGGTTTTATTTCATGTAGTTGCTGTAAAGATTCTGTGACTCTTAAAAACCACAATATCAGTTTTAGAGGAAACATCTACAGGAAACTGAATTAATTTTGTATCTTATTGCAGGAATTGTTAAGATATGCAGAGTGCTTTGTCTGTTAACAGGAATGCCCAGATAGCCGACCTTCAGCAGAAAGTTCTTGTCGCAGATGGCGAGGGGCGTTTGAAGCAGCGCCTTGATAGCATCACAAGCATAGTCGACGCCAAGTTTGCCCTTAAGCTCCTCATGTCTGAGGTGAGCAAGTGCTTATATATTCACACCTGTGTGTTAAAGGTACAGTGTGTAGGATTTGGTAGCATCTAGTGGTGTGATTGCAGATTACAACCAACAGTGTACCCCTCCACGCACTCCTCCCTTTCCAAGACAGTGTTAACGTAATGTTTGTCTCACTCGGAGGCCATCTTAACATAACGCTACAGGAATGAGTCCCGAAACCCATAAATGAGTTAGCATTTTAGCAAAAAGTGGTGTTCATTTGTGGAGATTATCTTGCTGAACAAAACAGGCAAGTATCATCAATGTGTGTTTGCCACAGAGCCGATATTCTGCAATAATCCAAAATTCAATGGAAAAATCCCATTAGCTTTTTGTCGAGGGAACCAGAGCGATGCTAACTTCCTAGCTGACCTACAAAAATTCATTTATTACTTTCATGGTCCAAGAAACATAATTTTTCTCTTATTATTTAGCTGGTGTCTGCTAAAACAGCCAGTGGCAAGCTGCAGAGCGAGCTCAAACAGGAAACTGGGAATGCCCAAGATTTAAGGAAGATGCTGGCTGATGAGAGAAATGTGATGTCAACCATGGACATGGAGCACCAGCAGCAGTTGGTGGAACTAGAGCAGAGGCATCAAGAGAAGGTGCTCATAGCTTTTACTCTTATACCAATGTGCATTTCTTTTTAGATGTGTATACTTATGAAATCTATTCTATATATTTATTTTTTTTTTCCCCTTTTCTACAGGTCCTTTACCTCCTCAACCAGCTACAGAGCAAACCCATATGTGAAGAGTCAGACGACACCAAGCAGAAAGAGGAGAGTTCAAAGGAAAAGGAGCTTCTCCAGCGCCTCAAAGTCCAGGTTTGTATCCACTGCCTGAGGAGTGTTTAATCAACCTTTTGGCTCTGTATTTTTCCTTGTTTTTAGGAAGAACATAAAGTTAATCATGCGGTCATTTGTAACATCATTTTAGGAAGAAGAGCTTGAAAAGTTGCGAGAATTAAGTGAGCAGAACCAGACGCTTTTGGAGCAGAATGAGCAATATAAACAGGTAAGCTTTTATTGTAATGATCAGATGACAAAATGTTTGCATTAGAAAATAAATTAATTATATTAAGCATTACTGCAGGCATGAAACACTTATCATGTGTAAAAATATGAAGTGCTGCATTTATCTTTACTTAAGCAGTGTGTGTGATTGTCTCAAAGCCAACCATGTCTAAACCATGTTTGGTTTTGTCTTTTTCCATAGAAATTCTCATTGCTCCAGCTGGCAACTGGGAAGAAAGTCCTTGTGCCCACGACCACCAATGAAAAGAACCTAGATGACTCGTTTGACTACATTCCTCCAAAGGTAAGTTATTGCAGATTTTCTACCTAACTGATGTTTTTTGTTTATACAAAGTTACTTCAGTTTTTAATGTAAGTTGGCTAATGTATTTTTATTTCTCCATAGTCACTGAACATGTTTTTGTCAGTTCTAGGGCTGTCAGTCGATTAAAATATTGAATCACTATTAATCACACGATGGATAGTTTATCATTGTTTATCAAGCAAATGACCAGTCTCCCTTTAATGTACCTTACTAAACTAGATTCAAGTATTTAATACACTTAACATGCATATGTGCAAATATGCTGCTTTACGCAAATGTATGTATATATCTGTTATTGGAAATCAATTAACAACACAAAACAATGACAACTATTGTCCAGAAACCCTCACAGGTACTGTATTTAGCATAAAAATATGCCGAAATCATAACATGACTACAGCCCAACAGCTGTCAGTGTGCTGACTTGACTATGACTTCCCCCAAACTGCATGTGATTATCATAAAGTGGGCATGTCTGTAAAGGGGAGACTGGTGGGTACCCAGAGAACCCATTTACATTCACATATCTTGAGGTCAGAGGTCAAGGGACCCCCTTGAAAATGACCATGCCAGTTTGTCCTTGCCAAAATTTCACATACATTTGGCATATTATTTAGTGCTCTTCCTGGCAAGCTAGCATGATATGGTTGGTACCAGTGGATTCCTTAGGTTTTCTAGTTTCATATGAGGAATAGCAGCTGTCAGAGTTTGAAGAGGTTAATCTAACTATTTGGAGGTACCTCTGCGACCCACTAAATGGTGCTCTGAGGCCCCAGCCCAGTGGTTGAGTATAGCTGATGGGATTTATTTCACTGTCTGATTTCAATTTTGGCACAATTTTGGAGCATTATTTAACCTCCTTTGTGACAAGCACATGAGACGTGGTTGGTACCAATGGGTTCATTAGGTTTTGATTTTCTTTCGATTTCTCTACCAATTAGCCTAAAGGGAAGCGTTTCACCACGGCTAAAGCGACGCAGAATATGGCCATCAACATGGAAGAGCTGATGTCTCCCAGTGAAGATGAAAGTGAAGGGGAAGCGGACGAGTGGCAGCCTGAGAAACCTGAGAGGGGGCGCAGGACCTCAAATAAAAAACCAAAAGCCACTGGGGTAAGACTGGGATTAAGACTGGGGTTTGTCTTCAAACTGGTCATTGATACTGAAAGATCATGAAAGATGTCACATTATCCAAAATGCACTAGATAAGTGACTTCTTGTTTATTTAAGCATTTGATCTTATCTAGTTGCATCTGTCTTTAAAAGAAGCCTAGTTATAAATCTGCATACTAAATCTATTTGTTATAAGAATTATTAGAAAGTGCACATTTCTTTGTGGCTGCTTCGGACGGTGCTGAGCTGTAAAGGATTTATTAAGGATCAGGATAGTTTGGTTCCTTATGATGCAAAGAAACATCCTGATGTCTCTTTCTTTAGTGTGCGTGTAAAGGTCGCTGCAGTAACAAGTTATGCAGGTGTCGCAAAGGAAAGATGACATGTGGAGAGAACTGCCAGTGTGACCACGAGAAATGTCGAAATTTGGATAACCAGGTGCTTGCTGCGGTAAGTTATCCAATGATTTTTCAGTTATCTACAGATTACTGTGATGCAGGAGGAACATTTTGAAATATTTAGCTTTACAGTAATTGCAAAAAATCACTAATGTTTAATGTGACTATCACTTTTCAGTTTTCATGTTTGTATGTCAGACTGGTGACAATCTGAAAACATCTGCGAGTTAGATGGACATTCTGTCAAGTTATAGTCACAAAACACAAGTGGAAATAGTCAGGGTGTGTGTTTTAAACTCCCTGAACATTATGGCAAACATTAACCTAATAACTGCTCCATACAGTAAATGCTCATCCGTTCCTTTTTAAGCTATAGTTGGTAACGTTAAAGGTTGTATTGATAAAACAGAGAAAGGTACTGAATTAAATTATGTTTTTTCCTGAAAAAAGTACGAACATGATTTAATCATTTTTAAATTAATTCAAATGAATGTTTGTCTCTGTGGAAGATATCTGATGTTGAAGTCTTACTTCTAACAAAGCTTGTGAGCCAACAGTAAAACAACAATGGTATCACGTGGTACCTCCGGGTCGTCACTTAATATGGACAAAGAAGAAAAAAAAAAAAATATTCCTTTATTAATCCCACAGTGGGGAAATTCAGTTTTACACTCTGTTGTTCACTACAGTACAGTTCACACAGTACATATACATGTCAATGGAGAGATGTCAGAGTGATGGGGCTGCTCCTGACAAGCGCCCAGAGCAGTGGGGGTTTGGTGCCTTGCTCAGGGGCACCTCGGCAGTGCCCAAGAGGAAACTGGCACCTCTCCAGCAACCAGTGCTTGCCATGGGGATTTAACCCGGCCTCCACATCCTACCCCAATTCCTTCCGGACTGAGCTTCTTCCCCCCCAAAACTAGTAACTACACTGAGATTGATGTGAAGTGTCTGGCAACGATTTGTAGTGAAATGCAGTGGACTATGGGAGGAGAATGCAACATCTAATGAATGTTAGCCATGTTATCAGTAGCAGGTTTAATACAACTTTTTGTCATATTTGCTCAAACTGTCAACTACATCATGACAGTAGTACATGAGACAAATTATGTTCCTCACCCTCATTTTAGTGCTCTTAATGACATCTGCAATATTTTACAACACTTGAAGGAAAACAGCCAATCAGAGCAGAGGAGTTTCTAAAGCAGCTGTCAATCACTGCTGGCAAAGCTCGAGAACTCTGATCAAACAGTGACAACAAGATGTTTCTGGAAACATTTGAGGCAAAAATGAAGCATTACAGTAACAGAGTCTGGATTCATATTTGATCAGCACTGCCTAGTTTGACCGTCTGCGTTCACAAATTTTCGAGCTGTGATTGACAGCTGCTTTAGAGACTCCTTTCCTCTGATTGGACGTTTTCTTTCAGGTACGGTGTGATCAATCTTCCAGATGGCATAAGAAGCACTGGGAGGACACAGAAGATGATCTTAGAGAGATTATCTGTGTTGTACTACTGTCAGGATGTAGTGATATGAGCAAACATGATATTTTTATTAAAGTTGCCGACTGTAGCTTTCATAATAATGTAACATCTGATAAACTAATGTCATTATTAGACTAATAATTATTACATCACCAATGTAGAATAAAAATATTGATATGTTGCAGTCATTAGAAAGCAATGATTAATAAACCGTAATAATAACATGGTACTAGATTAACAGATTATTATGACATTTGTCATTTATTGACAAATGCTTTCATTGACAACAATACCTTGATTGGCTTTGACTATATTGGATGCTTTTATTAAAATACAATGCAGAAAAATAAGCATTGTTTACTCATTTCAGGAAACAAGTCAGACAAAAATTGTTTCCAGAGACTCGGTGTCTCTTCAAGATGCCACATCCGTCAGCCCTGACAACACCACATTCTTCAAGCCACCGTCTTGTACACCCACAAAGAAGGTAAGCTGGTCCTTCTGAAGGAGTAATCGTCCATGAGGTGGCCTTGGGAATGACTGGCATGCATGTAGACGTGTAGATGCTCTCCAGACCAATCTGTGATTAGTTCTCTTAGTTATCGAACTGTCACCACTTATTGTTCCTGTACACACACAAATCCAAAGGACTCAAACAGGAGCCTCCCAGTGACATTTTAAAACTGTTGATTGTTAATATGTTAGGGCTGTTGTTTTAACGCCACTAATTTCTTTAACGAATTAATGCAACTTGTGACTTTTAGGGTTGTGTCTGCCTCAGTTTTGAAGCTGGACTGAAGATACTGGTATCATATGAAACTAGAAAACCTAAAGAATCCAACCGTGTTCTACTAGCTTGTTGTGAAGGAGGATAGATAAAATAAATTTTGGTGAAGAAAGACTTGGTCCCTTGACCTCCGACCTCAAGATATGTGAATGAAAATGAGTTCTATGGGTACCCACCAGACTCCCCTTTGCAGACATGACCACTTTATGATAATCACATGCAGTTTGGGGCAAGTCATAGTCAAGTCGGCACACTGACACACTGACAGCTGTTGTTGCCTGTTGGACTTGAATTGGGCCATGTCATGATTTGAGCATATTTTCATGCTAAATTCAGTACCTGTGAGGGTTTCTGGACAATATTTGTCACTGTTTTGTGTTGTTAATCGATTTACAACATTAAATATATAAACACATTTGTATTAAGCTGCATATTTGTCCACTACCATGTTGATAACAATATTAAATACTTGACAAATCTTCCTTTAAGGTACATTCTGAACACATAAAAAATGTGCAAGTAATTTGCGATTAATCATGTTTAACTATGGACAATCATGTGATTAATCATAATTAAATATTTTAATTGATCAACAGCCCTAACGTGCATTTGCGTATACTATCTTACCTGCTATGCTTGTTGCCAGTGGAACTTTGAAGGACGCGATGCAGAACATACTAATAGCATACTAACATACTGTTTCAGGTGCTAAAAGAAATCGGAGACATGGGACACACTACCGCAGACCTGAAGTTGGTCAGGAAGCCTAGCTTGGCGGAGGAAGAGGAGGAGGAAGAGGAGGAGGATGACGACGAGAGTGACAGAACAACAGTCAGTTTCCTCAAGAAGAAGAAACGAATCCTGACGAGCTTTCAGAACAGTTTTTTCTCTGGATGCACTCCAATCAGAGAGGAATCTTAATCGGGACAGAGCAGAGTCAGCTTTTTACTTTCATCGTGTGTCATTTAAATGTTTTGTCAACGTGTATTTTTTTTGTGTGACTAAACTGTCGTGTACTGTAACGTGAAAGTAGGTGTTGACACTTTTATGTCTGTAGAGGGTAACTGTGAATAGCATTGAATCTTTTACTGGAATTCACTATGAGATGATCAAAAAGCCTGTATATAATATTTTAGTTTAACGTGATATCGCCTATAAAATAAGACTAAATTTACTTCCTAATTTGTAAAATCAGTCCACCAATTCACAGTCGAGCAGTTTTACACGAGTACTATTAAACGCATCATTACAACCCGTCTTGGGGAGAAACCTTTTAGGTTTTTTACTGTCAGAGCTGAATAAAGTCTTACAGTCAGATCTTATGTTTAATGAACAGGCTGTTTTTCTTGTCGTCTGAATGTGTACCGGTGTTTATCTCAGTGTCATTAATTGATGGAAAGTTATTTATTTAATTCAGTAGCCTTTTACATCGCAGTTTCCTCGTGGCAGTCAATTTTTAGTGGAACATATTTTGACATTAAATTAATAAAAATCTTAAACTGCATTAATGTTATGCTAATCTAAATTTACACTTTTGTTACTGAACTGAAAAGCTCTGTGTATACAGTAGTAGCACACTCAAAAGAACAAAAATAAACAGCAAAATCACAGTATGTGGTATTGTTGAATAATGCAGTTTCCCCTGTTTTGCTGCTTATTTTCTTTTTCTTTCCATCCATTTTTCTACAAGGGCTTAAAAACCTGAGGAGTTGTCAAGACCAAAGTCAGTGTACTGGATCTTATTAACTGTTCTGTTATGAAGTTTTACTGTCACACATGTTTTGTGTCCATAACAACAGCCTCACGGTTTGTTTCAAGTGCTCTCTGGGAGGTTTCCTTCAGGCAGGATTATGAGCAGAGGATGCAAATATTTTCTGACACAATGGTCACATTTTGGTGAGCAGCTTTTATACGCTCCATGTTCTTAGATTCGGATGAATAAAAGTTAATATACGAAATGTTCAACTGTCAAGCAAAGCTGGCAAACATTTAAAGGTTCTCCATACGGAGCGTTAATATAGCAGTGAACTATGGACAGAGGAGGTTAGTTTGCAATAACTTCATTTGGACAGCAGAGGTCCTGTTTGAGCCCTCTTTGATTCTTATGCAGTGAAAAGGGAAGGTCAGCTTGTCTCCCCCTGGCTGCTAGTATACTCTACTTTAAGGCATCATAACAGTATGAACACTGAACGGAGATGGCTGCATGATATCTGACAACCTTATTATTCCACCAAAAAAAAGCCATTCGTTTGTCAGCGTACTCACCAGGAGGTTTACTACATGACATCATGGCCACAACTGCCACATTTCACCGAGACCTCTTTTTATTGTCCAGCAGACACTCAGCAATACCACAGTAATCATGTGATTGGCTACCAACAGTCAGTCGTACAGTAAACGGTGCTCGAGCTCACATGGAAGTGAATGTGTTAAACTCAACTTAAAACAATCTACATATATTTAGTTTCCCTTTGCTTTCTTCTCCTCTGCGTCTCTCTGAACATTTTCCACATATCACATTTTACTGTGACATCAGTCTATACTATGAGATGACTATACTAAGCTAGATCACACTGTACTATGAAATATCACATATTATGGCATCATACAATATAATGCTATAACTGTGACATCACTCTGTGCTATGACATTACACAACACAGTACTGACATATCACACTATACTATGACATATCACACTATATTATGACATATCATACTACTACACTACTATGACATCTTCTATACTATGATATTACACAATAAAATACTGACATATCACACTATACTATGGTATTACACAATAAAATACTATGACATATCACACTATACTATGACATCATTCTATACTATGATATTACACAATACAATACTATGACATATCACACTATACTATGACATATCACACTATACTATGACATATCACACTATATTATGACATATCACACTATACTATGACATCTTCTATACTATGATATTACACAATAAAATACTGACATGTCACACTATACTATGACATCATTCTATACTATGATATTACACAATACAATACTATGACATATCACACTATACTATGATATTACACAATAAAATAATATGACATATCACACTATACTATGACATCATTCTATACTATGATATTACACAATACAATACTATGACGTATCACATTATAATATGACATCATTCTATACTATGGCATCATACAATACAACACTGACATATCACACTACACTATGAAATTACACTATACTATGACATATCACAATATACTATGACATCACTATACTGTGACATATCACATTATACTATGACATCACTACACTGTGACATATCACATTATACTATGACATCACTATACTGTGACATATCACATTATACTATGACATCACTATACTGTGACATATCACATTATACTATGACATCACTATACTGTGACATATCACAATATACTATGACATCACTATACTGTGACATATCACATTATACTATGACATCACTATACTGTGACATATCACAGTATACTATGACATCACTATACTGTGACATATCACATTATACTATGACATCACTATACTGTGACATATCACATTTGTACTATGACATCACTATACTGTGACATATCACATTATACTATGACATCACTATACTGTGACATATCACATTGTACTATGACATCACTATACTGTGACATATCACATTGTACTATGACATCACTATACTGTGACATATCACATTGTACTATGACATCACTATACTGTGATATATCACACTAATATGACGCATCAAACAGTTTTGATATTTAATTTGCCAACACAAAACAAAACCAAAGGGGGAGAAACAGACTGAAGCTAGAGATCGTTTTAATGTTAAATTAGCAAATTGTGCTCAGAAAACTGAACAGCGTGTCCATTAAAAGAACATCATAATAGAGTCAATCATTTCTGAAATGAGATCGTAAGACGAGGTTTGAGCACTGCATGTGACCTTGTGCACGAGGTAATTTCATGCTCAGCAGATTGATGTCGTTATCTGATCTAAATTACAGCAGAAATTATTATGACCTTAAGCACCGTGGATTCAAATGAGCGACAGAGGACTTTATCTGTGTGACGATTAATGCTGTGCACATATTCTCTCTCTCAGAGACACTGGACTCTGCACTCCGGCATACCAACCCCTTGAACTTCTGAGATAAGATAGCTCAAGTGTATGAATAAAAGAGGAGGTAGAACATGGAAGAAATGCTACTACTCAGAAGAGAAATGTCTATATTTCCCTACACATCCTAATTTTTAATGATGCAGGAACCAATTTTATTATGAGTCTGTTAATAGAACTTCTGTTAGGTCACCAGATAACGTCTCGCTCATTTTCCAGACTAACAAATCAGGGAGGAAGGGTATTAAAATAATATCCATGGCAGAGAGGAACCCAGGGTACATAAAATATAAAATAAAAGGTGAGATATGAGATATGAGAGGTAAGATATCCTTTTAATGTTATTGTAAAACAGTTTATTTCCACTAGTTTGTGTCACATGTCATGAGTCACCTTACAATGCCCTTAAACTTAAAGAATGACACATCTGTCATTCAGAGTCGCTTACCATAACTTCACCTATTCTGTATTAAATGATATTAAAGCTTGTTTTGCGCTCTGTGATTATTATTTGTCACATTCTTAATAATTTGTACACATCACAAAGTGTACTCTGCACCCTCCTCCTCTCTCCCAATCTTTAACACACCGTTCAATCAGCATTTTATTGCGCTGTCGCGCCGTGACTGCAGTCCACACTCTTTTGCTTCCTTCTGTGCTATTGCTTCATAGCCCTGAGTTTCATATTTGCTTGCTCCAATAATTGTGCATAGGTGTGTGTGTGTGTGTGTGTGTGTGTGTGTGTATATATATATATATATATATATTTATATATATGCCACAGTAAATGTAGACTGGGCTCACATGCTGATACTTCAGTACATCATGATGTAGCTGGTGTGTAATGCTGCAAAGGGAGTGCCTCTCAACTCATTTTGTCTTGATAGGTGGCTCAAGGGAGTTTCATTTACATCATAAATCTAAAGTGATATGAAAAAGTCTTATGAATCATGACATGGTCGATCACACTGAGTTCAAGGTTTTTCAAATCACAGGTGAGAGAAAAAAGCACATATTGCGGCGGGTGTTTTCTCTGCAGGCCATGTGAGGTGTTGAATACATATTTTGTGCAGGGGACAAAGGAGATGTGCTTGGTGCTGGCCCAACCCTCTGTGTCAGTCAGTGTGGAATCAGGATGTTGGACTGAGGGGCAGGGCGCTGGGCCTGTTAAATATTGACCGCGAGTGTAATAATTAACCTTCCACCAACTCCTGATCTCTTAAACTGGCTGCTCTGCCCCGCTGCCATTGCTCTGCCGTCTTTGCTGACATTTGCATCGAAATGCGCCTCCTGTAGCTGCTGCTCGCTGTCAGTGTCACTCTCTGTGTATTCATCTGTCTCCTTGGTCTTGTCTGCTCTGTTTCTTGTGTTACGCTTTCCCCCCATCTGCTGCTCTTCTGGCCCGGTTTCCGGTGTCTCAGCACCTTGCTGCTCTTTAAACCTTTGGCCTGGTCCTGTGAAAGCCACCATGCATCTAAAGGTGAGTATAGCTCTTACCTAAAACTAAATTTGATGTGAAATTTAGAGGATTAAAACTATGTACAAGAGCAACCCCAGCTAGTTTTATCAAAAAATGCAGGTGGTATGCCCGAAGAATTTGCCATATTTTGTATTTTATAAGTTTAAAGATACATTATGCATTGTGAAACAAAGTCTGTCTCACTTTAATATGATGAAGACTTTAACTAAGTGATTGCTCTTTTTTTTACATATCTGAAAATTTTTGGTACAGAAAAGTAAAACAAACTAGGTATAATTGCAGTAATTTTCTCATTAATGTCCATGTTTCTGTCTTCGAAGAGGCAGTAAGCAATGTATGCAGTCTGATTGGTCTATCTAGCAGCATGAAAAGCACCCAAGTACAGGCATACATGGTCAAACAGAGCGGCTAATCATTTAATTGCTTTATTGTTCTGTTTTTCTCCATGCAGAGTTTTACTGCCAGGCAAAGTCTACCCAGGTATTACTCTGTAAGCTGAACATGGCAGGCTGAAAAAGAACAAAATGTATTACAGGATTTGAAGAATACCTCTCAGTGAGGTTCAAACTGATGTATAGCGTATCAACAAAGTATAAAGGCAATCTTTTAGTCATTATGAGGACAAATGTCAGTGTAAGCAGGAAACGCAGGGCCCGCAGGTACATAGGTCAGACACACCCATATATTCACATATTGAAAAGCGGCCTCGTGTTGACAGCAGCCATAAAATCTGTGTTATCTATACAGGCCTTGGCCCTTTGGCCCGTGCTGTTGGGAGAGTGTGAGCAATGATGCCGTCTACTTGAGGCAATAAAACTGGGAGGAGGAAATTGCTGGGTCAAAGTCACTCGCAAGTGGAGGCTCCTCATGTACTAAAGCAACTGCCTCCGAATCCGAATCCTGAGTTAACCTCGGCGGTGTCTCCTGTGTCTTCTCTCCACTGTCGCTTATCACCTCAGGTAGCCAGCACCCAACACCGGAAGCATCACAGGTTTGTCCATCTGTAACACGACTGACTTGTAGAAGGACTGCGGTGAAGCTGCGGTTTGCCGTCAGCCTTCTGGTGCTCGCTGGATGTAACAGCAACTCCATGTGGAAGCTGAGTCCGTTCCAGTGGAGGTGCTGTTACCTGCAGAGGGCCGCCGAACACAACGCGGAGCCTGAACGCTTCCCGAGAGGCTGCAAAGCTCGCTGTTGAAGAAAAAGGTTTTATTTTGAAGTAGCCGAGGAGCGATGGGACACAAGGTGATGACCTATGAATTGACAGCCAGTGACTGTAACATCTGCCTGTCAGTTCTGTAGGCCACTGCTGTGTTTGTCCCTCTGAAGGCGTTCAGATGGACGGTTTCGGTCACACGGACGAGTCGGAGCATCAGTGAGCCAACTGTAACTTTTGTGGCTTTTACCAGAATCAAAACTGCTTTTGAAGCATCATTTCCAATAAATAAAGTCTGAATGTGTTGCTTTATGCGTGGATGAGTCTGTTTTTTTGTCCTCTGTGTAAGATTAATATGTGTTGTCAAACAAAGTCACTTTTATTTATGTAACCCAAAATACTTTTAAAGGGGTGTAGATACCAGGACATTATGCAAACATAATTATAATATACTAATACTTACAGGATCGCTGAAGTAACAGTAAAGATGAAGTTACCTTAATACATAGATGTATAGATCTCATGTTATGCTGCAGAATTTGGGTTTAAAGGTGCAACGCGTAAGATCTGACCACATGCTCCAAACAAATAGAGGGCAGCATTTCACCTCAACTACCTGTCCATACAGTCATCGGTTATAAAAAAAAAAAAAAAAGAGGCACTTACTAACAGCAAGGCAAGAATACACAAACTATATTGTGTTTACCCCGTCAGTAACCAGGGGCTGTATGGTCCGTGTATGTTTTGATATTATTTATTGGATTAAATTCAAAGCGGCAGAAACACAGGAATGACCGGTATTTTCATCTCATCCGCTGGGGTCTGCGCTGTGTAGAGATGTTAATCATTAATCATTTAACCATTAACGGACAGTAAGCATTATAACAAACTAACGCTATCGGTTCAAATAAATATTAATAATTAATTAAAAAGCCGGGCAAAACTTAGAGGAGTGGCTCATCAGTTTAAGGAGAAAAGCTGGTCCACCTTAGGAGCCCACCTGAGCCGGCGTTGCAAGATACAAGAAATCGGCGCCTGTCTTGAGCATGGATGTATGAAGAGAACTGGATACAGCGTTGGAGGCGGGGCCCCGGTCATTCCTGTGAGAGTTGCTCAGCGGCGCATGAAGTCAAAATGGCTCGACTTCCATCTGGAAAAGTACCCAAGTCTTTATCCGGGTCTTTATTGGGCCGATGATGTCACGCAACGAACACACAATTTGCAGTACCACCGTTTGGCTACTACGAACAATGGGATCAACAACAGCGCTCTACCTGGGGGTGGTCTTGAGGTGAGGAGTTGTAGCATTTATTCACCGACAAATAAACTGTACATTCACTGCTACAGCTATAATCACAGCTATAACACCCACTGACAAACCCACACTCACCACTGCCACACACACACAGTCTGTCGGAAACTGGCTAAAGTTACGCCAGCTGACAGCCCGTATGTGTGAGACAACGGTGGGCATGAAGCCTCCAGCAGCTGCTAACATAGTGCAAACACACACACGGTTGGTTGGACAATCGCTAAAGTTACACACAGGTAACAACTAAACTAAATGATGCAGTGGTGGAGGTGGACTTTTACTGGAAAAGTGGCTTCATGTGTCTGATAATACACACAGCTGTTAACGCTCCTGGACGGTGAACTGGGGACTCAGTTGGCTGTTGTGCTCATACACTGCTGCTGGCGCACCACTGCATGAAACGTACTAATCTCGTCTCTTAATAGTTAAGAAGAAGAAGAAGATATTCCTTTATTAGTCCCACGAGGGGAAATTCAATTTTTTCACTCTGTTGTTTAACTTATACACGGTACATGCAGAACACACACATGCACAAACATGCAACAATGGAGAGATGTCAGTGAGGGGGCTGCTCCTGACAAGCGCCCCGAGCAGTTGGGGGTTTGGTGCCTTGCTCAGGGGCACCTCGGCAGTGCCCAAGAGGTAAACTGGCACCTCTCCAGCTACCAGTTCACACTCAGTTCTTGGTCCATGGCGGGACTTGAACCGGTGACCCTCCGGTTCCCAAGCCAACTCCCTACAGACTGAGCTACTGCCGCCCCGCAGTAATAATTGGTAAATGAGGGTTAATTTTTTTGTTTCCAAAAATTGCATCTCTAGTGCTGAGGTATGAACTGAATACCCGTCTCCCGGAGCACTGACTCACAATCGCACCTAAAAGTTCAAGTGGTATTACAAGTCAGGACGGGCCGGAGCTAGCTGGTAAGCATGCTCATTGAAGTAGATTGCTCTGCAGCACAGCATAGACGTCTTTGACATAACATACTGTAACCCCTTCACATAATGGTAGTTAATTTTTTTTAACTAAAATTCTGGCCAGATCTTGCACATTGAGGACAAGAGGACAAGAGGAGATGTCACATGTCATCAATGCATCATATCTTTGGGGTACAACACATGCGCAGTAACAACTGATCCACACTCTTGCCGAAATTGGGCCAAAAGCAACGCATGGCCGCAGCTCCAGTTACTGGAGTTGCTTCAGTTAGTATCAGGACGTGCCAACGCCATTCTCAACTACCATTTGGAAACAAGGTGACGCAGTCTGCTTGACATTTTGGAGAGCCAAAACAGTAATTTGTTTTATATACACATAAAACTGACTTAATAATGGATGGAGTGTGCCCTCAGTTGAAAGCCAGCCTGAAAACAAAACTAGTGCGTTTACAAAATCGATCATCATCATCATTTAACAACGATTTGATAACGGCCGTCAAAATTTCTTGAAAAATGGTATATATTCAGTCTTAAATGTTAGTGAGGATTCAGATTAAAAGAAAATATTATTAATTCTCAGCAGCTATAGTTTGTGTCTATATGCATCAACATCTCTTGCTGTGTTTTAATATATCCAGCACAAGACGCAGCCATTAATATTGGCAAGGTGTTCCTTATAATAGCTTACAATGTGTTATTCTGGTTATCTGATCAATTCATAGAAACATATTGATTAAGACTAGGTGGCTCCAGCCCCCCGTGTGCGACCCGGACAAACGGGATAAGCGGTTGCAGATGGATGGATGATGTTTTGTTTTTTTTCTTTTTTACCTCTAATTCAAGTGTCACTATGTGGCAGGTATTTGTTTGAAGAGCAAACTTGTCCCGCTGACCTGACCTGAGTGACCTGTCCAGTCCTCCGCCCTGGATATCATCTTTATGGGGTGGAAGACAAACAGAAACTGTGATTCCATCCACTCCATGTGTGCAGACACCATAAGTGACCTGTCATAAGGGTGAGGTGAATATATCACTACAAAATGATGCCAAAAATACAAATTACTTAGTTCATTTGCTAATGAGACCACAAATTACTACAAACATAAAACTGTAGGAAGAGACAATTGTGAGGAGCCATGTGCTGGATGAACTAATAACTAATAAAAACAAAAGCAAAAAACTATTGTATTATTATTATTATTATTATTATTATTATTATTATTATTATAATGCATTCACCAGTAGTATACACACAAGATGAAACTGATACCTTTGCTGCCACCTGGCAGGGCCCTCTCATAGTGCCTCGAGGCTATAGATAATAATGCCCAAATCATTTTAAATGACACTTTACCAATCACATTAATCAAATAACAACAAATCAGTCGACACGTGGTGAACAAAGGCAGGTATTTCCTATGTTTCAGCTATTTAAAAGGAAAAGTCAAGGACAAAACTAGCTGTGTGGCCTGTCCGGAAGATTAAAGCGAAGGCGGAAGTGAAGAGGAGACAACCACCTCGATTTCATGTACTCTTTGTCATCGTGACGTCTCTCTCTTTTAATTTGATAATAACCGGAAAACAAACAGAGACGCCGATTTAAATCCAACCTCTGTGTATCGGTTAATCGATCACAGTCAGTCTATCGGATTTATAATAAACTTTATTATAAATTGTTGGAATAACAGTAAAAACGTGTGGTATCAGAAGAAACGCCGCCAGCTAGTGGTGAAGCGGCAGACGCGCACTTCCCGTGACGCAGAGAAACGCGGTAAAACGATATTCCGGTTTGCAGACGGTGGGCAGCAGCATGGCATCCGACGGCACCATGGCTAACGTTAACGGACGAGAGACCGTCTCCCTGAACGGGGAGCCGGTCGTTAAGCGGCCGCGGGAGAGCGTGTCGCAGGAGTCCCCTCTCCGGGTCCCGAAGGAGCCGCAGAACAAAGTGACCGTGGTGCTCGGGGCGCAGTGGGGCGACGAGGGCAAAGGGAAAGTTGTGGACTTGCTCGCTATGGATGCGGATATTGTATGCAGGTGCCAGGTACCCAGCTTCACTGTCGATTTAACTTCACAATTAGCGTCCGAGCTAACTGCTTCATACAGTGGCGTTATTATTAAAACGTCCGCTTAGTGTAACATGAGAGTTTGGTGAAAGTCGCAACCGTTAAATAGCAGCTGGATATAGATCTGGTTCCGACGTCAACAACCTTGTCTGACCTCCCGGATGTTTAGGTGCTAAGTGGATGCTAAGTGGATGCTAATACGAACTGCTAGCCTCTTCTTGTTTATCTGTTTATCTGCTGCCAGTCGCAAATGTGGACTGAATCCAGCACATGACCTCTACATACTGATAACCGTATCCAGTGAAAGCAACGTTATGTAACGCAGTGGCGGCCCGCTGTTTCCCAGCTGCTCTTCTCCCTCCCCGCAGCGACATTTTTTAGAAATGTGCCTTTTCTTTCCTCATTTCTTGTCTTGTAACAACAGCCATCTAGAAACACGTCAACAGCATGGCCATGACCCTGTTCACGGGGAAAACAAAGGCTGAGGTTTACCATAACTGTCCTGGTTTCTGGTCTTTACTTCCCTCCGGGGTTGTGTGTCGTTAGAAATGAGGGCTGAATCGGGTTTTTACTGTTTGCAGGGAGGCAACAACGCAGGTCACACCGTGGTGGTGGACTCCGTGGAGTACGACTTCCACCTGCTGCCCAGTGGAGTGCTCAACAAGAAGGCTGTCTCCTTCATTGGTACGAGATCTACCCTTGTGTTTCATTTCTGAAAGTCTCGAAGTTGGCGGGAAGATAAAGATCCTAATAATAAAACAATAAAAAGTTCAAGATCAAGGTGTACAGCAGAAGCACAGCAACAGCCTTATCAGCTGTAATGTGTCATGTAGTTAGGGAAGTGATGCTGTTTTTGTAGTACACCTGCTCTGATACAATATGCACATGACATACAGGGACTGTACATAGTTACACAAAGGTTAACTAAAGGTTAAACTAAAGGTTAAAAGCCTGCATTGCACCGATCATCAATTAAAGCAGCAGTAGGTGGAATGATTTTTTAAAAAGTTATTTTTATAGAACAGTCCTGACAGTAGTGTATGAGACAGGTAATCTGAAGAAACATCATGTGCCTCTATGTCCTCTGGTGCTCTTAATGGCATCTGCAACATTTCACAGACCGGAGGAAAACAACCAATCAGAGCTGAGCTGGAGCCTGCCGTCTCAAAGTAGCTGTCAAGCACTCACAAACTCTGATCAAACAGTCAAACTAGGCAGTGCTGATCAAATATGAATCAATATTCTGTTACTGTAATGACTATTTCTCTCCTCAAATGTTTTCAGAAATATCCTATAGTTACTGTTTAGCTGTAAAATGAGAAAGATAAAAATTCTCTTTTATTCCCCCAATGGGGGAAATTCAAAAAAAAAAGTTTGTTTTAGAGAAAGTTTGTGACCTGGCAGCCATGTTGAGATCTGTTGAGGAAATACCAAGCACTGCCCCCCCCTCGGGCGCAGCCAATGAGAACACTTTCTCTCTGAAATAAGCTGTTATTGGTCAAAGTCTCCCATCAGTGGATAGATGTTTTAAAGCCTGAAAACAACCACGAGGAGGTGCAGAAGTCTAGTTTGTTTTCAGAACACTTGAATTACAATATTACAACGGAGTATTACGGTCACACTGAGGAAAACGATCTGAGACTTTGAGAATGAAGTCGTAAGGAAAAGAGGAAAAAAAAGTAATTTGTTCCTCCACAAAAGAGGCAGTTTCCCTCAGTTTTATGTGGTTCTTTCTTTCAGAATGAGTTTCTTGAACAATCTTTTCAAGGTCCTGATACTAATGATAATGTGGTGCTGATGTGCCAAAAGATGAAGTATTTTGTTATTAATGAAACTTATACCAAAGCACAACTTCACAAGATCCTCCACATTCCTCATTTTCACACAGGCTGCTTTATTTCCCCTCTAAAATAAAACGTAAATCTTGCAACTTTATTCTCATAATATTAGGACTTTATTTTTAAAGTCTTAGATTTTTTTTCCTGAATGTGGCCCTAATACACCGGTGTACAATATGCTGAAATGTTATTTAATTTTTGTCCAATTATGTCAAAAACTTTCTGCCTACTGCAGGTTTAAATCTTAAGTGTCTCGATTCAGCATTTCCTCTTTTTTTTTTTTTTTTTAAGATATTTTTCCCAGTACTATGAAAACACAGAAAGAGGAAACATTAAAGGAACTCTTGTTAAAGTGTTTGGTAACAGCTTGAGTTGTATAAATAAAACTTCGGGGAAAACATGAGCAGTTTGTTACTCATAAGAAATGTCTCATGCAGTGGTTCCTGAAGTTATTTCTCTTGAGGTTTCATTTTCATTGGTTTCATGTTCATCTTTTATTTTTACATTACAGGCAACGGAGTGGTGATCCACCTCCCAGGTCTGTTTGAGGAGGCTCAGAAGAACCTGCAGAAAGGAAAAGGTAAAGTTTTTCTAACAGGAGAGATGCAGCGATATCATCAACATATTGTCTTCCCTTACAAAGCAGAAAGCAGTGTCAGTATCACTGTCATGCTTTTTATTGTTTCCTCAAGAAAAAAAGACAACAACAACCTAAACCACAAAAATAAAGTGTGACATATAACAGATAGTAAAAAACTGAATTTCCCCACTGTGGGACTAATAAAGGAATATCTTCTTCTTCTTCTTCTATAGTACTACCTATAATTAAAAAATATCCATCCATCCATCATCAACCGCTTATCTCATTAGGGGTCGCGATCCGATCCCAGATGACATTGGGCGAAGGCGGGGTGCACCTGGACAGGTCTAATTAAAAAAATATAAAATAAAAAAAATCTTCATAGAGGACATTTTGACTTGTCACAGTAGGAAACCTATAATTAAAAATATAAAATAAAAAATATTCACAGAAAACATTTTGACTTGTCACAGTAGGAAATGCACTGGGAGCTGGTATTGTGCATGTTAGATAACGGTCACACTGTTAATGCTTTACAGGGACACATAAATTGAACAGAGCCATAGTTCATGTTATTAAATACCTGCCTTTTCTTACTGTGACAAGTTAAAATGTCTACTGTGAAAATATCTATATGATGTATTTTCAAGGTTTTTTTGTATGCCGCTTAGTACAATGGTTTTTAAACACTTAATTATCTTTAGAGACAGGTCAAAAAGTATAAGGTGTGTTTGCATTTGTTTAAGACTTTTCAAAATGTACATCATTAACAGATAATATGAAAGGGAAAACACTGGATATTGGTATTAGCTTCAGAAAATTATTGTAGTGGTTTGACACTTAAATGGGTGCTAGTGAGAGTCACGTCTGACACAATAATAATCATAAAATAGAAATAAAATAGCTCAGTCAAACCATTCAAAACAATAAAGCAAATATTCAGTAGCAATGACATATAAATCACCAGGAACCTATACTGCAAAAACAAATAGACCACAACTCAATTCAGCTGTCAGTTTAGTGTATTCAGCAGCAATTCATGTGATGTGTCCCGAATACACAAGAAACCTGGAATGAAACTTGAAGTGTGAATCATGTAGTAATAGCTTAGATATAGCAAACATGTAATGTGGGGTTTGTTGTATTACCTGCAGGATTACAGGGATGGGAGGAGAGGTTAAAGATTTCTGATCGGGCCCACCTTGGTGAGTAAGCATCACCTCATTCAAATTTCTGAGTTAGAAACTTCATGTTATTGACGGTCCCTTCTGTCCGCCTCCAGTGTTCAACTTCCATCAAGCTGTTGATGGGATCCAGGAGCAGCAGCGGCAGCAACAAGAAGGGAAAAAGTAAATCTACTCTAATTAGTTTAAATACTGCACATCTTTTACTTTTGTAAGAAGTGTATATTGTGATTTAATTAAATAGTTTATTATGGCTATTAATGTTGTGCATTTGCTCTCCAGTTTGGGAACCACTAAAAAGGGCATCGGCCCTGCCTACTCCTCCAAAGCTGCTCGAAATGGTCTGCGAGTCTGTGACCTCGTCTCAGATTTCAAGGCTTTTGAGGACAAGTGAGTTTTCCTGTTTTTCCTCTAATTTCTTTCATTTAAATTTTCTCATAGATGCTAAATCATCAGCAATCTAAAATTAAATAAAATGTCAAAGATGATGGGAGCTTCAGACAGTGTCTTTATGCTGAGTTTAATATTTCAGGCTTCATAGTGCAGACCATTTAATGTCCTAGGCCCTGTTCAGACCCGGCATTAACATGCGTCGTTGGTGATCCGATGACAAGTGGACGCACCCAGAATGTTTTGACTGAATATGTTTTGATATCCGATCGTTCAGACCACATTCGGAGGTGGTCTGAGCCGCATATGGCCACATTCTTGTAGCTGTGTGTTATTCTTGCAGCAGCTCGTATGCAAACGCATCGTGGGCCTCATTGAAGGACCGCCTACTCAACTGACGTGTGTGTCACTCACCGAGAGAGGTGATCCACGACAGCTTGTTTAGCCGAGGGTCACGTTGCACTTATACTTCATGAAGGTAGGCCTAATACAGTAACGACAAACATGTTATTTCTCCCTCATTGTCAACAGCAGTGCATAACGGCTCCACTCATTCCATTCTGACCTTTCACAATAAAAGCCCCAGACATATACACTGCATCAAGAGGAAACTCAACAAAATAGATTAATATAAAGTAGGGCTCACACAATCCATCTTTCTGAGGTTGTAGCAGGCAGTTTTAAAGCTAGAGTGAAGATACAGGCATCGCATGAAACTAGAAAACCAGTATCCACTAGTACCAACCATGTTATATTAGCATGTCCTTTTAGCAAGGAAAAACTCTCATGGCCATTTTCAGAGGGGTGTGAACTGACGTACTTAGAGTTGTCCACTTGTGATTGGATCACCCAAGACAGATGCTAAAGCCAGGTCTGACCAGGGCCTTAGTCTATTCAGTTTTGTTTTTGCAATATTGTGATGATAAATTAACTTCTCAAGATGCAAGTTTATGTTCAGGAATACATTTTGAGGGCATTTGAATCAAATTTGAACAAATACCTTATGGACATCAGGGTACCTCAAGTGTCCCAATGCAATGCATCAATAATTGTAGTGTCTGTATCTTCTCCTGCCACCAGGTGGCAACACCTGGCCACAGCACACACATGAAAACTGCTGGCACCCTGCTTTCATGGAAGCGTTGAGATAGCCTGCCTGTCCTGTATATCATGTTGTGCGGTTATTGTGTGGGTGTATTTGCATACAGAGGGAAGCACATTATCTTGAATGAACATGTCTTAGCAGACTCTTAACTCTGTCCTCTCAGGTTTCGTATGTTGGCAGAGCATTTCCTGACGATGTACCCGAACCTTAACATGGACATTGACAGTGAGCTGGAGCAGCTGAAGGTGAGGACAGGTTATAATGTTAAAGGCAGGAAATACTGACAGCATCACATCACATCACATCATGTTTGCACTCACTTTTTAATTTACCCTCACTGTATAAAATGACCTGTTGTGACCTCAAGAATAATCACAGCCTCATGAACCTTGACAACCACAAACTAGAGACCTAGAGCATTCAGAGCATGGATGTGTTTTCCCTTGTTGATTGTCAGTATGGGGGTTTCTGAGCAGTTTACACAACAGAAGTGCTCGTCATCCAATCGCCAAATGCAATTCTTGTTGAAATCTCCAAAAGTTTAAAAGTTAAAAGTTTTGCTGCCAAATCACAGCATAGTTTTTTCTGTGGTGTTCCTCAAGGTCTTAGTGACTTAATGTGGTATTTTGGAGGGATTATTGATTATTTTACTCAATTCTTGAATGAAAAAAAATGGTTAAATTTAGCACCAAATCTGTCTAACAAATGTTATCAACCAAAAATTACTGCAACAATTCATGAGACATAATAGAGCATGGGAATCACCATTATATACGTCATACATATTATATACCTCATACACTTTCACAATTATTTCAATTGATTCATTTATTAATTCATTTTTATTTCATATTAATGACTAGAACAATTTGACACAGTGCTGAGCTGTATCTCATAATTCAGGTTCCCAGCGTTTAGATGATGCACACTTCTATGTGACATCTACTGTTGTCTATATCAACCCCTGAACCTTTTTCATTAATTAGTTAACAGTCTGTTTCACTTAAGTTGTAGATTTCAGCCTATCAAGAGATGATCTAAGCAGTCTTGGTGGTCTATTTGTTTGTGTTTTTCAGGGCTATGCAGAGCGACTGCGTCCTCTGGTGACTGATGGCGTGTACTTCATGCACAAAGCTCTGACTGGACCCAGTAAGAAAATCCTGGTGGAGGGAGCCAACGCTGCTCTGCTGGACATCGACTTCGGTGAGCAGCACAGGGTTTGCAGAATGAATAATGAAGATAGATGGATGTTTTGCCTCCTTGGGTTAACAGTTGTTTTCTCTTCTCAGGGACGTATCCTTTCGTGACGTCTTCTAACTGCACCGTGGGAGGAGTGTGCACCGGCCTCGGCGTGCCTCCATCATACGTCGGCCGAGTGTACGGCGTCGTCAAAGCGTACACCACCCGGGTGGGCGTTGGTGCTTTCCCAACAGAGCAGGATAATGTGAGTAAAAACACATTTGAAAAAAAAAAAAAAAAGTCCAGCTAATTAGAAATAAATGGTACCAAGCTGAGAAGTTGTCGATATTGTGATTAAAGGGTCAAATTCATCACACTGGCTTCTTAGGAAGCTTTTTTAAAACAGTAAACACACTCCAGTGGGTTGAAGTAGATATGTGATGTTATTACCAACATTTGTCTTTGGCTTACCAAACACTGGAAACAACATTAAAAACAGACAAGCAGTGAACAAAACAGCTACATAGACAGGTTATGTTGCACATTAAAATAGTTAATGTGGTCATAAGATTATTGACGGCACTTGGGATGAAGGAATTTTTAAACATATTTTTAGTTGCCAGGGGGACGCTGTCATTCCTCCCGGGGCTCAAACTGGCTGAGGAGAGGATGGCAGTTATCTGCCAGGATACTCCTCGCTTTCTTCCTCGTCCTCTCTGTAAATCATTGAGTCAAGGGCTTTTAGGGTGTACCAACTATTTTACTTGCCATTGACACAGTCCTAGACAGCTTATTCTTGTATCTATAGCTTAGGTGACCCTACTAGGCAGGAAGGGGAAAACTTAAAACACTCTCAAAGGAAGAAAGGTTTTGTACACTAAAATCTGCTGGCTGACACTGACGCCACTCAGTTTCATCAGAAGATAAAGTCAAAATGAATGACTTGAGTTTTCACCGCACTGCCCTATTAAAACACTCTGTACTAGCTTTAATATTAAAAAGTACCCAGCTATAGCCATGATTGTGACTGTGGGTGAGTATTTTTTTAGAGACTTTATTTGATAAGATTAGTTGAAGTGACATGACATCCTGCATTGAGGCTCCTAAAGTCCCAGTAATGCAGATTCCCTCAGTGATATCAGTGTTTCAGGTGTCGTGGTCAGCTTCAGCCTTGAGGTTACACAGGCTGACTTATGGTCAGATGTAGGTTTGCTCAAATCTATGACATTGCTGGGAAAACCTTTTGTTGGAAGGTAGAAAAGAAATCAGCCAGCGATGTGCTCTTCAGCAAGACAATTAACCCCTCAGCAGCTCAGTGGTTGACAGTAAAAGAGTGTGGTTGTAATGGGCAGTTTCCTCAGGATGTTACTGGAAAACGGCGCGTGCAGCAGTTAAAGCTGCCGAAACAGGCAGAATCAACAAAATGTCCCTTAAAATCGCTGAATTTGAAAAGTGACTATAGTTTTTTTTTCTCAAAGCAGTTGTTTGTCCTTTGACTTTCCCAGCTGACAGTGTGTGCGGCTTGTATTTTAGGAGACCGGGGCACTGTTACAGTCCAGAGGGAGAGAGTTCGGCGTGACGACGGGCAGAAGGAGGCGTTGTGGTTGGTTGGACCTGATCTTGGTCAGATACGCCCACATGGTCAATGGCTTCTCTGCGTAAGGAGCTACTATTATCTGTTACCTGCTCCAAGTTAAGCTTCATGATGCACTCTGACTGTCCATTGTCATCAGAGTTGAACAGAGTGACTTGTTTGCTTGCAGAATTGCGCTGACGAAGCTGGACATTTTGGACACGCTGCCAGAGATTAAAGTGGGCGTGGCCTATAAGGTTGATGGACAACCTCTGCCAAGTTTCCCCGGTAGGTTATTCCCATTTAGAAGTTTTATAGATCTGCTCTTTGTCTGCCCATTACACAACAATAGTACTGGATTTAACAATCAACAACAAACATTAGTTTACTCACATTAAATTAGGTTTTAGTGTTGCCTTTAAGTAGAAGGCAAAGTTTGAAGACTATAGGGCTGCAACTAGTAATTATTTTCATTATCTGACAATTATTTTTTCAATTAATTGTTAGAAAGGTGTGAAAATAGTGAAAAATGCCCCTCAGAATTCACAAAAACTCATAGGGCTGCCCCCTCTTAGTCAATTAGTTGACGAATCAGTCATTTGGCTTCGTCAGCGAAGGTTTTTTTTAAGTGTTTTCGTGCTCTCTGTTTTTTCATGCTGAATGAGTCATTTCAAAGAAACGTATGAGCACATTTCAGGTAAACACAAGATTTTAAAATGGTGTTTTTTTTGTGTGAATCTTTGTGGGAAAAACTATTTTACAGATCTGTCGATTAAATCACCTACAGCTGTAAACCCAAAGATATGCAATTAGAGATATAAAACAATAATGGTAAACCAGTAAATCACACATTTGAGAAGCTGGAACCAGTGATTGTCGTTTTTGCTGAAATACATAGAAAGAAAGACAGACATCGATGATTGCGGCATTATCAACATTTTTTAATTAATTTTCCGTCTGTAATAGATGACCGCGATACAAGGTGTAAATGTTTGGTCACATTTTATCGCTCCACAAATATTTTAATGCCAGAAACAGAATTACTATAAACACAGGAGTATACTCAAAGGGATTATCATTTTCAGACGTACTGCTTAGACTTTGTTTACAGGCAAATGAACGTAGCTTTTATGCTCCCTAATGTCTTATTTCACAGAGGTCAGCTTTTACTAGCAGGAAATGCAACATCTTGGGTTTTTGAAAATCTATTTTGCAGCCGATTTGAGGATGCATTTATCTTCCCTCTTGTGTCCCTTTGCTTGCTCCACTAAATGGAGGAAATTGAATTGTTAAGCTAATGAACCCGAGGATGATAAAACAACTTTTTCTTTTTCTACTTCACCTGACACTGCAGCTGCTCTCTGCCAGCGTTTTATCACTGATTTCCCTCATATTAATCATCATTATGGTGCTGCATGTTTGATGAAGTGACTCTTATCCTGATCCAAATTTGCTCTCTGGTTGTGCTGCAGTCTTTCAACAATCTCAGGAGCATCACACTGTATCAGATAATAAAACATATTTTTCCTTATGGACCGTAAATACCAGTAAAGAACATTTGTCCAGGGTGTTGTTTTTACCACAGTTTTGTGATGAATCAGTAACATTTCATATTTCACTCACATTGTCTTCTGTTGTAGCAAACATGGACGTTTTGACGCGGGTGTCTGTGGAGTACGAGACGTTGCCCGGCTGGTGCTGCAGCACCGAGGCGGCTCGGAGCTTCGAGGAGCTGCCGTCGCAGGCCCAGAATTACATTCGCTTCATCGAGGACTTCCTGCAAGTGCCAGGTTTGTAAAGAGGCACTTTACATTAATGGATAGACTGCAGCCAAATGTGTTATTGGCTTTGCCAAACCTGCCAATCACATCTTGCCTTTTTCTTTTTCATTTCAGTGAAGTGGGTTGGAGTGGGCAAGTCCAGAGAGAGCATGGTCAAACTGTTTTGATCTGTCTGTGCTGACCCGTAGTCCTCCTCACATAATGATTTCAGGTTTTGATAGGATTACCAGAGTTGAAAATGCAAACTCTCCTAAAGGAAATACTTCACCAGCAAGGCTATTTGTGACACTTTTAATTGCTGCTTGTACATCACATTTACAATAATTCTTCTTGGATATAATTTATGCATTCCACATGTTTTCTATATTTATTTGGGTGTTAATTTTTAAAAATTGGTGCAAATGGATCATTCTTTATTCCATTCTACAGTGAAGCGCAGTTTATTTTGTTTTTAGCAAATCAGGCTAATTAACCTTAATTGATATCTGTATCTATATTTGAAGAGCCATTGATGAACACGTTTAGAAGCTGTCGTATTAAAGGGCACAACACAATAAAATGAGAGATTCTTTTCAGGCTTCGTAACAAGATGGAAAATTATTGAAAGCCATTGTGTAATCAGTCCGATAGTGAACTTTTCTATTGAGCAATTTTAAAACACTTTAAAGACATGAACTCATCCTAGTTGTCTAAGTTTGTAAGAATATTTCCATGATGACTGTTGGACTGAATAGTGCTTTTTAAATTATCCTCGAAATGGATAAATTGACACTAAGAAACCTGAGTTTGAATAGATGTTTTCTTCATAATAGTTGAGGGAAAGTAAGAAATTCCCCTTCCACAACAGAGACATTGGTCTTTGAGGAGTTTGTGTAAATGTGAAGAAAATGGCCAATGGTAATGTACAAGAGTATGTATCTCAATATGTTTCAGATGCTGTCTCATTCACCTTCAGTGATGTAAAAGACTCTAACTCAGCTTGCTCTTATCAATAAAAGGAAACTTAACATTTAGTTGCTTTGATTTTGTCATTTTCACTCAGCTTTTAGTAAAAGCCCATTTTAACTTTGGAAAACATGTTTCTGGGAAGGTAATTAAATTGTTCTCGGGTGTTAATGTGAAAAGTAGAGGTGTAAACGTGGTGTAATCAAAGCGTCCTTACATTGTTCCTGATGCACAGCTAGTTTATTTTCGTCTTAATATTCCTTGTAGGGGTTTAGAAGTAAAATAAGGTAACCAAAATGATCACATTTGTGGTCATTGCCTTGTTATTCATAATGCAGACATATTGTCCTTTACTGGCTATGTAGGGTGGCCCATAAGAAACTTGCACCTGGGAAGATGCGTGATGCCGTTATCCTATGTCTCTGAAAGTCTCCAAAACAAAATGTAAACTGCTCTAATCAACACATTTTATAATGGATCAAATTAATATGTGTAATATGTGAGGTGTCTAGGTGGCGTTTCCAGAAAGCTAAACTGACTCTATACTACTTGCTCAGGTCCAGACATATTTTCCCCCTCTCTCTCTTACTTTACACCCTCCTTAGTTGACTTCCTCTCATGATGGGAAAAGCTTTTCAGGACCGGGGGTATTAGATTAAAGTGTAAAGTGGATTCCTTGGCAAATCGATTAGAGGTGTAACAGAGTCCAGGAGCTTCTCAGATATTGCAGCCTAATGCGTTAAAGGCCCTCACAGGTGTTTTCAGCTATTCCGGCTAATTAGGCCTCCGCTCAGGTTGAAGTAGGGCAGAGATATGCTCAGAAATTATGTAATGTCTTTTAAAGTCTGCATAAGCAACCCAAAATCATTTTTCTTGTGGTCCTAATGCTCTTCCGAATATTTCCATAATGCTTTGATGACGGCAGAATCTGCCCCCAGCTACCAAAATGTGGTCAGCAAGCACCTGTTAGCTAGAGCAACGATGATGCCGAAGTACTTCTGGTTCAGTCATTAGCTGCTACATTGCCAAATTGAGAGCTGTGGTGCAATAGAAATGCTCTGAAAATCGAATTTAGCACCCTTTAAGCATCTCATACTCAGCACTGAAGCAAAGAGAAAGTGTTAACGGCAGCAGGACACATACTGTAACTTTGTGAAGAGTTTTTGCGTCCTCGCAAGCTAGCTGACAGGTATAGAGTGCTCCAGGTATGACTTATTTTTGTAGGCCAGCCAGGAAGTTAGCATCTCCCTGGGTTCCCTCGACAAAATGCCAGTGGCATTTTTCCATTGGGGTTTGGATTATTGCACAAAGATAAACTAAATAACTCAACTTCCAAACGAGGGAACCAGATGTGCTAAAATGCGAACTCATTTCTGGGTTTCAGGACTCATGGTGCCTTCAAATGGGGTCGTGTTTACCG
Source organism: Pterois miles (assembly GCA_947000775.1). Taxonomy (NCBI): domain Eukaryota; kingdom Metazoa; phylum Chordata; class Actinopteri; order Perciformes; family Scorpaenidae; genus Pterois; species Pterois miles. The sequence goes on along the minus strand of CAMQGK010000052.1, from coordinate 13,691,142 downwards.
TGTTTACGAGTATGGCCCATATGAACGCCCCCTCATGTCGTTCACAACCTCGTAAGTGGAAAGTTTCTGAATGCTCAAAGTTCACGACTTGTGACGTGTCATTATGCCCTGTCATTTCCTTCATTGTGTTACTCACTTACTAGCTTGCTAAATTGTTAGCCTCTGTGGCTTCTAGACTCAGACAGTAACGTTAATATTGCCGTTTCTTAGCAGCAGTGTTCTTCATGGCTTAAGCACTTGAACATGTCGTGTTCACAGTCATTTGCCATTGCTCGGGGGCATGTGATAACCCAGCTGAAGGAGCAGCCACTGGTGATAACTCCACTGTCATGAAAAGTGACATAATGAAATAAAAACACACTTCATAAACGACCACGATAATGTGATTAAAAAAAATGTACTCCAATGAAACTGTTAATATCAAAATATAACTTACTACTGGACATTTTGTGGCCTTGTACATCATCGCATCCTGCATTCTGCTTAAAATGGACAGTATGTGCTTTTAGATTATTAAAAGGTAGTCACTACAAATTTTAATAGTTATAAAGGTATGATTATCCACTGTATCACATTGTGTAAATCAAAATACCTTCATTAATTTTAAATAGAGGAACTTGCAGATCATTTAGCTGCTTTTAAAAATCCCCTTTCTTTTAATTTGTGAGAGGACTTGTTATTGTGCTGCTGTCCTAAAGAATAAAAAAAAAAAATCTGTATTTTTCTGATGATTTTTCGTCTACTGTACGTCGAAAGTGCATCTTCCGTTAAATGAGCAAAGTTGCAGACGTTTGCTAACCAATCAATTTCCAGTCCAAGAAGTCCCTGCGTCATCAAAAATGGCAGAAAGTGATCTTATGCAGAGGGCTTAATTGAAAATAAAGTGCTCATAATAGCAGTGTGGTCCTCCTCCCCCTCACGTTTCTGTCTGCCCCCCTCCCTCCCTCCCTGTCTTTTGTTTACTACCACCCTCCTTCGCTTGTAATTGTAAGCACATTTATTATCAGGTCAATCAATTTGAGCCTTTTATTCAAGTGTAGCTACTTCTCAGATGGTCATCCCTCATTACATCTCTTTCCAAAATCGCTCTCGTTTTATTTCCCACTGGCTGGACATTAATTCATTTATCTTCATACTGCCTGATAAAACACATGAAATTAAAAGGACACCTGGAACTGAAGCCATCGACCTACGAGAAGTAAGGGTTTTTAGATTTTATTATTTATTTGCATGTGTGACCCGGAGTTTGATGGATTTCAAGGCAGATTTACATTTACATGTGTGATAGGAAGCCACTGTAGAGATTCAGTTATATCCATTTATGATATGAACATAGCCTTTCAGTAGTAGTAGTAGTGCAGTAATATTTGTATTTATGTAGTTTTTTCTCAATATTTGAGCTACTTATGATGATGAATAATCCAAAGTATCTTCCTGACTATGATTTATGCAGGAGGAGAGAAACAATGCAAAAATTGCCAAGAATTTTGCTTTGCTTGCCGTATTATCTGATTAACATTGCTCACTGCATTTAGAAATAATCATCCCTTTATCCATATCTGCAAACCTTCCTCATACACTGTGTAATGATTTATGCTGCTATGGCAAAAAGACACGTGTTTCACTGGGGTTGGACTCTATTCAGTTTTCATAAGAACAGAGAGACAGCAGCTCTCACACAGATTGAATTGAGCTAAATGTGTTTAACAGTTTATGTGGTGAGTGCATGGAATAAATCCAATCCTGTTACTCAGCAAGTAGAAACCAAGTACAAAGTATTTGCTGTGAAGTATGGAGAATGGTGTGTCAAGTTCTGTCTCATTATGGATTACACATACGCGTTTGACAAATGCATCTAAATACATTATACCATAATGTACTTGTCTAATGTATTGCTATAGTGTATTTCTGTATATCATAGTATACTATATGTCTGCTTATGACCAAATACAATAATGTGCTTGCTCAGTTACTAATTTGTGGTAAGTGATTATGAGTTTATAAATATAATAATAGGCGCCATGTGCATATCTTACTAAACTAGTCAAAAACATACGTGTGCGTTAAATGTGTCAAATACTCTACCTTTTAAATATAAGCCAAATGCTATACAGCAGAAAATAAAATATACGTTATAATGTATATTATAAATCAAAAAAAAAAAGCCTTTATATTGATGAGATATAAAAATTGCATTAATCTATATTTTAAGTCATATGAAATCTCACCTCCTTCTTGAAAAAAAATGAACATTTAAAGTTGCTCAGGAGGGCGGGTCACACAGTTCATCCAATCGAATGTGATCAATAGAAGATGTGCTGATCAGCTGATCAATAGTAGTGCCACTGGTTGTCAGTTTCATTTCCCATTGGGCTTTGGTTGGGAGTAATACATGTTTGAAAACGTGTGTATCCAGTCGACAGAAGAAAAATTTAATTTCTTGACTTGAAGCAGCCATGACCGAAATAACTAGATTGCGGGTACAATCAGCCGAAATGGGTTTTCTCAGGAGGGTGGCTGGCGCGGGTAGAGACGCTGCTCCTCTGCTGAAAGGAGTCAGTTGAGGTGGTTCAGGCATCTGGTAAGGATGCCCCCTGGGCGCCTCACTGGGGAGGTGTTCCAGGTACGACCAGCTGCGAGGAGGCCCTGGGGAAGACCCAGGACTAGGTGGAGAGATTATATCTCCACACTGGCATGGGAACGTCTCGGGATCCTCCAGTCAGAGCTGGTTAATGTGGAGCTGTTGCCCCTGCGACCCGACCCTGGATAAGCCGTTGATGATGAGTGAGTGACTTAAAGCAGCAGTAGGTGAGACTGGAGCAAATATGATTATAAAAGTTATTTTTATAAAACGGTCACTACATCCTGACAGTGGTACATAAGACGGGTAATCTGAAAAACATCATGATGATCAATCAATGATGCCAAAAAAATGTGCCTATTTCAGCTGTAAAATGAATGTTCAGAGAATTCATTTTGGTTGAATTGCTCACTGAATCATGCTTGAAATGAATATCTGAAGATGCTACACTAACTATGGTTTATATTGGCTTTTGATATTACACAGTATTGTTCCTAAATATTCATGGGGCTGCAGTCATTAACTTTAAGTAAATACTCTAAAAAGTTATTTTGATGAAACAATCATTATATCGTGCCAAATAATCTGTGAAAAAATGACATGTCCCTCTGCCTCCTTTCAGTGCTCCTAATGGCATTTGCACAATTTCACTGCATGAAAACAAATCTCAAGGCTGCCGGGTCACAAACTTTTCTCATTTTACAGCTAAACAGTAACTGCGAGATTTTTCTGAAAACATTTGAGGAGAGAAATAGGCATAATAGCAATAGAATATTAATTCATATTTGATCAGCGCTGCTTAGTGTGACTGATAAAAAATTTCATGAGCAGTGATTGACAGCTGCTTTAGAGACAGCTCGACTCTGATTGGCTGTTCTCATTCGGGTGTGCTGGGGGGGGAGGTTTGTTTGGGTTTGGGGTTGGGGGGGGGGGGGAGGACCCACCCCACACCAAACACTAGTTGCTGGGGGGTGGCAGTTTTCCTTTTCCTCCCCCCGGCGCCCCGGGCCCAGCACCCAACCCCCCCACCCCCCTCCGCCTCTCGCCGGCACCCCCCCCCCCCCCCCCTCTCTCCCTTTTCCCATTTATTTTTTTTTTGTTTTATTTATTTTGTTTAATAAAAAAAATAAAAAAAAAATTTCCCTCCCCTCGGTTTAATAAAAAAATATTTTTCTTTCTTTCTTTTCTTTCTAAATCTTGCAAATGAAGCTTATGTGGAAGTTCAGTCAAGAAGACTCTGGTTACACTCATCCATTCACCTTTATCTCTGGGTCTCTCTCTCATGGGCGCCTACTATGTCTTCTGATTGTGGGCGCTTCACTTTATGCGACAAATCAGATCTCGCCATATCTAAAGTTTAAACTGTTCTCCTCTCTGCTGCTGTCAGTTGTCGTTGCAGCACAAACCGATGCAACCCTCCACCTCGCCATCACTTCTCGCTCATCTTCATCAAATCCCTTCACTGCCACCATCACCAGTGTCTAGGCCCAGGGGGGCATCATTTCCCCCTTACTTCTTCACGTCGGGTCTAAATCGACTTTTCACTATTCATAACTTTGCGCACTTTAATACATTATCATTCATTCAATCCAAGTCTCTCCTGATTGAAATGCCATTAGGGGCACTAGGAGGACACAGGAACATCTTCTTTTTTTTTTTTTTTAACAGATTATCTGTCTCATGCACTACTGTCAGGATATAGCAACAATTTTATAAAATATAACTTATATACAGTATACTGTATATATACAGTATTTGCTCAAAGTTACTATCTGCAGCGAAGTAAAGCTATCAAACGCAGCAGTGCAAATACAGACTATTACAATTTTATGTCCCCAATAGTATCAAAGTCTGAATGAGTCTTTTCCTGTAGCGATTCATGTGGCCTCGGGCCATTACAGATGGTTTGTTGACAGCTTCAAAAGACTCCAGAGAGAGCTGCAGTGACACAGCAGAACATCTGCACACCCTCATCACTCAGTAACACCACGCTCACCATCGACCACCGCAGCAGCCAGATAATGAGACGGTCAGTCTGCTCCACCAACACCACCTCTCACTTACACGAAATGTTCAAAGAGCGTAGAGTTCATTCAAACCACTTTGTTTGAATTTGCCTCAGCAGCACGTGTTCAGGTATCACATATAAGTTTGGCGGGACGTTTCTGATCTCCAGCTCTCCCTAAAAAGTACGAACATATTTCTGTTCAGTCACTCTCAGTGGTGGCTGCCAGGGACTTCAGCAGAGCTTCCAGGATGTAAAGAGCTAAGTGTGCCAGGGCAATACATCAAGCTGAGTGGGATGAACAGAGTTATTGTTCGGAGAGGAACTTGGAATTGGAGGAAGTACAAGTAACAGCACAAAATCAGTGCAAAGGGATTAAACAGCATCCAGACAGTAAACATCCAGCCTACTGTACATACAGTATATATACTGTATGTCCAACCAGCCAATCCCTGAGTCTGAGTAACAATTAGTTACTTTCTGCTCCTGAGTAGGATGAATTCTATTGAATGGAGATGTCTAGGTTTACTTGACAGATTATTGATTGATCATCATCATCCCAACTCTCCACCCAGCAGCTCAAAAAAAAAAAAAAAAAAAAACCTCACATCCTGTGTGGTCAGGACAGAAGCAAACAACATTGATCCTGTCAGGAGGCAACATCCACAAAATCAGCCGTTTAAGATCAAACGAGCTATATTTATGATTGATTAAACCAAAGTGGCGAGCTGATCCTTTTAAGTTTCTGTTTGTATTTTGCTTTAAAATGCCTGTTTAGCTGAGTAATAGATTTGATTTCCATACCCAGTAATGGTTAGTCCTCACTCAGCAACAATGAAGCATCTTGGGGATTCGCCCACTTGGCTCTATAATCCTAATATTTCTGTCTGTGCCGTCCTTTTGTCTCTTCCCAAAAACAAGGAACCTCATCTACAGTACCTTTCTTATTTTACTGCTCATAAATGTGATATAGCCTCACTTTAGTAGTTTATTTATGCCAGTTCAGTTATTATATTGTTTGTACAATAACTGTAAAATAACAGTAAATATAAGAAGTGAGAATAATGCAACATTAACAGCGATATACTGTATTTAGACAGATAGTTGTTGCAAATTATTTTAGTTTATATGAAGAGTCTTTCTTTGTCATTGGAAACATCTATTCCTATTTTTTGTGGCCAGCTGTTTAGTACAGTATTAAAGATATGAAAAAAATAGCAACAAACATTTTTATTATCAGCCATCAGCTAATGTTAGTATGCTAAACTGAGATGGTGAATGTGGTTTGCAGAAGGCCTCCTTAGCATCTGCATGTTAGCATTGTTAGCATGCTGATAGTAGCATTTAGCTCAAAATACAGCTGTGCAGCTTCAGTACAGTTTGAGTGATTGAAGACTCTTGATGTTGAAAATTGTGCTAAAAATTGAAAAATCCCCCCTCAATTTTTTTTGACTACAAGTGAACTAAACACTGTAGTTCAGAGTAAAAGGCCTTTCACACAGGACGTGGCACCACTGTGCTCTGAAACCCATTATTTCTAATAAAGAGGTGAAGTCCCGCCCCCTCTGTGGGATCTTGGATGGTAGTCAACAGCGAGAGACAAATATTTGTTTCATCCCGTTTGAAGTGCGTTAAATTGACATCATGTGTGATTCATGGTGCCGTTCAAATAGGATAAAAAAATGTCTCTTGCCATTGATTACCATAGCCCATGTGTTGGAGGCGGGGCCTCGTTCATTCCTATGAAAGTTGCTCAGTGATGCCAAAATGGCTCGATTTCAGACTGGAAAAGTACTTTGGTCTTTCAGCGATCTTCCGCATTCATTGGGCCCATGGAGCAGCTTGTTATCTCCGCCTCCTAGCTCTCGCCCCAGCCTCAGTCTGGGTCTCATTCACATGAACGGAGGAACAGAAATAACTCAAAAACAGTCAAACTCAAAACTGGATTCAGCTATTAAAGAATTTTACAACTTTTAGAACCAAATGATTTAAATAAGGGCTATTAGAGTGTTCGTACTGGGAAGGTGATTCACCTCAAAAAAGAAAAAATGTCCGCCGAGTCGTGAGTGAGGGAACAATGGAACATGAGATTGGCCGGAGAATCGGAGCAGCTGGGGCGGTATTGCAGTCGCTTTACTGCACCGTTGTGACGAAGATAGAGCTGAGCTGGAAGGCAAAGCTCTTGATCTACCGGTCAGTCTTTGTTCCTTATGGTCATGAGGGCTGGGTCATGACCAAAAGAACTAGATCGCAGCTACAAGCAGCCGAAATGGGTTTTCTCAGGAGGGAGGCTGGCGTCTCCCTTAGAGATAAGGTGAGAAGCTCAGCCATCCGTGAAGGATTCAGAGTAGAGCCACTGCTCCTTTGCATTGAAAGGAGTCAGTTGAAGTAGTTCGAGCATCTGGTAAGCATGCCCCCTGACCGCCTCACTAAGGAGGTGTTCCAGGTACGACCAGCTGGGAGGAGGTCCCGGGGAAGACCCAGGACTAGGTGGAGAGGTTATATCTCCACACTAGTCTGGGAACGCCTCGAGATCCCCCAGTCAGAGCTGGTTAATGTGGCCCGGGAAGTTTGGGGTATCCTGCTGGTGCTGTTGCCTCCGCGATCCGACCCCGGATAGGCGGATAAGATGAGTGATGAGTGCGAACCGCTGCTCTCCTGGGAGCTTGCTTGTGCGTTAACCATGTTCTCTGTGAAAGCCCCTTAAGGCAGGATGCAGTGAAACCGTATTAAAATGGAACAAAAATCCCTGTTAGTACTACTTTAAATATTGACCCCCGGATTTCATTTAATATATTTCAATTTTTATTTGAAAAGGGGTAATGTACATCAGTCAACATTCGAACAAATGTAAATATACCAGAGTTAGCTGAAAGGCTCGTTTATTCAGCAGTCCCTTTGCCTGCTATTACTATCCCAGTAATCTGATACCACTATTAAACTCTAAAACCAGGATTGCCCTGACCTGGCTGGTCCTTATGATGCGTGAGAGGAACATCTTCCTGGGAAACCTTACCCCCGCCCCTACAAACCACACACATGCACACAGAAAGAATGAGAGCAGCAGCAGTTCTGTCAAGCAGACCGTGTGGAAGATGGGATATTGAGAGCTGGGTGACGGGCGGCTGAGCTGGCTTCCCTCTATCTGCCGAGTCGGCAGTGTAACACCAATCAAACCTCGATGAATTTCAAACATCGATCCCGTGGATATGACTACAGTTGAGCACTGATTCACAGAAGAAAACTAAGGAATATAAAAAAATCTACTTACTGACTGAAGCAAATGAAGCTGCATTATGTCTTTATGCCATTATAGGCTTACGTCTTTACCTACTGTATGAAAAACAAACTGATCTAACTGGAGTCTGAAAAAACTGAATAGATCCAAAACTTGGCTCCGGCTTCATCATCTCCACCTTCATCTGGGCCCCTCTCTCTCTTTAGTTCACCCTATATAAAGTCAGTTTGATTGAGTATCTTTTTCTCTCTTGTGTGCTCAGCAACAGCCTCCCTCCCTACCCACACTCCCTCACACACACACACTTATACTCACACACACTTCCCTGTATGCAGCTGCCTGAACTCATGAAACGCTATGCATGAAGCGACTGCTACTCTGGATTCTTATGATCCTTCATTTTGAGGTAAGCACAAATGGACTGGACTCACGTTGGTCAGTATACCATACATTTTACGGACCCGGAGGGACCCTACATGGTGATGAAATGGGATCACTACGACTATGGCTGCAGCAGCAGCAGCAACATTACCACTTAATGCGAGCCATATTACAATTTCCTTTTGTCTTGTGGTGTATAATCTGTCTGGCTTTCCATGTGCAGTCTGAGGTAAGTCTGCAGCTGTTGATAGATAGTTGGGTGAGCAGTTTGCACATTAAACTACACAGTTTTAAACTGTGTAGTTCAGGCAGAATATGCTTCAATAATGTATTTGTTGTTAAAATGGGTCATTGTGTTCTTTAAGTAATTCATGAACGACTATATTGGTCTCCTTGTATAAGCCTAAACTGTATATACCCTGTATGTCTAAGAACCTGGTACTTACTGGTAAATGAATCTTACCAATATAGACGAATTTTACATCGGCTACACTGCTAATTTTTGGCTGTGATTGTTCAATTTGTTAAGTGGACAGTCTCTCTGTGTGTATTCCCAGCAGTTGTAAAACTGCTGCAGAGAGAAGTGTATATTTTGCTGTCACCGTGTGACAGTTTATTGCTCTAATTTCAAAGGATCTGCTGACTACAGAGCTGCAGTCACTGGACTTACTGTAAGAAGACCAGAGCTTGGCTTTTTGCTTTTTTTAAATTCTGACTCAGACATCTTTCCCTGTTAAATCATTTCTGGACATTTCTGAGAGTCTGACACATCTATTAGTTTCTCTACTCCATCACTTTAACAAGGTAAAGATGCATCAGTGTGCAGAGTCTTGGCTCCAGTTTCAGTTTTGAATGCCTTCTTGGTTTGAGCTGAAGATGTCCAAACATCATCAAACCAGACCGGGTTTCACAGCTGGACATGTAAAGCCATACTTGCTGAATTTGGAGCTAGCACATTTCTTCTGCAACAGCTGATCAGCATCACCTAAGGAAATAAATCTTTATCTCCACAGAGTTTACATAGGCGGGGGTGGTCTCTCATCACAAACATCCACCAGGAAACGTATGGAATATGATTTTAATATTTTTCCAACTCTGGATAAATATGAAAGAAAAAAACATTTCTGTTTCTAGATGCCCCAACTCTGTTTTTTTAAACATATAATATTATTAAATATAAATATTAAATTAAATTCAAAGCCCGGTTGGTTAACAAATCCAAATGGGAAAAGAAAACTGGATGCAAAACTGTGTGTAAAATCTTAACGCAAAATCTTCCTTATGTCACAAAGTCAAATATTGTCTGAAAAATCTAAAGAGTGGCTGGAAATGTGAGTGGAAAAGTTTGGAATATTGAAATGGGAAATGTGCAGGAACCCTGAACTAAAGGCTCACGTGGTGCATATGATTGGAAGATGAGTATGTACAACAGGTGGCTTTGTTTCCAGCAACTCTGTATGTGACGCTGCCATGAGAGCTTCACCTTGTTGTTGCCTGTCATTGGGGATCATCCTCACTACTGGCAGCTTTGTGTTTTTGAGAAAATTAATTGTTCTTCTGTTATTTAAAACCATCAAAGTAAATGCTGTGAATGCTAAATTACATATAAAAATGTGCCTCTGCTTCTATCTAGTGTCGCCTCCCTCAGAGTGTGAGGTGGACGGGCTCCCCAGTGGCTACGGATCCAGGGACTCCATCCTCAGGCCTGGTGCACAGAGGGACTGGAAAAGACGAAGGCGTGGGCAACTAACACAGATTGACAGGTAAGCTCAGCTATCATGGGTGCATCTGTCTTTGTGTTAATGACATGGATTAGCTGTAAATGCAACTCGTGCAGTCATGTCAGGCAGGTCAGATGACTGGAGTTTTTATCAGAGATGTTGCATTTACTGTGTGTCAGCAGTGTGGTGAGGTTTAAATCCATTTAATGCCTCGTGCAGCTAATAGGCTGGCTGCTGCAGGCCTCTCTACAGCCAGGGGTTGCTGTCAGGCGCTGTGGTCAGTTTGAAACCCTCGTATCCGTGTGGTTGCTGATGTTTCAGCTGCAGTAGCTGGGATCCAGGCCATAACAGCCCCGAGGCTGGCAGAGGGAAACAGCAGCCTGCGTTCGGACTGGGTCGAGGTGCAGCGATGCGCTGCTCCACCCTGCTCGGCATCCTCACGGGGGTGCTTCTCTACTTGGTGCTGGGAGCCGTGGTGTTCCGCGCCTTGGAGGCTCCGCGGGAGGAGGGCAAGCACATGCAGCTGCAGGATACTCGCAGGGACTTCCTGTTGAACTTCACCTGCATGGGCCCGGATGACCTACAGACCCTAATCGAGGTACAGCAGCTTTTCTTATGGCACATTACCTAGTTTGGAATATTTTCCAAAAGTGTTTAACAGATTAACATCCATCAACAGTGCAGTCTCTCAAGGACAGCTAAGCTACTCTTCCCCTTTGTTCTTACAATGTCCAGTGGGCGGGGCATCTTCATCAGTGTATAAATGGGCTTGAGCATATTGTCTCAATTTTGCCCTACCTAAAGCAATGGTTCCCAACTTTTTGGGCTTGTGACCTCCTTCTGATTAAGCAATATCTGTTGGCTCTGATTGTTATTATTATACATGTCTGACAACTTTATGGAAAGAGTCTCTATCAAGGAGAAGTCTCCCTTGCTGGTGAAGTGACGTGTTGCTGGAAAACGATGGTGGAATAAATCCATGGTGGAAATGGGAGTACCTGCTGGGCCAGACTGTTCTCATTGCCAGGGCATCAGATACTGAGGCTTTGTGATGACCCTCTTTAGGGTTGGTATGAAATGCACCATGCATTTTTAATTGACTACAACGTAAACCCAACCGTGGCAACCATAAACTCTCAGAGAAAATGCCCCGGCAGTGTGATGATGTAGTTTAAAGAGCAAAAAGAGAAACACCATGTGGGTGGGAGAGGAGGTGGATGGGTCCTGCAAACACAAGGTTTTCATTGACGAGACCACTGTTCGTGTCTGGTGTCCACGTTCAATGTAATTTTCACTGTGTTAAGCACAAACATGTAGTCCTTTCCTAAACCAAAATGTAGTGATTTTGTTGCCTAGTCTTAAAGTGATGCCAAGGGTAACTTTAGTGGTTTTGATGCAGAAAATAAAGTGATGCCAAGGGGCGTGACAAAGCGGCTGTATGTGACGAGTTTGGATGAGAATGTGTTGCAGAGTATGTTGTGTTGGAGTACGGAAAGGATAGATTGGTAGATTAGTGCTGTCTAAAAGATTTTCACTGGTTTAATGGCTGAATATTTAGATGGTTTCAACAACGTGGACCAAGCCCCCTGGAAGAGCGGTGGTCATTGATCCCAGTGTTCATAGTGGCCAAACTACAAACTTGCGTGTCTGTTACGTGATGCCATTGTTCCCCAAAAAGACTTTTATTCTAATAACTCTTATTTAAATATTAGATCCTGAAAGTTGTAAAATGGACTAATAGCCGAATCCAGCATTATTTCCTTCCACTGTTAATGTCTATGGAGACCCAGATCATGACGACAGCGCACACTGGACCCTGTGACTAAGTCATGTGACCGAGTGGACGCTACAGCGCATATCTGATATACACCCCAATTAGACCCGGAAGACCCCAGAAGATCGGGGTACTTTTCTAGACAGAAGTCGAGCCATTTTGGCTTCATGCGCCGCTGAGCAACTTCCATAGAAATGAACGGGGCCCCGCCCCCAACGCTGAATCCACTTCTCTTTATACATCCATGGTGTGGACGAGGTATTTCAAATCGATGGCTGCCCGTTTTCATTTGAACACTTATAATAATTTGAGCTCGTCAGTGGCAGCAACAAACACTTTTAATGGATGTAACATTACATTGATGCTGCTCACTTGGTGCAGTTCAGCTGCTGGTTCCAGCGTTCTCCCTCAATACTGAACCAACTTCAGAAAGTGCTGTCCCCATTAGTCACTTGGATACAAAAACATGGGAAAATCCTGGTTGAAAATACTGAAGTTAGCCATTAAATCATCTTGTGACCCATTTGAGAGCCATTTGGGGGTCCTGATCGCCAGTCAAAACAGCTGAAATGCCACCAATTTAACGTTTAAAATTTTATTGAAGCTGATATTTTTGTTTAATATTTTCTTTAATATTTTAGTGAGGTGAAATTTTGATATTATCTTCTGTCCAAGACACAACAGTGTCTGAAGCTTAGAGACTGACCACCTCTTGTAACTAAAACTATATTTTGGGCTGACAGCTTCACTTATCATATAGTATCAGCTTTGTGGGTCCTCAGGGTGACCCCTCAGATTCATGAGCTGGTTTGGAGCTGGTCAGTTGAAGCTGTGACCCTGTGGAGCAGTACAGCGCGACTGTGGACCAGATAAGAGCAGCTATGTAAGGATGGGTCAGCTCTAGTGTGTGTAAGTCCATGAAAGCTGAGCGTTACAAGCCAAGATGGCCACTGTGCTGTGATTCTGAGATGTTTGTCCTTGCTCCAGCATGAAAGTTGTAAATTATGATATTATTTTTAGCAACTGACATCTGCAGAAAGGTTAAAGGGGCTGAAGGATGTGACAGAAGTAAAGGAGGTGGTCACATTTTGAGTTTGAACATTTGAAGGAAGATGATAAGAGATCCGTCTCGCTCCTTTACTGCATCCTGTTTACTGATTTAATGAAAAGACTGAAAGAATAATGAGGACATTATGTATCACATTCACATTAGTATTGAATAAGTGATTAATATGCAGCCCCAAAGTGTTCAGTATTAAATATATAAAAAGAATATAATGTTTAAAATGCATGTAATGAACCAACAATTTGTGAAATAACTGATGAGGTTGTTCTAACTCGAAGTTCTTTCATCATTTATTTTCATTATACACTTTTAGAGTTTGTTTTATGTCACTGTAGACATTGCTGTTTCAAAATGCCTTCTTCCTCAATGACGCTTTTCATGACAAGTTTATTTCATAATGACACATTTTATTTCATAACGCCAGGTTTCATGATAGTAGTGCTGTCAACAGTCACCACCCCTGCCTCTCGTAAACTAGCATGCTCATCACCAAATTTTGCCAGGTAGTTCCTGTTAATTTTATCGTTGCTTAGCAACGGTGCTCTTTACCAATTAACGACTTGAACACCACACATATTGTGTACACAACTTCCCATGTCGTATTTAAAGGCACCAAAAGTGAAGAGCCAATGTTAGCACAGTAAGCTCTTTATAGCGTTTTGTGTTTATCTCTGTGAAACATATTTAGATTCAAAATGCTGCAGAGGTAAATCTGAATTAACCAGCCAATATTAGCTGCTAACAGTATTTTCTCTTTACTTCGATGCTGTGTAATAAACCAAACTCAGGGCTGCACCTAGTTAGTTAGCCAGCTAGGAAGGTAGCATATGTTAAAAGAAAAAAAGAAAAAGGGCATTTTAAAATAAAATTACGTAACATGAAATAATATATAATTATGTAATTAAATAGGAAAAGAAAATAAATTCCAATAAAACTCTGCTATTGCAAAATAAAAATGGTTTAATGAAATTTTATAATATTAATTTATTCTTATTAATTATATTATTATAAATATAATATCACATGTGATATTAATATTAATTGTTTAATTTAATGTTTTCACAAAAAATTGCTTCATATAAATTACACAATTTATTCATATATTATAATCATTTACTTATTTACTCAATACTGAACAACCTATGAGTAAAAGCAACAAGAGATAATGATAAAGTTCAGTCTTAAAAGGACATTGTCTAGCCCTTAACTCATTCATCTTTAAGAAAAAACAAGTTTAATACCAAGCATCTGGTGGCTTTCTAAAAGACAAGATTCAGTTAAATTTTTCCTCGTTATCACTGTGATAGAAATACACTCCTATAATAAGCATTGTGTCTATTGTTAGATGCTGTTAGAAAAAAACAAACTGGAGTCATCTTATTTGTGAGTGAACCAGACAGCTGTTAGAAAGCAATTCTTCAGATGTTCTGCACAACAAGCAGCATTGTGGGTCAGGTTTCACTGAACCAATGTCAGCTGATGTTTCAACAGGTCCTCAGTAGATAAGCTCCTTCCTACGACAATCTGTTCTCAGCTCGAGTAATACGAGGTCAGGTTTGGTGAAGTACAGCTAAATTCACAACTCAGTGTTCTGTGCTAGTTTGGCAACCTATTGGCCATGCTTACACATATTAAGAGCATCAGCAATTCAAATAAATGCATAACTGGAATAAAAACAATATTGTAGACATTACGCAGTACTGTCAGTCCAACAAACAGAATCAACCAGACGCAGCGTTGTCTCTGTGATCGTTAACCTCTAATAGTGTCTGCAGACACTACGTTCACACACAACTTCCTCATACTCAGCTTTAAATTCAGAGTTAACAAATGTCTTCAAGTACCAACAGACACAAAACGGATAATTAGGTCGGTAATTAGATTATCTGTGCTGGCAGTGGTTCGATACACTCGGGACAGAACGGAGCCGTCACAGTTGTACGTCACTTCTTTGTCACCAGCCGCCTGCTGCTGATGCCATGACAAGGCACTTTCTACAAACATTACTGGACTAGTTAATCGGATAATAAAAAGAAAGTCATACTACATTATGACTGACAGTTTAACATGTTTAGAGAAATAATGAATGAATAGGAATAAGTCACAAGAGATGACACCAGCACTTATTTTTTTCCACTTTTCCACAATTGCTGAAACAGTTTCATGAGCTAACCACTAAACTCTTCCCTTCTCCACCGTCTCATCCCAGGAGGTAGTGGAGGCCGTTGGTGCAGGTGTGGATCCCAGCAGCAACTTCACCTTCGTCAGCCAATGGGATCTGGCCAGTGCCTTTTTTTTCTCAGGGACTGTCATCACAACCATCGGTGGGTGTCCAATACGAGCGTTAAAACCGCCAACATACTCTTGACTGGAGTCTGTTTATATTCTGACCTTTATATTTTGTGTCTTCAAATTGGTGGCTCATCCACCCCTGTTCAGGTTTTGGAAACATCTCCCCCAAGACAGAAGGAGGGCAGCTGTTCTGCATTTTCTACGCCCTGGTGGGAATCCCGATGTTTGGTATCCTGCTCGCTGGAGTCGGAGACCATCTGGGTACTGGGCTGAGGAAAACTGTTGCCAAAATAGAGACTCTCTTCCGGGTCAGACTCTCAACAGAGCTTTCGATGTTGTCTTTTCTTGCACTGTACATGTACTTCCCTTTATTTGTCTCATCCCACTATGTTATTTCACTCTGCTGACAGAAATGGCGAGTTAGTCCAACCATTGTGCGAGTGATCTCAGCCGTCCTGTCCATCCTGCTGGGCTGCTTGCTCTTTGTCGCGGTGCCTATCCTGGTTTTCCAAGAGGTCGAGGGGTGGACTCTTCTGGAGTCGGCCTACTTTGTTGTTATCACCCTGACAACAGTGGGGTTTGGAGACTATGTTGCAGGTATACAACACTTAACCAACCACCCACGTGCTTCTTAACATAGCTTGCAGTGGTATGCACTTCTCTGCAGGGAAAGGGTGAAAATGACAAAGGGGCTTCTTTTCTCAGGGGTGGACTTTACCCTTAGGCAAGGTGGCATGTTTACATGCAAACCATTCAAAGGTGCAGTGTGTAGGATCTCTTGGCATCTAGTGGTGAGGTTGCAACCATAGAAACTTCTCCCATTTGCCAAGCATATAGGAGAACGATGTTGCAGAAAACATGAAAACATGAATGTCCCGATCTAGAGTGTTTGGTTTGTCTGTTCTGGACTACTGTAGAAACATGAGGACCCACTCCGTATGTAGATATAAAGGGCTCATTCTAAGGTAACGAAAACACAGTGATTAGTATTTTCAGGTGATTATACACTAAAGAAAACATACTTACATAAACATACATAAGTTATGTTCCCATTCTAACATAATCTATATTTATACATTCTCCATTAACTTATATTTTATCACAGTCATTGTAGAAACACAAGAAATGAATTCTGCGCAAAAAAAGAGAAAGAATGAAGGAGAGAGAGGATGCAGCATGCTGGTCCCAGAAATGTCCCGATCCATCATTTAAAGGAACACTGTGTATTTTACGGGATCTATTGGCAGAAATGAAATATAATATCAATGAGTATGTTTTCTTTCTTGTTTTAAGATGTGAAAAAAAAGAATCGTGTTTTTGTTACCTTAGGGTGAGCGGTTTATATCTACAGTACAGGGTTCTCTTTAAGGTGCCAGCTGCCGTGTTTCTACAGTACCTAGAATGGACAAAACAAACCCAGGCTCTCGAGAGGGCCATTCGTAAAAAAAAAAAAAAAAAAAAAAAAGGTATGTCCTCAAAAGCAGCCTACTCATTATGCAAAATGGATTCTTTCACAGTTTTATAGTACCGTTATTATATTACCTGACTATTGTTGACAAATTAACATTTAAGTGTCATGGTTTTGAGGTGAAGCTGTTACTTATTATACTTATTATCCGTCCATTCATCCATCAATCCCTCCATCCATAGGGGCTGGAGCCGATCCCAGCTGACACTGGGCGAAGGCGGGGTACACCCTGGACTGGTCACCAGACTATCACAGGGCTGACACATAGAGACAAACAGCCATTCAGGCTCACATTCACTCCTAAAGGCAAAGTAGAAGAAGCCGGAGAACCTGGAGAAAACCCACACTAACACAGGGAGAACATGCAAATCCACAAAGAAGGATCCCCAGGACGGGTTCGAAACTGCGACCCTCTTGCTAATCACTGCACCACCGTGCACCTTAAGAAATGTGACAGGCGCAATGTGTCATGTAAACTTGTAAAAATAAAAATAATCTATCAGTAACTAAAGCTGTCAGATGTAGGGGGGAATCGTTGAGTGGAACCCCCAGATCATTAAATCTGCTTTCTCCATGTAGAGTTTATTTTCACCCTGATTTGGCGTCAGAGTGGAATTGGAGCTTATCACAGAGGCAGCTCAGAGGCCAAGGTGCATAATAATATCAGTGCACCGATACATCCCCATGAAAAGCCTTTAAAATGAGGGCGTTTCAACTCTCAGAGCACCCTGTGTGCTGTTTGCTCGTCATCATTGGACATTATACAGTTATACAGATCATTAAAAATGTACTTAGGACATTTCCCTGTTAGTGCTTAAAAAACATTTCTGTTGAAGCTTAATTAGTTTATATCTGACTTCAATCTGCACATTTTTGCTTTTTCAGTGAATTAATTAGCCATCCATAACTATAACTGTTACTGTTGTAATGCATTAAGTTCACTTAGCACAGACATTTTTCATTTAGCTCATAAATGATTCATGAATCTTTTCTTGTAAGAGATGACTCATTGATCATCTAATCTGCTGTATAGTATCTACGATGTTCAATGTTTATTTACTGCAAAGAAAAAGATGGATGGATGGATGGATGGATGGATGTGTTGCCTTTAACCACTGCTGCTGTGTCTTTGTATCTTCTAAAGGGGATTCTGGACATGCGGGGAGTGACCACTGGTATAAGCCTTTGGTGTGGTTCTGGATCTTGCTGGGTCTTGCCTACTTTGCATCCATCCTGACAATGATTGGTAACTGGCTTCGGGTTCTATCTAAGAAGACCAGAGCTGAGGTACTTACTCCTCCTTGGGGGCGGCAGTAGCTCAGTTGGGGGCGGCAGTAGCTCAGTCTGTAGGGAGTTGGCTTGGGAACCGGAGGGTCACCGGTTCAAGTCCCGACATGGACCAATAACTGAGCGTGAACTGGTAGCTGGAGAGGTGCCAGTTTACCTCTTGGGCACTGCCGAGGTGCCCCTGAGCAAGGCACCAAACCCCCAACTGCTCAGGGCGCTTGTCAGGAGCAGCCCCCTCACTCTGACATCTCTCCAATTGTTGCATGTATATGGACCTGTTTGTGCATGTGTGTGTATAAGTTAACAGAGTGAAAAAATTGAATTTCCCCTAGCGGGACTAATAAAGGACTATCTTCTTCTTCTTACGTCTATTTTTATCACACCACTTCCTTTCCATCACCTCTGGTTCCTTCCTCTTCTCTTAGATGGAGGAGCTTCGGGCCCACGCCACCGACTGGACTCAAAACATCCAGAATATGTCAGTGGATTTTCGCATTCCAGGAAAGATTGATGATCCCTTCAAACGGCGCCGGCGAAAGCGCCGCCACGGTCCTCGCAGTCACAATCATAGTGTGCCGGCTAATGGGGACCCTGAGGGGAAAGAAGAGCATCGTGGTAGTCAGACAGAGTCTGGATCTTACTCCTCCTCCTCCTCCTCCTCTTCCTCTAATGAATCAGGGTCAGAAACAAACTCTCAGGTCACTCAAACGGAGCGGGTGCCTGAAGAAAAAACTGCAGAGCCTGAAGAGGAGACTCTTCCAGATCCCCACCTGTCTCAGCCTCTGGACTACTTTGGGGAGAACCTTGCCTTTATTGATGAGTCTTCAGATGCCCAGAGTGGCAAACTACATTTGGATCCTCTACTGGATGCATCACAACCCAACTGTGCACGCTCTCGTACCCCCAAGAGGAGACGCCAAAGAAGACCTGTTCCACAGAGGAGCAACAAAATCAACAGCTCCAACCATGACAAGAAGGAGCCAAATGGAAACCCCAAACCAGTTCCAGGTCTACCAGTGAAGGCTTGAGGTTGAAGCTGAACACCGAAACTCCGCTGCCAGCACAAGTATCGACTTGAGAAATATGAGATGTGTTCATGATCAGACAGAGGAGTTCTCGATGTAGCAATTTATTTGTGTATATGTACTCCTGCTTACTCACAGTCACTTGAGATGAAAACATGTTGCAGAAGCCTTCACCACTTGTGGTTTGCAGTTTAATGCTCTTAGCATGCGAGTGTGTATGCCTCAATCAGAGATGATGAAGTGATTTTTATGCCAGTGCTCCCATTACTTCCTGAGGAGTTACTGCTCCCTACTGGGCCGAGACAGAAATGCACTACCACTCTCTTAACACAAGGGTTCCCGCCTTTTACTCAACCAAACAAGAGTTTCACTCTGCTGACAGAAATAAAAGTGCAACAAACAAGAAAAGCAAAAACCATGTGGTCAGAAAGTTGCCACAGCAGTGTGGTGCTCATATTAAAGAGAGGTTGCGCTGGTCTGAGACAGTTACTCATGAATCCTGCCAACAATCAAACAGGTACAAAACAGGCTCTTGTACATTTTTAGTATTTAACAAAACTTTTTTTAAATGCTGTGTACAACCATAATATTTGCATTTTGATGGCCGAATGCATTAATTGTACTGTACTGCATATATGTAATAAAGATTTTTTAATGAAAGCAGCACTGTGTCTTACAAACATGTCAGTACTAGTATTTGATTTCTAAAGAAGCTGTTCCAGCCTATAAGCTTCCCTGTGAAACGCACTAATAGCTTTGATCTTCACATGTTGGGCTAGTTTTCTGTGCTGCACTGAGAATGGCAATTCACACATGAAAAAGTAGAGCTGAATCACAATCACGGATTTCTAGAGACCAAACACATCATGCAGCCACTGAAAACCAGGATCTGGCTTTAATCAGTGTCCTAAACTAAAGGGGGACCTATTATTCTCATTTTCAGATGCATGCTTGTATTATGGGTTGCTACTAGAACATGTTTGACATGCTTCAGTGTTCAAAAACACTTTATTTTTTTCTTCGGCTGTCCCGCAGTACCCATTTTCATCCTCTGCCTGAAACACTTTGAGCTACTGGAAAGCTCAGTCAGCTCTGATTGATCAGCGGGCCCACTCTGTTGTGATTGGTCAACCAAACCAAACTCTTCGGACTCTGTTCCAGCTCCACTCCAGCTCCGCTCTAACTAGCTTTGTTTGAGGGCGTGCCAAACAAGCCGCTAAGCAGGTGTTATGATTTGTTTCTTGGTGACAACACCACATTACGGAAGAAGAGGCGGGGCTTCAAGCAAGGCGTTTCAGACAGTTCGGGAGCAGTGTTTCTGTGAAGGGGAGTAACTACCTGTGGACTTTGGGTTTTGTAACTTTGCAGACCTCTTACATACTGTTACGGGCTCCAGGTTAACCCCTTATTGTTGTATGCTGCTGTGTTGCGGTCTCCTTCTTTGGTTTGCTCTGCTGTCCCTCCACTCAGTAGTGATGTCACCCACTCCTCTGGAGGGATCCCCTACAGGGCGACACCTCTGGGCTGCCTACCAGTCATTCCCACCATTTGTGGTCTTGATTCTGTCACTGCTCGTTAACCAACCGCCAGCCTTTTGAGTAGAGTTTAGTTTTTTGTTTTTCTGTTTGATAGGTAGTTTACAGGATTAGGGTGTATGCTTCTGTTTTCTACTTCTTGTGCCACCCAAAACCCTTGATTTTTGTTGTGTTATAAAGAAGTATTTTATCATTTATTTTCCTATAATTCCATCCATGGCAATAAAAACAAGTGACTGCCTGAGAACACAGGCTGTTAAGTTGCTTCTCTTACTCCAACACAACATAAATGGGGCTCATCCAGGATTTTTCTAATTGTTTAGTGGTTCATTGTTTTCATCGGGTGTGGAATGGCATCTAATGTAGAACAGTCTCTCGAAAATCCCACCCTCGACCAAATTGCTGTGAGTAGGAAGGATGATTTGTCAGCGAAGGCTGGCCACTTCAGTTTTTCTGCGTCCAAACAGCTAGTTAAAAAAGAGCTTAAGGCTTTAGTTGTGAATAAACTATCGGAGTTGGGGGTGATTGTTTCGCTGGCGCATATAGAGTCCAGTGTTAAGGATGACAGCGCCCTGACCGAGGGTCGCTGTCAGTCTGAGGGAGGAACTCCGTGGGCTGCAGCTGAGCTAAGGTGGTAGCTCCGGGTTTTGTCTTTGAGGTGGAGGGCTGGGTTAAGACGCTCTCCCTCACTACAATCCAAAAAAAAAGAGATATAAAACACTACAGGAAAGGGAAAAATGTGTAATAGGTCCCCTTTAAATGTTCTCACAGCACCCAGCATACAGTGCCTCTTCATTAGGACCATCTACACGGACTGGTATCTGGTATGAAACCTGATACCAGTCTGTTCAATAACTCATGTCAAATACCTTTGTTTGGTTTTAGGGTCTGTCCTGCAGAAAACATGCTGCTCACAGAATCAGTCAGTCACACAAAAATGTCCACCTCTTCGTGTCAACTTGAGCCTTCCCTCGGATGAAACTAGGGACCTTGACTTTGTTGTAATATAAAAAGCGCTATAGATTCTGTAGGTAGGCTATTAAAGGGACAGTGTGTGGGATATGGCAGCATCTCGTGGTTTGGTTGCAGATTGCACCTAAAGGAGTACCGCTCCGCTCTCTGTTCCCTTTCCTGCATTAACATGAGCTGCAGAGTGTAAAACTGGTAATGACGTTTGCTTCGATCAGAGGTCCCTACCATAATAACACCTCAGGGTCAACGGAAGTCAGACAGCAGCTTGTGGTACCATGGTTTTGCACTCTTTTTACAGCAGTTTCACAAGTGTGTTGGAGAATGGTGGCCTTCAGGTAATGTGAAAGACTCTCTCTCGAAGCCAGCATTTGGTTTGTCCATTGTGGGCTACCATAGACACATGGTGGAGTAACATCACGGACTCCATGAAGAAGACCTGTTCCCTTTGTAGATATAATGGCCTCATTCTAAGCTAACGAAAACACACTGATTCTTATGTTCAGGTGATTTTCAACTAATAGAAATTAGAATGTAGAAGAAGAAATATTCCATTTCTGCAGAGGCATTGCTGAAATGTTACACACTGTTCCTTTACTAGCAGTTTCATTCAGACAAAATGTTTTCAAGTACTTAAGTGTAACAAGATGAAGAGTCTGAAGCCATGTTTGTCCTGATGCTGGTGCGAAATCAGTGGATCACCAGAGTCGCCAGAATTCATCCGTCAGGCACCATGTAAGTCTATAAGAAATCTCATGGCAATCTGTCCAATTTTTATTGAAATATTTCAGTCTGGACCAGTGTGACCATCATTGGCATCCCTAAAGCAGCTTAAAATGACACTAAGAAAACGGTTTTAAATTCCAGGAAATATTGGTTGTTTCTAAATGATGTTTTACATGTCTCAGAGTTTTGTCAGTAAACTGAATTACAGGCTTTATTGTGTGCACAGAGAAGGAGGCAAAGATATACTGTAAAGTGGTTTAGGTTGGTGGAGGCAGGCCACACGTGCTGCATAGCATACATATTGTATTGTGGACGTACTTTATGAACGTCCTTCAAGTTGTCAATATGGCCCTCTTAGCATGTGCCGTCTCTCCGCAGTTGATCCATGTAAGTGATACTCGGTTGGAAACTCTACCTTGGTGTTTCAATCTGAAAATGGCACCAAGGACAAACATGGTGCAGTGGCAACACTGAGTCTGCAGCTCTTTCATTGCCAGTTTTATATTTTAAAGAAACGCCGATGTCACAAAATATCTGATACATAAAAGTTAAAGTTTTATAATTACCCCCTCCCTTTCTAAGGAAATTAATGCAGATTTGGTTTTCTCTTTGAACACAACCAGCAGATGGCACACACTGACATATTTCCCTACCAATGACAGTCCAAGACTAATTTCTGCAGTATATTTTCATACATCCAAGCTCTTTGACTGAGGCTGACTTGCCATTATTTGGTGGGAATGATTTGAAATGAGACAAATTGCACTTTGCCTTCTGTTGGCGAGTAAGCAGTATGATACGGTGAGTAAGCAAAATGTTTTAAAGGAGCACAAACCAAGTGACTGTTCATCTGCCCTTTAGAAATCTGACACTTTACTGCAGGACATATACAAAGTAAAGGCAGCGTTCTGGCATCGCCATCAGGAAGTAGTCAGCAGGCAGTGGTGATGTGCTGTGGCAGTGGGGTGACCTTTTACTGGAGGACAAACACTCAGCCGCTGGGACGTAGTCAGTGCTGCTGCTGCGGCTGTTTGCCCATGCTGCCACTAGAGGGCAAATAATGACAGGGTTTGTAGTACTGACCTACAGTTAAAGGGAAAATCCACCCTAAATTAGAATCCATGTACGTTATTTCTACAGTTTTCTTCTCCTCAGGTTTGCACAAGTATTTCCTTCAGCCTGGCTACAGTGATCATGTCATTTAAAGACACATCCTGGAGCTGCTCCACGAGGACACTTTCTATAATTCGCTGTACACTCCGTCAGATGAGACTAAATAAACCTCTTTGCACTCAGAAAATTAATCATTTCAGTGTCTGATCACTCCATCAAACCTGCAGTAGGCAGAAATGTTTTGGCAATCATCGGGCAAAAATCCCATAATAACCTTTCAGCATATTGCAATTCAAGTTTTCTGAGAGAAAATTAGATTTCTGCACCTCCTCATGGCTCTGTTTTCAGGCTTTAAAGCCTGTGGTGGGAGACTTTGACCAATCACTGGTCAGTTCAGAGAGAGGGTATTCCTATTGGATGTTCATTCAACCGAGACAGCTGTGAACGGTAAAACTAGGCAGCGCTGATCAAATACTAATTAATATTCTGTTACTGTAACGCTCATTTCTTGCCTCTGATGTTTCCAGAAACATCTTGTAGTTACTGTTTAGCTGTAAAATGAGAAGGTGTGCTCCGGCCGATGGTCAATGCTTGGTTTTTCCTCAACTGATCTCAACCCTGGCTGTCGGGTCACAAACTTTCTCATTTTACAGCTAAACAGTAACAAGGTGTTTCTGAAAACACTTAGAAATAGTCATTACATTAACAGAATATTGATTTGTATTTGATTTGCCTAGTTTGACCGTTTGATCGGAGTTTGTAAGTGACTGACAGCTGCTCAAAGACAGCAGGCTCCATCTCGGCTCTGATTGGTTGTTTTCCTCCAGTCTGTGAAATCTTGCAGATGCCATGCCGAGTAGTGGAGGACACAGAGGAACATGATTTTTTTTCTCCAGATTATTACATTGTCAAGATATTGTGACCGTTTTATAAAAACAACATCATTTAATCAAATTTGTTCTAATTCTACCCACTGCTGCTTTAAGTGTAACCTGATGACATCATCAAGACATGATGCTGTCCATATACTGAACATAGTATTGGTAATCATTTTAATATAGCACAACGTAATGCCTTGTTTTAGGGTGTTTTCTGTTTAAACTAAATATAAATACAGAAAGTAATAATGTGTAGACACTGAGCCTTCTGATTGTTCAGCTGGGACAAACTGAAGCAAAACCTCTGCTGTTTGTTATAGTAAAATCCCACTCTGTATTCAGACTGGACTACGCTGATCAATGTGTTTATAGTAGAGGTGGAGACTGTTCTCTATCAGTTGTGTTACCCATGACTCACTGATGCAGTGCCCAATGCTATTTGTGTATCAGGCACACAATGGCGTCTTGGTGTTTATGTAGCGTATCAGCTGACACCTGTCTGAGGTCAGGACCTAGCTGTAAGGAGCACCCTAGGGATCCCAGCTGGCATTCATACTGTAGGTACTCCGCCAACTTGAACAGATATCCTCGACGACTACTCGCTGTCATGTGTAGAACAGATGTAGTCAATATTATAATACAGTGAATCTCAAAACATTAACAAATCCAGTGTTGTGTTTTTGGGTGAATCTCATGACTATAACATGTCCGGTTTTGCCTCTAACAGGATGATAAATGCGGACTCTGCACCAGTAGGCTATGATGCAGCCCCGCAGAATTGCAGTGTCTGCAGCAGAGTCTGAATGACCTTGCTTCAAGGTCGCAATGACACTGCCGTCAGTTTTTCCTCTCATGCGCGCACCGCGGTAAGCCCGCTGCACAGCCTTAATGTGCCCACATCAAAACGCACAGCCTAGACCCGACACACTGCTGCCCTGCACCTCAGACACAGAGAGGGATATACGATTGGGTTAAATAGACTCGACCCCCCGTTTTTGGTCTATATATAAAAAAAAAAATTTCGCCCCTTTTGGGAAAAAACGCACAAATCCAAAATAGCTTATACACCCTGTGCTACCCCCCTTTTTTTTTATCCAACGTCCTATTCTTGTTCAATTCTTTTAAATTAGTGGACAAGGTTGTCAACTCTTCCGTGACAACTTCCCTCCTCTCTGTGCCAGCTGTTACCAGGCATGTTGGAGAGCGCAGGGGGGCAGCCTATTTCGAGAAGCAGCAGGAACATAGGTACGAGAAAAATCATTTAATTGTTATAATCGGCTGCATACACAAGAGATCTCTTAAACCTGTTTGGTGATACCATTTTATAATACAGCCTATTGGAGTCTACTCCTTTTTCCCAAACTACTATCCCTTAATTGCGTCCCTTCTCATCCCATTGCAGTGATCTCCTCATCTCCTCTTCCTTGGCTTCTGTCCAAATAGTGTAGTGGTGGAGAGAGCCGGGTCAGTCTCAAAAAATGCCTACAGTTTCATAAGACGACTGATGCCACATTTTATTTTTTTTTTGGTTTTTTTTTTTTTTTTTGGATTTTTAGATGTTCTTTTTTCATTAACCAGGGACATATATCTGGACATACATTAGATTAAGTAAATTAGACCGGGTCTAACACCCCAAACAAATATATTTACACGAGCCAAAAAAGCAAGCCCCTACTGATAATGCTGATGAAACAACAAATAATTAATTCTTTTACCAAAAAATCAAACATTTACCCCCAAAACCTTTTAAACACTCCAAAATATACTGACTACATTAATTAAGTAAATTAACCGTCATATTTTTTCACATTCACCCCATTAAATCAACGTTGGTGGAAGGTGCGTACGGACGTAACGGAGACTCAGCGGACGCAAGTCGGGCAGAGGGAGGAGAAAAGACACGGGGTAGCGGCTACGTCACTGGGCTGCGTCAAGCTAGAAAGCGGAAGCCGGGAAAAACCGGAAGTTACTTATTTTGTGATTGTGCGAATAAAAACCGCGATTTGTAATAGTTTTGGTACCAGTTATTCTGGGGAGTGTTGGGCACATTCAGGTGGTAGAAGACGATTCTCTTGTATTACGGCTCACTTTTTGTTTAGGAGGCTGTCCGACTTGATGGAAGGTAAAATGTAATTTCTTTTATTGTGAAACTGTTTTTTTCAACCGGATATTCGGTGCTCCTTCTTGAAGTCTGTGGTCCAACTACAACCTCAGCTGTGGCAGGCGAAGACGAGAATTTATAACAGCGGTGTAAGGAACCGAGCGGGCGGAGAAGACTGTCGCCGGTTGTTGTTATCACCTAATTATACGGCAACGTCGTGATGCGATGTGAGGAACCCTGCGAGGCTTGGACAGCTCCGTTAAACCGGTTAAACCGACCGTGGACTTGCCAGCCGCGAAGACTTGACTGACTTCATATTTTAAAACAACAACAACAACAACAACCCTGTGATGTTTATACATTTCCCAGTAAGTAGCTTTACTTATAATACACCGGGCACACGGTGTGTTTAGGCTGTTATTATTAATGTGTCTGCGGGGATGTCAGCTAGCTGTCTCAACGGGAGCCCGACGTGCAAGCACGGTTCGCCTGGCAGAGCTAAGTTCGCGTGGCCACGTTATTGGGGGTAGGGGGCATGAGCCGCTGAATCAACATTTTTTAGGCTAGATTGTGTAATAATTTACAGCAGACTACAAGCTATTCATATACTACCCAGTGGCTAATTCACACGCAGATACCTGCTATAACACTGTAATGGCTAATGCTTTACTCGCCGGTAAACCTGCACAAAGCGTCTCAATAAAAGGGATGCATGGGTATTTATTGAGTACATGATGAACCGTGGTTCAGTCAGCTGCATTGGATAATTGTCTTCGTGTGACTCACTTAAAGGCGAGTCCTTCGTGTGCAAATAACACCGCGCACTTCTTCAACTGTACACACTTCTTTATTTTTGTTTATGTATTTTAATCCCCCCCCTCTGGTTTATGCTCCTTTCTTGTCCTAACACACTGAACTAAGCATGACACCGAGCCTGCTGGACTGGGATTGAGGTCACTGATCTTAAAGCATAATCCACTATGGCAATTAACCTTTCGCCGGTCCGAGATCAGTAGACAAGGTCACCCCTGGGTGCTGTTCTCCCCGTCTCCACAGCGCGCCGCGTTTAAACTGAGTTTTATAGGCTGTACGATCAGTGTGATGCATTGTCAGCGACAGAGACAGCCGATGCCCCCTAACAAAAGTGTGATAAGAAAGATCTGAAGCCATTTAAGACGAAGGAAAGACTGGTTTATGTAGCCTACTGACATTTGTCTTTGCATATATGAAGAAAAAGTGTATTCAGAGATGACATCCAAAAGAATTATTTGAGTTTATGCCAATTACAAATCAAAATCTACACTTTTAACTCCAATTAATCATCTTATTTGAAAACTAAAGTTGTCAGTTTTGATCAGTTACAAATGAGCAAAGCATCACAGTTTGTTTCCACATATTACAGTCTTGCTGAAGTTAGAAAAAAAACGGAGGTCTCTCTTTGCAGTAATTTGCCATTTAATGTTCTTTAAATTGTCCAAAGCCAGTGTCATATTTACACTTAAAAGAGTAACTAAAATTCTGTCATGCACTGTTTTTTTCCAACTAAAACATGTCTCTTTAATTATTTACAGGGAGTTATCGCCACACTTCAGCTTATGACCAGAGTGAGAGACAAGGTGTTGGCTTTACTCTGTCTGTCCTTCAAGCATTCCTGTGACTGTGACCTTTGGAGTGTGTCACGCAGCACAAGGGGGAGGGTACTCATGCAGCATGCAGAAATCTGGATAGATACAGTGGAATATGTATTTTAGGAAGGAAACGTCAGCGTTAACGATCACACACAGGACTTACTACAGAGGAGACAAAACTATTGCCAATATGGAGGTTTTCTCTGGCACAAGATCCTTTTAATAATGTGATGTGTACAACCAGTTCTCAGACATCAGGGTTATTATGAGGCTGTACAATATGGATTGCTGTGACCATTAAAATGGCAAATGGCAGGTGGGATAATGAAAAGTAAAGTTCTATGACGGCACTAAAAGGAGCTTTTCTTACTTTGCAGGTGTCCTGATAACTGCAGACTTCAACCCAAAGCAACGGCACTTCATTGAGCTACCACTGGGAGGCAGAAATATATAGGCATCAAACTCCAGCTCAGCAAACAGGTAATGTTTTCACATCACCTTTTGTGAACACTACGCTTCATCTACAGTATTGCGTCTGTTATTTGCAAAGTTAATTCTTGCAAGGCTGTGATGGACTTTTAGCTGGCGATGTTAACGTCTTCTTTACAAAACACTCTCAGCCAAGAGATGTGGAGGGAGAAACGCAGCAAAATGAACAGAAAGACAGTGCTGGCTTCTCGTTTCACATCCAAAATATTACAGATGATTGCACAGTATCATTCTGTTACAATCAGGCAGCTCAAAGGACATGTTGAAAGAGTTTGTCCTGCAAAACCCAAAAGGACAAACAAAGGAGAAGCAGTCTATAGAGGGGAGAGAGGATCGCTCTGTAAATCAGTGTGAGGGAAAAGGAGCAGCCGTCTGAGGGTCCCAATGATTCTTTAACTTAAGGTTTGTTGTTCTGGGGGAAAAATAAAAAGGTTTTTGAACCTATTTCTCGTGCGCAGAATCAAAATCTATGCCTAACACAATGTAAACCTGGATGCCTGGACTTCATTTGCAAAACAAATGACACCAATATTGATGTTATAAGTCTGTGAATGTTCCCATTCATCCAGGTCATATTCATTCTGGCAACAATTGAATCGAAGGCAACTGGACTTAGATTTGTCTCTGAAGACGTTTCGCCCCTTATCCAAGTGGCTTCATCAGTTCGAATGCTACAGTCTAACTAGTCCCTACTAGTCTGTCGTCAGACTAGTGGGGACTAGTCAGACCTATTCAACTGTTGCCAGAATCAATATTGATGCTATTTATCATGACGACTATAATTTGTCAGGTGAGTTTGGATTCATGGTTAATACACTTCAACACTTCAAGCCTATGTATAAAAACAAATATCTACTAATATGTAGCTCATATGGCAGTATACTATGATGAAAACAGCTTTTGTGGGATTATAGTGTCAAACTGTTCCTACAGTGCTCCTTGACCCTGTGCGTTTCAGCTCCAACCATTATCATCTGTTAGACAGCCGACTGTAGCCCGGCCCCTCGCTACACATACAGCCAGCACAAGCTAGCAGGCGCTGGCAGTCTGGAAACCCAGTTTTCCTGTCAATCCTGTGCCATGGTATCACACCGAGAAGCGCTGTACTAATCACCGCTATCAGGTAAGATGCAGCATAGTCCGGGTTAGAGTGACAGAAATAAACCAGGGCCCCAGCAGGAGGGAGAGAGAGAGCCAGGAGTCAGTCAGGATTAACGCTAGCTGCTACTAGCTTAGTTAGCTAAGGGTAGCTAACCTGCAGTTCTAATGTGTCCGCTGTTGTTCAAGCTAAAGCTAATGCTAAAGCTACCCAAAACACGCTGGTACATTAGTTTACAGTACACACGACACCTTTCTATGGTGAGTGAGACTTAAATAGACAACGAAGCCGTCTGCTTTATTAAAGGGAGTAGTAACCATATAGCTATTATGGCAATTGCTTTTCAATATTTCCTGCACTGAAACCGATGTTCCTGTTTTGCCAAAAGAGATCAGACCAGCGGTGCACATGGTAGAGTTGTACTTGTTGGTCTGCTTTGAGTAAAATCACACAGTTGATTATCTGAGCTCACGTACTGACTCATCCATTCACTGAGCTTGAAAACTCAGCCCTAGAAAGCTAAACTTTAAACAGGCGAGGTTTGCTTGCCCCCCTCGGTGCTTGCCAAACAGTGCTACAATCAGGACCAGAGGGGGCAAACTCCAAAGAAAGTGTGTGGACTGCCAGCTACTTAATACAGGACTGGGATATCAGCTGGAGCGATAAATATGAAAAAGGCATACTTGGTTTGCAATGACTGATATTTGGTCTTGAAGTCAGGATGTAAAAAGTCTTTATCTGCAGCCATGCATCCTTGTATTACATATCGTATTGTGCACATAAAGCACATACCCTGTGTGACATTTTGTTTGCATGTTGACTTCCAGGAACTGTATGATAGCATCAATGCAATGAGATCCTCCTTCCCGTTCTGTTTATACCCTTCAGTGGGTTAACCCAGTTTAAACAACTGATATGGAAAAGCTTTGATCACCTTAAAATCACATTTTCATGTAAATGCACTCACTGAAGGATAGAGGTTTTTCTACAAGTCATGTCCAATAAATACACACTGGGATGTGAACTGCATCTGGATGTTAAGTTGTCAGCAGAGGCCTGATCATTATATATGTCTATAAATGAGAAATATACATGGTCCTGGGGTCAGAACTGAGCTGTTATTGATTATATGCCATAAACACACAGATTGTTGACTGATATTATTGTAGTCAAGACAATAGTTAATGTTAGAGACCACATAAATAAGACATATACTTTAAAAAATATTATTATATACAGTATATATGTATATAATTTTTAGAGGGCAACCAGTGTCCCGCAGAAGGTGGCACCTTGGTGACCTCCTATGTGGCCTACGCCTTAAGCCGGCCCTGACTATAAAGTATATAAGCCTTCTATGAATATTCATTTTAATTAGGTCAGTAACCCATACCAGTTTGTACAAAACATACAACTGCATGTAATGTAATTGTGGGCAGGGTGAGTGATTGGAGCATTGAACAGATAAGCAATGCATTTTACACATTGCAACACTTTGTACATATACAGGCTGTAACAGGATTATCAGCCCAACTGATAAACAAGGAAAAATGGGTTGGTAATAGCAGTGTATTGGCAGTATGTACACATTAGAAAATCATAAGTCACTTTCAGGTCTTTTAACTGGATTGGGGCTATTTAGGCTGCAGACATCGTCCTCTACACAGTGATCTATTAATTTGGAACAAGAGCACAATCGTTGGAGTGAGGCGCTGCATTCATTTATCCACTGATGAGTGAGACACACTACAATTCACGCCCCTTGTTGATCCCTTTAGTTCTTCATAGTCATTCACATCTATATAAGGAGCAGTTCCTCTTCACTGACACCACCATGTTGCTCCGCCATGTTTCTAAAGTCGCACGGAACGGATAATCACTGGCTGTAGAGAGACCCTTACATGTTTTATGTTACCTGAAGGCCACCGTACTTCTTCGACATTCTTGTGAATCTGCGGTAACACAACCCGCAGAGTGCAAAACTGTGTTTCTGGCAGCCACCGTCTGACTTCCGTTGCCCCTCAAATAGTGTTATTACGGAAAGGATGTCCTCTGATCGAGGCAAATGGCGTTACCACGGTTTTGCACTTGGCGGCTCAAGTTAACCGCAGTCTTGAAAGGGGGGACTGAGTGGAGGGGTACCCAGTTGGTTGTAGTCTGCAACCACACCAAACTAGATGCTGCTAAATCCTACACACTGTCCCTTTAAATGCAAGAAACCACTAGACGCAAATGCCCATTTGATGATACTATATTATACTGTATGTATGTCAGAGAGAGCAGACTGTTTTTAGGCTAATTATCTAATTTATAATGAATGTAATGTATGATTGACATTAAGAGCCCTGACATTTGGCGTTTAGAAGTAAGTTACTGGAAGTTCAATTAGAGCTTAAAAACACAAAACAAAATTACTGTTGGCAGTCTATCTAAACATCCATAGTGGCCATTCAGGCTTTGCATTTGGTTGTGGAAGGTCAAAACTGTACACTCACTTAAGAAATTAAATCTCTTCTTCTGATTGTCATAATGTTCTTACTTCTCCTAAAGTATATAGCATTTTTTTAATCAGTTCAATTTAATTATAAAGCTTGCAGTTTGATTTTCACATTTCTGGCAATCTTGACCTGAGATACTCAGCTGAAACTGAGCAATCTAGTGTGTGTCAGAGAGCGGATGCATGTTTTTAAAGTAGTTGTTGTCTCTTGAGATAGATTGAGATTATGAAAACTGCAAAATTTAATGAGAAACGTGGTGATGGGAAAGCAGCTGTTTGGAAAATTCGTCTTTCCCCTGCAATGCTGAAATTGTGCCACAGATTTTTTTAAGTTCTCATTGATTGGTTGCAATATACTATATATTAACTATAATTTTGGACTCATGAGCCTGCTTGTATTTGCATTTGTAAGTATTTATTTAATTTCAATGCAGGCATAAAGTACATATCATGCCTGTTTCTGTATTTAAATGGAGAGCTATAGACAGTCTTTGGCAGGCAGGCAGGTTGCCGCAGTACTCTTACCACCTTGTAAGTTATGTGTCTGAATAGGGAAGAGCGGCCACTGTTTATGAGCATAGCGACCTTCATCCTGTCACCTTGGCTATTTTAATGTCTAGAAATGTCACAGACAAAAGGCTTCACACTGCGAGGATGATTTGAAGACCGTATTGGTTTTATTTTAGGCGTAGAGGGTTGTGGTTTGGTGAATCCAAGGTGGTTTTGATGGCTTAAAAAGCCTAAATGAGGAAAGAATAGCACAAACAACACAGGAACGAAGCGCTGCCAAAGAACAAGAGAGGGAACAGACAGGCTTTCTGTCATGTTAGAATGCTGATAATGCAAAACGACCGTGATCTTACATCACCACATATTACCTCTTACATCACTGGGGGCAGTTTAGCGTATGTCGGGTAGGGCTGCAGCTATTGATTATTTTAGTAATTGAGTATTTTACTGTTTATTCCATAGATTAATTGAGTAATCAGATAAAAATACTTTTGCTTTATTAAGGAGCAATAGTTAACATACAAAAGAGAAAATAATATGGGTCTCTTAAAATGAACAATTTCTTTTTTAAATCTACATTGCTGAAATTGCATATAATATCTGTCAAAACATAAACCCATTTAGTGCATTTAAGTCCCATATTATATGAATTTTTAAAATCAAATTACCCAAGTTACTGGAGGAACTGTACCATACCCAATGTTAGGTTTTAACTGAGCTTAGACTGAACTAAGGCAACATTTACAGATCTTCAGTCCTAGTTCAAAGTTTTGCCTGTATCCAGTTTGTTTTGGCTGCCTGTTTCCTTTGTTTCATGTGTTTACTCTCAAACCATCCCACATATGTAAACGAAAGGGATGGTGATGATTGGTAATGGTTGGTGAAAGGGCTTGGAGACGGCGTCTTAGGCAGTGGTTGGATCCTGTAAGCCATGATGGCACTTCTCCCCTTTTTCTTTTAGCTGGAAGATGCCATAACTGGGAAAAAATCTGACTTTTACAAGTGAATTGCTGTTATTGTGATTCTAAAATGCTTCTGTGCTTAGATTCCATAGGCAGATATCTGACTCCTATAGGAGTCAATCTGAAATTTCATGTTCATAATCTGACTTGTGCTAGCTCTGTGTTGAGATGACTTGGTTTAAAATGGAAACATGAGGTAAAAGGTTGTATGCCTTTATTTACTTGGTTGTTTATTTTTTCCCCTCTAGACATCATGTCTTCCAGGGAGCGTCGGTCAGACGTCTACATAAAGGCAGAACCGAGCAGTCCAGAGGGAGGCGGGGGAGGTCGGACCAGCCCTGGCGGGGCCTCCTCAGACTCCTCTCAAAGCGGAGGCGGAGGGACCAGGGGAGACGGCGTCAAACGTTACTCCCCGCCACTCTACACGCCAGCTCTGCGTTGCCACTTCAAAGACGAGGGCGGGGACGGGCCAGAGGAGGGCTCCGCCGGAAACGGAGCGGGCCGATGCAAGTACGCCCTGAGCACGCTACCGAAGAGGCTGTGTTTAGTATGCGGGGACGTGGCCTCGGGTTACCACTACGGCGTGGCGTCATGCGAGGCCTGCAAAGCATTCTTCAAGAGAACCATCCAAGGTGTGTGTTTAAGTGTTGGCATAGCAGAACAAGCAGTTAATCTTCTCCTCTGACACCTGCTGTAATGTAACAAGTTGACAGGTTTTACATTCGGAGTACTTCAGTCATGTTAAATGTGGAGTATTTTGTGTGTCACTGACTGCTATTAACCTCCACCCTGGAGCACACATTTCTGGACCCTATACACAGGCATTCTCTATAAGTCCCTCCTCACATCCACAGCTATTCATTCTAGTATCATTGTGGGCCCTCCTCACATGAGGGCCCTGTATAGTCAGTCCTATCCCCACAGTCATACGCCCTTAACTCCACCTTCTGAGAAACAACTTGGCAAATATTATTTTGGAAAATTCCCAGTGTTTTTGCAATATTTGATATTTTCTATGTGCTACTGCACACTGCCAGTATTCTAGTATTCCATTAAAGTGTACTTGCCAACCTTTAGGGGTCCTCCCCCAGAAAAAATCTGAGTTTCAGAGACTTTGTTTCCTGCATTCTGGTGACTTTTTAAAGAATGAACATGACAGATTAATAAGTAACGTACACTGTTACAGCAATTTTATGCTAGATACGGCTACTTTTAGTTTTACTTTTAATTCTCAGGAAAGAAAACGGAGTAATTCGCAGCTCTACATTTGTCCTAGCTGTATTTTTATTGGGTAGAAACAGTAGAGATTAATTACACTGTACAGTGCCAGAAACAGGTTGAGATAACAAAAAGGAAATGAAGGTGTGATAATTTGCCATAAATCTGGTGAAAAACGGACAAGGAAATTGGGAGAAGGCAATGTAAATCGGAGGGGTTGGGAGGTATGCGTTAAAAACTACTTTCATTTAATGTTCAACCATGAAAGCACAGTAAGTTAAATTTGTTAAAACTATTGTTATAGTAAAAAGTACATATATACAGTATTTCATTTTTATCACAGTCAATGTGATAGCCCTGTATGAGGGCTGGTATGGCTATATGTACCAATCAGGAACAGCTTGGGGCATCTCCAGTCTCCATATAGTGGGGAAAAAGTGTGAGGAATGCACAATAAGGACCCACAGCACATTGTAATGGTGTTATTGTTTAAAACGTCTCGGTATATTGCCACTACAACCTCCCCATCTGGTGTATGCTGGTCTGTTAAACAAAAACCATGAACACATTAGCTTGTGTGTAGATGTTCAAATTCAGATTTTCAAGAAGGTGGTTTTCATTAACATCTGATGCTCATTTCTATTTCTTAATAATCTTAATTGTATATTGATAAATTTCTGTTCTCACGTAAAGGTAATATTGAATACAGCTGTCCGGCATCGAATGAGTGTGAGATCACCAAGAGGCGCAGAAAGGCCTGTCAAGCATGCCGCTTCACCAAGTGCCTCAAAGTAGGCATGCTGAAAGAGGGTGAGTGTTCAGGTCCACAGCCACTCTATAATATTATATCTGAAGGGTCTTTGTGCTGATCTGTTAAATACGGTATATGTTTATTCTGTGGTTTCCCAATGTAGGAGTTCGTCTTGACAGGGTCAGAGGTGGACGGCAGAAGTACAAAAGACGCCCAGAAGTGGAGAATGCAACATACCAGAGTGCCCCTCTACCGCTGACAAAGGAAAGTGAAAAAGGTGGGATTTATATTCCTGTCTTGTCATTAGTGTTTTGTTCTACAACAGGCAGCAAAGTGTAATACTGCTACAGTAATCGAGTAGTGCAAATGAGAGGAAAAGTATTTCTTTTGGTTTAACTATCAAATGGAAACAATCAGACAGAGCTACTAACTGCTGTTATCAACTGTTGATCGGCTGTGTGCTGGCAAGCTTCATGTAACTACCAACAGCAGCACTGTCCAAATAAAAACACAGTAATCACAGAACACAAATATAAGCTTTGGGTTGTCGGCAGCAGTTCAGTTGGGAGGTCCCTCCTGTGCTCTTCTGATTCAGAAGTAGAGATTAGAGAGTTCATCTGCTCAGAGTTTAACCTTTTGTGTGCCTCTGTGCCGACAACAGCCTTGGCCCGAGGTTGTCTGTCCGGCCGTCCTGTTCTCGGGAGCGCAGTATCTCAGGAGCGCCTGGAGGGAATTTCTTAGTATTTGGCACAAATGTCCACTTGGACTCAAGGATGCACTGATTAGATTTTGGAGGTCAAAAGTCAAAGGCACCGTGACCTCACACCCGCTCCGTTCTCGTGAATGCAATATTTCCGGAAGGCCTTGAAGGAATTTCTTCAAATTTGGCACAAACGTCCACTTGGACTCAAGGATGAACTGATTAGACATTGGTGGTCAAAGGTCACTCTGACCTCACAAAACATGTTTTTATACCTTGAGAATTCATATGCTCATTTGCACAAATGTCAGAGAGGATTAAATAATAACGTGGTGACATTTTGGACAGTCATGAATATTGATTGCAACTTGACTGGTTGGCAGAGGCGTATAACTACGAAGGTGGTCATTTTAGTTTTCTTTTAAACTCGAGGAGCTCAGAGTGCTCCTCCTAAAAATGTGTGACATGCCAGGTGGGTTAAACACAAGGTGCCAAGAGCATATAAGCAGCACAAGAAATGCTTCAAACCCATTGGAATTGATTAGATAACAGCGCCCTCTACTGCCAAAAAAATGTTCAGAGTAAGTCCTTAGTTTTTTTGTGCTAATTTGCCTGAATTTAGGTGAACTAAGCTGGAGCTCTTGATTCACATAATCTGACAGGGGAGTTAAAAGCTAAAACTCTCAGTTGTGCTCAGAAATAAGAACATGTGTCTATGTTAAAAAGAATAGGTCTAATGCCTATATTTGAAATAGGGATATGGGAACTTGCAACATGAATACAGTGCAGTGTAATATATAGTTAACACTAGCACAGAGCAGCAAGCTGTAAAGCAAAATTACTTTATGACGGTGTTGATAGATTGTACACCTCTGGTTTTTACTTGAGCATCACATTAATCGATTGTTTTGTGTCTATTTTCTGACACAGGTTCCTCCAACATCATTGTGTCTCACCTTCTAGTGGCAGAGCCAGAAAAGTTATTTGCCATGCCTGACCCCCTGCAGCCCGACACAGCCCAGCGCACGCTCACCACCCTTTGTGACCTTGCTGACCGGGAGCTGGTCGTCATCATCGGCTGGGCCAAACACATTCCCGGTAAGAGATGCAGAGAGGATAAATTAGGGGAGGAGAGGCAGTGATGGCAAGGCAGCAGTGGAAGAGATGCAAGGAAGAAACGTGTCATGTTATCTTTCACTCAGGCCTACGGAGTAGCCACGAGTGGGCCAAGGTGTGCCTGTGCCACCCAAACAGGCAGCTGGAACATCCCAAAAATTAGATGCAGACTGAATTTTTAGTTATAGCTTTACTAAAACGAGTTACAGTTACTAAAAAAACAACTCGCCACTATCCATCTACAGCCGTTCTATATTACTACTAGTGGAGGTTATCTACCCTACACACATTTATTAGGAAAAATATCATGAGTGGTCATTGCATGCATCCGGGGCTGGTAAAAAACCGGATCGGCAGCCGGCAGCTTCATCTCTTGCTGCATTTACATGCGCTCGGACATCGGCGTTTCACTCACCGGCCACAATTTTTCTTAAATATATACTGAGGTGGCTGTATTAGTGTTAAAACTACCTAAAAAAAAATTTGTTTGTGCACTCCTGGTGCTCACATAAAGGGCCTCTACATCTCAAAAGTCCCACCCCTGGATCCTGTGATGCACACACAGAACTGATGCAGTGCTTAACTGCATTACAAGCTAGATTTGGGTCACCATCCATCTTCACCCACTTGTCCCGTTAGTGGTTGCGGGAGGGCTGGAGCTGATCCCAGATCCCATTGGGCGAAGGTCACCAGTCCATCACAGGGAGAACACAGACAGACAACCATTCACACTCATGGGCAATTTAGTTATCATTTAACCTAACCTGCATGTCTTTGGACTGTGGGAGGAAGCCGGAGGACCCGTAGAAAACCCACGCTCCCATGGGGAAAACATGCAAACTCCACATAGAAGGGCCCCACTTGCTGTGAAGCAACAGTGCTAACCACTGCACCATCATACAGCCCCGATTTCGAATGTGAACCTATTGCCAGGTTCCTTCTTCTTCATTTAAACCCCCCCTCATCCCCTCTCTTTCTCCATCTGTCTATTCCTCTGCAGGCTTCCTGTCGCTGTCCCTAGCAGACCAGATGTCTGTGCTGCAGTCGGTGTGGCTGGAGGTGCTGGTGCTGGGTGTAGCGTACCGCTCGCTCGGCTGCGAGGATGAGGTGGTGTTCGCAGAGGATTTTGTCCTTGACGAGGAGATGTCACGTGTTGCTGGACTGACAGAGCTAAATGCAGCAATTAGTCAACTTGCTCGCCGTTTCCGGGCGCTAAACGTGGACCGGGAGGAATTTGTCATGCTAAAAGCCATCGCACTCACTAACTCAGGTAATTACACTTGTGTAGCTGAACAGAAGCAGACAAAAAGATTGTATTCAGTGTATTTAGCAAAGCACTATTTGATTGCATCTCATAACTGGTGTCAAACCTGGGTTCACCAGTGGTGTTATTGATCATATCAGGGTTTCCTGCAGCCTTTTATAGTGGAGTCACTGTGCCTGGAATTAAGAGTGACTGCTAATGTCAGAGGAAATTAATACATTTTTAGGAAATATAATATCAGGCTTATTAAGGGGCAGTGCTCACCACCTCTGCTGACAAATTTCTCTGGAAACATTACACCTAACTGGGTGGAATATTCATAGTGTATATGAAAAACTGCTCTGTTTCCAGTTTATTAGGGACATTATTAGCCAGTTTCTATCTAAAAGTATTGCCATCTATTACAGCGGCCCAGCAATGAAATTTGCCGCCGTGAAGGTTATAATGTTCAGTTTTTGTGTTCATTAAACTTTATGATCATTTTGGAGGCTGCAGTTTGTGCTGCAGCTGAATTGTATTATATTATACTGATAGGTAATATTAAGTATACCCTCAGTTTTATAATCATATCATAATGCAGTGCAGTTCAACAGCACCACAAACAGCTGCCAAAATGATGAATAAGTTGACTTAACACCGTTCTTTCTAAAACTGTTATAACAAAAACTAGATAGATAGCATTAGTTTTAGCTTGGTGTAGCAAATAAACTGGATTATATGATATATCAATATTTTTATGCTATAATATACAGTATACTGGGTGGTGCATTGAAGTCAGATTGGTATTTTGAAATGTCTTCTTATTAAGTTTGACTTATTATAAACACAATTAAAATTCAAATGTTCTCTGAAATACAGTTTGCAGGTGGTAGGTTTTTTATCATTCATTTTATTTATTATTTAATATTCATTTTGTTTCATTTCTTAATTTGTTGACAGACTGACTGATTTTCATATTCACCGGAAGATCACTTTTATTTTGAAGCAAGTTCTGGCATCACCTTTTCCAACCTCAACACATACAAACTCACTTTAGCGCTTCACTTCTCCCGCCGTCTTTCCCTGTTAAAACACATGCCCCATGCACACATACATGCTCAGACGTCACACACTCTCCGAAGCGAAACGCCAAAGTGGGACTCATGCCGGCGGCTTAAGAAAATGACGCGACAATTAATATTTGTACTCCATACAGCAATCTACATGTCACATAGTTTACTAGTTGTTGCAAGGTCACCAGTTCTAACCTTTCATATAGTCGTCACTTAGAGATTCATTCGAGATTACTGTCAACAGCAGATCATGTAACATGTCCTGCTTCCACTACAGATCCACTGTTTTGTAAATAAAGGCTGCCATTAGTTTGCCTTTGTGGTAAGTTACTGGGCAACACGCACTTTCTTTCTATGGAAAAAGCTGAGAAAATGTAAACCTTACACAGTGCCTTACCATGTGCTCCCTGCTGTTCTGTCAGACTCCGTTTACATCGAGGACATGGAGGCCGTGCAGAAGCTGCGGGACCTCCTCCACCAGGCCCTGCTGGAGCTGGAATGTCAGCGGCGCCCCGACGACCCCCAGCGGGCGGGACGCCTCCTTTTAACATTGCCTCTCCTCCGACAGACTGCTGGCCGTGCTCTTACCACCTTCTACAGCATCAAGACCCGCGGTGGGGTACCCATGCACAAACTATTCCTGGAGATGCTGGAAGCCATGATGGACTCCCCCTAGAGCAGAGAGCAGCAGTAAATAGGATGCAGAGAAAGACCCAACAGAGAGCTAGTCTTCGAGAGTGGATGAGTTGTGAGAAATTAAAGATTTTATTAGAGAATGAGGAAAATAATCCTTTTCCCCTTTTTTCCATAGGCTGTACACAAAGAAAGGAAAAGAATATGTGAAAATAAAAAGCTGATATATTCATGTCCCTACGTTGGAATTTAGGGTAAGCGGTAACTGCCACTCTTCAGTAAAAGGCGCCGAGATGTGACAACATGAATTAACATGAACATGATCATCACAGCATCGATCTGCAGTTGCATAACCACTGAAGAACAACATTTAGGTACCCAAGAAACAGACTGCAAACGTGGCTTTTGAACCTTTAAAAAATAATGCAACATCTGCTCATGAAAGCCATAATAACATGTCGTGTGAAAGACTTGAGGGTCCAGTATAGAGTCAGATCAACATGCACACGGAGTGCTTGTATTTACTATAGATTAGTGTGCCGTTGTAGGCAAATTCATAGGAATTACTTGCAATATGTTAAAAAGCAATATAACAACTTGATTATTGTCTGTCACATTAAATGGTTAAGACATCTAGTTGTGTGTGTATATCAGTAGTTCTCCACTCTCTGACTGGCTTGCCAGGTGAGTACATTTAAAAACCTGGTAAAAGAGAAAACCAGCACTTTTAGGGTTAAATAATGGAGTAGGGAACCACTGATGTACATAGTAGGTGCAGGATTCTTTATAAAAGGTTGTGCAATTGATTTGTAGTCCAGGAGAAGTGCATATGTGTGCTCATAGAAAGCTCTGCTTGGAAGGTAAAATATACGGTGTTGTGTGTGACTCCTATTGGCAAACATGAAACTAGCTTCCATACAAGCAAGCGTGTGCAGTCTGAACGAGCCACACTGAGATCAGGGAAGAACGTCTTTTAAAGCACGACAACAACGGTGGTCAGACAAATGCCTCATCTGCTTTTTTTTTTTTTTTTTTTTAACACTATCCTCCTCTAGATCGAACCACTATTTTTGACTTCGGCAGCTGTGCTGATCAAAAATAACAGTGTGACCTATTTGATTTATGGGCTATAACACTAATCCATATGACTGATAGGCGATGGTGAGATTTTGCTGCATTTTCTGCAGTCGTTGCATAAAAGATCTCCATTGTTTTGATGAGAGATCCCTCCTTTGTGTACGTCCATCTGTTGAACTTTTAACTTGCAAGTGCCCGTGACGGGCTCAGGATGCAACATATGCAACATCTGCCTTTGGGATGTTGAAACCCTGTCTGGCAACATCCTGAAAGTCCCACTCATTGTTCAGCAGGTTACAACAGAAACGATCATTGTAGTAAGCTTCACATGCACTGCAAAGGCTACAGTATCTGATGTCAAAGATCAGAGATAATATTTAGTGGCCAAAGGGCCATGAATCTTTCAGCCATGTACAGTTCCATTTAAATAAACAGAAACATGCAATTTATAGATAATAAAGCCAGCAAATGTGATACAAATTGCCCATTATAATTATATTTGTGCAGCTTACAGTGTTCTGAAATTTGTAAAGACTTGAAACTTGCTTTTTTCATACATTTTCCTTTCTAGGATTTAAGGGTATTTTATTTACATTGTGACACTGTCTTGGGTTTGGTATTGAAATGAAGCTTTCCATTCAGGACATTACTTTTTTTATGTAAGCAGTTATGTGTTTTCTGAAGCTGATTGCCATTTTAGGGATCAATTTTACACGGCTCTATAGATTTAGCGGCATGGTGAGGCTACAGAGGGCTACCTCAGGAGGCAGACGGCCAAATAACTGTGGAGACAAAATGTAATTCTTGATCTTTTGATTTATCAACTTAAATTTGAACATTGGGTTTATTGAATGTCTTTGCAGTTGCGGAAAAACACCTGAGATTTTAGTTTATTTTGTTTCTTTGTTTTCATAATGTATTAATCAAGATGCCCCATGGTACAAAGTGTCTCGCACTGTTTTCACAGAAAACACTGGAGACCATTTACAGCCGTTCAAACGTTTGTGTTCATAAGTTACAGC
The DNA here is from genome assembly GCA_947000775.1 of Pterois miles. NCBI lineage: Eukaryota > Metazoa > Chordata > Actinopteri > Perciformes > Scorpaenidae > Pterois > Pterois miles. Next base: position 13,648,964 of record CAMQGK010000052.1, on the reverse strand, counting down.
TCACATATTTCTGTCAACTAGCAAACAAATATCAATGTCTAGGTTGAGTTTTTCACATTAACTTGGTCATTTACAGGACGGTAGCTCTTTCATAAGCATACAAATATGTTTTAGGTACACTGGGTCAGGGCAAAGACAGGGTCATTTGCAGTGTCACTGATAAAATTATACAGTCATTTGTAGGTTTATTAAATATATGCGCATTAATATAAAATGAGCAATACAATAAATTACCAAACCTCACACATTTCCTTGTATAGCCACGGTGTACATTTAACATTGCCAGTTATAATGAAGAAATAGCTACTAAACGTTATATTATTTAGAAGTTCAAATCAATGTTTGTATTTTGAAAGACTATTTAAATGATTAAATTCTATTTTTTACTCAATTTACTGTTGTTTGTTGACACTGCTTTATTTTTTTGCGTGTGGTATTGGCTGTGAATTTCTGTGTGTAGTTTTTTTTTTTTTTTCCATTTAGATAAAACAGTTTGATGTCCTTGTCTAAACATGTCCACATTAAAAAAAAAAATAATAAATCACTGTGAAAAAAGTGAGATCTTCCACTGTCTGACGCAAACGGGGAGTGGATTATTGTAGGTGCTTTGTGTTGTGTAATAAATGGACACACCACCACCACATATCATTGGTCTCATCTCTGCCTGTGTGCATATTAATGTGTGTGTATTAGACGGGGCTCCATCATGGGGGGGAAGTGTGATGAAGACTACTGTTGAAACTGTCAACTTCATAATTACTATTCATGATATTTTGATCATGCAGTGTACATATCACATTTTGGACACACTCTTAACTGATGAGGGATAATTGTGCAAAACCTAAATGCTGGACAGAATACACAAGCAGTCCTGAGTCTGACCGTACTCCATTATAAACAGTTTGCCTCCATGTGTTGTGTATTAATTTCTGCACCTCTGACTGGCAGCTATGTGAAGCACCGGAAGCTTTAACCTTTGTGGCGACACTATCCTGTCCAGTCTGTGAAGGATTACCAAGTAATGTGCATGAGCTGAGGTATTACATAGGCTCATAATTAGCCAGCAGGGGTCTGCAACATTCACTAATTTTACAATCACTAATAATGTGACAGTATTTTTCATCACAGGAACAGTGTGTAACATTTCGGGGAATCTATTAGCAGAAATGGAATATGATATCTGTGTTTTCATTTGTGTACTGCAACTATAATCGTCACGTTTTCATTACCATATCTATATAGGGAACGGGTCCTCTTCATGGAGTCCGCCATGTTGCTCCGCCATGTTGCTCCGCCATGTTTCCGCCATGGGGCGGCAGTAGCTCAGTCCGTAAGGACTTGGGTTAGTCCAGGATGTGGAGGACCCGGGTTCAAATCCCCCATGGACCAAGACCAACTGGTTGCTGGAGAGGTGCCAGTTTACCTCTTGGGCACTGCCGAGGTGCCCCTGAGCAAGGCACCAAACCCCCAACTGCTCTGGGTGCTTGTCAGGAGCAGCCCCATCACTCTGACATCTCTCCATTGACATGTATATGTACTGTGTGAACAACAGAGTGTAAAACTGAATTTCCCCACTGTGGGACTAATAAAGGAATATCTTTCTTTTCTTTCTTTCTTTCTACAGGAGCCCAGAATGGACAAAACAAACACTGCAACCACAGCACTAGATGCCACCAAATCCTACACACTGAACCTTTAAGTACAATTTTGATGTGCATTCTTGTTACCCTATACTTCTACTCCACTACAATTAAGTAGGAAATATTGTAAAATAAAACTTTACTTTTTTACATAAAAAAATATGATATGATATATGATGCAATAGTATGCTAATCTACCTAGTATTAAAAGTATCTATTGTATATCACACTGAATTAAGCCATTCTGCATAATGAGTAGACCAATATGTTTTTTTATGGCTGATGCCAATTTATTGGAGAATCGTGATAGCCGATGGCCGATGAATGATGCCGATTATGAAAAAAAAAAAAGTAAAATAATCGGCCCGATTAATCAGTCGACCTCTAATGATGAGTACTTTTAATTTTGACACTTTAAAGTACATTTTGCTGATAATACTTCTACACTTGGGCACATTTTGAATTCAGGACTTTTACTTATAATTGAGTATTTTTAGACTGTTTACTTTTTACTTTTGTAAAGTATCTGAGTACTTGCACCACTGCCCATTTACCAGCTAACAAATAATACATTAGACATTTAGCTTATTGCTAGCAGATGGCGCACTAAATAAAGATTTAGCAGGCCCAGATCTGGAACCTAGATTAAGTCCAGCATCAATGTGGGCCACTACCGTGAGTTAAGATAAGTTTAGAGTGACAGCTTGAGGTGTGTCTGACAGCAGAAACTCAGCAGGGGACGTACTGTATCGTACCACATCCTGCAAACCCCCCTCGGGACATTGCTGCTAGCTGCTTATATAGCGAGCCATAATGCTTCACATCACGAGCTCCATCATTAAAAGCACCCGGGTCGTCCAGCGCGTCAGGCTGCTACACACTTCTCCTGCTGTCGAAATGCCGATCCAGGTAAGAGCCGCATGCATTCAGCTAGCTAACATTAGCCGTGTGTGCTACAAGTGGCTTATGGAAAGGAGTGAGGTTATCATTTTATTTCAGAGTTAACTAAACTACACGACTACATGCGGCGCCTTCCTCTCTTTAGCTCACTGTGCTAACTGTCCCTCTGGAAACCGTCGCCATGACAGTTATTAGGTAGGGATGATATAATTTTACACTTTACCACGTTCTTTAGCAGCTGTTTCCCAGCACCTGCTGGTGATTTGAACGTAGCATAATGCAAACTATCAATGATTAACAGAGGGCAGGTAGCCAACAGCTGTCTGGCTGGTCAGTGCCTGTTTATACACAAGTTAGCGACTTGGAAACTGAAACGTTACTTTTTAAAGACCTGCGTAGTTAATATTAAATTCACGTTGTCCTGTATTTGTTTCTTTGTTTGATATAGCGTCAGTAAATGTATATGTAAGCATGTACTCTAAGTTCCACGTTAATGTAAAGCTACGTTGTCTGAGCGTACCTGAACTACGCAGCTGCAAATAGTTGAACGTGTGTGTGTTGGTTTTATTTAACTATCTGCGGGGGACACTGTTAAAGTATTGAGAAAATTTATTAGAGCTTGTTGAAAAGAGGCTTTTAAACTCTAGCTATGATAGCGTGTCGCTTAAAGTCTGTCAATATTAGTATTGCATTTACTTAAGACATTCGGCCATTTTAACAAAACACACCCATCTGTATGTGGGGATTTGTCGCCCTCCGGTGGCCACAAGCCAAAATGTTCCAGCGTGCACCTATTTATTATTTATGTACCTATTATTGTTTACCTATTGTTGCACATGTTACTACAATTCAAAGTGCTATCCTGCTCAAATTATATACTGTTCCTCATTTGCTAAAGCAGTAGTTAACAACCCATGCCCATTAAAGACGGCTGATTTATTAAGAAAAGACTAATTCATGTAGTATGCTGAATCACTTGACTCAAAATGGAGATGACTTTATTCAAGGAGTTTTAAATGTTTTACGGTGATGATGTCAGAAAATATTGGAGGGTGTTCAGCTTTTCTTAGATCCAAGTAGGGGGGAAATAGGTAGGGAACCACTGTGTTAAACCACCAGGTTGTAATTTAAGCATTACTGAGTAACCTAATTGGAGACAGGTTCATTTTAATACCCTCTGTAGGAATAAAAGTTCATTTGATAATTCAGATTTAATGTATATATCTTTTCATATATGTATTGTGCATATCTTTCCTAATATTGGTATCATTCACTATGGTAATCTGAGAATGTGGGTCTACTCTCTTGTACTATTGTCTCCTCATTCTCCAACAGGTTGGTGAACATCTCCCCTCAGTGAAAGTCCATGAAGGGGACCCAGGAAATGAGGTGTCCATCGACCAGCTCTTCAAGGGGAAGAAGGGAGTCCTCTTCGCTGTACCTGGAGCTTTTACCCCTGGTTGTTCCAAGGTTGAGTCCATACTGTCATCTCTGTGTTTACTGTGTCTTGTGCGCAATCGTCTTTGCATCGGCTGACGATATATACGTATCTTGTTGCTTTCAGACTCACCTCCCGGGTTTTGTGGAACAGGCTGCGGACTTAAGGAGTAAAGGTGTGGAGGAGGTTGCTTGCATTTCTGTCAATGACGCGTTTGTCATGGCTGCCTGGGGAAAGGAGCACGGAACAGATGGCAAGGTATGAACTATAATTTATGTGTTATGAGCAATTGCTGTGACAACCTGAACCAGTAGGCAATCTGAGCAATCTGTTCAACATTATTATGGTGCACTGGGCTGTGTGCACAATGGAGGCATTTTAGAAATCCCAAGTAACTGCATGCAACATTTTTGTCCCTCTGACAATGAGATGCTCAAAGTAGATGATATAAAGATGAGCTGTCAAAGTCTTAATGTACTGTTAACTCACTGATGTTATCCTTGCGTTTTGTGGAGTTTAGGACTTCAGTTTCCTTACATCACAGTTTCTTAGTGGCCCTGCTTCAGAATAGAGAGGTTGATGACACAGCAGATATCATTTATTATACATTTTGATAAGGGTGCTGAGTTTACTGCTGCGTTCTCCTGCAGGTTCGAATGCTGGCGGATCCTACTGGAGCTTTTACAAAGGTAAGAGTAAATGTCTGGTAGATTTCAGTTCTATTTAATGTGGCTGTGTTTACTCATCATCTGTCTTTCACTTTCTGCCTCTTAGGCAGTTGACCTGCTGCTTGACAGTGATAAGATTGTGCAGGTACTCGGGAACAAGCGATCCAAGAGGTAAGGATCCTTTTGTCTGTTTCAGTTTTGCAATAACAGATCGCATATGTTATCTATTTTTTAATTTTGTTTTTATCAGTTAGCGCCAATGTAAAGGCTATATGGACTATCATTCTCTATTTACTGTAATAGTGCACAGTATAGAGTGCAGCAGCAATGAGTCGTAAAACCAGGAAATGCGTTCGCATTTTATTACTTCCGGTTCCGGCGTTTGGATGCCTGACATACAGTAAGGTCTGTGGTTAAAACAAGCTGAAGAGATTTTAATGTTTTGTTCTATGATATAAAATATGTCAGTAAATATCCAACTTGTGAGTTTTGAGTCTGTTCTGCGTCTTAAAAAAGGCGGTTGCCAAAAAGTGGCTAAATTAGACTACTAAACGTCACACAGCTCGTCCACCTTTACAGCCTTTCTCATGCAACCGTGGTGTAGTTCGTCTACAGCCTTAACGTTAGCTTTTTACTTCTGCCGATTGCATTCACACCTCAAAAAACATAAAGTGGGGTTTATTTTGTGAGGATTATTTTGCTGAACAAAATGTGAAAGTATCATAAATGTTTGTATCACACAGATCTTATTTTCTGCAATAATCCAAAACCCAATGGAAAAATCCCATTGACTTTTTGTTGAGGGAACCAGTGTGATGCTAATTTCCTGGTTGGCCTACAAAACTTTGTCATCCCTGCAGCACTCTATGAACTGTCCACCATATATTTGATTGTCTGATTTAGGAAATGTACGTATAGAGCCCTCAAAGATTTCCGAAATTGAACAAAGTATGGTCATGGCATCGCCACTAGTTTTTACTAACAATACCACTATGCAATGCATTACATAGAATGATAGAAATAACATAATAGATGCAAAAATGGCAGTTACTCTTTAGTGTGCTTCATAAATCTCACTTTGCTGCTCACTATAGAGTTAACTATTGAGTGTCTGTTCATATAGGGATGAGTAAATGAGTGCTTTCGAACACAGCCGCAGACATGGAAGCTCTTTTGTCGATTAATTGATTAATTTAAATGGATTTAAGAGGCAGACATGGATGTAATCATATGAGAGTTCTTGAACCACAGTCACTTGACTCTCTTGTTGGTGTATTATAACAGTATTTCTGCAATAACACTCATATAATAACCCATCTTTTATTCATCCAATCTTTAAAGTAGGTGCGTCATAGTCAGCGCCTGGCATTTACTGGTACATTTGAAGTCCATAACTATAAATCACTGTGTGTATTTCATCCTGTGTTTCAGATATGCTATGTTGGTGGATGACGGAGTTGTGACGAAGATCAATGTGGAGCCTGACGGCACTGGGCTGACCTGCAGCCTGGCTTCCAATGTTCTGGCTGACCTGTAGGCTTATGTGGAGCGTATTAAACCAAGCTGCAAACACTGAGTTACTTTTAAAGTTGCACTAACGAAGCCCAGTACCACCCTGTTTCAAAATTCCTCCTTTTCCCAAAGACGGATGCAAAAGTCACATGGATGCTTATGTCGAAAACAGAGCTGGAACGTAAATAATGCGCACAACTATGACTAGCAAGCCAAAGGAACTAGCATAATCCTCTGTATACCGATATTTGTGAGTAAATAAAATTCACCCTGAAACCAATAATCACCATTTCCTGTATTTGTCATAATGCAAGTTATTCAGTGTGTGTTCATAAAATGTCCCACAGCTGTGATATTATGATGAATGATGCAAGAGGAAAAAATGCCCAGTGTCATATTGTTTTCATTTTACAGTACAAACAAGACATTTTGAATCAAAGTAAGCATACACAGGATATAAAAGTTGAAGTAAAATAACCATAGTGGCCATCTGAATTAGGAGGGACATGGGGCAGATTAGAACATTGTATAAACATGCTACATGATATATAAACATGCTACATGATAAATATATATATATATATATATATATATATATATATATATATATGTGTGTGTGTGTGTGTGTGTAACAGAGTGTAATCCATCCTACACCCATGTGGAATCTGGTTTTTGAAGCACATTGCTGTAATTATTGACAAATTTATATGCACTATCACTGTTGCCACATCAGGGCTTATGAGGTTTGATCCCACATGTACTGAAATGCATGTTGACTCTTTTGCAGATTTGCAGTATTTAACTAAAGAAGCATATCTTTGACATTTTTTTGTTGTGGTTTTTAACAGAATTCATACTGTTGTATTTATCTGTATGTCACATATCTACATGGATACTTGATAGGTCTGTGGCTGGGAAAGGCAGCCTAGTATGCCCCTGAGAAGAGTTTTTGGGGGGGTATGCCATGATACCAGATATATACTGAATCTCCTAAAATTGATAAAATGGGTGATTCTGTGTTAGGTAGCTACTGTACATATTAAAGCCTCAAATCAAAGTTCCTTTAATGTACCACATTGACTTGTTAGTTACCTGTGGTGGTCTACTTGGATGACAGTAAGAAATCAGAAGTTGCTGCCTTGTTGAGAAGTTGGTTTTATATAAGAGATACTAATATAGTGACAGTGAAGTGCTCTAACAAACATGGGATGCAATATCTAGTACAAGCAGTACAATATATAGGAACAAACAGTTTTATTTCTGTCCCTTCATCTAGATGTTTTTGGTCTTCCTTATTTGAGGATATACAGTGGGAGAAAGCCTGGAACACTTGTGATAAATACTGCATCACTAACAAACTTAAGGAAGTGTCTTTCAAGATATTACATAAAATTTACCAGGTAAAACTTGTGTTAGAAAGAAGCCGGCTATTGATCACAAGTGTGATTACTGTGGACTTGAAAAAGAATATTTTCCATCTACTCTTTCACTGTACTGTATACACAAGATACATACAATGTATGTGGCCAACTTTCTACAAAAGAAACTTAAGATGAGTGTTGAAATTAATTTGTTTGATGTAATGATATATTTTAGTCAAGGTTAGTTTGGAAATAACATGCTGTATATAATACAATTATTTCTTATTTTTGGAAAATGTCATATCTATAAGACAAAATGGCCAGAAACCAAGCCAATGTCACAGAATTTTATTAATGAATTTAAATAGTATAGTACCATAACCTAAATAAAAAGAAACAAAATAGTCATTAAGACATAAATTATTAAAGTATTATAATAAGATGTATATAAAACAAACACAAACCCTGGCATTATAAAATATATCTGTAATTATTTTTGTTTTGCCTTTTTATCAACTGTCTATGTATCTGTAGCTTTGAAATGAGCTCAATAAACGGCATTTTTAAAAGTTGAGAAGTTGAGCCTTTATGTTGTAATGGTTGGTCTGTTCATCCTGTAAGTCCAATAATAGGGCAAAAAACACAGGACGTTTCCCGTGACGTAAGGACGCAGGAAGCGGACGCATTGCATTGTGGTCGCCGGTGCCTAACAGAAACAGAAAGCAAGCACACTGCTCTCCATCGAGCTACGCTAATATTCATCCAGGACAGGACAGTTAAAGGTAAGTTAATAATACTTAGCCACAGTACCGGATGTCTGTTATTAACTAAAATATGCCGCAAATAAAAAAGTAGCGCACTGCAGTTGAGAGTAATTATCTGGGGCAACTGTTGCAGCAACTCCGAAGGCGCCTAAATTGTGAGCTAACGCTACTAACACCACTCTCTCGCTTCGCAGCGCTACCTTAATCGACTGCGCTACAGCTAGGATTGTTTAAGGATCACGTCATGTTTTATAAGAAGGCTATCACACCCTGGAAACAAGCGGTGGCGACTTAAATGGCAACAAACGATAACGCAGTCGCAATCTGTTGGACGTTAGCTCGTTATGCTAAAGTTGTTAGCACTGAAAAGCATTGCGCGCGCAATTCAACACTGGGGGTGTACCCTGTACCAAACCGATAGAAACGCGTTCAAACCCAGGACGCTTATTGATCGATCACAAGGACTTGTCCAGTTTTAGCGCCCGATAGTTTAAGAGCATTGCCAAGTTTTGATATATTATAAACATTTTATTGCTCTCACATGCTCAGTATGGCGGCCACTAGGCTGCTGGCTACTGATGACTGGCTACATTAGCCACAGCACAGACGCTGTTTGAATTCGTATTAGTTATTGTTTGTGTAGTTTACATTGTTGTTCACATACTCACCTTGATACCTTGATACTTGACTGCTGGAAACGGTATCTTTCATTCATTCATTCATTCATTCATTATATGTATGTGTATATATATATATATATATATATATATATATATATATATATAGTATTAACTTGTACTTGTTGTTATATCCTCTCATATTTACATCTTCTTGTAGTATCATATTATACAGTTATATTACTATTGTACTATTACATTACACTATTGAATCATACACTATAATATACTGCACCCTACTATATTCAGTAGTCTTGTGCTTCATGGCTGTACTGTTATTTTATTTTATTTTTTTATTTTATTCTATTCAATTTTTTTTTCTCATTTTAGGTTGTATTGGTTTTGGGATGTGCTGTTTAAGCTACTGGATGCCTAAATTTCCTTTTGAGATCAATAAAGTATCTATCTATCTGTCTATCTATCTATCTACAGTATCTGTTTATTAACAAATAGAAAAGTGAACATAGAACAAATACAAAAACAGATAATGCCCACTGGCAAGTGGTAGTAAAGTCGTTTCAGATACTGAGGTTCTAAAAAGCATAACACCAGAAGGGATTGCATCATCGCATCTTCCCTTGGTGGTCATTGCCCAGTTTTATCATGACACAAGACATCCATAGTAAAGCTGAAGCTTGCTTCAGTACAGACCTGGCAGACTGTCACAGGGGAAGATATCAAGTGTCATCTGATCGTCTGTGGGTTGTAGACTTATTTGGAACCAAATACCAAACATGGTTATTGCATGCAAAATGGCTACAATTACTGCACTGTTCATTTGATGTCAATGAAAATACTTTAAACTGTAAGCTGACAGTCAGGAGTTTAACCAATTCCATTCATTCACTCAGAAAAAAATGCACAAAAATGGTGAATGGGGAAACAAAATGATAACATAAGTTATGGGGAAGCATTCTCTCTGTAGCATGAATTTTACATTCTATACATTTCAATTTATATTGTCGTTTTTGTGTTACAGTTCAGTGGTTGGTGATCTTTGACCGCCTACAAAGCAGCCATGTCTTCGACTTCCCAAAAACATAAAGATTTTGTGGCCGAGCCCATGGGTGAGAAGAATGTGATGGTTCTTGCTGGCATCGGAGAGGTCCTTGGCAAAAGACTGGAGGAGAAAGGTTTTGACAAGGTAATGGAGATGTGATTTCTTTGCCTTTTTTATTACATAAACATGTTTGTTATATACCACACATACTGTATAACAGGCACTGTCTATATCTTATGCTCGCTGCAGTGGTTGTATTCTCACAGTAGTTGTATTCATATCTTGAAATCAGTAAAACAGAATAATGAATTTAAATAAGAATACAGCAGATTATGTAATTCAGTCATTAGTTTAGTAATTATTTCCCCATCCGCCATAATAGCCTCTTTCAAAGAGGAAGATTCAAGGCCATGTAATGTTATTCAACTGATGTAAAAATCATTGTCTAAAAACAGCTGTTAATGTGTTTCTGTAACCACGGAACCACAACTGTTGTGTTAACATCTTAGCCAGGGTCAATATTAGTATATAATAAAGTGTAATGTGGCTTTATCTTACAGCTAACACAGCAAATGGTAAAGCTTGCACTGAATTCAATAATGTGAGGTAAAAATAAATGTCCTAATTTTGCTGTTATATTCTTTTTCCTGTTTATAAAGTAGGCATCCACAGATCTGCTTGGGTATCATATAGGCATTTATTTTTTGCTTTTTTGTGGTTTGAAAAGTCTTGTTTAAGATTTATTCCCATTGTACTGTAAGGTGTGTCAAGCCATCCCTTTGCTGCGTACCAGTCATGCAGGATATTCATGCAATCATCACTGTAGGACTGGAAAGATACTTTAAACCTTGGCTACTTGACAACAGAGCTGTTAATGTGCTAACTCATTCAACACATTTTCTGTTGTGTGCTCGGCCCTCTCTCCGCAGGCGTATGTCGTCCTCGGGCAGTTTCTAGTGCTGAAGAAAGACGAGGAGCTCTTCCGGGACTGGCTGAAGGACACTTGTGGGGCAAATTCCAAACAACAAGGTGACTGCTATGGCTGTCTGAAAGAATGGTGCGATGCTTTCTTATAAAGCATTTGGTGGCGGATTTCTACTTCTGAAGTCCAAACTGCACAGTACTTCTTCGGTGATCTTGATTCATTTCAGCTGCACCACATATATGGACTGACACTCTTCACACTGAGGTTATTGAAGTCAATTTATTTTTAAAGTATACATGTTGTGAATTGTATTTCTGAAATCCTTTGACCCCCCCCCCAAAAAAAAAAAAAACATTTCACGTGTCCTTCTTCATGGTCAAGTAGGTCTAGACTAATACTTGCCAGCTCTTTCTTTCAAAATGGGGCGATTCTCTCTGCCTGTAATGTTTCCTCTCTGTCTTTGGCCCTTTTTATCGCAGACATTTTAACTTGTTAACTTGTCATAGTAGTAAAAGTACCAGTGTAACTAATAATAATGGTGGCTCCTGTCCATTTAGGTCTACCAGTAAGTCATGTCACTGAACTAGCATGCACATTAGCAGGGCTGTGGCACAGGGACACCTAAATATAATGCAGTCTATAGAGGTGCTTCAGGCTGATTGTCTAGTTTCCTTTTTGGGGAAAAAGCTGCTCCTGTTCATAATATTAAATTTGTCAGATAATTTCATGTTCTTTCTGTTGGTTGAATTTAAATGTGTGGTTTATCCACTGTATACTGGGAATTTTCATTTTTAAGCCAAACATGGCTAATTTGTTCTGTGTTTAAACCATTTTCCTTCAGACTAATTCTAATTAGTTTCAGTTCAGCATTGCAGCAACATTTTTCTTTCTGTGTAGTGTGATTTTCTAGTAAACTACAATCCAGACTAATATTTGTACTCACCTTCAACTCTTGGGCTGATTTGCGTGTTTTTAAAGCCATTGGAAAGTTGATGTAAGCTGTATTTTTCATCATATGCATCATATCACAGTTTAACATTATGTGCTGTAGGTCTACCAACAATGGTTAAAGGATTTCTTGAAGAGGTAAAACGTCTGTGTGATATGTCTTCACTGATTTATGTAACATGCAAAAACTAAACAAAACTAACATGACACTGGTCTTAGCTGAGGAGTACATTTTACCATTTGATCTTGAAAAGAAGAAGTAATATGGCCAGACCCCCACATACGGTCTGCTCAAAGCTCGTTTGAACCTGAAAAATCTATAAATAAAGATGCCGATGCAACAAACTCAAACACTGTCAAAAACATATCAGTCTATTGCTGATGAGCGGGCTGCAGCCTTTACATTAATGAAATATGATTCTACATAAGTTTGACTATACTGCTAACTTTGTCAGCAGTGAACAATGCATTTTGTCATATGCCTGAAGTGCTCGGGGTCAAGTTGTTGCTGTAAGCATATATGGTTTTGTTTAAACACTATCAGAGTCATACAACAACCATCTAAATCAAAACTACGTTAGAGTAAATCAGTCAGCACCCTGTTTGTCCATCAACAGTTAAGAAGCTGAAGTAGTTGATATGCTGTACTTGTATGATAGAATGTATTTAAAGCTTCAGTAGGAGCTGACCTCATTTCTTTTTCTGCAAATCAAAACCCAACGAGAGTGAGGTAAAAGCCGTCCAATCTAGTGCTCGTCTGTTTTTTCTTTACATCTATACAAAGGTAAATCACTGGTCTCAGTTTTCAGTGGTTTTAAATGAAGTATATGTAGGATGTATTTTGTAACACCAACAAGCCTGATTTAGGTCAGGCCTACATTACTGAGCTTGATATTATCTTTAACTGTGTTTCTCAACATGAAATGCCTTAATGCATGCTAGTGTAAACATTATCCACAAACACCTGCGGTAGTGCATGTCCAGGCTGTGTCACTTAATCTTACACACACACACACACACACACACACACACACACACACACACACACACACACCCGCCATGTTTGAAGATATAACCGTTGTGTAGCAGCTTTTTTGTTGAACACTGGCTGACATGTTTGTATTTGGCTGTGAAAATTCTTCAGTTTTTATATTGCCCTTATTAGAAATATAAATAAAAAGCAAGCATTTGGACACACATGTACATTGAAGATTCAATTTTTATCAAATAAAATCACAAATGAGAGAGAAAAAAACTTTAACAGGAGGTTTTATTTCAATACTTGATGTTCCATGGTTCCTCTTTCGCCAAAGCTCCAAATTTGCAAGATATTGAAAATACATTGGTTTGTTTTATTAAATGGTCCAGAGCAGGGGTTCCCAAAAGCTCACGAGATGGCACCAGGTCCGAGGGAACTCCACATGAGAGCAGTTTTTTTTTGTGGGTATGACTTAACAGAACTAAACCATCGCCTGTATCGTAGATGGAGAAATAACAGAGAAAGTGAAGCCTATAATTAAAATAGGAATCCCCAGGTCATTCACATGAATGTGTAGCGACGTTCGGCTAAAGGACCCCTCTGCTCTGGAGAAACACCTTTCTTTAAAAGTACAATATAACCGCTGTATTCATTTATTTATTTTTTGCTTCAAAGAAATATAAAATTGTTCATGTGACAGACTCATAATAATCGAACAGCTGATTTTGCTTTAATGGCTTAGATTATAATATATTAAATGTCCATAACCCCTGGAATGTTTTTTTTTTTTTTTGGGTCTATTTGCTATTGAACTATAAAATCTTGAATTGACAGTGATCAGATGCTCAGAATTGTTTCACAGTAGCACCTATGCACACATACATACCTCCACATCCACAGCAACAGTATAGAAATGAGCAAAAATCTTAATAAAACCTTGAAACTAAATGATTTTACTCCACTCAAACAGCTGTTGTCCTCGGTAGATACAAGTAACTGCCAAAACGGGGGGAAGTCGATGAGTAAATACAAAATATATTGACAATAGATGGCATGTAGCTCTACTAAAGGACAATGTACGTGTTGATGGAGAATGAAGAGCTGTACCTGTAAGTAAAGCATGTCTAATCTGAAGGCTGTTATTATTACCTCCATCTACAAGCAGTCACCATAATGGAAATGTCATAATTACCTAACATAGGCTTATCGCGACCCGACCCCGGATAAGTGGATGAAGATGAAGAAGGCTTATCTTTTTCTTAGATACCAGATCTCAAATATATGGATAATTTCTATGGAGAGAACTGACCTATCAGAGACATGTAGCACCACCACAATCCAAAGATTTAATGTGGGAATTTCGCCTCCCAGTTAAAGAATCCATATAGAGCTGGGCGATACAGCCAAAATCTTCTATCATGATGTAGATCATTTCATATCTTGATAACTACGTCACAATATAGCAGTTTTCTCATAGTTCAATAACTAAATAGTCTATTTTTGTATACTCCTGTGTGAATTAAATACTTGAATGAAGTATATTTTCTCATTTAATGAGTGTGATATTTCCATATATACACATTTGTTGAGTAATAATGTAACGTGTGATGTAAAAACAAACGTCTTTAAATGCCCTCAAAATATTTCACATCCAATTTTCAGAGAAATTTGAGTTTGTTTGTGCTTGCTATGAGTTTAGACGACATAATTGTGTATTTCTATATCTCAATATATGATTTCATCACAATACAATCCCATTGAAAGACAATAAACTATCATTAAGTTATCGCCCAGCCCTAAATCCATATGAATGTTTTCCTGCGACTGACTGGTGGAGCCGATTAAGACACTTGATGCTCGGACTGTTTCCTTTTTGGCAGTTACCTGTGATATAAATGAGCATGAAATGTGTTTTCAACCAGATGATAGCTGTTTCTTATATTTCTTTTCTTAGTCTTGGTTTTTCATGATGATAACTCTGACTCTATTGATTGCACATTTTGTTATTTTTTTTGTTCTTCCCCTCTAACACTGCGACTGAATTTAGTTCAAGACATTTCATAGTTGATTGTGTACTGTACATCGGCAGCTTTTTATGCAAGGTTACTATAGTACATTGATGTCTTATTTCGGATCAGAAGTACATGTACACACTGTACATACATGTACATACTGTACAGTTGTACCGTCAATCACAACAATCCCTGATTGGCCTCAAAGCAGAGCGCAGAAGAATTTCTTCTCCCTGAAGGGGTTCTCTGAGGTGGGCACGGGGGTGATCAGCGGGTCGTCGCAGGAGTGTGCGTCGCAGTACGCCATCAGGTCGGCCGCTGCCTTTGATACCTGGAGGTATCAAACAGATTTAGGGAGGCTCATGAACATGATTCAGATTATCCAGTTTTAGACCATTAGTTCATTACACAAATAAAGTCAAAGCTCATCCTTTGATTTCTTGTATCTATCAGTCAACACTTCATTTTACAAGTCCACAAATTTCATGGTAATTAGATGATAATTAGCAAGTAACCTATTTGTAATTGTCTTACTGACAAAATTACCCCAATATTTAGATCAAAATATATCAAATGACTTTATTATAAACATTTAATGTTTACTTTCAGCTATTTCCCAATAAGCAGTAATAAATACCTGCTAATTTATTTAATACATTTCCAGGAAAAGAATATAAAGATAACCGCTTCATTTCCATGTCTGCTGATAAATAGATAATAATTAGTCAATAACTTCTGAAATTTCATTAAATCCTGAATCATTACATTAGCTACCAGGTTACATTTGTGTAGACAATAAGTCACAGTGGTGAGATTTGTGCCTGATCAGAGTGTCCTCTATTAGTTGTGGTTTTCCATCTCAGATGAAGAGGAGCTGCTTCTAAAGCCTAAAGGCCCTATTTTAACCATCATATCATATTTTACCTTGTAATTATTAAATCATGTTTATAATGAAGTAATTTTCAGTACATTTTGAGGTAAATATTGGGGTAATTTGGCAGTAATTCCAACGAAATTTCAAGTATAGTAGACCAGTAAAATGAAGTGTTACCAGAGGCCACAAGATACTGCGATACTTTTACATGCAGCTCATCCTGGTTGTCTTTGTAGAATATCTTTGGCTGTCTTGTCATTTTTTTTGTTAAAGCTGCAGTGGGTAACTGTAAATACTATGTGATTTTAAAAAACAAAAAACATTTTTTTTTAAATGATCACTATATCTTGACAGTAGTGCATGCGACTGGTAATATGACAAAAATCATGTTCTTCTGTGTCCTCCGGTGCTCCTAATGGCATCTACAAGATTTCACAGACCAGAGGAAAACAACCAATCAGAGCCGAGCTGGAGCCTGTCATATCTGAGCAGCTGTCAATTAGTCGCAAACTCTGATCAAGTGGTCAAACTGATCAAATATGAATCAATATTCTGTCACTGTAATGCCTCTATCTCTCCTCAAATATCTTCAGGAACACCTTGTAGTTTACTGTTCAGCTTGTAGAATTAAAAAAAGTTTGTGACCTGGCAGCCATGTTGAGGATCAGTTGTGGCTGGAGCAAACTTTCGCATTTTACAGCTGAACAGTACAATCCAAGATGTTTCTGACAACATTTGAGGAGACAAAGAGTCATTACAGTAACAGAATACTGATTCATAATTGATCAGCGCTGCCTAGTTTGATCATTTGATCGGAGTCTGCGAGTGATTCACAGTTGCCTCCATTGAATGAACAGCCAATAGGAACACAGTCTCTCTGAAATGACCTGTGATTGGCCAAAGTCTCCTGTCACAGGCTAGATTTTTGTAAAGCCTGAAAACAGTCATGAGGAGGTGCAGCAGTCTAGTTTTCTCTCAGATCACTTGAATTACAATAAGCTGAAAGGTTATGATGGGATTTTTGCCCAAAGATGCCAAAAACATTCTGCCTGCTGCAGCTTTAATACAGTATATATATACAAAGTGGGTTTTTGTCCTTTTGATTTGTCTACTTTTTCATTGTGGGATGTGATGCTGGTAAAGCTGTTCATTTAACTGCAGACTATAAATGCCAACAGTGTATTTAGGGTCATGCAGATTTAACTTCAGTTTATAAATATGTCTGTCTGTGTGACCCCCATGAATATCATTCATTTATTGTCTTGCAGCTCTCGTAATGATGGGTATAATCTCCCAGTTTTCATATGAAACTCTTCTCTGTAGAATATGTTTTTCCAGCCTTTGTTTTTGTCTGAGGTCCATATCGCAATAAGGCCTACTGCAATTTTCAGATCGCATGATAAGGAGGAAATTGCAATGTGTGTTAACTAAAATCAAACATAATCATTTTAATGTTTTTCACTGAAAATGAGACTAAAGATCATAACCTCAAATATCACAAATCATTTTGCAACTGCAATATCAGTCAAAATAACTGCAAAAAATCATGCAGCCATAGATCAAGCATATCGATGTATAAAGTGTGTAGTTGTAATAATATTTCATAATAATGGCGCTGTTTACAACCCCTCACCAGATCATTTTATACAGTCATAATACATTTTAGAGTTTTTTCAGATTTGTTTGTAGAGATGTTTCAGATTTGGCTGATGAAGATTCAGGGATACACGTCATTCAAAACCTAAATTGAATTATATGAAATGTTTCTTATTATGGAGTATTAGGGCCACGTTGATTTCGAGAATAAAGTCATGTTACGAGTAATTTAATGATAATAAAGTCATAGTATTTCCAAAAAAAAGTTGTAATATTATGAGAATAAAGTCAACTTTGCGAGATATAAAGTCATTTCCTCCACAAAAGAGTCAGTTTTCTCCGGGTCTGTGTCGTTCTCTCTTTAGACTAAACAGTTTGTTGCTCAGTCTTTTCAAGGTCCTGATACTGATGATGAGGAGCTGATCTACCAAAAGATGAAGTATTTTGTTATTTGTGAATCCTAAACTAACTTCACAAGATTCTCCATATTCCTCATTTTCACACAGCGTGCTCGATTTCTCTAAAATAACATGTGAAATTACTACTTTATAATATTATGACTTATTATACTGTGACTTTTTTCTCTAAGTTCTGATTTTAGACTATTTTCTTTCTGGTAAACTTCTGATTTTATTCTTGTAATATTACCACTTTATTCTCAAAATCCTATTTATTTTTCCTTAGTGTGACCCTAATACTCTGTTGTAGTTTCTCTACCAAAGCTGCAAGAAACTGAGAAATCTGAATGTGTCTGGACATAGAAAATGCAAATGGATATATTACTATAAATAATACTAACAGGAAGAGCGGGTGAAATATTGATTCATTTGAAGAAAACCGGATGTTTGCAGTTACAAAGGGTATCACAGAACAACGGTGAACATAATTGAGCATGACACAAAAATAGACTGAAACAATACAGAATCAATATCAGTGGAGTCTGAGTGGGAAGTATGGGACTCAGGACAGAAATATTTTGGTTTTCTTTAAATTTTTACAGTTTTTAAGAAATGGAAATGTGTGAATACCTCCCATTTTGCTTGGGGTATTTCTATCTAATATGATTTACAGGTTCACATTGTTAAATATGTATTAAATGTGTTAAATGGAGGGACGCACCTCTTCCTCGCTGCAAAAGAAACTTCATCGTTCTGAACGCTGCTGTTTACTTTTTCATGTCTTTTTCCCTCAGCCTAATCTCACCATATTATACTCTGACAGAGGTGACAGCAGCCAACTAAAACATGATATTAGTAGTGTAATATAAGTTTGTCCCCTACTATGTTTTTACAATGCAAGGTGCCTCTGCAAGGTGTTTTTGCTGCCATTAGGAGCATGACTGAAGCGAGTACCATTTGGAAACTCTCCAATGGAAAGCATCGACTCAATGTACATTTGAGAGGGTCACCGGTGATTTCCCTCAGCTGTAAACCAGTGTGGATGTCAAAACTCTTCAGTGCTGTCCTTTCAACTTTGATTAGAAGCTTTATGTGTACAAAAGCAAAATCAACCATTTTGTCTAATCTGAGGGCAGGAGCAGCAGTATTAATCGTGGTAGTATTATTATAACTTATTATTTTATGAGATAACTGTTGTGCAGTATAATACCTGGACTTTTTTTTGCTTTTCAGAAAGTCAAGTTATTTAATCCACTTTCTTGTTTTACTCATTGCTTCTGTTTCCTTTGTATCGTGTTTTAGCGTATTACAGTGTTCAGGATTCCTATGTGAATGTGAGGCGTTCAGCTTGTCTTACCTTTATCCTGCAGAAACTAGCCTCTATCTTCAGTTGCTCCACCAGCTTCCTGGCTTGGCCGACGCTCATGGTGCTGTTCACTGGGGTGTCTCCTTTCATCCTGGCCACAAACGCAACAATATTTTTGGATTTGAATTGGTTGGAAATACATTCTGTTAATACATATAGATATCTGTGTTATTAAAATGTTATTTCCTATGTACACACCTTAGCATTTTAATACATGACTCTAGGTGGTTGAACTACAATATACAGTATGTGTGAACTAATATTTTTAAGCCAAATATATCCTATAACACTATTATGTCATATATGATAAAAGCTATTCTCAGCTATTGCTTATTATATATTTTGGCAACGAAACAAGCATGAAACCAAAGTATAAATATCAGTCATAACTGAAGTGACCCAGCTGATACATTATGCCATCATATATGGGAACAAAAGCACACATTATATCCTCTCAAATGCAAAAGAAACATGTAAACTGGGCCAGATTTATTCACCATGGCCCACAGATTCTCCCACTACGAGCAAGAATAACCACAGATATCAAATGTAGGATGAAATAAGCACCGCAGCCATACAGACATGTATGAAATATTGAATAAATATGCATATAACTGAAAAAAATGTGTCACGGATGGAAAAGAAATCAAGCAGGATGGATTGTCAACAGGGGGAGAAAAAAAAGCAAAGGAGCGAATCCATTTGAACCATTCTGGACCTTTCTCCATTGTCTATCTCCATCCACCCCCTTTTCTCCTTACCCGTATTATAGTCCTCTTCAGGTGCAATCTTCCCCCCTCTTCTCTCTTTTTTTCTGCCTCTCTGTGACCCTCTGTAAAGCTTACGTTTGGTGGTATCAGTGTAGCCGGACCCCACCCCTCACAGACAACAGCCTGGATGCTACCCTGCTCTGTACAGTCCAGTGCACTGCAATTCTGCCACAATGAGCACTAGACTTGTGGTGGATGGAGAGGATCCCCCCCTCGGCAGTGAGTGGTACCTGCCAGACGGAGGGAGGGGGGAGCCACTGGTAAATGTTTTCTTATGAGGGTGGATTGTGCCATATCTGTGCCTGTAGGAAATCGGGGCCAAGTGAAATCTCAGGTTTCAATCTCTGAGAGGGAACACGCTGGTCTGTGTGGTGTGTGGTTTTGGTTTTTAGTGCCAAAAGATATTATACAGCTTGGGATGTGAAATCAAGAGGCCTGACTCATTACACGTCTAGTGCCTTTAGTGATGCCCACCCTCTCCTCTGTTGCTATGGGGACTGCTGCAGTCTGGTTTAGTGGTTTGCATCACAGTTCAAAAAATGTGAGATTTCTGCTGGTATTTACTGTAAATGGGACTGTATCGGATACAAGTTTGATTTCAAGTGCAATAACCAAGTTTAAATGTATTGGAAAGAGGATCAGAGTGGATGTACTGTGTATTTTTGGCGGAGGCTCTGATGATGCTCTGACCAGAAACCCTGTAAGGAAAGAGCTTCATTAGCACGACGCCCACCACGGCTCTTTGTAGGTCGTAACGCTATTTGAACGAATAGCAATCCGCTGTATCGGTTAAATAAAGATTAGATTAAAAAAAACAAAAACGACATCATCAGTAAATGTGACACATCATCTATTGTGGAGATTCAGAGGATGCTCGCGATAACAGCCCGGCGCCATCTTTGCTAGGCTTGTGTTTCCTTGGCTTTAATGGCGCTACGATCAGAGCTGCGTCTCATTTCCTGATTTTTTTTTTTTTTTTGTTTGTTTTTTTGCCTCCTCGATCCTCCGGTATGTGACCCGGAAGTCGATCTCGGCGCTCCATCTTGGAGGCCGTCCCGGTTTCTAAAATGCATCTCGAGGATCGAGGAGGGAGGACGCTCGTCGGAGGAGCCATAAGCGAGGACACACCGGTGTTTCCTTCACGGAAGTCTTTTACCGATCGACACGCCCCCTCATTAGATACCAGTTACTGATTGGACGGTGCGGCCCAGCGGAGTGATCTGATAAACGTCAACACCACCGGAGTGAAGACAGATCACAGATCAGCAGTTTGATAGTTTGTCTTCTGATTCACCGTCTAGTTAAAACCTGTTTGAGCAGAAGGACCAGCAGCATCTCTCCATCACACACTGCTACTGTCACTGAAAGAGCTTTAATAAGACCTGACAACATATTTACGTCAGACAACTTCAATTATTAGAAAGATTTCCCCCCACTAACTTATATTAAGGATACTATCACAGTTAGAGAGATGAGGGTTTGTCTTTTACACCTTTTACATCGTTTATCATCATCCCCATCAGTCACATGAGAGGCTGATATTCCTGAGTGTCAGGTTTGATTTTATGCAGCCTTCAAATGGAGCTCCTGACCTCATGTTTTAAGGAGATGGGAAGTCGTGAACAGGACATGAGTTGTGTTCAAGTGGTTAAGTCGTGAAAACACCACTGCTAAGCAATGGCAATATTAATGATGCCTTCAAATGGGGTTGTGTTTATGAGCTGGGCCCATATGAACGCCTCCATGACGTGTTCACGACTTGTGACGTGTTGACGTTGTGAGAAATGGTGGAGCCCTTGGAAGTTCATTTATTGGTGCATAATAAGTTAATATTGTACAGTATATTGTAATTTTAGTCATATAGTGTTTTTCTTGGTATTCTTATAATATGTTTGAGGAAAATGTTGATATTCTCAACGACCTCATTGCCGTGAATACGACACGAGGGGGGCATTCATATGGGCCCAACCACCTATTTGAAGGCACCAATAGTTAAATCATTTCAATTTTCCCTCAAACATTTAGCCTAATAAATCAGTCCTAGTGCCAGAATATCAATAACTACAGATGCTATAATGAATAACTAATATAAATGTATTGTATCGGTAAAAATGGTTCCGGAGCCTCTAAACAAGACTCAGTATAAATACAGACTACATCTGTTATTCAGTGCAGGGGTTTGTTAAACAGGTAAGAGGCGGCAGAGAGAAAACACTGTTAACTGTATTAGTACAGTTCAGACATAAACAGCTGATGCAGCTGTGATCAGCTGATGCAGCTGTGATCAGCTGATCCAGCTGTGATCAACAGAAACAGACGTCGCTTCTCGCTTCAGAGGAGAGGATGTCTCGTGTCTCTTAAAATCATTTTCCTCGCTTCCTCTCTCGTGTTTCTTCCTCCCGTGGGCGGGACTAAGACGCGAGGAGAGGAGTCGAGCCGTATAAATACGGAAGTGGGAGAGACCTCAGTTATCCCGCTTGTCTTTTTCGGCGGTGACCGCTCTTGTA
Source organism: Pterois miles (assembly GCA_947000775.1). Classification (NCBI taxonomy): domain Eukaryota; kingdom Metazoa; phylum Chordata; class Actinopteri; order Perciformes; family Scorpaenidae; genus Pterois; species Pterois miles. Next base: position 13,626,629 of record CAMQGK010000052.1, on the reverse strand, counting down.
GTTGTACTATCTCTGGCAGCGAGGCGGCAGTTTCGCGTTTTCGCTGTTTTGTCCTTCGTGCTTGCCGTCGTAAACATCTCAAACTACGTTGTCTGTGTGTGGTTATTGAGAACAGTTTATACAATATAAGCAACATTTCATGTTTTATTCGTTTGTCTGTACGGAAAATTTAACATACAGTGTTTCATAATCAAATGATAATGGTTTATTATTAATATGACGAGGTGTTTGATGAGTTCACTGAACAAATGTATATATAGACATAGATATAGGTTAGTCCTTTTATATTATTTTCTTTGTTTCATTTCTTTTCTCCTTTTTAGCTGGATCTCAACACAGTGTAGTCCTACCAGTTCTTATTCGAACCCTACCATCCCGTAATATTGTTTTTAAAATTTGATTGTAACTCCTGTAAATTTCACTAAAACATGTAAAAACAAGTATATTTGTGCATGTTAGAAGTGCAAATGAAACTGTTATGAATGCATGACAAATAAGATGGTGATGAAAGTGATCTTTTCCATCATGGAGCTGCACACACACTGTGTCCATACTCTGTTTGATTTCAACATTTTGCTTTTTATTGTGTTGACGTGACTGATTTGAATCTTTACCCTTCCAGGGACTGCAGAGGAGCTTCATGGTGGCAGAGTGAACAGCAATATATCTGGATTTATAAACTACAGCTACAGTTTAAGGACTCCATCTGCTGGATGATGCTGGCAGGTTTGACTGCATCACTGATCTGCGAAGACCACAGTGACAATAAACCTGCTCCTGATGGATGAACATCCCCCAGCTTCATTTAAGGTAAGTGTCCCTATTCTAACGAAAACTGACAGTAGACAGTAATCAATGACAGTAGATTTAACAGACAAATTTTAGGAAGATAATCAAGTATAAAACCCATGTGAACCTCTACTCACCTTTCTGGAGGAAATCTCAATTGCTTTTTAAAGATAAACTGTGTCATTCATTTAAATTATGGTGAAATGTCAGTGTGTCAGGAAACAATTTCTTCAGGGTAAATTAACAAGTGTCAAATGAAGTTTGGCAGCTTTTATTGTAATGACTGTGTCTTGGTGTTTTTATATCAGATCAACCGATTAGCAGGTTGCAGAAAGGGATGCTTTGAAAAAGTGACTTTTTACAAAATAGTTCCAGGTTGATGTTGAGGCAGAAAATCACAGATTTCAAAGCAATTTACAACTAAGTTGCACCTTCAGTTTTTTTGAGCCCTTTGGCTATAAACCTTCATATTTCATATCCAGTTATATTGATTTTAAAATCTGATTGTAACCCCTGTGAATTTCACTAAAACATGTAAAAACATTTTTTTTGAGCATGTTACAAGTGCAAATGAACGTGTTATGAATGCATGACAATGTCAGATGGTGATGAAAGTCAAGTGAAGTCTTATGAACCAAGAGCTCAAAATGTATCTCCAGCTGTAAGATATTTACTTCTATAGTAATACAGCATATACTGACATCCCATACTAAACAGAAATGCCTTTATTTTGAAATTGCATTTAAAACATACTCATAAAACATCTAAGTCCTGTTAATAGACTCTGTCATGCAAACTGTAGAAGGTGTCCTACATTATTAGGTCTTTTTCACAGAAGTGTCCCAGTAAGGAAGCATACACAATACGATGCCTGAAACTGTACAGGTGTAATTAATAACATTATTAACGGTTGTGTTCCATTCAGGTCTGCAGCCAATAATAAGAATGTTATGTGTCGAATGTCTGCTGATGAAACATGTGAACAGGAGGCAGAATTACAGAACAAACAGGAAACAGAAATACAGTTTGACACAGTAGTTTGACACATGGAGCAGTCTTGTCTTTGACATGTGTCCACTCGGTACAACATAGCAGTACTAAGACTGTATTGTTAAGGTGCGCAAACCCCATATTTTTGATTCAGCGCCTTAATATTGATGTTATCATGCAATATTAAATGATCATATTTATATTCACTAAAACAATAAACATAGAGAACAGTCAGTAAGTCAAGAAAAACTCATTTTACCCCTTTTTTAACATTTATAGTCGTTATATGAACAGTTACTAATGCTATTCGTCTCAACAACTATAACTACGCTGATGAAAAATCCAGTGTGTAATATTTAACCAATGATTATTAACATAATACAACATATCTGTAATCATATACTGTATCATGGGAAAGGAAATCTAAACTCAAAAGCTCACTTTGTAGTTTTTTCTGGAGCTCTTAAAATTGGTTATTGATACATTAAATAAACTACTTCAAACACATCAGTGTAGATGGTTATGAATATGTTTTATTAAGGACAAATTTCCTGTTAATACATCAGTTGCGGATGCTTCATAGACGGTATTATAGTTCACAAATACACTCATAACCAATTAAAATGTCTTTCTGCATGCTATTATTTCACAGTGTGTTATAAACCATGTGGCAATGGTTTATATACAGTAATACTAAACAATATATGCTATATTATATACAATATTCAGCATATACCCCTGTATCTCAGTTTCTGAATGAAATGAGAGCACATTTAATAATAATGCTTTCTCTCTGTTGTCACTGGTTTTTAGGTTTGTTTTGAAACAAGTTAGTTTTTCGTATGTTGCCTGCTGAGCAGGTTGGTTTCAGGCAACACATCTACAATTTAAATCCACATTTTAATTCAGCAGGGACTTGGCAACATAGCTTGTAATTTGAGGACCAGCTTTAATGCTTATGAAACTTTTTTTTTTTTTTTTTTGGTCCTGGCACAAACTCTGAAAAACACTGACAGCAGGTACAAATCAGTACATGACTGCAAGGGCCGTGTCTAAAACGCTCCCCAGATGGTCTACGAGACTTCCTGTTTCATCTCTGCAGGTTGTGCTCTGGTGTAATTAGTGTGGGAGGATGCCATCCAGCAAATAAGTCATTTAATAACATGCTACCTTAATGACAATAATATGACAGTGAAAGTTTAAATGGGTACAAGTAAATGTCTTTCCAAAATAAGAGTGCAAAATGCGTAATCATATAAACCCAGCAATGTTTTGAGCTAAAAACATAGTTTGAATTTTAATTATTAACTCACTTTTATGTTTAATTATCTATTATACTATAAATATTACAGTTAATTAACTCTTCATATGTTTCTTTTTTATTTAATTAATGTTCCTTAATTAAGGTGAGCTTAATTACTGTTGTGGCACACTAGAGCTTTCAAGTCTGGAGACCTCAGAGCTGAGAAACAGCTTGAGCTTTCTCACTTCATTTCTCACTCACTTGATTAAAGAAACAAAACAAGCTTCAGTCTGCAACACAAATATAACTTCACGTAGATCTGGAAATTTGTCAGGTTTAATGAAGTTTGTCTCATAAAATAAACGGCAGTCAGAATTAGAGGTCGACCGATTAATCGGCCGGCTGATTATTTGACATTTTTTCATAATCAGCATCAGCTGATGTCTGAGCACATTAAGCCGATTTTCAAGCCCAGTGTTGTTGCTGTAGAACACGTGACTCCGCCCCCCTTGTGTCAATCAAACTGTCGCTGTACCAGCAGACCTCAGCAGTGTTGCCAACTTAGCGACTTTGTCTCTATATTTAGTGAATTTTCAGACCCCTCTAGTGACTAATGACAAATCTGGTGACTTTTTCTGGTGTTACTGGAGACTTTTGGAGACTGATGTGAAAGCACGTGACGTGCTTACTCTTCTCAACGAGCAGCGGGTGCTGCCATGGACCCCTCCCCCCCCCAAAGCACGCACAGGCGGCCCCCATGCGCTCGTCAAACGGCCGGTCTGGCCCAGGGTCTAGTCGTGCAGCAGTCCTTCCTCGCTGCAGTCACAGCAGGAGATGTTCATCCCTCCGCATCCAGACTGCAAATGAATCGCAGGCACAAAGCCTCCGTTGGCTGGATGTAAATGTAAAATTTTCTTTGTCTTAAATAAATCACTGCACTAAAATCTGCGGTTAGGCTACCGTCGCCTCACAGCAAGAGGGTCACAGGTTTGAATCCGGCTTGGGGCATGCCTTTTCTCCTTTTTTACTCCGGCTTCCTCCCACAGTCTAAAGACATGTAGTTTAAGTTAATTAATGACTCTAATTGCCCGTAAGTGTGAATGTGAGCGTGAATGGTTGTCTGTCTCCATGCCCCCTCTCATGGACTGGCGACATCTACAGGGAAACTCCCCCCCCCCCTATTCCCACCGGGAACGGCCCCCACCCCCCCGCAACCCCAAACGGGATTAGCAGTTGAAGATGGATGGATGGACTAAAATGTGCACTGCTTTTCACTCACACAGCCTCAGTCACTTACTCACTTCGTCCACTGTGTGTGAGCCTCTCTGTTACATTAGCACAGCATCACTGTGGATACCTTCAAGCAGTATAAGGTAGAAACATCAACATCTAGCTGGCTAGCTTATCATGTCTCAGTCTAAACTGTACACACTAAAATACACAGAGGAGTGGGAATCAAACCCTGAATTAAAAAACGTCAAGTAACTCCTATGTATCTGTGATAAATGCTGCTAAGAGCACTAAAACATCCAAAAGTTTATTTGACGTTTAAGTTTAGTTTTTTGATAACCTGTTTCATGTATTGGATATTTAGTTTATACATTATTTTTATTTAAAATATATAAGTTCACTTCTGTGCAGACACAAAATGTAGATTGGAGAGACAGACCAATGTTCAATAAATTTTTGCGTATCATTTGTTATTATTAAGCTGTCATATTTTATCAGATGGAGGAAAAAATAAGAAAATTACGCAAACATATCAGCCCCCAAAAATCGGCACCATATATCGGCCATCGGCTGTCTTGATTCTGTTAAAAAAAAAAAAAAAAAAAAAAAAAACAACAAGCAAGCAAACAAACAGCATCAACCATAAAAAAAACCATATCGGTTGACCTCTAGTCAGAATGAGCTCTCCTGTTATCCACCTGTGTAACGCCATCAGATTAGCATCACCCTCTCAAACAAACTGCTCTTTCAAATAAAGCTCATGTGATCTGGTCAGTACATGGTAGACATTTTGATTTGAATCCATGCAGATAGTGCAGTTCTCTTCCTCGAGGTTGATGTCAATAAATATTAAGACGGTGTTGATTTTCATTTCAACTCATTTGGGCCACACTGATTCCATGATTGGACCCAATAATTAACACACACTTAAGTGCTGGACATGTTTCACGCTCAGTGGTAACAGTGGTGTCGATATTGAAGAACAAAAAGGCATGATGTGTTCGTCTGTGTGACCCTGAGCGGTAATGTCTGGCTTTTAACAGCTGCTGCATCTCAGTGGTCTCCAGAATGGATTCACAATAAAACGGCCACTATAATAACTAATCATGCATATGTGGCTGATGAGCTATTGTGTAAAATTCCTGCACTTTGATTGCCCAGTGAATGGATGATTACAGACATATTTCTCTCATATAAATGCTATGTAGTGAAGAAATAATTTACTCCATATACTGTATTGAAGGTGACAGCAGATTTGCTATCAACTGGGATTCAGGTGTGAGCCAAACAGTGGGAAACTTCTGAGTCCGAAAAGTGAAGTCAGTGCTGAAGTGCCTAAAACTTGCATTCTATCTACTATCCAGCAGGTGGCGACTCATCTGGTTGCAAAAACAAGTCTGATTGTATAGACGTCTATGAGAAAATGAGCCTACTTCTCAGTTGATTTATTACCTCAGTAAACATTGTAAACATGAGTTTATGGTCTCAATCACTAGTTTCAAGTCTTCTTCAATACAGCATGATGTTCATGTAGTAAATTAGGGTCCCATTTAGAGTCAAATACACCATAAAGCAGGGCATGCTTTTGGATTAGGGTGTGGCTTCCTTGTGATTGACAAGTCACGACCACAGCGTTGTCAGGGGTCAGAGTTGTCAATATTTTTGTCTTACAACTTTAACCCTTTCACAGTGTGTTTTCAGCTCATTAAGTTGATTATAACCTTTGTGGTTCCCTAAAAATGTGTTATTCAGTGCTCAGTTGTACTTAGCGCCACCCTCTCCTGTCACTTCTGGTTGCAAAAGCAAAAAAACAACGCCAAATACCAAGATGGCAATGTGGCCGTAATACTGAACTTGAGGCTTCAAAACCGCAGTCCACAAACCAAAGGGTGATGTCACGATGACTATGTACTCTTCTTTTGTACAGTCTATGGCGCCAACAAAGCATTACTATGGAAACATTCAGGTTGATCTCCACTCAGTAATATATCAGCAATGCAGATTTAATTAGGCAGATGAAAGGTTATTATATGTTGAGCCTTGGCGCATGCATGCACTGGTCAGTATCAGTTTTTCTGTTAATTTAGATTAATTAGATTGCTTTTTCGTGCAAACCCGTTATCTCCTGCTAAAGGATTTTATCCAATATGTTCTGGAGGAAATGTCATCACAGCGTTTTATGCAAAATAAAAGTCTCACCTGACTCACTTATTCAAACAAGCTATATCTACGCTGTTTTCTAGGCTAACAGCATATTGTACAAAAAAAATGGCATCGTGTGATGTACAGCTGAGGCTTATGGGAATGTCATTAGTTGAGCAAGTATTCAGTCTTGCTATATCTAGCAATATTGGTATGATTGTAGGAGGAAAATTAAAATGTCGATTTGATGATGGTGCAAGATGAAAAATGACGAGATCAGCAAAGTCATGATAGTTCATCCTCTGTGGTCCATGAATATCTGTACCAAAATTTCATGGCAATCCATCCCATATTTGTTGAGATATTTCAGTCTGGACCAAAGTGGTGCATCGATAGGCAGAGCAGCATTGTTGTTCCTCGATCAATGCCCCTAGCATGGCTAAAAATTAAAATAATGTTTAGGTTTAAACAGGAAAATATAAAATCACCACTCGCACTCTGATTTTCAAATTAGAGATTCTGGAGCTTAGTATAAAACACAAGCCTGGTCCTCAGTTAAATACAGTACTGATCCACACTGCTCATGTGTTTTATTGACAGTAGTTATTGCCAGGCAGTGGGTTTACTTTAACCTCCCTCACTGATTGATCCGCCCCGGGTGCTCAATCACACAGCTGTGAATCCCAAACCAGCTCTTATGTCATGATGGGCAAAGCAGACCTGGGTGGGGTGATCGTCTGAATCATCAATTGCAACTGGCCGTTTGTATCGACGGTAATGTAACTGCTCAATACTTTCCAAATAGACACTGCTGACTTCATTCAGAGAGCGCTGGTGATCTGTGGGCAGAGCGAGCTTCAGCCTATCACAGTGCATGCTTTTATTGGACGTTTGAGTTCAACAAAGCTTTCAACGCACTCGCAGAAAAAAAAAAAATCATAACAAACAAACAAAACACACTCCCGAGACTGATTATTTTCTTTTTTTTTTTTTTTTTTTTTAATGAAAAGAGCCAGTTCCAGTGTGTTTACTAGAAATTAACATGGAGAACAATTTCACAATCCAGCCATCAGGTTTTGTACTGCACACTTTAGGATGCTATTATGGTAACAGTTTATCATATTCAGCTATAACCAACAAAAGAGGAGACAAGACAGCAATTAAGTCACATGATGGGAAAGCATCAGTCATGTCACCAACACAGGAACCAGATGAATCAGAGCTGCTGCTAATCAAACATGTAAGAAATAGAGGAGAAAGTACATGTGTTTGTCCAGAGAGCACCTCCTCAAACCTCTTTACGCAGCTAGTGTGACTATGTATTGCACAACTGCTGTGCCTGGCTGGGAGTTTGACGTCATGCCAGCAAAGTATAGTCACATCTAAACCGATGATCAGTTTCTACACACATCACTTTTCTCGTCAGCTACATCCTTGTACTGTAACTCCTGCATGCTGCTGCTGCTAAACTTCATTCTTCTCTGGGGAGCCATCATGGAGGCGTTGAAGGCCTGTGTATATAATAATATAATCTTGACACTGGCTGACTCGCTACGGATTCTCTGAAGCGTTTTTCAGTATAACTCCACTTGACGTTTTGCATATTATTTTGTGCTACAAGATGATTTATAGATGCTTTTTTTTGGGCTTTTATTTCTGAGGTTGACTCTAGATTCTCAAAGTTTATACAGCCCAAAGCCCATGTATGGTAAGGATATATTTTGTTGTACAAGGAGGCAAATTAAACTTGGTCCAAACATATTAGAAATGCAGTTTTCATAACTTTAGGCAGTTTATCTCAAAAGCAAACATATGAATCCAAAAAAAACCCTAATTCATCTTTCTCTGTCTTGTGGATGTGGGTTTATAACTTTGTCTGCATTACTGACATTGTAATTATTGTCAGTCAGTATCAATTTTGTCAACCAATTTTAAAAGTACTTGACATCACATCATAACATGACACTGAATTTAAACTAGGGCTGCACAATTAATCAGTATTTTATCAAAATTGCAATATGGCCTACTGCAGCTTTCAAAACGCAGGAGGCTTTAATGTTTGTTAAATGCAAAATGTGTGTCAGAATACCATTTTAAATTAAATATCGTGACGCCGCAAAGATGTCTTGACAGACTTAAGAAAACATCTGTTTGATACAGATCCCTGCAGAAATCACACCATAACCATTTAAATATATTTAAATAAATCAAAATGATCATTACCTCAATTGCAGTGTCATTCAACGCAATTTTTCATTTTTCCAAAATCATGCAGCTCTAATTTAAACACAATTTTGCCATTCACACCAAACAATTGCTCATGACAAGCAGTATTATCTTATTGAGCAAAAATCAACTGAAATCTTGCCACTGAAACATATGCAGGCTGTGAATACATGTTAAAATGTTCAGATTTGTATCACAATGTTGTTAATATGTACAGGAAACTTCACTTGACAGAAACGTATCAGATTTTAGAGATGTGTTTGTATAAAACAAGAAAAACAAGTGTACATCCATGCTAGCGCTCTTAAGCACAGCTGTGCTTTGAGCTAAATGCTAATGTCAGCATCTCAACATGCTCACAGTGATAATGCTAGCATGTTGATGTTGAGCAGGTATACGTTTATCAATTTAATTGAGTATGTTAGCATGTTAAAATTTGCAAATCAGCACTAAACACAGCTGAGGCTTGTAGGAAAGGCATGAGCTTTACATGTATTTGGTCATAAAGTATTGGACAAAGAGACATTTTGACCGGCAGGTGGCGCTATGTAAAAGGTCAGGGTCAAGGTCTTTTTACAAATAATCCTCTAGGGACCACGAACGTCTGTACCAAATTTAATTCCATCCAGCAGTTGTTGAGATATTTCATTCAGGACTAAAGTGGTGGACCGACCTACCGACCAACATTTCCATCCCTAGAGCCATGTTGTAGACATGGCTAAAAAATAATTTGAATTGTTTTTTAAAATTGTGTTTAACCCTGTGGATGGATTTGATTTCACTCAAATTGTGGATTAAAATTTAAAACAAATCTTAACATGCTGCCGTCGGGGTATATTAACTACGGGTGTGGCAATATTGTATTTCTGAATCAATTCGCAAAAACACTCGTTTTTTAAATGTTAAATGTTACAGGGACTGCGATAAATGCAAATGCAGATCCCACTGTTGATGTTCAGATTTTATGCCCATGGTGTAGTGTGTTCTTTTACGACAGTTTTTTAAAAAATCACAATATATCACCTTGCTTACAGTATCACAATATATTGAATCGTAACCCATGTATCATGATACGTATCCTGTTGCCAGATTCTTAATAATACACAGCCCTCGTCAACACTGTATTATACATACTGTAGCAACATGTGATACAAATATGCATCTCTGCAAAATTTCAGTTACAGGATTAATGTTTTCACTCAACAGTTGTTTGATCCTTGTATTTATTCTGAGCTGATACAGGACAGTCTAGATTAGTGTCAAATATTCATATACTCTATATGGACATTTCCTTGTACACTGTAACTGAAGTCAATCATTAAACCATAACCGAACCTAGACAACATTTCTCACAAAATTAACACAGTTGCAGAAAAAGCAACATCACAGTTTTATTGACCACAGTGAGAAATGAGATGGGCTTTTAAAAATGCTTTACTGCTACATCTGACTCTCTCTTTTCTTTTTGTCATGCGCGTAAAGGAAGACCAACGGGAACAGCTACAGATCCTGCTGCTGTGCACGCAGCCACTCTGAGGTTAACACGCTGCACCGAGGCAGCACAATAATAAAGCCTGGATTGAACAGGAACGATGTAAGCAGGGCCTCCGTAACCAAGCCCACTTTGTAGCGGTCACCTTTAGCGATATTCACCACTTTGCATCGGCTAAACGTGACATACAAAATAAAAGTCTTTTGTGATATAGCAGCATTGTATTAGTCACAGTGCACCTCAAAGTGTTATGAAGAGTATAGTTGGTACATGAAGGTAAAAACATTGTCTAAATACAAGGACCAGTTACTACAATATGAAAATATTACATTTTGCTTAAGAGAAACAATCCATCATGAAAAGGAAGAGCATAACAGGTTAGATAACATGAGTTTTTGGGTCTCTGGAGGAGGCGGGATGGCGCGGGTGAAACAGCACAGCGTTACTATGATAGTCATACCTGAAGAGTTCTTACCCCCGTTGGGAAGGAAGGAGGTGATCTGCTTTTTTCTTCATCATCAGTCCTATGAATCCTTGAATTCAATATTTGGTACAGGAAATAACACAATGTTTAAAAATGAGCAATAAAGTACAAACAGGAATAATTAAGTCCCCACAAATAAGCTATGCACGGATACACAGTGTTCTCGAAACCTTATCATACTGTACATACTGTAACAACTTTCCTCTTTTCAAGTGCAAAACACAAACAGAAGATTTTTTTTTTTTTTTACACACACTGACACTCAGAGACACTGGCCTTGCGGTTTATATGAATTAGAGAAAAAATGTTTCCTTCGATGTGTCTCTCGAGTACAAACGTCTGAGGTCAGCACTGACTCAACTGCACAGCAACTCCATACAGCCTGGAATTACAGAAATTGCTTCGACAGCCATTTTGCATATAAAGTCTGTATAAAAATCAAGCAGATAGCAACAGGCCCTCTTCTAAGGTTAACACTACACCTACTGCGAGCTGAGCTGGAGAGACCGGAGGAGTGAATAGCATGTTTGGTTGAAGTCTCTCCAGCTGAAATAAAGGCGAGAGGTAAAAACAGGAATGCGGTATGTTGACCCACGTTTACTGAGGTCTGATAACAGTGAAACTGTAATACTGCAACGAACAGCACGCCTCTAGATCCTCATTGTCACTGCAGAGTTGGAAGATGGCGTCCTGTCCAAACAGGCTTTCATACACAACAAAGATTCATGTAAAAAAAACTGTAGATACACAGTTGCAGTAAATGTCCTAACACGATGAAGAAGTTTGACTGTAGAAAAATATATAGCCTATATCAAAGTCACTTCGCCAGAAAATAAATCCCACAAGCAAAATTCAGGATAATTTTACAAATTCATATTCATAATGACAACAAGGGAGGACCAGATTACACAAGGCTAAGGTGAAGGCATTTTGGTTGTAGAAACTTGGGACCAGGGTGTTTAGTTAAAATCTGGAAAAGGGGCAACTGGAATTTGTTCAGATATTACAATACTACACAACGCTTGTTCACACTTAACTCGGGTGTAAAAATTTATATTCAGACATGTATACTAGATTTTGATTTGTTTGTGGTTTTATGGACACACAAGGTGAACCTTCCCTCTTAAATCTAATGCGTTGTCCAGTGAGCTTTAATCAATAATATGTGTGTGCCGAATCCCTGGACTATCAGAGTTCCCGGGTGTCCCTGTCAGACTGCGATTTATTTCCTCTATCTAAGAGAAGAGCTCACAAATAAATAAAATAATAAGAACATAAGTCTCCCTTCTTCCTCCACCTCAATCTTTCTGTACAAGTATGTCATATCTGACAATTGATGCTAGCAAAAATTCAAATTTCTTTTGCAAATGCTTAAGTCATAAATCACTGTGTATATTAACAGCATCAAAAAATGTGTATGGCATCAGTTTAAAAAATGTGCAAAATAATTCTGATCCTCACGTACCGGATTAGAAATCATCAGTTCTCCATTATTCACTCATTCTTCCCACAGAGTGAATGAACTGATGTAACACGTTTTAACAGGAAGCTATGAAGCTTTGAAAAGCTGCAGTTTGTCTCACATTGTTTCACACCATTTACAGCCCCAAATTTAAAGGAACAGTGTGTAGCATTTAGGGCATCTATTGGCAGAAATGGATAATATTAATAAGCAAGTTTTCATCACGTATAATCACTTGAATATAAGAACTGTGTTTTCGTTATCTTAGAATGAGCCGTTTATATCTACGTACAGAGCAAGTCCTCGTCACGGAGCTGGCCGCCATGTTTCTACAGTTTTTGCGTCGTTCTCCTACACATTTGGCACATGGGAGACTTTTTAGTTGGTTGCACCCTTCAAACTTACCGCTAGATGCCACCAAATCCAACACAATGCACCTTTAAGTCTCAATCTACTCTGACTTTGTACATTATTATTATTTATGAGCCAAAGTTGTTTTTTTTTTTTTATCCTATTTTCATATCTTCCAGTGATGTTTTTTTTGCTGGTCTTAAACCAGAAGACTGACTGTGCAGTATGTGTATTGGATAGGATTCAACCTTAACAAGAGTTCACAGTGAATCAACCTTCTCTAATAAAATCGAAGCCTTCATAATAAAAGCAATGCATAGTCATGAAGGACATGGTTAACAAGTTCAGTTAGGACAATAAGGCAAAAGAACAGTTAGGGAGTGTCAACTAATCAGCTATCAGACTTCACCATCTCTTTTTTCACACCTTCACAATGGTATAAAATAACTAAATATAAAGGAGATTTGGCTTTAAGAGTTTCTATGACTTAGGTAAGTAGTGTACACCATGAAACTACACCTTTTTCAATTTTTTTCTTGGTGGTCAGTCCCTTTCTGGTGCTGTGAGAAATAACACTTGTAATCTGCTGCAGGATGTTAAAACAAATCAAAAATCAAGAGTTACAAAATAAAAGTTTTTTCAACCAACACATAATATACTGTATAGTTTGGCGTTATGTTCCTGAATAGACAGGTTAAGCAGGATGTTAAATGTTGCTTTTTTAACGATTACTGTCGTCTCCTTTAAATCAAACTACCATGTGCTTTTTATATTCATAGAAATATCTGTCCGTGCTAAACACCAAACAAGTTGGTTTTTTAGGTCATAAAAAATTGATTAAAATAATGCATTTCTCTTAGGAATTAACCACAAAACAAATACTGCACATTTGGAGAAGATCTGATGTTTTAAAGCACATTATTACAGCAGGACAAAAACTGCCAACCCACACATCCAGTTCAATATACTGTAAATCATAATGTGGATAAAGAAATCTCTGGTTTCAGCTCTGCAATAAATGTGTTTGTAATGGACTTATTTCAGTGGAATAACCTGAATATTAAAATGTAGTTTTTATTCACACACATTAACACAGTGTTGTATTGTCACTCCAGCACTGTGAGTGCACAGCATTATCTCCATCCAATGCTTTTTTTTTTTCTAATATACAGGCCGCCTCACTGAAATAAAGCCATTCTTACACATTTCCATGAGCTGTGTGTTTGTCCCTTTTACGATAAGTTTCCCAGGTTAATGCTACTCATGTCCCTACTCGGGCCAAGCCGCTCTATTGCAAAGTTTCCAAATAGGAAAAAAAAATCCATATGCATGATAATATTACCCAAATACAGTGATTGAGGTCTGTGTGATGAATTCTTCTCGTCTTTGTGGCAATTCAGTTGATGATAATGACGCAAATGCATGGGAAGTAAAGTGCGTTGTTATAACCTGTGTGTTGCTATGTGATGGAAACACCAGAGTGGTGTTATAGATGAAGTAGGACATTTCCGGTGAACCTTTCTCTGTTTGTGCACCCATTCTGCATGCATTTATGATTAATGGCAAAAAGGTCATTGTATTTCTGTTTGGCTGTGATTGTAAACGATGGGAACAAAAAGGAAGAGGCATCAGAAAAAAAAGATATTTGAAAGCGATGTTAGGTCTATACAAAATATTGGCACATTATCTTATAAACAGTATACTGGATGGTGATCATTTTGTCCGAGTTACTACTTAAACAAATGAAGCATCCAGTCTTTTGTCTCATGTTTCACAGTATTAAAAGTGCACCAACTGCCAAACACACCACCATTTTCCAACTGTAATTTTTCTCATCTTGTTTCTCCTCCAAAATGTGCTGCACTCTTTCTTTAACGCGCATTGATGTCACTGTAATATCTTCGTTACCTGCGGTAACCCTCCACGCTCCTGACCTTCCTCACACCTGCGTCTCCACGCCGTTAAGTTTAGGCATCAGGATACGAGGAGTCACCCCGGAGTTGAGGTCCCTCTCGAACTCCAAAAGCTGGCCCATGAAGTTTAGATTCGGGGACACCACTGGGCGACGGCTCCGCACGTATTTGTAGGCATCTGTCATTGTCATGAGGGTGTGCTTCATAAGGTAGGCGATGACAATGGTCGCCGAACGGGACACGCCTGCCTGGCAGTGTACCAACACTCCCTGTCCACTCTGATATGCCTCCTCTGTGGGTGAAAACAGCAAAACAGATGAGCTAAATTTTCTGTATTGAAGGAGCAAAACCGAGCTTAACATTGCATGCTGGCCAGCTGAATCTGCGAGTACAGAAAGTATAATTACTGTCATTAAAGGGAAAATTCACCAATTTTCAACCTCATCTCTATCTGAGTTAGGGATGTATATAGTGTGAAAGATTTTGCCAGTGTTCTCTGTGTCTGGAGCGTAGCTGCAAAACCTGTGATGTGACAGTGACGTCATTTGAGGCGAAGAAGAGTGCTACTTCAGCTTTGGTGCAATGCCTCTCAAAAACTTGCTTGCTCTCTTCGCTTGTGTTAAGTTTCCAGCAGCAAAAGTATGAATGCAGAGGATGTTATGGACAAGAATTTATTAGTGTACATGATTTCCCATGTTTTACGGACTGATATAGCTGTATTCAGCCGGAGAGAGGCCGCTTGAGGCTGCAGCTGCAGCAGAGAGGATATGGGCCCAGAACCTGAGCTGCTGAAAGCAAACACTGACTGGTGGAGCCTTTGTTCAAAATGCCCTTCCATGCCAGCAGAAATGGTATCATTCTGCTGTACTGAATGGCAGCGAGGGCAGTTTTTGTTGGATGCTGTTGCCGACCACAATCCTGAGAGACTGAGCCGTGTGTGCGTTACTATGTATGAAATTTTTCCTCCTCACTGGGACAAAGGTGTGATCTTATTCAGGATCCTAAAGGAGTGAGAGCCAGCAATGAGCCGCTGCAGTGGGGCAGCTGCTCCAAGAGCCGCCATACGGCAGAGAGATACCATGGTGGAAAAACAGTGTGTAGAGCTGGCATATTTTCACATCTTACTCCGTGAATTAAGGATTTATTTTGACCAAACCAAATAACCAAGATGGGGTTGGCTCCTCTGCTGGAAAAATCAATATAGCATGCACTGGGGAATTTATTTCTTCAGTGGACTACATTTACCATCAGCACTGATAGGATATCCACATAAAAGGTGGTAAATTTTCCCTTTAAAGCATACAACATACATCTAACAAGCCCTACAACAGGGCTAAATAGCCAGGTTACAACCAAAATGTAGGATGTCAGCATGTTCCTATTTGTAAAACATCACCGACTGTCTTTTAAGCTGGCATTCACCAATAGGCCTCAACATTTCATATCTTATACCACCTTTTTTGACAAATGCATCAAAGTTCTGCCAGCTATTAAAAAAACTAAAGGTGAATCTCAATCTGGGTCGTGAATTCACTTCAGGGATAGTAGCGCAATAATCAGTGCCACAGTTTTGAAAGGAAATAAACTGTTAATGTTTGATATTTATATAAGGTTGATCAGATTACAGATCAATGTGTTCATTCCCTTTTTTTCCAAGTACAATTGAGAGAAAAGTCTCAAAAACACAACCATATATCTCTCACCAATGAACTCGAAAACCTCCTCAAAGTATTGTCGAAGGTTCTGCTTGCTGTTGTCGGTGGCTGGCAGCCTTTTGTAGCGCAGGCCAGAGTTGACGTGGTAGAGGGGCAGGTGTGTGGTTACGTTGACCACGTAGCCGATGTTGAGGCGCAGCAGCAAGTCTAGGTCTTGGGCGTCTCTCTCGTTCCCCAGAAATAGGAAGGGCAGGATGGGACTGACCACGGCATTCTCCGCATCAGGAGTCATCACGGTCTCATCAGACAGAGAAGCCGGCAAAGAAGAGGAGAGCGGCAGAGAAAGGTGCACTGGAGGAAGACGAGACAGAGAGAAATGGTGTAGAGACATTGTCTGCAGTCTGTGCTGCCACAGAGCAAGAAATGACCAGAATAATACTTTACATCATGTACAAGGTGACAAACTGACAAATTCGCTGAAATCACAGATTCAAAAGTGGGTCTGAATGCCAATTAGCAGTATTTATTGGCTATAAAAGAGGCTTGGTTTGTCACTTTCATTATTTTATAACTTAAATGAAACAACTTGCTGAGATCCAAAGAAGCAAGATAATCCCAAATGTGGGTGCATCTGTTAAATACATAGCGAATTATTTAACACGTCAAGGGGAACGGGCTCAGGATAATGACAGCATATGCCAAACACAGACAGGTTGCACATCTCTAACTAAAAGCTAACCAACAGGGATTTTTTGATGAACATCTGCAGTATATAAAGGAAAAATATTGCTAAATGGCATTCAGCCCAATATGACCCAGCTTTACTGTATGTCAGTGACTGCAGTGGAAAATGAGTTACTTCATAGATATTATATATAATTTATCACTTGCAGTTTAGGTGTACTGTAAGATATTCTTACTTCTGCTATTCTCCTCATCTTGCTCTCTGTTGAGGGAGTTGAGGGCCAGGTGAAGTGACTGAGCCGTCGGCAGGGAATGTCCTCCATCCCTGTCTCTCTGCCAGGGTTTGGGTTTGATGAGTGTGCTCGGGGCGGACGGTGGAGGTGAAAAGGACACAGGTGACGGTGGTGAGGCAGAGCGGGGAGAGGGGGAACATGGATATGTTGCATCTCCATCTTGCTCATTACCATCTTCAGCTTTATTCAAGAGCCTCTTCAGCGAGTTCTGGCCTTCATCATACCCAGATCCTGACCTACGGCCCATGAAATCAAGAGCAGCCATTTTCCCCTGCTGGAGACGCCGTCGGCCAGCACGGTCTGTAAGCTGAGACTGCGCGTATTCCTGGAGGTTTTGACAGTCCAGGAGAAGGCCTGTTCCGTTACTGCCATTTTGGGCCTGGGTTGCACAGGTCTTCCCGACTCCTACTCCCATCCCGGCACAGTGATTCTTTTGGGCTTTAGAGTGGGTCATCTTCTTGGCCAGTTCTTCAGGCCAGATAGTACGCACACTGTAGTCATCATCATCAGCTTGGAACATTCCCATTGTGTGAGCTGCTCCAATGCCTCTTCCTGGGGGTTTGCCTCTGCGGGGGTTAAATGTCACCACTATGGGGTCGCTGCTGCAGTAGCTGCAGGTGGAGCTGCCTGTCTGAGAGGCTTTGGGGTTGCAGCCTGTGACGCAGCTCTGTATCGCCCGGAGAGGGGCCGAGGAGGACAGCGGGGCACAGGGCAGGCATCCCCCTACCAGTTTTTTGCGAAGGATAGCTGGACTCTCGAAGTTTCCGGCCTCGCCAGAGCAGGAGGCACAGCGGAGAGGTTTGAACAGGCTTGCTCGGCATTCAGACACAGTGCTGTTAGAAGAGGAGGTGTTGGAGGTGGAGGCGGTGGAGAGACACCCACCCAGATTTCTCAGGCCCATTTCTTTGCCTCCTCTTTTCACTGCTCCGACATTATGAACACAGGAAAACGAGGTGGAAGAGCTTCCTCCACCTCCTTGGCAGTTAGCAGTGTGCCCCTTACACCCTTTGCATCTCACCAACCTCCAGCAGCCACAACTGAATGGGTGGGTGCAGTCGATGGTGCAGGTATGGTCGGGGCTGGGGAACGCTCCGGCGTGGGAGGAGCAGGGGGAGAGGGATAGACCATGAAGAATGTGAGGGCGGAGATCCCTGATGCGGGACGGGTGTGGCTGGCTGAGTTGCTGAAATGAGACTGGGACATGGGTGGGTTGGGAGGGAGGGGATGACGGATAGTTGGAGTTTAGGATGGCGGCATGGGGCACAGGGACGGAGTTTTTGTGGAAGGGCAGACTGTGACTATTATGGCTTTGATGGACAGTTCCCAGTTTGAAATTCTTCTTGTGACCTAGAGAGGGAAATTCTTGGTCGCTTCTGTTAAGAAAACTAGCATTTTCCTTTTCACTTCTGAACCTCTGCTGTTGCGCCTGAGCTGGGACAAATTGTAGGATGCCGCCGGGGGAAGATGACAGCTGACTATGGCGACTTCGCTGTGACTTGTGTTCGGCACCACCTGGCCTCCCTGCAGTTCCAGTTCTTCTCTCACATTGTCCTTGATCCAACTGTGAAGCGACACATTTCCCTCTGCCACCTTTTACACTCCCGCTGCGCCCCAACGAGTTGCTGATTCCTCCTCCCCGTCCTCCTTTGTCTACCGTCACCCGGATGTCAATAGTATGTGTGTGGGAGGGCAGCCGTGGGCCGAGGGTTACTGTGCCATTGCTATGGCAGTGGCTAGGGATGTGTCGAACACCTGGTGGGATGACAGGTTGGTCGTTCTTGAATTTCTGAACACGAGAGGACCTGCGCTTGCATTCCAAAGTCAGAGATTTACAGGCTGGTGGATAGAAATGGGACTGCGAAGGGTGGAGATGAGGTGGGTGTCCATTGGAAGTGGCTGATATTTGAGAGGAGTGCTGTGGGATGGTTTGTGGGGAAGCCTCACACAGGGCTAAGTTTTTAGGGCGCTGAATGACCACTATGCGCTCATCAAGAGGGAGGGGAGGCATCTGGGTTTATGCAAAGCTGTCCAGAGAGGAGGGAGAGAGAGACAGAAAGAGAGTAGTCAAAATATTACCATAATTTTATCAACAATGAAAATGTGGGGCAGACTTTACTTTCCATTGGTTTAGACACAAACAGTACATGCTGTTGCACAATTCTGAATATTACCTTGCAGCTATGAAACATTTATGTGATTATAAATGTGAGTGTAGTTTTCTATTGCTATCATACGATACAATATTGTGTATTCAAATTAAAAAAAGAATAAAGTTAAATTATTTGTGAAATGTAAAGTAAAACCCCAAATCCATCACAAGAATGACAACACATGTTGACAACAAGAATAGACTTTTTTTTTTTGTTGTTTTGCATATTTTTGTAAGTCATCTCTAAGGTGTCTTTTGCAAAACACACCAAGAACAAATACTGTACAAAATCAACAACCAACAATCCCAGTTCTCACCATTGACATGTCAAACACATTTCCTTTCACATTTGCTGCAAATGAAAGGAGAACTTGTATAAAAGGAAAACCCACTGAGGTGCATGTTTGATTTGAATGGATAACACTGTAGTGGTTATGTTTGCCAAATCCATTTCAACATGCACATCACACTCTGTTACCTGCTTATACCAGGGCCACTTGCCAGATATTTAATGCTCATCTATATTTGTAGGACTTTGACATTCAGTTTTTTTCCCAGCAGTATCATTACCATTAGAGCATAAAATCCCAAATCCAAAGGTGCAAGAGCGTGTACCTGTTTGCTGTTAGCAGCAAATAATCCCAGCTAATCCTGACAGCGGTGAGGCTTCTTAAAAGCTCAGTCACAAAAGCTGCATCAAATGAGCCGCAACAACCTTCATCCCTCTGATGAGTCCTCATTCTTGACAAGACACATTCAGTCACTTGAAATAATAAGCCAAGCCAAGTCATGGCTGATGGTAAAAATAGCTGAATATACAGTAAAACACAGCTGGACCATCACATGTTCACCGCTCTCAGTGCAAAGGTTTTAAAACTATCAGTATGTGAATGGCTCTGTGATGCATACAGTTTACAGATAAATTTACAAAAATTGTCTTGTAAAACACACATTGACTCTCAAAATGAACAAATGGCTCGGTGGGAATCTTTACTTTAAAGACTTGTTTTATGCTGGATAACCATACCTGAAATGAAACATTTCCTGCTCCCAGCCATCTGGCCTGTGCATCCTGCCTCTGGAATAAACTGAATTAGCTGAATCCTTTGGGCCAATTAGAAATGAGCATTTGTCAAGGCCATGGTATAAACAGAAGGTCACCACGCACACAATACAACTCAGCTGGAGAGAAAGCTTTCTCACCATGACACAGCAAAAAGAGATTAACTCAATGAAGTTTATAAATACGCCTTTTGTAGGCAACGGAAGATTTTTTTGTATCATTAAATCACCCTTATGATTATTAATAACACGTTAGTACACCTACTACAGGACTTTAGCCTTTACATTTTTATATTGATTCGGTACATTCATTATAAGGCTGCTGTCAACGTTAAGATGAAGCATTATTGTCGTTAAAGTAAAAATCCACCCTCTGAAACACACACTGTTAAATACAATCAGTGCACCCAGGAGTTGCTTGGTTGATGAAGTACTTGTTACTTACTTTAAGTGATGCATTTTACTGCAGACATGACACGTGCAGTTTGTTGACATTCTAGTCTGTTGAGGCTATTTGTATCTGCCTCATGTTTGATAGATTTCTCCCCCTGTGATTGATCTTTGACTGCGATGGGCTGACACCAAAAACCTGAGGCTCACCTTTGATGTTTTTGATCACTGAATATTGTACTAATTTTAAAATTCAAGTGTCAGCTCACATTAGAAAAGGACAGATGCCAATCAGATCACAACATTATGACCAGCTGCCTAACACTGAGCAGGTCCAGCACATCCCACAGATGCTTGATTGGACTGAGATCTGGAGAATTTGGAGGCTAAGACAACACCTTTTAACTTGTTGTGTTCCTCAAACCATTCTTGAACCATTTTTGCCATGTGCACACTGCCTCTGCCAGCATGCCTTCTTCCCATAGTGCATCCTGGTGCCATGTCTTCCCCAGGTAAGCGACACATGCACCTGGCCATCCGCATGATGTAAAAAAAATGTTTTTCATCAAATAAACCACCTTCTTGCATTGCTCTCTGGTCCAGTTCTGATGTTCACATGCCTCTTTTGGCAGTGGACACTGGTCAGTACCCTGACCGGTCTGCGGCTACGCAGCCCCATCCCATAACTGTGATACACTGCCAGCTATAACTTTTTCAGAAATTTGAGCTACAATAGCTCTTCTATTGGATCGAACAACCTGGGCCAGCCTTCGCTCCCCACGTGCATCAATGAGCCTTGGCCGCCCATGACCCTGTCGCCGGTTCACCAGTTTTGCCTCCTTGGATCACTTTTGTTAGGTGCTGACCACAGCAGACCAGGAACATCCCACAATACCTGCAGTTCTGGAGATGCTCTTACCCAGTTGTCTGGCCATCACAATTTGGCCCCTGTCACAGTTGCTCACATGCTTATAACTGCCAATTTTGTCTGCTTCCAGCACGTCAACTTAAGGACAAAATGTTCACTTGCTGCCTAATATATCCAACACTGTAACAAGATAATCAGTGTTATTCACTTCACCTGTCAGTGGTCATAATGTTACGGCTGATTGGTAGTATTTTAGCCATGTTAGTGGCATGGCTCTGGAGAAAGGAAAACCGTCTGTCAGTCCACCACATTGGTCCTGTTAGTTCTAACTGAAATACCCCTTTAACTAATCGATGGGTTGCCATGACAATTTGTACGGACATTCATTGTCCCCAGAGGATGAATCCTAATGACTTGGTGATTCCCTGATTATTCCTGTAGTGCCATCATGAGGCTGACATTTAATTTATTTAGTGAAACGTCTTGACAACTATTGGATGGCTTTTCATAAAATTTAAATATTTATGTTCCCCTGAGATGAAATGTAATTGATGATCCTTTAACTTGTCCTTTAGCACCATCTTCAGCTCAATAGCAGCTTTATAGTTCAATAGTTTGGTTTCATGAACAAATACTTGCAAAACTGACATTCCCATCAGCCTCAGTTGAGCTCTGCTTTTAGTGTAAATGTTAGCTTGCAAACATGCAAATCTCAGATGGTGAATAGGGTTGACATACATTATACCATCTTAACATCAACTTAGCATTCATCTCAAAGCACGTCTGTGCCTAAATACAGCCTTATAGATCCACTAGCATGGCCATAGATTCTTCATTGTTTTAAAATTGAATAGTAAATGCACACTACAAAACATGTGTTGTCATGCACTCCTAGTAATGTGGCTGATGGTTCAGAGATAAATATCTCAAAATCTGGACAAGTAAAACACAATCCATCTGCATAGCTAAATGCCACTAGTTTAAGTGATAAAATGTTTGTTTCGTCATTTAGATAAAGTCACTCTTTAAACTCTACAATAGATGATTTGGCAACTTCACATAACGTTGTTCAGATTTGGCCACAAAACAATAAACAATCCTGTAATTACAACATGCATCACATACATTTTTAAACAGTGTTTGTAAAGGTGGATTTTCATTTTAACCATCATCCCTTAAAGCCATAATTATCGAGAATCTCTAAGGGAGTGGAAGACCAGGAAGTTAAAAGGGGGACTGGGAGGAACAGATACTGACAAACCAAGTGGGTAGAGAGAAAATACAGGGGGACAGATTATAACGTGACACTGTAAACCACAGGACTACAGGGGAGGCAGGAACATGTCACAATAATCTGGGAATGCCTTCAGTCCCAACACAACACAGATACCGACCCATGGAGAAAGCAAACCACGCTCCAGTGTCCCCATGCTTATATCCACGCACAGAGTCTGGTGATGGTATCCTCATCTTTTTTCCCCTTTTTCAGCCTTGCCTGTGGTGGAGGGGGTGGGGGTTACATTGACCCAGTTTTATCATGGTGGAAGTCACTATCACTCCGATCACTTTTCTTTCACACACTGTAAACTGCAGGCTGGCCAGTGGCCTTTTCACTCACTCATAGTCACAGCTTCATCAGACAGACAGAGAGAGATGGAAAATACTAAAACAAAGTGATGCCTCTTGAAATTTCACTGCCATATGTTGACACTTCACAGCAAGAATAAAATATAGTGCACTGCAGACTATAGTGAAGCATTACTCTGGAAACACTACACCATCTGATGGGCTAATTACTGTGACAATAAAAGTTTAAGTGTTGGCAGCATTACTACCTACAGTCAGTCTGCAGCAGGATTTAAATGGGAAAACAAAAAGACAAGAATTAAAACTACTATGTACTTTGTCATCTGGAACCACTGACATTGATGTTTCGGTAAAATAATCCAAGGAAGCGTGTAGTGTTTCATTTAGTAATGATGCTTCCAAAGCAATATAAAACGCTTATATAGTTCATTTTACTTTGGATATTTCCTCATGTTCATATGCTTCATTGTTAAAGACAGAAATTGTCTGGTGCCTGTCCTGTGTCTGCTCATCTGTACTTCTTACTCTGCTACATGACAGCCAGAGTTATTAGTTACTTTTCATATTAAGATTTTACCGAAAAAATATTTATGATACACACAAAAAACAAAAACAAAAACAAACGTCTGGTTGAGGCACAATGTCTCATTTGAGATGTGTTTGAGTTGTTAGCAGTGCAACCAAAGACACAGTTCCCTTCTAATCTTCTCTGTTCAAATTATCCAGTATTTCATAAAAAATCAAAGATTAGAGAAAAGTCCAAAACATTAAAATATATTGTGTATTAAACTTTTTTCTCCTCTCTTTCCTGTACCACTAATTGTCCCAATTTGTTTTATGACTCTTAAGAGGGACTATTGACCAACAGTTAAATAATACTTATAGTACACACAGGTGCATTGGTATTAACTACCTGACCTTCTTATCTATAATAAAATGTCAGTCAGAGGTGACATTTTTTGTTTACTTGCATTAATATAGCACCGAACAACTATTTGCTATGTACAGATATAGTGGAGTGATGTCTACATGAAGTCACTCTCCCTCTGTGTGCTAATCTGTGCTTTGTTGACATGGCCGGCCATGGCTGCTTTTACTGCATGTGAGTGCATCCCGCTGGCTTCTTACAGCAGTTTCAGCTGATAACGTCATCGCTACCGATGGTGCCATTGCAGAAGCCCGCCCTCCTGTTCCCCCTCAGGTTAACACTATTTGCTCTCTCAGCAGACTTGCTGTTGTGTTCACTGTTAGCGCTGTTTGTACCGTTAGCTGCGAGCCAGCGGCTCAGCTGTCACCACGTTGAGAGTCGTGCAAAAGCAATAGAAAAGCTACCAATCTCGCATTTAGCATCTTTAAGTACATTTGCATTCAATACTGTTGTACCTTTGCTTAAGTAGGATTTTGAATGAAGCAGTTTTACATTGTATTGGTACTTTTATTTAAAGGGGAAATGCGCCCATTTTAAAAGTTCATATATATTATTCCTATGGTCTAAGAAAGTCCAAATGCATTAGTAAACATGAACAACTCTGTCCCAAATCCAAAAACTAGAGTGCTAAACCTTAAATTTGTGAAGTCATAGGGTGTAAAGTGTGGAGCTGCTCCATAGACAATGAATGGGTAGAGATCTAGATGGCACTGAGAGCACCCAGGGGATCGTTCTGAGTATATGGGAACATTTTCTGTGCCTCTGCTGAGATCATTACAATAGAATAAACCTAATTTGGGTATAAAAAAAAGAAAACAAACATTTTGTGGGTCCATAAAATCAGCCTCCCATTTATTGTGTATGGAGTAGCTCCAGACTTTATACCCTATGACACCACAAGTTTGAGACTTCCTTCTCAGGTTTCTGGCTTTGAGAGAGAGCAGCTCATGTTCACAAATATTGATTGAACTTCACTTGACCATGGAAATAACATACTGGAACTTAATTTGGGTGGTGCTCCCCTGTCTGAGTACTTCTTCTGGTTGTGTCAGCTGATTTGGTTTTGCAGGACTTCTGGTTTAAGACAATTCAAATTTTGACAGAACAAGACATACTGTTGTGAATTCAAATATCCTGTCGTCTCAGTGCATTTGTTCCCTGGGCCTGAGGGCAGCTGGTGACAGGATCCACCTATGAGAGTAAAATGTGTGTTGTTTTGATTAGAGGTTAATTAAAAGCGTGTTCAATTAACCGTGTCCATGTGAAATCCCTCCAGTTGGTTGGTCTTTCTAATGCATTAATGGAATCTGATAAAAGACTGTAAGCTTGTGCCAACAAACAGTACATGCTGAGGGCTGTAGTGTGTGTTTGCAGTGATTGTCTTTCAAAAATGAGCCGCTTCAATCTGCTTCACTTTACAGTTGAGGCCAAACAGTACAAAGTGTATAGACTCCATCGTTTTCATTATTGCCCCCTTGTTAATAGCTTCAATTACCAGATCCCAGAAGTGAGGTGGCAGCCAATCTGACAGTTTCGAAAAAAAAAAAACACAACAGAGAGAAAAGGGAACTCTGCTCAGTTCAATGGCCAAAATTGATGTCAGACAATCTCTGATATATAACTGTAATATTGTAGACTACAGCCAGGCTGCAACCCAGCACAATAATAAACTCTGAAGCCTATGTTCATACATAGAGGGCATATTATGCTTTTATGCTTTTTCCCTTTCCCTTAGTGTGTGTAAAAGGTCCACACCAAAGGGAGCTACATTCCCCCACAGAAACACTGATCCTGAGCTGACTGAAACGGCTCGCTTGAAGTCCCGCCTTTTCTTGTGTAATGTGGTGATGTCACCAAGTAACACATTTGCATAATACCTGCCTAGCGGCTAGTTTGGTACACTCTCAAACAAAGCTAGTTAGAGCGGAGCTGCAGTAGAGTTTGAAGAGTTTGGTTCAGTTGACCAATCACAGCAGACTGGATTTTTTGGAGGGTGGGGCCAGAGGTCAAACAGAGCATTTCAGACAGACAGGTGAAAAGTGGCTTTAAAGCACAGCTGGTATGAGAAAATGAAAGCATTTTTGTTAACATTAAAGCATGTAAACATGTTTAGTAGAAGCCTAAAATACAAACATGAACCTGAAAATAAGCAGAATAAGTCCTCTTTAAGAGGTAGCTCGTTCCTTTGTGAGAATCACAGCTGAGTACCATCTGCATGACTGCAACGGCAATACTATACATCAGACAACTCATATCAATATGTGAGATTGCATAAGATGTTTACTCGCCATATATGACTTCAGAAGTTTACAGTAAAGGGTGAATAAGTTATGAGCTCCTTTCAGAAGAACTGAGGCATAACAGCCACTGAGGATGTGAAAGTTTTGACAGAGTTAGCTACTTATATTAGGATGAAAGAACATATGTTGCAGGATGGATGAAGGAGCGGAGAGGCAAATGTATGTGCATGATTAGGTTTATATTAATATTTAAGGGAAAGGATAACGTATTCTAAGCTTTGCAGTCACGTTAGCTGCTTCAGAAATCGAGCACATGAAAGTGTAAACGCAAACTCCCGCTGATAAAAGGAAATATTTTTAAAAAAGAAGGAGAGTGCCACTCAGTTCCTGTTAGCGAGAACTGCATGAGCCTATGGGGGAGATCATGACGCCCTCCCTCGGCTCGCTGCTACCCCACCAGCAGAATACAGATAACAGCTTTACAGTCAGGCATAAGCCGGAGAGAGGAGAGCGCTGGCACACATGCTAATGTTTTTCCAGATGATTTAACTCTTTCCCAAGCACCTGAGCAAAACCTGCAATAAAATAAATAGTTATAATTTGCTCGCTTTGTGCCTCTGAACTGTGTCATATAGATATAAAACAAAATTCCACCAGAGTCGGAGTAATTTTACATGGTGATTACAATAAGAAGTCATTCATTTTGTCTTGAAAGGAGAACAGGAAGAACACAATGTGCACTGATGAAGTGATAGGGCCTCACAAACAGGACAACAGTGCATGACTTATAGTACAGAATTGCACTGTGCACTACAGTAATCAAGTACAGTGTAGATTTATTGGTGCGCACACCGTATAGTCTGCAGAGGCGGTGCAGTGAGTGTTTTTGGGGACAAGCTGTTGAGGGGGCTGATGTTTTTAGGGAACAGATGGTTGTCTGGCTGTGCAAGATTGATGGCGATCTTTCCGTTCCCTCTCCCCGCCTCGGTTTTATGCGGCTCCTTCATCAAAAAGGCACCTGACAGCCAAACACCCACGCACGGAGCAGAATGGACCGCACCGGAGCAAAACCCAAAAGGCAGTAATGTGAGGATGTGCAGCTCAATTACTGGCTTGTAAAATTGCTTGAGTTAGAGAGGCTCTTCCTCTGCTGCATGAACATGATTTCTTTTCATCACTGTGAAAAAAAAATGCATCTCGAGATAGTGGATGGCAGGAAAATTAGTCATCACAGTTGCTTGTTTCCCGAGGCTGATGAGCAGGCCGTTTCTGTCAGAGGACAATCTGCATCTGCTTGTGTTTGGCACAAAATGACAGGAGGCAGTCCACTTCTCTATTTATATGGTCATTGCAGGCCAGCTCTAGCCCTTTTGGGGCAGCAGTAGCTCAGTCTGTAGCCACTTGGCTTGGGAACCGGAGGATTAGATGCAGTAACAAAATTTCACGGTGTGCTGTGATAGTAAAATTGGATTTCGTTTCCATTTAACATTTTGGTGCTCCCTGCGAAATTTGGATTTCGAGCCCCCTGCCGTCGCCGGCAGCACCACTCTACGGTTATGGTTCAACCCCATTTCAACCCTGTGTTTTTTTAAAGGGCGACCAGCGCCCCCCAGAACATAGCACCCTGGGCGACCACCTATATGGCCTTTGCCTTAAGCTGGCCCTAGGTCATCCAGTAATCACATAACCAAAGTGACAGATGGATACTCAGCACACACAAGAAAGGCACTAGAATGTTCACAATAATATACCTAACAGAAGTACGGGTCAAACGGTTGGCGTCTCAGATCCTACAGGAGATTCTACATCCACATACTGACCCAGCTGCTGTAGAGCTGCTGATGTGACTGAAAATCAATAAACGGGTTCAATCAATGATGGTTCCTGCACAGAAGACTGCCGTGTCGACATGTAATGTGTAAAAAAAAATAAAAATAAATAAAGTGTGTTGATGGATTTGTGCTGTCAGCAAGCAGACAAGGGTTACTGACCTCCTCTGTCGCACAACTAAACTAACACAGGTGCCAGACAGCAGTAACTGTGTCTCAGGTGTCTCTGGCCTCTAGCCACTGTAACCTTGTCTTCCTTAAGCAGCTACAGTTGTGGAATCATAATAAAACCAATAACACTTAAAATGTATGTACTCTGCTCCAGCTCTGCTTTCACTAGCTTTGTCTTAAGGCATGCCAAAGTAGCTGCTAGGTAGGTGTTATGCAAATTGAAAATGTGTTACTTGGTGACATCATCATGTTACAGAAGAAAAGGCGGGACATCAAGCAAGGTCTTTCAGGTACTTCAGGAGCAGTATTTCTGTGCAGGACAGTAACTCCCTTTGGTGTGGACTTTAGGCTTAGCAACTTTGCAGACAAACATGCACAAAAAACTATCCAACACACTAAAGGAATGGGAAAAAGCACAAGTATTATAGGTCCCCTTTAAGCAGTGAACAGTTGTGGAATGGCATCAAAACCAATACCACTTAAAATGTATGCTAAATTGGTAAATTTGTACTAAAATTAATAAATTGTGTTTATTGTTACATAACTAGATGGGCTATACATTATAATGCAATTATACAATGTAATTAAAACCACAACTTGCCGTTTTGATAAGTTGGCTTTTGTATGGATTAAAGAAAGAAGATAAACATGTTAATTTAGACGTGCTGGAAGGACAGAGCCAGGCTGGCTGCTGTTTCCCCCTGCTGATTGAAAATAACCTGTTTGTGTTGTTTTGAGGCAGTTTTCTACTCAATAATTTAACCGGACCACTTGATTGATGAGGAACTAAAGGGAAAATAAATAGAGGTTCCCTTTGTGTTCTCATATAGTGGTAGTTTTCATAATCTTCAGGAATGTGCACCACCATACAAATTAATGCTGAAACATAAAGCAGAACACAAATCATTGTGTATGTTATGACGGGAGTAAAAGCAAATGTTGGTCCCACAAATGAATGGAAATACCTTCCTTGGCCTTCACTGATGTTGATATCAGATACAAAGTTGATTTACAAATTAGCAGAGCAGCAGAAAATGATCAAGCTTATCAGAATTTAAACACTCAAGCATGATTTGGTATGAAAATATAACAAGCCAAACATCAGAAAAAAACAGACTAAACTTGCTAAATCCATTTGCCTGACCATGTTTGTGGGTAGCATTCAAATTAGTGCCAAATTCATAAATGAAGTGTGCATTGACACTGATGTTACAGCATGTTGAGTTTCCCTTTTAACATCCACCAAGGTGGAAAAGTTAACTGTAACTGCAGCAGACTGGGCTGTAGATGGGAAAAGGTGACAGAGAGTGAAATGCCTCCTGCCCATCACAAATATGATACAAATAATAATGACTACTAAAGCGCTCCTTGCCAAATCACATTTGAATGAAAGATTCGACCCCAAACTTCTATAACTGGAGCCATTTACTTACCAACAGCAAAAATGTAATAAGCATGTTAATGTGTTTTATTGTGTGAATGTCAACTGTTTCTGACAGCGCCACATGTGATCAACTTTATCAATATATGAATGAATAATGGTGTTATATTCACACTGCAGCTCTCTCATGAATGTGGTCACAAAGCTTTGGGTGACCATTTCAACCCTCAAGTACTTGAAAATAATACAAATAATGCTGTATTATGAAAGCTGGAGTAGGCAGATTGGAGCAAATATGATCCAAAAAAGTTATTTTTATAAAACGGTCACTATATCCTGACAGTAGTGCATGAGACAGGTTATATGAAAAAAAATCATGTGCCTCTGTGTCCTCTGGTGCTCTTAACGGCATCGGCAAGATTTCACAGACCGGAGGAAAACAACCAATCAGAGCCGAGCTGGAGTCTGCTGTCTTTGAGCAGTCACTCGCAAACTCCAATCAAACGGTCAAACTAGGCAGCGCTGATCAAATATGAATCAATATTTTGTTATTGTTATGACTATTTCTTGTCTCAAATATTTTCAGGAACATCTTGAAGTTACTGTTTAGTTATAACATGAGAAAGTTTGTAACCCGGCTGCCATTTTGAGATCAGTTGAGGAAATACCAACCACCACCCACCAGCTGCAGGAAACTTTCTCATTTTACAGCTAAACAGTTAAACTACAAGATATTTCTGAAACCATTCAAGGAGAGAAATAGTCATTACAATAACAGAATATTGATTCATATTTAATCAGCGCTGCCTAGTTTGACCGTTTGATCAGTTTGAGGGTGATTGACAGCTGCTCAGAGAAGGCAGGCTCCAGCTCGCTGAATGGTTGTTTTCCTCCAATGAAATCTTGCAGAATTCGTGAGTGATTGACAGCTGCCTCTGTTGAATAGACAGCCAATAGGAACGCTCTCTCTCTCTAAAATGACCTGTGATTTGACTCCTGTCATGGGCTAGACTTCTTAAAGCCTAAAATCAGAGCCATGAGGAGGTGCAGAAGTCTAATTTTCTCTCAGAATATTTGAATTACAATAAGCTGAAAGGTTATTATGGGATTTTTGCCAATTGATGCCAAAAATAGTCTGCCAACTGCTGCTTTAAGATCTGAAGCAGGAACATCTAAAACCATATTTAAAATGATTTGAAGGGGGTGTCACGTACAGACAAAGTGAAATTAATGTTAAGGTAGCCCACCAGTTGAGGTGGGACAACAGAGAAAAAGGACCAAACACAAAGGGTTGTAACAGAGTGTGAACTTACAGTAAGTCATTATGACTCACACTCTAATTAGGCTTAAGTCACACATCTAATGATGTAAGATTTACTTAAATGACTTGCAACTTCTGGCTGATGACTTGGTTGTGAATCAGAAGCCCAAATGAGTGTGTTTTGCCAACAGTGCCATGATAATGGTACAATAATGACACTCAGGGATGAGCCTTGTGTTGATTAGCAAGCATTCTTACATTTGACTTTGCTTCATGTCTAAACTACTGCTCCTATTCTTTGATTGTCTCTAATCATCAGCAACATCTTCACAATGCTGCATTAATCCTAAATGACTTGAAAAGACAAATACATTTTAGTAATCTGCGTTAGCGCGTTGCCAATTTTTTTTTTTTTTTTTTTTTTTTCACTGTAATCTGCTTAGTTTCACTGTCTCAACAGAACTCACACCACTACAGGCTACTGAGGGGAAGTCAAAACAATTGCATCACCTAATCTCCTCCGTCAGTGGACAGAAAGTGATGGAAACAACTGCGCAAACTGGCCAATCAGAGGGCAGCGTGAGATATCTCTCCTGTCTCTCTCCACTATTCAGTCAAACAGATTCAACACTGAGACTGACACCTGACTTTTAGGATATACATTATCATATTCCCCACATATCCAAGCAACATTTTATTGCATTATTTTATAGGAGGTGAAATTTGATCTGTGGCACTTGAGCTGCAGAGCTTTTTTTTTTTTTTTTAGAGTGGCCCAGATTTCCTGCCGATGCCTCGATTTAGACGTACTGACAAGTCAAATATTTGAATCAAGGAGGAAGCCAATGCTAATCGGTTACACACAGCACCTCCAACAGCACAGTGGTTTTAAAAAAGATGTCAATGGCACATTGTGATGTTAAAAAATAAGACCTCCTTTCAGTTTAATAAGAAATCCCAAAAATGACTAAATCCTAAAATATAATACTAAGAATAGAAAGTGACAAAAGCAGCTCGGAGAAAGGTTTTATTTGAGCTCTCTGTCACATAAAGATAACAATATGCTGTGAATATATTTTAAAATCACTGAGGAATCTAAAAAGGACACTGTCATGGTTAGTGATTGCTATGTAGTCTGTCATGTCGTCTGCTGTTTGTGCCAAGGCGTTTCTGTTTCCACCAACTGTCCTCCCAGAATGTAATTTTCTATCATGTTAGATCTTGCAAACAAACAGTCAAAAACACAGAAAAAACATTCATATTATATTACATATACTGGAGGAGAGAATGACTGAACAGATGTGGTCTAATATTACATACTGAAAGCCACTGTGTGCTCTGCATTTGATCGATGTTTGTTTCAGAGTGTATTTTGATCTGAACCAGGGAGGGAGTTACTGCTTTGTAAGAGTCCAGGAACTTCTTGGATCGAACAAGCACAGGTCCAATAGCGAGTCCCCAAAACATATGGTCCCCCGCAGGCCTCTCCCCTCAGAAAAATAACACCAAAAGCAACTTGATGCTATTCTATTCGACAGAAGCTTGCTCAACTTGAACAACAACAAAAAAAAGTCAACAGCAACATCTGTTAGCAGCAGTTTGGTAACAACAGTCTGTTTCTATTCCCCCTCTGGAAAATTATGCAAAACCCATCTTCATATCCTTGAAGAAAACCTCCAAGAAAGTATGAGTGTGCTTGAAAACAACACAGGACATCCTGAGGCTGCCACAGCTGGCCTGCAGCATCATCATTTAGAAGAAGGGACGCTTAATGTAATTATCATTTATGCTGAGAGTGATTCCAGGGTTAAATGTTAAACGGCTAATGTTAATTTCAGCTCCTAAGCTCCACATAATTTAACTTCTTCCACAAATTATGCATCTGCTGTCTACCTGCTTGTTCATATTCAGAGTCATCAGAAGCTATCCCAGCATGCACTGGGGCGGGGAAACAGGATAGGCCACCAGTCCATGTGCTTATCATCTCATTAAATGTGTTATCAGTCATTATAGGCACCATATTTGTGGGTCAGTAGGGACCTGCTACGCCTACTACATTGTAAATTGAAAGTGAAACTTAAAAGCAACATGTTCTAACATGTAAAACTGAATGAAACGTTACTTTAGGTTTAGGCAACAAAGCCAATTAAGTTGAGGAAAAAACGTGTTTTGGCTTAAAATAACTGTGTGAAAAGTGAAACTTTGTGCTTATGAACACAAAGTTAACTATATGTTGTTGGTTTCACACAGGATGTAGACCCCGGTGTCCTGGGTGAAAGCCTTGTGGCCCCCAACCTCTACTGCCTATACTACTGTCCCTGACTCCTGCTTTTGGTCACTGTTCATGTGAATTGATGATAAAACCAACCAAACTAGTGGCTGTAGCAGGGCCCTTCTGAGCCACATCTATGAGGCTCACAACCGCTGATAATGTCCATTTCATGATCTGATAACAGGCCAACCGGCTGAAATCTTTCACAAATCAAACACAAAATGAGCCATTTGAAGATGTCATCTTGGCTTTGCAAATGTGACCTCAGGGTATTTTGATAGACATATATCACAACTTTCTCAAGTTCTAATTAACTGAGAAAATAATGTTTAGTTGCAGCCCTACTGTAAACTCCTCACAGAGAGGACCAGGGCTTAGACCTTGTTAGTGTTAGGAGACAATGCTGTTCACTGAGCCACCATGCTGTCACTCCACAAAATCATTTTGGTAAAACCTTTGGCTGTGTTTGATCTTGACCTCTCTTGATAGTAATCTCAAAGCAGCGTCCATAGCTGTATATTTCATGAATATATTTCATAAATATCTTTAAAATAATTAGTCATTCCTGAACCCCTGAACAATCCCTTTGCTTCATTGTCAATAGGTTGCATTGAACTAAGTAAATCTGTGTAGTTGTTTCTTACATTGTCACCAATCATATAGACTGTAAGATCTGATTATACACTGTCTTCCCTGAGTGGTTCAAAGCCAATTTAATTATTGTTCCACTGAAACATTACACTGCCATCAGAAATGGCTGCCTATAGTTTTACATGGGAGAAAGCATTGAATCCATGCTGCTGTCTCTATATAGTTCTGGACAGAAAACCAAAATGTGAACTAAAAGCAGCTTCAAGCTGTGAGCTACAGAGTTGGGTGATTAATGTACACTACACTACAAGTGACCCTGTCACATTACTGATCCGTATTAAAATCAGAAATATTGCTTAATGCAGGTTTAAGCTTAAAACTGGTTTGTGCTTCCCTACACGGCTTCCAGCAAATGCACTGCAGTGGTTGTTCTGCGTATGTGCTTGTGAAGTTAGTGCCTCTGCGTGAACAAGCTGCCCGCCTCGCACTAACCATTGTCTTATCATAGTTTATGTTTTTAATCTTCAACCATACGGTAAATGCACGGTATCCAAATGGAGCCTTCCGAATCACTCTCATCAGTCAGTCACGTATGTGTGCCTCCACCTTCATAGCATCCTTTTACTTACACCACCTTTTAGTTCTGCTTGTTCACAGCTGACTGAGACTAGAGGCTTCACTATGACATGTATGTCAATAAATCACTTGCTGATGCTATTTAAAATAAATAGTGGTCACACGCTGCACATCTCTCCCATCAGCTCTTTGCAGCATCTCATCAGCAGCACGGCTACCATGAGCACAAATAAAGCAGCTATTAATATTTACATTCTTCCTCTGCATTGTTGTTCACAGGGCCGTTCTGCAGGCCAGTAATGGAAAATCTATTAGTTCCTGTTTATACAGTCGCTAGATGGCGCACGGCCTAATTTCTATGTATTTTAATCGCATTTTTCGCTGCACTCTTTGAACCTTTAATGACAAGTAAAGCTGATGTGGGCGACAGGGCCCGGGCCAGCAGGCCTGTACCTTCATTCACTCTGATCAGGTGTGGATGAGTACAATCAGGGCTTATTTCTTCGAACACACTTGGCTCTTCCACATGCAGTTATTTATCTCCAGCAATAATACGCGCTTATTATTGGCAAACAGCAGCGGTGGATGCACTACATGGTCTTAACATGTGGCATCAGTTTGACTGTGAATTGAAACCGGTGAAGCCACTGAGGAGGCGCTTCTTGTGTGCTGTAAGCTAAAGCTGACCAACACGTAGTGCTGTGACAGCCGCTGCGCTGAGCGCAGCCTGCCGCCGATACGGGGGGTCTCACAGGCTGCAGGCCGAGCGCACCGAGCGCACCGATGAGTAACGTTACCAAAAAGAAACATCACTTACATCAAGCGTGCCAGTCCCGTAGTGTGTTCATCATTTATGCGCAGCGGAATGAGAAATCCTCATGTCTGTAGTGGCCCGAGTAGCACGACCCGCTGCGTTGGTACGATCCAGATGTGTAACACCTTCCCCTGCCTGCTCGTTTGTTCATGTATTTTTTTTAAATAAATAAATAAATAGATAATTTAAAAAAAAAAAGAAGCTGGTTTGAGTAGAAGATGCACAGCTCCGCCACTGGATTTAAGAGAAGCAGATAAATAAATACATGTCATCGGGAGTGCTTGGCTAACTCAGCTGGCGTCACGTCTGAGCGTGTGTCACTCTGAGCTGCGACGCGCGTGTGAGGAGACACTGACGGGGAGGTGGGCTCTATTGTCTCCACTGTGGATGACATCATCCCAGACCAATGGCGAAACACACGAGATGGAGGGCTCGGGGGGCGAGCACGCAGCACGTGCGGGCTTCTGAGGAGGAGGAGGAGGAGAAGGAGGAAGGGTGATGTTGAACCTGCAACCCCCCCTTAACAAATAAAAGTAGCCAAGGCCTACTTTTGCAGCAGAGTTGCCTCTTTAAGAGCTGTATTATTACATATTAAATTGTTGGAGTATTATTTCTAATGCATTAGTCAAAGTAATGTAAGGTTTCTTACTTGGCCTGATCTAAAAAAATAAAAGGACATAAATCCGTTTCCAAAATTAACATATTAAACCTGCAGTACACAGACTGTTTTTAGCATCATTGGGCAAAAAAATCCATAGTGACCTTTCAGCTGATCTGACTGATCAAACAGTCGAAGGAGCGCTGATAAAATATGAAGTGATGTTGTGTTACTGTAATACCTATTTGTCAACTATGTTGACAAAATGTTTTCATCTAGTAGTTTATTGTTTATCTGTAAAATGAGAGAGTTTGTTCCTGCTGCTGGGCAGCGCTTGGCATTTCTTCAGCTGATCTCAACATGGCTGCAGCTAAACAGTAACTACAAGATGTTTCTGAAAACATTTGAGGTGAGAAATAGTCATTACAGTAACAGAATATTGATTCATATTTGATCAGCGCTGCCTAGTTTGACCATCTGATCAGAGTTTGTGGGTGATTGACAGCTGCTCAGAGACAGCAGGCTCAGCTCGGCTCTGACTGGTTGTTTTCCTCCAGTCTGTGAAATCTTGCAGATGCCATTAGGATCACAGAGGCACATGATTATTTTCAGATTGTCTGTCTCATGCAGCACTGTCAGGATATAGTGACCGTTGTATAAAAATACCGTAATCATATTTGCTCCAATCTGCCGCCTCCAGCTTTCATAATACAGCATTATTATTAAGTACTTGAGGGTTGAAATGGTCACCCAAAGCTTTGTGACCACATTCATTAGAGAGCTGCAGTGTGAATATAATGATGTGATTCATTTGTATATTGATAAAGCTCATCATGCACGGGCACTGTCGGAAACAGTTGACATTCACACAATGAAACACATTAACATGCTTATTACATTTTTGCTGTTGGTAAGTAAATGGCTCCAGTTATGGAAGTTAATCATATTTGCTCCAATTATACTTAATGTTGCCTTAGCTCTAAATTAGCTATTAGCTACTCAACTAGCAAACTAATTACATTGGCAGAATACAGTCAGGCAGCAACCTCTGTATCTGTAAAATGAAGCCAAAATGAAGCGCCTTAAACCTGCAACAGGGGGTGACTCCTCTGGTCACAAAAATAAGTCTGATTGTATAGAAGTCTATGAGAAAATGAGCCTACTTCTCACTGGATTTATTACCACAGGAAACATTATAAACATGATGTTCATGTAGTGAATTTTGGTCCCATTTATAGTCAAATTGACCATGAAGCAGGGTATGCTGTCCGTGTTTTTGTCTTACATCTTTAACACTTTCACAGTGTGTATTCAGTTCATGAAAGTTCATTTTAACATTTTAGTTGCCTAAAAATGTCTTACTCAGCATTCGATTGTACTTAGACACACCCTCTTGTGTCACTACTGGTTGCAGAGAACAAGATTGCGATGGCAAAAATATTGAACTCGAGGCTTCAAAAACAGCAGTCCGCAAACCAGTGGTTGACGTCACGGTGACTACGTCCACTTCTATCATATATGTTCCCTAGTAACGTTGGCCTTATCCTTAGCTCCTCTTGTGTCGCTTCTTGTTACAAATAACCAAAATGGCAACGGCCAAAAATCAGGATGTGATGACCAAAATGGTGTCTACATCCACTTCATATAACAGTCTATGATTAGCACTAATTATACATTTTATTTTGCTAATATTTGTAGGATGTTGACTCAGTTGTGTTATGTTCACTCTATTTAATTAGATTTCCATTAAAAGTAACCTGAAATACACACACACACACACACACACACACACACACATTAGCACCATTATCTGTATGAGCGTGTTATTTCTGGAAAAGCTGTCTTAGCTCTTCACTCAAGGAAAGCAGATGATTGACACGGATGTCATGACAACCAGGAAATGATCTTCTCATTGTGTGAAATCATGAAGTAGAATGGAGACTAATTTTAGCAGTTAAAGACATTTTAGCTGTCACTGATGCCGAGAAAGGCAGCAAGCAGAGACATTTAGCCGTGCCAGGAGTGACATGTTCGGATATACAGTAATTGGTCTTGCTGTTGGTTTGACAACCCTTCCCCCTCTGGCTTTTTTGCTCTGGTCAGCAGGAGCCCCTGGTAGATGGTCCTCTGTTGTGTGATCTCTCCAGCCATTCAGGGGGGTGGACCTGGGTTTGTGTCTCATAGGTGCTGTTTTAGTTTGATAAAGACATCACCAACTGTTGCCAAACAGTAATTTCGCACAAACAGTATGCCAACCATCTGGCACTTTAGCGCCCTGTGCCCACTTGCAGCCTTGGAAAAAAGCCCTGGCTGAGGGTCTCTCAAGATGGCCCACCCCATGCAACCTCTGCATCGACCACAATTAGACGAACTGTAACCGATACTTGGCACACACTATATGAAAATCAAACCGATTTTAGGCCCAATTCGCCCCTCCCGACGATCGCAGCAATGCCTCATTTTTTTGATGGTTTGAAGAAAATCTTTCCAGATATTCCTGTGGTATGAGGTAAAGAGCATTCTTTACATCCCCTGATCTGCTTGGAAATCCATCCTGGCCACACCAATTTTAAATCACAAATATTAAACATGTTCAGTATTTCCGATCAGATATCCTGTTGTGTGAGGAACCCTGAGGACAGCTGATGACACAGTCACATGAGAAAGAACGACGGCTAATTGGAAACCAAACTAACTGAAGAGGGCAGAACAACAAGCGTAGTCCTAAAAGCCCGTAATGGCTGCGGCTAATGCAAAATGTGAAGCATAAAATAGTAGTAAGGTGGACCTCAGACATGGAGTTCAGTTGCTGATTTGTGGCAACAATACAAGTGTTTATTTAACGTGTCTCCACAACTTCATTCATATTTTTTTTTCTTATTTTCATTGTGAATTTTCAGTGCAACGTAGTGCAAAAACTAAAAACGCTAATTCTTTTCTACCAATTATCCGATATGTTTGTTTACACTAAGTCACGTTTGATTGCGTGGGATTTTGTGAGATTTTTGTTTTTGAGCGTCGGCACTCTTGTTCATGAATGCATCTTTTGGCCAGATCGTTGCACACCAAACACTATAGGAGCAAAACTATTAAATTTAACATGTTGTAATGTGTGGCTCACATTTTCCACATCTGGTAACATTTGAAAAATCTTTTAAAGTGGGCCAGCCTTGAGCAGTGTAAAATGCTGCCTGGTCTCCCCTGTTTATCGATGTGCATTTCTACAGTAACTTCTGACATGCATCTCACAGTGCCTCCACACAGACAATCACAGTTTGTCCTTCGTGTACTTCTTCTGCTACCAATACAACTACTTGACACATTGATCCACTTGTGTCACACTGGAGATACTTCAGTTCGGGCTCATTCACAGCTGTGACTGTAACATGTAAATAAATCTTTCCGATTTCCCAAATTAACAGTATTTCACATCCCAGTAGATGATTAGGGATGTGTTTGCACCTGCTGCCTGCTGGTAATTATGTGTAAATCTGATAATGTGAATTATCACATTTGACATCTGCATTGTAAATCAGATAGTGTGAGTGTGTGTTTTAAAAACATCTGTAACCCTCTTAATGTGTCACAACTGAACACTGCAGTGATGCCTGTCAGCTATCATAGAAATTACCTATGACTACAGAAAGTATTCATCACATATCTTTATAACCTATTCTCTATTGCTGAATCGTATCCTGTTCTTACGTGTCTTGTACAACAGAGATTTCATTGTGAGTAGTTCACACTCGCATAGTTCTCGTTCATTTCAGAGTAACGGTAATGGAGGGACAGCGATGAATATCAATATGCTTCTCTAACCTCTTTATATCTGTTCAGAAAGTTAGCTCACGGTCTGAGGTTTTATTAATTCATCCTGTCCCAGGAGGTGCAAGTGACACCTCCTGTAAGCCTATTAAAGTAGCAAAAGAGACCTTGTGTTGAGGATTTTTCAGTATGATCTGTGTTAAATACCAACTAAATATATGAAAAAGTAAATGAAAAAAGATGATTGTCACTTGTGCACTTGTTAGTTAGTGAGCTTTAGAGGTGCTGCTAGGCAGATTCTGTTACATTTGGACAGAGCCAGATGAGCTTTTTAACTCTGTTTCAAGTGACTATGTTAAGCTAGGCTAACTGGCTGCTGGCTTTAGTTTTATATTTACCGTATGGATATGAGAGTGGTATTGATCTTCTAACTGTGTCTAACTCTTGGCATGAAAGCAAACAAGCTTATTTTACAAAACATCAATCAGTTGAGTTTAGTAGGGTTTAGTAGGGTACACTGGGCAGCCTCGGGGTCTGAAAGTGAAGCCAACGTTAAAGTATCTTAAACCTGCCTTCTCTCTAACAGCCAGCAGGGGGCAACTCCTCTGGTTGCAAAAATTAGTTTGATTGTGCAGAAGTCTATGAGACAGTGAGCCTACTTCCCATTGTAAACATGCCTTTATGGTCTCAATCACTAGTTTCAAGTCTTCGTCAATACAGCATGATGTTTATTTAGTAAGTTATGGTCCCATTTAGAGTCAAATAGACAGTAAAGCAGGGTATGCTTTAGGGCGTGGCTCCCTTGTGATCAACAGGTCGCTACCACAGTGTTGAAATTGCCTAGAATTGTCTAATTCAATGTTTGGTTGTACTTAGCTCCACCATCTTGTGTCAGCACTGGTTGCAAAAAAAAAGATGGCAATGACCAAAATATCAAATGCAAGGCTTTAAAACAGCAGTCCACAAACCAATGAGTGATGTCATAGTGACTGCGTCCACTTCTTATTTACAGTCTGGTTTGAGTAGCATGAACTGATTTCTTTGCCACTGGAGGGCAAAGCAGACAGATCATGAGCGTAATTTGGAGTCTTGTTTCTGGCCACCTAGTGGAGTCCAATGGTCACTCTCCTTTTAACTGTTTTTATCCTCCTCTAACTTCTTAGGTAAATATCTGGCTATTTAGCTATCAAATGCTAAACTATGTTCATCATATCTGTCATTTGGTCCTGGGCAGCTACTGTACAAAGGGATAATTAGGACACATTTGATGAAAACAGGTGCCTACTGCTTCTGGAAACAATGCTGATGAATATAGTAAAGCTTTAGCTTTATTTTAACTGTTGAGGGGAACTGCAGAGTTTTTCTGTGGGTTCAGGTGACACCTTTCACATTACACATCTGATCCATTGTTAATACCAAAATATTTGTTGGTGCAGCTTTAACAAAACTTTAACCGTAGAGATGTCGTATCAGAAAACTGTCAAATGCACCCCTTTTGTTATGGTCACACATGCACGCACATGCTTTGACCATGAAAAACAAAACAAAACAGAGAAAACCAAGGATTTATGATCAATTAAGTATCGCAAAACTTTCTGTCCGTTCTTTATCAGGCACCGTCTATACCCACTTATTCTTTCTCAGGAGGCTGCAGCATATCCCAGCATGCCCTTGGCAGCAAGTACCAAACCCATCCAGGCTCAGCATGTGTATGCATATTAAGTCCATGGCTCATTTCCCGCTCAATACAGCAAAATGGTAGAGCTGGGAAATATGGATGACAAATAATAAGCCTTGATATAAGCAGAACAATAATTTAGACCAGCCAGCCTTTAGTAAATTATATTAGATTTGAACAGAGCAGTACAAACACATCTTTCACAAGCATTTTTAATTAATGTATCTTGCTTTTGGGAAAAAATATAATTGTAATGAAAATTTATATTAAAAATAATCTGGTTCTGGCACTGCAATCTAATGTTATGAACTTTATGTGAGAAAGGGAAAAAAATAAAGGAAATACATAGAACGACGAGGTCTGCAGCTTCATCTGCTCCGCATTTTTTTTTCCAAACAGTGTTCAGTCCTCAGACCTTCAACCATACAGTATACA
The DNA here is from genome assembly GCA_947000775.1 of Pterois miles. Classification (NCBI taxonomy): domain Eukaryota; kingdom Metazoa; phylum Chordata; class Actinopteri; order Perciformes; family Scorpaenidae; genus Pterois; species Pterois miles. The sequence continues at coordinate 13,585,080 of CAMQGK010000052.1, read as the reverse complement.
GTAAGAGTGACCTTTAATACGAACTCTGCTAGAGAGTTTGACAGCGTGCAGAACTCTTTTTTCAGCTGTCAAAGAATCCAGAAAATGAAAAGTCACTTTTCTGAGTTAGTGAGCGAAGCACAGGTAATCTCACAGTCCCCCCAAAAATCGTTAAAGTGACAGAGTGCCCACAAGGAATAATGTTAATCTTCTGCCACAGCCAGGGTTAATTTCCCAGTTAATGTGTTTGAAATTAGTACATCTTAATGCTTGCAATAAAAAAGGCACAATTATCAAGACACCGTGTAATCTGCAGCAGGGAAAGTGATGAAATTATTTTCATATATCAAAGTTTTCTCTTTTTCAAATTATTTTCTGTAATGTGTTGCTGCTGTTGAGCATCAGGCATCACTCATCAACACGATGAATCCTAATCTTAAAATTGCCTAACAGAGCTGACCCCTAGTTTGGAAACCTGGATTTAACTACCTAACTGTATATAAAGCATTTACAACTAGCTCCACTTCGACCATCTACAAGTAGTAAAATTCTGCATTAGTATTAACAATCTGATCAAGCAATAATATGTAACTGACGGGCCATTTTCCTGCAGAATTAAATGTACTTAACCAAAACTGCTTTTCAGATGGTCAAATAGCTTCAGAAACCCCCTCACCCAACATCTATTTTATACTTTCACTGTTGATACTTTAAGCACCCTTTGCTTGTAATATGCCTGAACTGTTTTGACTGTGGTGATTTATAAGGCTTTAGTTTGTAGAGTTGTTGCACTGGGTTGCATTATCTTTTCAGAAAATCCTGTTGGGCCTGTTCTTAATGTTTCATCCGGCTGGTTTTGTAATACCTCACTTTAATAAAAGCGTTAATATAACGGTAACATTCGTGAGTTATTTCAACTACGTGCTTTGGTGCTCGCATAGACATAAAATGAGAGTATTCGTTGATTGAAATGTGGAATGAAGACAACAAGACATTTTACAGCATCATAAATGAGCAACATTTATTTCCACTTTTTGTACATTAAACGTGCATATCAATAAAACTAAAATTGATCATATAAATACTTTTACTGTAATACAGTTACAATAAATATGGCTCTACAGATTCTAGGTTAAATAAAAAACAAACTTCAATATCAACTGCTGTGCGACACAAGGAGACACTTTCAGGAAATGCTGTACATGTCTTCTCTTTTAGCACATTTTTCATCCCGGATGATGGACCCGTTCGGTGATTGTGCTATGATTAGGACCTAATAACTCTTCCTGCACTTGTCTGAAAAGTGACCCTTTGCTCTCTGCTGTGCTTTTTCTAGAGGTGATGCTGAAAAATGTTCACAGTGTCAGCGTGACAGATACGAAAACTGGTGTCCTTCTCATATCCGTACTCAGACTGCACTTTTTTTTAAGTCATGGACACCCATACATTTGTGGAGTCATTGACCAAATAGTGCCATGCCTTTCGCCAGTTTGTGCTAGAGAGCAGAGGCACACACACACACACACACACACACACACACACACACACCCATACTACACACGCACAAAAATCCTAAATGTGCTCAAAGATTTTATACTCGCATACTTGACGTATGTTGTAAAAAAAGGCATTTTTAACCCTGGCTATGTCAAACATGATACTGATTGAGAAAGTTCTGTGGGAGAGGGGACCAGGCAGTGAAAATATTATGATACAGCTGTGATTCACATGTACAGGAACACATCAACACGTCAACAGCCATGTCAAAATATTACATACAGTACTTTAAAATAGTTTACCAAGAGAAACTCTTAATCTGATAACGTGCAAAAGTAAACACACCTACTCTTTCACAAAACTCCCACGCACAATGTGCATCTTTTACATGATATACAATGAATAATTAATGTATAGCTCAAGTAATAAATATCCACACAAATATGTCACTTCGGCTGTCTGTAATGGCTTTCCTTTTATGCAAATGTCAAGTATAATGTCGTTCCATGCTGCTTTAATCTTGTGCTTTCTTAACTCAAATAAATGTCCACACTGAGTGAGGACATGTGCCAGAAATTTTTACAATTCAGAAGTTTTGCTGCGATTTATGCTGATAGCAATGATTGGATAAATGTTCAGTAGTGTTTCAAAAAAACGAAGAAAAGTTGAGAAGAGGTTTAATTTCAGTGGCTAAAGCTATACTTATAGCATAGCGGGTGGTAGCAAAGTTCCAAAGTCCAAAGATTCAGAGTCAATCAAATATTGCGCGGTATCAATAATAACTAATGATACAAATAGTTATAAACCTTTGTGAAAATAGACAAAAACAGAGAGAAAACACGTTCAGTAGACTGTAAAAACAAGGAGAGGAGCCGTGTCTGTGCATTTCCCTCTGTCTCAGAAGCCAGGTACGTGGCAGTAAGCCTCCAGGGAGGACAACAGGATGTAGATGAACCAGAGGGAGAGGAACATGAAGAAGGTGAGGAGCTTGGGTGTCCGTGGGCCCCCGAGCTCTCCGCCCGAAACACTGGGACGGCGGCGGTAAAGCAGCACCATCACACACACCAGCGCCATGATGGTGAAGAGGGTTACGGAAAAGGCCAGGGAGCCCGGGTTCACCTTGAACGCCTTGCCTTTGGTGTGCCAGTAAACGGACGCGATGGTCCACGCCACCCCGATGCCCAGGAACACGTTCACTGCGTTGCTGCCCGTCACGTTGCCGATGGAGGCGTCAGCGTACTGGTCCTGGATGGCAGCCACTTTACTTGCAAATGTATCTGTAAAAGAGGGAGAGAGATGAATTAAGCAAAAAGAAAGACATAGGACACCAGTGAATTTGTGCAAATCAGTTACTGCTGGAAATCAGTGGTGTGCACAGACCGACTCTGACAGGGACCCCATAACTACCAGAGACTTTAGAACAAAAACTACAGATATTTAACTGCATGTAATATGAAATTAAACAACTTTAAAATGTCACTCTGTGGCACATGGTGCTTCACATAATTTCAAATAAGCCAAGAGATGTGGAGCATAAATGTTTTTTTTATGGTTAAAACAAGGTAACTTTACAAGAAGGCACCCTTTAGATACATTATCACAAACATGCCTTCATTAGATTTGAACCTTTGAGCGTAATATCGTCTGTGTATAATTGCACCAGGGTGTATATACAGTAGCATGGCAGAGACAAGCACCCAGGTGTCTGTAGCCAACAATGCTATTTGCACTTGGGCACACGAGTATATACATGAGTCTATGCATTGTATGTATATTTTTCCTAAACCCAACCATGTAGTTTAGGTGATTAAACCTAACTAAACTGCGACTGACAATTGAAAACAATAATTTAAAAAACAAAAAAATGTCAAGATAAGTGATTAATAGGCTTCTCGTGGGGCTTGAACATTGGTCTCAAGGGTGTAAGTCCTGAGTTTGACCCATTCATCAACCACAACCTACTCCTTGCATGTACTTTGTCATTCTTTATATTACTACTATTACCAGGTATAAATAGCTGAGTAGCTGCACACCGATGCAAATAGACTCTGCAAATCATTTATTAATGCTTTATAGATCATTTAGAGACTATAAATAAGAACATGCTTTAGGTTGCCAGATTGTGAAAAATCCCTTTGGCTGGTGTCTAATCATAAGTTAATGCTCATCTGTGTCTCACTTTCTAATAAGCTACCAAATCTGAAGTTTGAAACGTTAATAAGGCCAAAGTCGAGGATTTTTACAGCCAGTGATAGTAATGCAAAAGTCCGACATTTCAGGATGTAAGTTTATGTGCCTTCCGGTGGGAATCTGCATCAGCAGCTGGACAGTTTAGCTTATATGTTGTTAGCTGGTGATGTTATAGACAAAAGACTTTTTATGGATTAAATAAACAAGGTATAACATGTTAATTAATGAGCTTTAGAGGTGCTGGTAGGCAGATTCTGTTACCTTTGGATGGATCCAGGCTAACTGTCTCGTCTTGTTGTTAAGTTAACTGTCACTTGGCTGTATTACCTGAGAGTGGTGATACCAGTCTACCAGGAAGCGAATTTCCTAAAATGTCAAACCATTCCTGTAAGTTGTTAATAAATGGATAATGTGAAGGAGAATGATAATCCCTAGCCAAAAGGATTTTTTGAGACATGGCCACCCAAAAGTTGTACATACAAATGGCTCTGACTGACCTATAGAGCATTAGTAAACAATTTGATCACCACTACCGAAGCCATTAGTTACTGCTTACAAACCACAACATGTACAAATGTTGCACATTAAACTGGACTGAACATTTCCTAAAAGCCTGTCTTGGCATCACACGCTGGTACTGTAGAAAGTAAATCACTACAAATATAGATAGAAGATAATGTCTCTGAAAGTCTCTGCCCACTAAAATGAACTTATAACCCAGTGCTGCCACTAACTGCTGATACTGTAACTTTCTGATAATTGACTTCTAACTAATTCATGTAGGGCGATTCCCAGGATAACTACTCTGCCAATTTGAAGGAGTGTGTGGAGCTTGTAGAGCTTACTGACCTGTCAAAGCCTAATTTTCATATTCTCATTTGTGCCTTTCTGTGGCAGTGTGTAGGACATAGTGGAGTGGGAATACAATTAGGCAGCACAGAGAAAATAACAAAGTAAAACAGGCTTTTTCTTTGTTTACAGCTTGTTAATGTTCAAGACAAGAGCTCAGTAGAGAATTACTCTGACAGCGCAGGCGGAGGCAGAGGTTACACAAGTCTTCCCAAAGCAGCTGCCTCTACTGCACACACAAACCCCAGAGGAAAACCAGGATGGGGCTGCCGGTAGAGCTGATAGACACAACAGACGCCCACCTGGAACAGAGGTGCCCAAGGCCACGAACACCACAGCGGTGACCGAGTCTTTGAGACCGACGGTGCAGCCGAAATGAGAGGCCAAGTCTCCGGTCACAGCTGTCAGAACGCCGATGAGGGAAATGGACACGAAGAAGCAGGCCCAGCCATTCCAGTACTCAGTGGGTGGGACAAAAGCAAAGAGGACTTTCCAGAAAACTGTCAGGAAGTGCATAATGTAATCAAAGCAGGATGGCAAGCGTTCCTCCCCGCTCTCTTCCTCATCGTCGTCACCTGGCAGAGACAGAATAGATGCATGAAGGCCTGCAAAATATGTACAAATACTTGAACAACCGACCTGCCTGCGTGCACTCTGCCTGTGCATTCATTATGCATCACCAGAGTTTTCCAAAAGCGACTCGCTTTTTTACGTTCATTATGATAATTTTGGGGGAGTGGCTTTGAAAGGAGGCGTGAAGGGATGGACTTGGCGACTGTCTTGCTAGATTTAGCGACGTTTTGGAGCTAGTGGTGCTAGCTACTTTCATTTAAAAAAGCGTTTTTTTGGATGGATCATTTTTAAAAATCTAGTGCGCTCTTGCTAGTTTCTCAAGATCACCGACCCTGCCTTTAATATGTGTGTTTTTGGCTGCAGCTGCTGTCGAGTTTGTTTATACATCTCTGTGCTGTCTATCTGGGCATTTTGTTCTACTGTTGATTCAGTAAGAGGTGTCAGGTTACTTAATTTATGTGCCTTAATAATGCTTGTTGCACCCGCTGTGGTGTCCATAGCTTTTTCGCCATAGGCCTTAGGTTTTTTTTTTGGTTGAATTATTTTAAAAATCTGCTGTATTCTTGCTCCTTTCTCAGCATTACTGACCCAACTTTTAAGTATCATCTGATCCATGTGTGACATAACATATCAGATCAGAAATTTATAGCAAATAGTTCCAGGTTTATGCTTCATTCAAACTTAGATAACATGTCTGATAGCAAAATCCCCAGCGGGACCATCAACCCTTTAGCCATTTGACGAATGTGTGGGAGTAAACCTTTTCAAATCATTACGTTAAACCTGTAAATAGCAATGACTCAGTGACTGAGACATACATATAGGCAGGAAGCATACTTTCTATTTATATGTGCATATACTCTCTGCATGACAATCTCAGTGACCTCAGCCAGAGAGAGAAACTGAGAGAAGAGAGTGTATTAGCAGAATGACACATCTCTAGTGTCTACTGTAAATCAGCTTTTAGCCCAAATTCTTTGTGCACCAGTGCAGATCTAAAAGGTTCGCAAAGCCAAGTGACCGGCTTTTGAAAGGGCAAATTAAAAAGGGTTCACCATACCACGTTCATCTACATAAAAATTTCAGAGCCATTAATTGTCCAGGCAGAGCTGGCCAGTTTAGTTTTTATAGTGAGCCACGCGAGGGATTCACCACATCATGCATTTTTAATAAACTGTCTGGATTAAAAGGGAGCAGCAATGGAATTGCCCAAAAATATTGAAACAAGCTTTGTTTTTGTAAGCTCTTTCATTCATTATCTGTTAAATTGTGCCATGTCTTTAAATTCAGCTAATGTCAAATTAGAGCATTTGGGATTTTATTAAAGAAGTATCTTAAAAAAAAAAAAAAAAAAAAAACGGCACAGAAGTGAGGCTGATGAGAAGCAGCTGGTGGGCTCGATCCAGCCTGCAGACTCAATCTTCCACAGGTCTGGTCTCAGAGGGATGAACAGATGAGACATTTTGCGACGCTGCGACTCACCTGCACTGACAGTGACAGCACTAACAAACTGCTCTCTCCAGCTGCTGCTCCCCACCACCAGAGCCAGGTTGGTCTTCTTGATCAGCTTGTCCACTGTGCTCTGCAGATAGCCACAATTACAAAGAAAGCTTAAATAAAAAGACGGAGGAAGTGGCGATCTCTTTACAGTTCTGCTATGTGCAGTATCAATATAATCTTAACACCCTGTCATGTGAGACTAGGGATGCTGCTGTAGTGAATTATGGTGCAATTAACTGTGCCATTCTTCCCGCTGTGGTGCACAGTGAGGCACCAAAACAGATGCAGGGGAGCACAAAATCTCACTATCCCTCAGGAAAAAGGCACGCTGCCAGCATGAAGCTGCTTTATAGCAGGGCAGAAAGTAGAGCCGTTGGTATCAGCACATGAAACTGAAGCCCTTAGTATAAGTGCAATATCATGTTACAGCTGAAATTGGAGTTAAAGGGGCACATCACCTATTCTATACATGGAGACCAGTTTACTTTTCAAGAAGATACAACAGTTTGAGTACACAGTTATAACAGAAAGCCTGAAATAGGGGGGTTACAACCAGGGGTGTGGAATATGACAGACGTGGACATTTAACAGGGCTGTGTCTAGAAACTAACCCACAATTTGGCAAACTCTTGAGAGATGATTAAGACACTGACCTTGAATAGTTAAGGTTAGGCACTGATCTTCAGTGGTTAAGGTTAGACATTGACTTTGAATAGTTAAGGTTAGGTATTGACCTTGAATAGTAAAGGTTAGCCATTGACTATGAATGGTTAAGTTTGGGTTAGGCATTGCATTCCATCAAAGATCAAAATAATTCTCAAGTGAATAATAAAATCCTTTTTTCTTTACCATTACACCATAATAATGGTGTAATGGTAACATAATTTATTACATTAACTTTGTTTGACTTTGCAGAACTGTAGTACAACAGATCAATGTGCAGTTTGTTTCATATAAATTGTTTGTGTGTCCACAGCTGATCTGCTGAGATCATGTGTAGTAGATGACAGTGGTGTGACATGCTTAGCTCCATGTTGGGTGTCGAAGTGCTGCCATAAATTGTATTCCTTAGGCGCTGCCACTGCCTCGTAGCAAAGAAGACAAACCGGCTTGTCTTCCATTAAGCACAGACATGTATTCGCTTCCTGTCTCTCATTAGATTTCCTCCCTCCCTTTTCTTGGGCATTTTGGTGCTACTATTCATATTTTTTTAGGACCCCATCACTTGGCAAGAGCGCCGCTGCTGGGATCTGGTGATACTTAGACGCATCAGTGTGCATGTCACAAAATTGAGATGCATTATGGGACATGTAGTTTAAGGGCACTGTACTTCTGGAAAGCAGCATAGAATTGCATGATAAGTGTAATGTAATCTCTGCAAGCCCTCGTGGGCCACATAAAATGAGATGCCAGGCCGGGTTTGGCCCATGGGCCTTGAGTTTTACACGTGTCTTAAATGCTGAGTTACGGTTAAATGATACAATTTCCTCAACTTATTTGACCATTCAACCTTGATGAAATGATGACCAAATGACTACTGGCAGAGCCATTAGTTGCATGCACATCATTAATGATTTATCACGCACATCTAGTTAGATTAAATATGAATCCCCAAAAGTCATACCCAAAATATTGTGACATAAGTTATATAAAAGTATCAGTGTTTTATTTTGCCCCAGCTCTGACTGCGTTGCATAATGAAACAAATTAACAGCTGAATAAGGGCAGGCTGGACTGAAGATAGTTAATAAAGAATTATTCTTAAATGTCATGTTTGGCTTGTTTTTTGAGCTCTAATCGTCTCTATAAGATAGTTTAAGGATTGGAAGGGTGTGACAGCCTCTCTGAAGTCCAAAGAACTGCTGAGAGTGGTCTCAGTAGGAGGCGAGCAGCTAAATCTTTTACGAACTATCAAAATATTGTCATTCATCGGCCCATAACAGCTTGTGAGACGTTCCAAAATATGCGAATATCAGTGTGATAGGTCAGTGTGGCACAGAGGTAAAAAGCTGCTTATTTTGAGTTACCTTGAATTCATAGGACTCCTCAATTACCACCTCCAGCTTGGTGTGCTCGCCCAGACAGGGGCAGCCCATCTTCGACACGTCCTCCGGTCCCACTGCTGTCTTGTTATCATTAGTGTCTCCTGCAGCAGAGAGACAGTTGTGCAAACTATCAGCACGTATTTCCCCCATGGGTGATTTGCAACAAAATGAGATACCGTATCTACTGCTAATGAAACCCAGCCTTCCATGTATACGGTGGAGAATTAAGCATATTAAGGGTCACATTAGGATTCATGTTAAAATATTTGTTGAGAACGGCACATGTTATATTTCTCTAAGTACTGCCTGATTAATTTCAGGTACTTTTGCTAAAATTGGCAAACCATCTTTCCTTATTCAATTTTTGTTTTGATTATTTCTAGAATGCTGTTTGTGTATATATGCATTCAAGAAGTACTGTATGACCTAGCATTTTTCATAATTTTGTCTCTGTGACATTGTCAACCCAGTTATTTGGAAATGTGGTGGCAGGTATGGGCAAGCTTTTTATAAAATCAATAGGGCTGTCAAAGTTAATGCGATAATATTACGTTAATGCAAATTTGTTTAAACGGCACTAATTTCTTTAACACATTAGTGCAATCAATGTTTCGGTGGTTGTGGCAGGTTTAGAAACTAGATTGAAGTTACTGGTATCATATGAAGCTAGAGAGATCCATTAGTACCAATCATGTCATACTAGCTTGTCGCTTAAAGGAGCTAAATAACGCTCCAAAACTCTCATAGCATTTTCAAAGGGGTCCCTTGACCTTTGACCTCTATGTATGTGAATGAAAACGGGTTCTATGGGTACCCATGACTCTCTCCTTTAGAGACATGCCCACTTTATGGTAATCACATACAGTTTGAGTCAAGTCAGCACACTGACAGCTGTTGGGCTGCAGTTTACCACGTTATGATTTGAGCATATTTTTTATGCTAAATGCAGTGAGTGTTTCTGGACAATATTTGTCATTGTTTTGTGTTGTTAACAGATTGCCAATAATAAATATATACAGTTCCTACATATGCATAAAGCAGCATATTTTCTCACCCCCATGTTAATAAGAGTGGTAAATACTTGGCAAATCTCCCTTTACGGTACATTTGAAACAAATAGAAAATATGTGATTAACTGTGGACAATCATACGATTAATCACGATTAAATATTTCAATCGATTGACAGCCCTAAAAATCAATAATACAAATTCTATTGTATTATTTTATTGAACAAAAAAAACACAATTTAGCAGAGAGTCCTTTTATACAAGTACTGATAACTAATATTAGCAAATCTGTTCAATCAGTTAGTTATGCTTCCATTTTGCTGTGCTGTCCCTTTTAGCTCCAACCCTGATCTAACTACTTTAAGCCAAGCTATTTTAAATTATATCACTTAAACTATAAGACCTCCAGCATAAAGCCTGGTCATGAAATGCACCAAGGGGACTAAAGAGATCACATCTTAGACCTTACAGTTGCCCCAGAGTCAAGAGGAATTTGTATCGATGACTATGAACTGTTCTAGCCCAAGAATTTAAATTAAATATACATGACAGGTGATGCGAAGTCATCACATTTATTCCAGCCATAAAATAATGAGGAAAATGTCTCTGCGGCTGTCGCATGCTGCTGTGTTCTCAGCTCACCGTGTCTCTGTCCCACCTCCAGCAGGATGGGCTCCTCCAACACAATGGTGAAAGTCTTGTTCTTCTCGTACTCCTCATCATCAATGACCTTCACATTCAGCAGCTTCCTGAAAGCAGAGGGGTCAAGGAACAAGGATAGGATGGAGCCAAACAGAGATGGCTGGGTTATATTGTTAGCATTATTTAGGAAGTAACAGCAGCTGTCAATGTGTATTATCAATATGCATTTGTTACCTAAAATAAATCAAAAATAGATCTCAGGCATCCAGTAAGAGCAGTGTCTGATGCTAAGCCCATGCTTTTTTACGAATGCAAGAGGTAAACTGCCTACACAATGAATCATGAAACGGAGATGTTAGATAAGAAGATGGAAGCTTGGTATTTTTTTTTTTTTACAAACATCTTGTAGTACAGAACACTTTCTCCAACAAAAAAATAATAATATTTATATTTTTCTCAGCGCCCCACAAGAGGGCGGACTCCTTCTACACCATTAATTCCATTAGAAAACAAGAGAAGCATAGTGAGATAGCCCACACTCCTCCCACACACTTCAAGTTATGGGAAATTGAATTATTATCTTGTTCTCAGTGGAAATTAAGCACTGCCTCTCCAGGAATCCATGCAGGTTTTTGCAAACTCTTAAGCCTTATTTAAAAATACAGCTTTGGTGCTGTTAAATCGGAGTGCTACAAAAACACGTGAGGACGTGGTGTCAAACTGTGACCGACACATATTTGCCTCAGCCCGCTTCATTCTCCTACACTGTCACAGTGAGTCTTTCTCTCCCTCTCCCTCCATCTCCCTAATGATATGTGGGTGGCTGTCTATTTCTGTCTACTCGTGTACACTCAGGACTCGACAACACGCCGGTAGAGCTCTTTGCTTGCAGAAGAGAAGAAGTTTATTTTAACCATGAATGATACGTCATCGGCCGTCTAATGTCAAGGATGATCATGCCAGTGGGAGCAAAGGGAATCTCAGTATAGCCTTAAGTCCTTACGATGGAAAGAAAAGAGTTGATCTTTTAAACAAGGTGTTACTTTGAATGTGATATGTACAAGGACACAGTTATTTTGAAGCATCACAGATAGGCCTTAAAATAAAATGTGGTGGTTCAGTTGCTATGGACCATTTTCATGCAGCAGCCATTTTGATATTACATCACACTTTGGGCAGATACAGCTTTTCCCACTTTATTGTACAAAGATATGCAGGATATAACGAGCAGGGATCAGATAAACATTTACATTTCGCAGAAATACAAGCCAGAAACGGAAGGCTGTCTAAAAGCAGCAGGGAAGCAGGTTCACATGCTGCATTAGGCTGATTAGATGGCAATTTAAATCTCAGCCTCTGCCAGTCCAATTTGCACTCATTTCAGACAAAAGGTGGGTGATAACACAAAAGGTGAACGAATCAAAACTGACTACAGATTCTAAAATAGATCTAGAAAAAGGCTGAGGTGAGATCAGTCAACCCTGTATTACGCCAAAGCGTGTAATAAGATCCATCGGTCTACCAGCAGATACCGTATCAGTGCGTTGCCGTGGCTGGAATATTAATATTATGTGTGTATTAAGTAAGGAATGATGTACAGCGAGCCGGTCACTGTTGTGAAATAAATCCAGACAGGGCCATGCGGCACCCTGAGCATCACCCTGAATTGGTTTATTTCACAACACTGATCTGCTCACTGTACATTATCCTGCTTATTACACAGCTACTTACTTAGGAAATCAATGATTTGACACAAAATTGGTCCTCAAGAGTCCATCCACATCCATAGCAACAATTGCTGTAAAGAAAATAACAGAGCGTAGAACACACGCGATTGACCAATCAGAATTGAGTATTCACCAAAGCCATGTAATAAGGTGCAGTACCAGCAGGGGGGCAACAAACACTTAGTTCTGTTTAGGAAAAACCTGTGGTTGGCCTTAAAATAAGTGAATAAAGTACAATACATATGAAAACTAACTCAAATACAGAAAACACAAATATCACTAAAAACACATCACTAATGTATAAAAGACCAGTCCTGTGTTTGTTGGACCCATTCACCTCCCCTCCCACCCACCATGAGCAGTCTTTCTTACTTTTTATTTTACGTCATGACCTCTGAGTGTAGCATATTTACATATTCACATTGCAGTCAAAGCAGACTACATGGCACGCCCATGACAGCGTTCTTATTTCACACTGTAATATTGCATTATTCACATACCTTAGTGTGTTGTATTAATACTATGAATAAGTTAAAAAAAAAAAACTCCACCTCATTTAACCCTAAGTATAAGCAATGAAAACAATTCAGTTCATTGAAATAATCAAAAGTACAAAAGTATAAATAAAAACTCAGTTGCTAATAGGGTGAAGGGTGAAGTTCTGAATATGCCAAAACTCTGACCTTGCAAAACCATCCAATGAGGCCCAATGAGGCTCATCAAGATACCAAACTAATTGAAAAAGTATTACAAGTTGAAGTAATACAACCCAGTGGAGCTATTGTTAAGTTCTCTGGCTCCTGTAGTCGTTCAAATTAAAAAGAAATGTGTTCACAGTGTGGAAATTCGGCTGTGTTCCAAATCACATACTTTTTCTTTCAACTTTTAGTACATAATGCAGCTGTCTATACAAAGTACATAGTGTTGCATGTATGCATACAAACTGGGACATACGACTTGAACATGTGACTTGAACTTGAACATAGTAGGATATCCTAGTATTTTCTGGTATACTGTATTTGGCATACTGTTTATTGGAACATACTAAATCTTTTTTCTGGTAGTATGGGTACTGGAACACAGTTTTTCTTGAGGTGTGGCCTTGCAAGACTACCAGAAACCAATCAGTGTAGCTACCTAGTAGCCAATGGGTTAATAAGCTAGTTTAAGGAATAGTTCAATGTTGGAAATTTGCTTTTTTTTGCTGAGAGATAAGATGAAGATCCACTCTCATGTCTGTGCTGAGACTGTGACTTCTATGAAATTGTTCCAGCATGTAACTCCCTGTAAAACCACAATTTGGTATCTCAGCATGTTAGCGGATTTCCAAAAATATCTTCCTATCCTGTGAAATTGGTGATAAATTCATGAGGTGCTTGTATTTGTCATCCAACTGTCTCCCTCAGAGGTTGAAATGGTCAGTGTCAGAATCAGGTTAACAGGTAAAACAGCACCATCCAGTTCTGCTTCCTGAGCCCCGTATCTCTGCAGGTCGATATAAACTCTCATTACAACAGGCACAGTTGTACTATCACTTACTGCACATCACGTTTCACAGTTTATCATCTCTGTCCACCTGTCGGCTCCGTAGCTTCAGCGAAACCATAGTCGGTAATGTATCTGCTATTGTATCCGTCACACACAAATGTGAAGGACGTTAGAGCTGTATTGCCTGAGCTGTGGAGAGTGACCAATGATTCATCTGAAACAACCATATCTTTGCTCTGCAGTACTTGTAGATAGTCTGGCTGGCTATTTTTATAAGAGCCATAAAAATGTAGAAGGCATCAGTGTTTTTTTGTCTTCGATTTTTTTTCTGACAGTCTATTGACTGTAAAAAAAAAAAAAAGAAGTGTATGTTGTGCCCGTACATTAATTAGCTGGATTAACCTGTTAAATTAAAGCTGAGTAGAGGGAAAGTCAGCTGGGACCCTTGGGTGATATGGCTTTGCAGCTGAGACTGTCAGTTCGGTGACCTTTTTTATTTGGAGTTTCCCTCTCCACACTGTGTGTGGTTTGTTAAGGATGCTCCAGTTTCCTCCCACAGCCAAAAGATTTAGACAGTACAGTAAGTCATGAGGACTGGAGACTCCGAACTGCCTACAGGTATGAGTGTGAGTGATTTTATGCCTGTGTGTTCACCCCGGGAGAGTTTCTCTGCCTTATGCACTCTGCATGCTGGGATGGGCTCCAGCCCTCCTGAGTGCCTGACAAAAATGCAGCCAGTAGGGAGAATGAATGAATGCATAAATGCATGGCAGTATGTCAAATACCCACATCTGAACAGGTCACTGCCTTTCAGTTGAAGCAACATGGCTCAAACCAACGTGTCAGCATGTGTCTGTCTTGCTGAAGTGTCCTTGAGCAAGATACTGGAGCTCTACCAGCTCCAGAGAGACTGCATTGTAGCTGAACACAAAGCTGCAGCACCATGAAGAAATATGTTTCTCATATCTACAGCAGATGAAATATGAACATTTTATTGCCTCCACTGTAATTTGTTGTTGTTGGGTTATTATGCACAGGATGTTTATATGGAAACAAAAGGTTATTGATATTGATAATTTGTACTTGCAAATATCGTGTGGCTACATAACAAAGAAGGGCTGTTTAATGATATTTGAACTAATGAGCACTGGAGGAGGCAAGTGAGATGAGAAGAAATTCAACATGTAAGGGATAACAGGGTACAGTGAGTCGGTCAGGGCGACAGGGCGATGCCGGTCTGTCATTGGCCTGAAGAGGATTCTTTCATAACTGTGACCCGCTAGCTGTACAATATCCTGCCTACTACACAACTACTTACTTAAGAAATCAAAAACGGTCTGCCATAAAGAAATAACAGACCACAGAATGCTGTGATTGACCAATCAGAATCAACAACGCAGTGTAATAAATAACCAGAGACTGTATATAAGAAGTAGACGTAGCCACTGTGACATCACCTATGGATTGTGGACTGTAGTTTTGAAGCCTGGAGTTTGACATTTTGGCCATCGTCATCTTAGTTTTTGGCCGTCGTCATTTTAGTTTTTGGCCGTTGTCATCTTGGTTTTTGGCCGTTGCCATCATAAAAACACGGATAACACAATGCCAGACAATGCCATGGTAGCGACCTGTCAATCACAAGGTAGCCACGCCCTAAAGCCTAACCTGTTTTTATAATTTACTAAATGAGCATCATGCTATATTGAAGAAGACTTGAAACTAGCGATTGAGACCATAAACTCATATTTACAATATTTACTGAGGTAATAAATACAGTGAGAACAGGCTCATTTTCTCATAGACTTCTATACAATCAGACTTCTTTTTTCAACCAGAGGAGTCGCCCCCTGCTGGCTGTTAGAAAGAATGCAAGTTTAAGACACTTCCGCATTGGCTTCACTTTTCAGACCTGGAGGTTGCCTACTGCATATAACACAAGACTATAACTGCCAGCAACTTTATGACTGCAGAGACATGCGCCCGCATATTTAAACAATTAATGATGGTGTGACATGAAAGGTCTGAGGATCACTCAAGTCATTACAATTCATCTTCCGCGGGGCATAAATGTGAGTTCCAAATGCCAAATGTCATGTCAGTCCATCTAACAGTTGTCTAGACATTTTACTCAAAACCACAAATTTCAACTTCCTGCCAGCACCAGAGGAAAAATCAGGAGTTCACAACTCATTAAGATGCATTATCTGGGGACCACGCATGTCTCTACCAAACTTTGTGCCAACCAATCTAGCAGATATTTCACAGGATAAATTAAATCTTTGATTGTGTGTGGTGCGAGAGGAAGCCAGTCATTCACCCTCATTTTATCTTAATCTGTACAAAATGGCAGTCCATCCAATAGTTGCTGAGATATTCAGTCTGGACCAAAGTGATGGACCAACTAAACAATCGACCAGTTGTTATTTCCATCCTCAGAGCCATGCTAGCATGTAGCCTAATAATATCATGAATTACAATTCGATTTGATGCTGTAAACATTCAATATGTGAATGAAGATTTTACATGGAGCAAACTTTTTCATCTGCTTTGAGTCTACAGAGAGAGCATGCTATTTAAGAAGGGTTTTAATTGTGCCAGATATGTTAGCATTACTCATCCCTGATTCTCATACTGCTCCCCTTGTATCCCTGCTTGTCAGGCAGTCCAGGATGTTATTGATCCTGACGACATTAAGCGTGAGAAGTAAAGAATATCAGGGTATTGATTTTCCTTTTCACAAGTGATCTCCTCACATCTCTTTCATCTTACACTAGCTTATGTAACTGCCCCCGTTATCCACCTCAGCCTCAACTAGTGTGTAGTGCCACACATTTTGAGGCGCTAACAAAAACAGATAGACGAGGAAGCTACACACAACCATCAAAGGGTCTGTGTCGATCTTCCACTAATCCATGGACAGAATGTAACATGCCTCTCTATGTCAGGCTGTTTATTTTGGCACAGTGGTTTGTGTCTGTATCATAATCTATTTACTGCAGTGCAGAATTTAGATTCTAAATTATTATTTTACTGCGCGCCCGGTTTTTAAAGCTTTTCCACCTGGCTCCGCGTCAAAAGCTTAAAAACTTGCCTTCGTCCTCTTCTGCTCCTCTGCATGCTCCAACATCGGCCGGGACGGGCAGATGCACAGAAAGACACACAAAGCAAGAGGTGCTGTAATACACAAACACACATGTGCACACACACACACACAGCTGCCTGGAGGCCTGCTGCGGAGTGTCAGCTCTTTGTCCTGGACACCCAGGGAAACACTCACGTAAGAAAAGCCAGCTTGGTTTGAAAGATGAACTTTGGCAGGCTGCTGAGCACGAAGGAGCACTGATATACATTTAACATGTGAAAGCTTGTCTGCACAGACACGTATAGATGCAATAAAGTAGAAATACTTTGAGATGACAAAGCACAGACCCATCGATGTCCTGCATCTTTTAACAGGACTGACGGAGCTCTCCATATTAAACAGCCTCAGAAAAAATTCAGCCTGACTTGAACATCTAAGTAGCATAAAGCAGATGCAAAAATATTTTATGTTGTACAAAGACAGATTCTTGAAAACCAGTTCAACAGGGGAACTTTGGCTTGTTTGGTTTTACACTTTTATGTGACAAATAAATAGAGATGAATGCTGCCTTTCTATCTCTAATCTTTTGACAACAGGTATCTTAGAGTTGGCTAAGGATATAAGTAAGCTGCTGTGATCTGACCCAGCTGGACGTGGCAGTTCTGCCTCAAGATCTCAGTGAAACCTTTTTACCTACGATCAGAATATGCCTGCAATCCTCTTTCAGTCCTTGTTTGCTATTGAAAGGAGCACAGGAGCAGCTGAGCAAAGCTTTGGCATTTCTCATCGCCTTCAGGTTTTCTTTTCATCACTTTCCTTGTACAGCCAACTGTCCTGCTCTGCTGGATACATGCTCTCCACAGCCCTTCCTCTCCTGCTGCATGGCAACTGTCGAGAGAAGCATGACTCCAGATAATGTGGAGTGTGCAGATGCTCATGTCACTGTCAGCTCGTCACAGTCAGATGAACAGTCTTGGCTCAGTAGGTGAGGATTTTATCTAACGCTCAGTCTCCGTTTGAATGCAGATACAAGCTGCCAGCCTTTCATTTCACGTTGCTATACACTACTGTCTCATTAACCGCAGCTTCTGCAGCCGCCCGCGCTGTGCTGAGAACTTCTGGGACTCCTTTAACCCCTCTTCGCTCTCTTTAATTGCTTCGAATGCTCGAGAAGCTCTTTTGAGTTCCCCTTTGGAGCGACGCTCTGTTTGATGTGGTTTTAAAGTGGATTTGACGCACAGACATACACCCTTAGAAATACTCAGACAAATGCACAAAAAGCATGATAAATGTAGACAAGTAAACTGATGACAGACAAATATATTCAAATCTCACCTGCAATGCAAGGCAAAAAAGACAAATAGGGAGATCTGCATTCTTTTTGACACCATGTATTCACCTGCCTTCCCTCCCACTCAGCCAACCTACACAATACACCTACGCATGAGCCCTGAAATCCTTCTCGCACAGATGGATTCATCTGACACATTTTAGTCCTTTGTTTTGTCCTTTGGTGTGCTGTAAATCATTTTGATGTGATGAGCTTGATACAGTTCAGGGCATTTTCTTTTTTAAGTTAAAAAAAAATTGCCAATGTGGATAATTGCCAAGTCCGTTGCTTATCACATCATAAAACAAACACCACAAGTGTACTCATGGTTCAGCCAAACCTTCCACGCAACGTTCGAGAGAAAAGCTGGAAAAACATCACATTTTCACCTCTCTCTCTTTCTCCGTACCTTTCCTCGCTGCTCTTTTTACACACATCTCTGATGGTACATGCATGAGTCCTTTTGTTGAAATTGTCCTACAGGTTTCATCATATATACCTGTTTCAGTAACTGCTCAACCCTCATCCCCTCCACCTGCCTGATTTTCTCTCCGCTGCTCTGTTGCTAACATACACATCCTTTGTTTTCTGCAGTGGAGCCTTCATTTCTCTGCATTACAATGAACTCACCTATAAACTCCACAGAAATCCCAAAGGGCTGCTTGTTAATTCATTCATAGAAAGCTGCTTCTATGCTATTTCTTCTTACTCTCCTTTTTCTTCTTCGTTTTACATCAGCCGCGTTGTTTCATTATCTGCCTCACAATTATATCCTCTCATCCTCCCACGTCATCCCCCTGAAAGATCTAAACTTCTCAGAGCCAATGTATCTATGACTCATAAAAATAGTCCTTTTATCCTTTACCAGAAGAGATAACTTACAATAATCTAGCTGGACCATTTAACATACCAGCATGTGGGCTGTGATGTTTGATGAAGTGATGAGAAGCAACATCACATCAAAGAAGAAGAAGAAGAACTGTCACTCACATGGTCTCATCGTTCTGAAACTCCAGCTTGCCGGACACCTCCTCGTAGTCCTCCCCGGCCTTGGCGGTGCCCTCGACGGTGTGGTAGGGCACTGCCACCTTCCCCCTCGCTCCGGACGTCCGGTGAACCTTCACCTGCATGTTGCCGATGCTCTCGCTGACCCTCGTGGAGTTGCTCTCGAAAGTAAAAATGCCAGCGTGGTCGTCGTCATAGATGGTAACTGTGGCGGTGTGAGCGTTGCCCAGGGCGGCCTTCGGGGGGATGTGGGAGATGCCCACTGTGCTGTTACTGGAGGTGATGGAGTTTGGCTCAAGGATGGAGACCTCGGCTCGGTGCACGATACGTGGATTGCTCAGGCGCACGTAGAAGTGCTCGTCCTCTTCAAAGATATCATCATCGATAACGCCAACAGTGAACTCTTTTGTTGTCTCACCAGGCTTGAACACCAGTGTGCCCTCAGCAAACTCATAATCTGAGCCAGCATTGGCAGTCGCATCCTCTGTACGGTAGTCCACCTGAGTGGCAAAAGGAAAGAAATAAACTTTATTAAATGTCTAGAGTTTTAATAAAACCCTGAATTATTAATATCTTTTATGCCTCAAGCAATTCAATTTGATTTTAAATTGACCATGAGCGTTTACAATATTTGTCATTACTTCTTATTACCTTCACAGTGCAGCCACTTTCTCCTCCATGCCGGCTCACTGACAGCTTCAGTGAGCCACAGTTCTCAAAACACTGGTAGTGACAGGGGTCAAACTGCAGGTAGATGGTGTTGGGATCTTCCTCTTGCCCGCTGGCCTCATGACAGCTCACCACCTTCCTGGCCTGGTCAGCGGCGTGCTTTTTCAAGATGTTCCCAGCTCCGATCATCATGCGCGTGGCTTGAATGCGATAGAAGGCCCGGCTTTTCTGCTGCTGGACTAGCACTTGATAGTTGGCCATCTCAATCAGCTGCTCCATGTCCTTCTCCGGGTGCCGTTGTTTCAGTTCTTTCAGGGTGCGGGCCATCTCCCGTCGGGCCTCTTCCTCTTGATCTTGCTCTGCACTCATCCCTCCACCTTCCTCCACCCCTTCCAGCATCCCATCCAGAGCCTCCTTGGGGTGAGTGTGGGAGTTCACACCCTGGCCATCCATCTCCAAGTCCATTTTAGTGAACATGGCATCCCCCTCTGACTCGATGATGATGCCGCGGGTCTTGTCAGCGCGGTACCGCTTGTGGACGTACTTGTAGAAGAGCAGGCGCCGGTCTGCAATCCAGGCTTGCAGCACACAGAGAGGGAAGAAGAGGAAGGTGAGGACGGCCTCCCAAACCTCCACCTCTCCGGGGGAGACCACAGACAGGATGAGATACAACCAGATGTAGGCGAACACGCTCCAGGCGGCGGTGACAAAAAACACCCGCAGGTGCTTTACCTTGCGGGTTTCATTTTCTGGCACCACATAGACACAGATAGCGATGATAATGAACATGTTGAATGCAGCACTGCCCACAATGGTGCTGGGACCCAGAGCTCCAGCCTCAAAGTTATGGCCGACAACTTCGATAACAGACAGCAGGATTTCTGGAGCAGATGAGCCCAGCGCCATCAGAGTCAGGTTGGACACAGTCTCATTCCAGATGCGCACTGTAGTTGTCGTTGTTTCACCATTGGGCTTCTTGATGGTGATCTCCTTTTCCTGAGAGGTAATGACCTCGATAGAAGACATGAAGCGGTCCGCGATGATGGACATGCCCAGGAACATGTATATGAGGGCAGCAAAGTAAACAATGGCGCGTGCTACCTTGTCTCCCACCGCAGGGTTTTGGGGGTTCCACATGGGCAGCACCACGCCATCAGAGCAGTTATCATTGCTGGAGCAGTTACCTGGTACGGCGCCAATATCTTCATGGCTAGCGCTACCTTGGGAGAAATGAGTGACTCCAGGGAGCAGAACCAGCAGGAAAGAGATGACGTTCATACATGGTGTAAAAGGTGGAGTGAAATTCAAGATACGCTTGTGCAGAAACATGGCGGTGTGATGATGCTTGGAGTCTTCTGAATTCAATCCCGTGAAGGTCTATCCAAACCTCTGAAAGACAGAAGAACGAGAAATTTGTGTGGAGGATGAGATCGTCACTACACATCATATGTTCGTCATTCGGGTTCTGTTCTTGAAATAACCACAACCAGTATAACATCGCAGAAGTACTCACAGTTATACTCTTTTGTATGCAAATGACGTGGGTCGGTTCGGGTTTGGAAAGCCAGAAATATTGGCACCTACGGTACTAATCACTGAGTCATTGGTATTGAAGTACCCTGTTGAACTCCCACACATACAGTGTGGTCATTCTGTACTAAGCAGCAGTAAAAATGTACCTTATGCACCTGTAGTACCGAGGAAAAAAGTGACTCAGTCCACCATGTAACCTTGTCAAGTTAGAGGGGATTCCAAAAATAACCTTCACTGACAGTATAAGAAGAAAAGAGCAGTTGTTCTTAGGCATCCCAGACCTACAGATAAAGCTATTGTAAGATTATTCAAAAGAGAAACAACCCTGGTATCTCATGGAAGTGCAGCATACCTCTCAACTCTATTGCTTAATGCTAAAAATATAGTAACCACCTTTTTTGGCCTTTTTTTTACATGAGCCATTTAAACTATGTCAGGGGACAACTTAAAATAATTTCACAGTGGTTTTCTTGGCAGCAGCGTGGGTATCAACAGTTTGAGTGAGCAATTCAAGCAGCATCAGTGCTGTCCAGAGGATTAACATCTGCATCAATGTGAACAGAGAGACAGAGAGGCAGGGGGGAAAAAAAGCCAAGGAATGTAATCTGGTGCTTCCTAATTAAAATTTCAAGACCACCTCATCTCAAAAATAGGCTGCCTTGCATACCTACAGCAGGGGAGAGTTGACAATGCTTTATGTATGGCACATGCTCTCATTGACATGCAGCAGGGAAAAAGCTGCAATCTCCACTCCGACCTGCATAATAGGAGTGCACGTTTTCTATCAAAGGCTACATTTATTTCGGGGCGAAGCAGCACAGCGCAGATGAAGAAATTAAGTTGCCATTTTTGTTGTCAGTGCCTTATAAATAATGACAAACAGACTGTGTTTGTGCAACAACAGCTTTATGCAACAACTTGACACATGTCTGCTGATCACATTGAGTGAAATATCAGCAGGATCAGCACCATGGACAGTGACTCCTGTAACAAGCAGCAGGAACACAGGAAATACTTGACCCTCGGTCTGGTTTTCAAAGGCTGTTTCTTTCATAATTATTTAACAAACAAATTTCAGATAGTCCTGACACTGGGGGTTTGAAGCGTTAGAAGCTTTGCAATGAATCATATGTCCATAAAAATTACAGCCAAGAGTACAAGTTTGCATGTAATTTAGAGAGGCTTAAATATGCCACAGTGCTGTCATGTAATATCATTGATTCCCTCCTATAATACAATACGATACTGCTGTCGTCTGGCACACAACTCTGTACAAATTTTGAGTGGGTGACGTTTCTATGGTAAAAGCAAGCTCTCCAACTGGTCGGGATGCAGGAATAAAACATGTCTTTTGACAGTACTAGAGACACAAAAGGTGTCTGCATCTTTTCATCTGTTCTAGTGGTGACATTTGCAGAACATTGACATGCATTCCTTTCTGAAATCACCAGGCAGCAACAAGCTAACAAGGCACAGAAACATCGAGACACTCTGTCTCGTTTCCCTGAAGAATGCAGGATTTTTTAGTCAACTTGACTACCAAGCTGAAAGTTTTTCACCTTACTTTGATAATTTTTAAATCTGTAAGTCTCAGGAAATACATGAATTCTAAGGATGTAAACACCCACTACCCATAAAAAACTACAATTCTCTGCACTGCTGATATTTAACATTCATTTCTTCATTAACAACCTTAGTTAAACATTTAGACCACTGACAAGTTCAGCGAGATGTTTCCATTTCGTTAAGTTTCTCATCTAACCTTTAATAATTCCAAAATGATCCAAATCTTTAAAAAAAAAAGCCTCTGACCCAAATAAATTCTGATGATTTAATCCTCAAATTTGTTCCTGTTTGGTAAGCAGGGGTCTCAGGTTGGCAAGTAAACACTTGTACATAATGAGTCACACTTTGATGCCGGAGAGATGGTGATGTTTTTTCATCAAATGGTGGCAGTCTCAATTTGTAATGAGATTCTTGATAAATGTCAGTTCTACTATCTTGGGACTGAAAAGTCACAAAAAGAAGAAACAGAAGAAAAATGAAGCAGAAACAATGTGCAAACAACAACAACAACAAAAAGACAGTTAGCAAACGACATTAATTCCTTGAGATGTGAACAAAAACAATCAGTGAACAGAAATCTAAGCAAAGATATGACATAAACCATTATTGGTTTGCATGCAGCTGTGAGCTTTAGGGCCCAACATAGTGAAGAAAACCCAAAATGCTCATGCATCATACTTTATGTTTTTATTCCCTATTTATAATATTCCAAGAAACTGCATTACTCACCTGGGTGCAGCTGTCAGTGAGTCAGCTCAGTGTGGAAGTTGTGGCCTCAGGAGGTGAACTTATCTTTCATATCGCTCTGTAGAAAGACAGGTTATCTTAAATTAACAAATTGTAGAGAGGAGTTTTATATTCACCGTGAAAACTAGCCGGAAAGGATTCCACATTAGAGTTTTTAAGAAGCTTATTAAAAGCCAGATATGTGGGCCAGTAGATTTAGCAACTGGAGTAGAAACACAAATTGTAACAGACAATTCAAAATGTTAAATTACAAATGGGTTCTGAGGCAGCAAGATTATTGGACATTACAGATGCAGGAAAAAAAAAGCCGATTATCCCGTCAGCACGCTGTGCATGAGGGACAAATAGACTGGTCCATTTGGTGCGCACAGCAAGTCCCACAGATACTCACAGAAAGCCCCGAATCTCAGCTGGACCCTGGTCACAGCGCGGCTACCCTGCACCAGTTCACCAGAGGAAGACACCCCGTGTGCCATTCACACAGCAGGCTGGTGTAATGGTGTTGGCTTGTTGCGCTGGTGTCTTGGAAATGACGCGTAGCTTTCCACGGTGCTTCTTCGCTATCTTTTTTTTCCCCTGACAGGTACCCTACCTCAGCAAACTTAACACAGTCGGATTAGTTCCTCTTATTAAATCCCCCTCGCTCCTCCGCGGCGACACCTTCCGCAAAGCTAAGTAATTTTTCAAAAACCACAATGCGTTTTCAGCTTTATCCTCTCCAGGCTACGTGCGATTGTTGATGCGTAAAATAATAAATGAAATTACTGACTCTGTCCTCATTCGTCCCGCTTGTATCAGTCAGAAATTCTTCCCAAACTGTCAATTTATAAAAGGCTTCAAGGGTGTTTTTATCTAGGAAAAATAAACTGAGTGAAAAAAAATCCTCTCGCTTTTCTGTCTGAGCTGGATAACGCAAAGAACCAACTGCACATGAGAGTAGGCGTGAATGAATGGTGAAGGATTGAGAGGACGCAAACCACACAGTACACGGATCAGGACAAGATGGATATCAAGCAGAGGGATGGTGGCAGACAAGAAAGAGGAGTGTGGTGCTATGCAAATGGAAGTCTTGTCTTACTCTTCTTGCGGTGGGCAGCATTGGCACAAGAAGCGATGAGCGAGAAGGAAAAGCAGTAACACTGCAGAAACAGGGGAGGAGACGTTCAGATACAGCGCTACACGCACGGCTGGTCCTCCTGACTGCGCATCAGGAGTCCAGGATGAATGACCATTTCACTCCTAAATCCTCATTATTTGCTCATTAGCGTAATCAGCCGTCATCGCCAATAAACCTGCTGTGAGCTAAAAGATAAAGATCTGATATTATTCGAGTCAAAGACTCAGAAATCCCAGATGTTGCTGCCTGAAGGTCTGTTGTGGGTTGCTGTCTATTATTGTAGTCTGGATTGGTATATACAAAGATGTAGAAGAGAAAAAAACACATATTGTTGAACCCTGAATTCATGATGCATTACTATATAACATATAGAAGTTGGAATGGGATCTGTTATTTGGGGAAACCAAAACAAACTAAACTTGACTTTAAAAAAAAGAGAAAGAGGGAGAGTAGGAAGTGGCTAAAAGTCTATACATCCACATTGTTCATTACATAACAGCAAACGATATCTGCACAGGTGAGACTTTGCCATTCTGATCTTTACCACTAGTGGGTTCAATAAGATGTAAAGTTTGGGCTGAGGGTGGTGCCATAGAAAAAACAAAACAACAACAAAAAACACCAATTTTAAACATTAAGGTCAGTCTACTTGTCAGCCTATGAAAACAGTGGTATAATATCTTCTGTAGCCCTGCAGGGGCTTTTTAAAGTCTGAAAAAATAACCCCGATGTCATCATAGTTGTCTTGACTTTGACTTCAAATATTTGACAGAAAAACCAGCGTTAATGCAAATTTGTTTAAATGCCATTAATTTCTTTAACCCATGAACGCAGCTTGCTAGTTGTAGCAGGCTCGGTTTTAAAGCCAGAGTGAAGATACTGGTATCATATGAAACTAGGAAACCTAAATAATAGATCACACTAGATTGTTGTGAAGGAGGCTAAATAATGCTCCAAAGTTGCACAAAATTTTGGCAAAGAAAAATTGTCAAATTGCCATTTTCAAAGGAGTCCCTTGTCCTCTGACCTCAAGATATGTGGATGAAAATGGGTTCTCTGGGTACCCACGAGTCTCCCTTCTACAGACATGCCCACTTTATGATAATCACATGCAGTTTGCCATCGTCATAGTCAAGTCAGCACACTGACAGCTGTTGTTGCCTTTGGGCTGCAGTTTGCCATGTTGTGATTTGAGCATATTTATTATGCAAAATGCAGTACTTGTGAGGGTTTCTGGACAACATTGGCCATTGTTTTGTGTTGATAATTGACTTCCAATAATAAACATATACATACATTTGAATAAAAGCAGCATATTTGTCCACTCCCATGTTGATAAGAGTATTAATTACTTCGCAAAGCTCCATTAAATATTTTGATCGACTGACAGCCCTGGTTATAATCTGTAAGCATGGAAAAAGAGCACATTTAAAAGACAGCGAAGGTGTAAAAGATGTGATTGAGTTGCATTATGGGAGTTGTAGGATGCAGTGGTTTGTAGTTAAGAGCTAAAAGTCAGGATTTCTTGGCCCATGCTGCACGGATATTGATGTTGTTTTTGAAAATCTGCATCTTATGAGTCCCCTGTCTTTATGGAAGTTCAACACAAAATCTCTGGGTTGCTTAAGAGCGCTCCAGGGATTATATAGTTTTGTAGGCCAACCAGGAAGTTAGCGTCACCCTGGTTCTTTCAACAACAAGCTAATGGTATTTTTCCATTGGATTTTGGATTATTGCAGAAAATAAGCTCTATGACAAACATGTTCATGATACTGACACATTTTGTTTAGCAAAATAATTTTCACAATTTATCACCACTTTTATGAGTTTTGAAGTGTAGAGGCAATCACCAGAAGTAAAAAGCTAACGTTAGGCTATAAATGAACTACACCATAGACAGGCGTGAGTATACACAACATGGCTGTAAAGACATTATTAGTCTTATTTAGCCACGTGTTAGCAACCGCCTTTTTAAAGACACATACTGTATGTTTTATAACAAAACATCTTCAGCTTGTGTTAACCACATACCTTTTTCAGGCATCTAACTAAAAACCCTTAAAAAACAGCACTGAAATCGAGACATAGGAACCCGAAAGTACTAAAACGGCAACTCATTTCTGGGTTTTAGGACTCATTGCTGCAGCACTCTATTAATCTAAAAAAGTATTGATATTTTCAGAATTGGCTAAACCTTCATTACGGTAATCTGTGCTATATTGGTTACTTAGGTGTAGCTATGCCTTTAGCTATTGGAATGCTAAACATGCCTACAGGTAGTATGTCAGTATACATGTTTACAATTACAGGACCAGTGTGTAACATTTAGGAGCTATTGGCAGAAATGTAATATAATATTAATAAGTATGTTTTCTTTCATGTATAATCACCTGAATATAAGAATCATGTTTTCATTACCTATGAATGAGCCATAGGTACATACATCTGGAGCGATTCCTCTTCACAGGGTCTGCCGCTATGTTTCTACCGCAGCCCAGAACGGACAAAACAAACTCTGGTGTTGCTGGCTCTAGATAGGGCCATTCGCATTTTGATGTTTTTGCATCAGCCACCGTGGCTCTGCTATTCACTTGGCACACCATAGAAACTTCTGATACTACACCGCTAGAAGCTGCCAAACCCTACGCACTGGCCCTTTAACATGCTGACGGTTAGAAACAGCATGCTCGCATGCTCTGTTTACAGTTCTTTCAAATATTCAGTCATTAAGTGAAATATTAGACGTGGAGTTTCCGTCCTGTCAGTTGATCACAGCCATGATGAATCGTCTTCTACACACTACACTGCTAGCAAAGCTAAAAATATACCTTTCATTTGGATAAAATTAATTTAGTTTTTATTGGCGGATGATTGCCTGTAATATTCGTGGAACGGAGGCTGTAGATTACCCACCTGAGGCGATGATTATGGCAAGCCTGGGAGAGAAATAAAAGAAATTAGACTGAGATTTGGAGGACAGAAAGCGCCAGGGGAGGGGAAACACCCCAAACACCACCAGGATGAGCAGCACACTGAAATTTTCTCTTCCTGCAGTTTAAAGATCACACAGTGAAACATATGGAAAGATTTGAACTGTTACCTGCTTCATTTGAGTCCTTTGCCATACTGTGCTCATTCCAACACATCATGTGCAATAGATAGAAGTAATTTCTCCCTTTGACTTTGTGAGCATAACTCACAGTCATTAATGTCAAGTGATTCACCCTCACATTTGTGTTGTCAATGCCATACTCAAATACATTTAATGAGATTAAATATGTGTACAAATATGAAAATGCAATCTTTTAAATGACAGTTAACGTTGACCTACTTGAGCTACTGAATGGGGGCAGATTGTGATGTATGTGCCCATAGCTTATGAGAGGAGGAGGTGCTGCTCTGTGTAGCCTTCCTCCCCAGATGCACTCACACAAACTATCACATTCTCCAATGTGTTCAAATTAGCAGATATGTCTGTCACAGGCCAGTCAGCTCCAGTAATGTCACAATCTATCTTTCATATTTCGGTCACTGTCGCTCAGCACCATGGACAGCACCTCAGACCTCCTTTAACACTGAGAGAAAATAAGCATTCGCGTAGCATCGCAGTCATTCAAATCCAGTGCACAGTACATATAATATATATACTCAGTTGCCACTGTATTTATTTTATAATGTTCAGTTTTTGGTGACATTGTCAGAAATGTGTAAATGCAATGTTTATTATTGAGGTTAAAGGTGGTTAAGGGGATCTACTGGCAGAAATGGAATATAATATTAATAATATGTTTTCTTTAGTGTATAATCACCTGAAAATAGGAGTCATGTTTTCATTACCTTTGAATGAGCTGTTTATATCTACATACTGAGCAGGTCCTCTTCACAGAGCTGGGTGCCATGTATCTACAGTAGCCCAGAACAGACAAACCAAACTCTGTGTTAACTCTTCCTGCTTGGGCTGGAGTTGATCCTAAAGTAGGCAAAATATTTTTGGAATAATTGGGCAAAAAACTAGACTTCTACACCTCCTCACGGCTCTGTTTTCAGGCTTTTAAAAAACTAGCCCGTGAGACTTTGTCCAACCATGTCATTTCAGAGAGAGCGTTCCTATTGGCTGTTTATTCAAAGGCAGCAGTTTTAAATCACTTGTGAGCTCCGATTAAATGGTCAAACTAGGCAGCGCTGATCAAATATGGTGGGCGGTGCTTGGTATTTCCTCAGCTGATGTCAACATGGCTGCTGCGTCACAAATTTTCTCATTTTACAGCTAAACAGTAACTACAAGATATTTCTGAAAACATTTGAGGCGAGAAATAGGCATTACAGTAACAGAATATTGATTCATACAGTATTTGTTTAGCACTGCCTAATTGGACAGTTTGATTGGAGTTCCAGAGTGATTGACAGCTGCTCGGAGACGACAGGCTCCAGCTCGGCTCTGATTGGTGTTTTCCTTTGGTGAAATCCTTCAGATGGCCATTAGGAGCACTGGAGGACATGTTTTTTAGTTGTTGTTTTTTTAGATTACCTGTGTCATCCACTACTGTGAGCATATAGCGACTGTTTTATAAAAATATCAGAGTAAGGGTTAAATCAGCAGCACCTGGACTTGGTTTAGATTCTTGAGGACGTTTCACTTCTCATCCAAGAAGCTTCTTCGGTTCTGACTACCTGGCAGGGGAACCCAAGGATAATAGAAACCTCTCCATATACTGGTGCTCCTAAATGTGATGACTGTTGCTCTGGGTCATTAGAGTCAGCTGATGCCAGGTGTGAATGCCTTTTTCGCTCTGAGTGAAAGAGTATGAAAGAGGTATGGCAATGTCAAAGTAGAGCCATCTCAATAAAGGAGGAGGCCTAAGGCACCACCTGTCTCCCACCTACAATGCTGCCCTGACATTTAATTAAACCACCATTCTGCACAAACTGCAACTTCCACTGTACGTTCACTTGGTATTCGCTGAGCTAAACTAACTGTCCTCTGCTCCGCTAGCTCTTTTGTCCACTCAAACACATTCGCCACCGCTCTCTCACTCTCTTGCTTCACCACTCACTTCTCACATACACATACTGGTTTTGCTATTCTCCAAATGACCTGCGCTAACTTTTTGAAAGTGCCATTCATGTTTTCAAGTCAGCCACTGTAGTTCTCCTACACGCTTGGTACACGGGAGAGGTAATCTGCAGACTCACCATTAGATGGCACCAGATATTACATGCTGTTGCTTTAAAAACACATCCGAATATAATGCAGTCTAATATAACAACATGCTAACTATGACCTCAGTGCTAAAACATATAATTTAAATCTTCCACGACAGTCAACAAAAACTGAATGTGTGTTTCTGTGGCCGAAGTAGAAATTTGGAGGTCGTCTACCCTCCGTGATCCAGGTGTTTCTATAGACCAGGCTGTGAGCCTTGACCAGCATGTTAATAGTTTGGTCTGTTCCTGTTTCTACCAGCTGAGGAACGTTGCTAAACTCAGGCCCATTGTGTCCCCAGCTGAGTGGGAAATGATTATTGATGCCGTCATTTCCTCCCATTTTGACTACTGACTACTGTTCACCTGCCTTAGCAACATTTCCCTACGAGTGGTCCAAAAAGCTGCTGCCAAGCTTTTGTCCAATTCCTCCTAAAGGTCTTATGCTACTCCCATTTTCATTTCTGTACGCTGGCTTCCCATCGAATTTAGAATCCAGGTCAAGATTCGTATGATCACGTTCAGAGCCTTGCGTGGTCAGGCGCCTGCCTACATTAAACAGCTTCTGCAGCTCTACACCAGCAACAGGTCTCCGAGGTCCTCTGATCAGGGTCTGTTGGATGTTTCTCGCTTCAGGCTCAACACAAAAGCAGACTGTGCTTTTGAGGCTATAACTCCCAATTTGGAGCTCTCTCCCATTGGACTTAAGATTTGTGGCGCCGTGGACACGTTGAAAAAGCAGCACAATACCCATTTGTTTAGACTTGCTTTTGTTTGTTTGTTTGTGGCTTTTATGTTTTTAGCTTGATGTCTGTATTTAACGTCTGTTGTTTTTGTACTTTACTTTGCTATTTTTTTTTTGTTTGGAAGCACTTAGTGACATCTGCTCTTGAAACATGCTATATAAATAAAGTTATTATTACTGTTATTGTTTTTATTAGTGCTAAGCCCAGGCTTGTATGAAAACTGTGACTAGGTAGGAGATTATGCAGCATAAAAATATCAACTCAAGGTCTACTTACTAGTTTATTCTTAGCCTTCAGCTGCATGTCACAATAAACAGCTCTAGCTTAGCTTAAGCTCAGGGGAACAATTAGCTTGTAACTTATAATGCCATTAAAGATCAAGGTTTCTTCGTCTTATGGGAGATTTTTCATGCTTGGGGGCAGCATGAGCATCTAATAAACTGGAATATGTGGACCTCAGTTTTCTGATGTAATATTAGAGAAATATATGTTGCTGTAGCCGAACCATTTGTGAGCTATGTTTTGTGAAGAAGCTCCTTGCTCTTCTGCAATTTCTCCACCATTTAAAAAAATGCACCAGAAATATTCTGTATTTTTATTTATTCATTTTGCAAAATTTTACGTATTTTATAAATCAGTGAAATATCTGTGGATTTACAGATATTCACAGTAATTTAGCACTTTAACATTTGCAAATAACCCACAATAGTTTAAGATGACCTTAATATTGTATTCTTAATGATAATTTATTGTATTTGTACAGGAATGTAAATGTAGTTTTACATAAAATGTGGGTTTTTACAGATTTGTTTCTGTTCATGATGCATGTAAAATAACAGAAATCACTAGTCATTCAAAGTGTTCCCTTCAAATTGCTGGTCAGTAAGCATGTGAGGTTAAAAAGTCATTTTATGGTTTCATGGGTAATTCTTATTTGGACAGAAACAAAAGTAAATTACTGTAAAAAGACAATCAAAAATTTAATTTAACAGAATGTACATTATTATATTACAGATTTCTTTCTGTCTAATCTTTAACTAATCATAACATACTCTCACACATGCTGTGTGCCTTATTGTAAAGTATCACATTTATTTTAGCCTGTTTGAATTGCACCATGAATCACACATCTTTGTGAATGTAAAAGAAATGCTGTAAGTCAGGAAAGTCTCAGTTTACTGTAAAACTGTTGAAGACTGAAAATACACTAATAGAAAGACTACACACCCAAAAGTCACGTACTGAGGTCTGACTATCTGAAGCTACAATACCTGTGTGTTTCAGTACTGTGATATACTCACACCAACAACGGGTCGAGCTCTGTTTTTCTTTTCCTGGATGATAGAGAGACCAGGAGTCGCTGGATGAAAACATCAGTTACAGTAATACTTCATTCAACTAAGTTACATAGCT
Source organism: Pterois miles (assembly GCA_947000775.1). Lineage (NCBI taxonomy): Eukaryota > Metazoa > Chordata > Actinopteri > Perciformes > Scorpaenidae > Pterois > Pterois miles. The sequence goes on along the minus strand of CAMQGK010000052.1, from coordinate 13,553,172 downwards.
AGCTAGTGTTGGTGGCGTGTATTGTGTGAGGCGAGAGACGTAGTTCACTGAGCGGTTTCACACAAAAGTAAAAGATACTACCACAAATTTATGACAAACTTGCAAAATTATCTTTCAAATTGACATATGTGATTCATTACGAAGAAAAATATTTGTCTCCCGCCACTGGCTACCGTGTGTATTTATTTATTTATTTATTTCCTGCTTCATTTTCAGGAGAAAATGACCTTGTTTGCATCTATACTGGTAGTGTCTTATTTTTTCCAACTTTTTCTTTTGTATTTGCAGAAGTGACTAAAGCTCTCTGCCCTTGAGGAGCGACTGTATTTGCTGAGGAGGACGTGGCAATTGAAGTAGCAACAGAGGATACTGTCAGCACTGCAGAAAAGACTCAGGAAGACATTCGGCTCTACAGAGGTCTAACATCTACATGAGTCCAGGGACCTGGTGCTGGAATACGAGGGACACTCAGCCAGTGTTTTCAGACTTGGCAGCCAGGTATCTCTGTGTACGCGCATCATCCACACCTGAGCCTGTGTAAGATGTGAAGGTCTTGCAGCAGTGACCATTTGACACTGACTTTATTTCTTGTATTGTACTGCTTTTGTTGGCGTGACAGTGGCTCAGCAGGTAGAGCAGTCATCTGGTAACCTGAAGGTTCCCAGTTTGATTCTGGCTTTTATACATTTTTATTTATTGATATTATGTTAACGGACAACTTCAAGATGTTAAAGTGCTGTGAGTGGAAAAACACCAAGTTGCTGCAACATAAAACTAAAGAGCTGAAACAGACAACTTAAGTTAAACCACAATGTGGTAGGGTTTAGGCTCTCAGTGTGTAACAATGCCAAGAAGCTGCAAAATAAAACTAAAGATTTATACCGTAATGTAATCCTTTGTTAAATGGATTTCATAAAACTAGTATTAATGAAAGTGCCAGCTAGGCTTGCTGCGGTAGTTGGTGTTAAACAGTGTTACACAATGTTACATGGTGGTCGGGCACACCAATTACATTACTTTCCTACCGCCCCCACTGTCATTTTTCTTTTCTTCTAATGGAAATAAATCCCACGTATTTCATTTTTGTGCAGCGCCATGTTATCAATACATAGTTGGATGAAAAGTCTGCTCCGTACAGACTCTCAGTAACAGAGTAACAACAGTGAGCTGAAAGACAAGACGATGGCTTGGTGTCAAAATGAAAAGCAAAAGCACCTTTTTGTCACTATTTCAGATTTAAACCAGCGCTATAACGCCGCGGTCAAGATCAAGATGTTAAAATGCCGATAAATGCTGCTTATTTTATTTTTATTTTTCCACAGTGAAAGCAGTACGTTTTCATCCATCTGTGACTGGATTTCGGTGGTCAAGTTCAAAAGTCAAGGTCAATGTGAGCTTGCTTTTTTTTGCATTCTCATCAATGAGATATCTCAGGAGCACCTTGAGATAATTTCTTCAACTTTGGCACAAAGGTCCATCTGGACTCAGAGATGAAATGATTGGTTTTTGGTGGTCATGGTCAAGGTCACTGTGACCTCATGTCCATCTCATTTTCATGATAACTCTGCAACACCTCACGCAAATTTCATCAGATTTGGCACAATCGTCCACTTGGACTCACGGATGAACTGATAAGATTTTGCTGGTCAAAGGTCACTGTGACCTCACAAAATACATTTTTGGCCATAACTCAACAATTCTTAGGCTAATTATGACAATTTTACAAATATATCTAAAATATAAAATTATGACGTCATAACATGTAATTTTAGGTTTTACAACCAGTCAATTGAAACAGTTTTTCACACTATTGTAGCTTTATCAAGGCACAGTATGAACTGAAATGCCTGGTTTGATTGGCGTTTCAGCATTGATTGACAGCTGCTGTAGACACGGCTCGGCTCGAAGAATATGTTCCTTAGCAGTCCTTTTCCCTCTAAAATCATCTTCCCTGTCTCATGCAGTACTGTCAGGATATAGTGACCGTTTTATAAAAGTAATGTTTTATTTTATCGTATTTACAGTTACCAACTTCAGCTTAAGGTCCTATTTGATGAGTAAATAATCTATATTTTAAACCTTTCAGTGTTTCAAGTGTTCTGAGAGAAAACTGGACTTCTGCACCTCCTCATAGCTGTTTTCAGGCTTTAAAAATTATAACCTCTGACAGGAGACTTTGACCAATCACAGGTCATTTCAGAGAGAGAGCATTCCTATTTGCTGCGCTCCAGTTGGTGGGCGGTGCTTGGTATTTCCTCAAGAGATCTCAACATGGCTGTCGGGTCACAAGCTTTCTTATTTTACTGCTAAACAGTAACTGCAAGATGTTTCTGAAAGCTTTTACAGAAAATACAGAAATAGGTATTACAGTAACAGAATATTGATTCATATTTGATCAGTGCTGCCTAGTTTGACCGTTTGATCAGAGTTTGTGAGTGATTGACAGCTGCTCAGAGATGGCAGGCTACAGATCAGCTCTGACTGGTTGTTTTCCTTTGCTCTGTGAAATCCTGCAGATGCCATTAGGAGCATCTGAGTACACAGTCAGATTACCTGTCTCATACACTACTGTCAGGATAAAGCGACAGTTTTATAAAAATAACGTTTTAAAATCATATTTGGTCCATTTCTACCCACTGCTGCTTTAAAGCAGCATTTACAGAATCTTGATGGCAACAGGTGGCTGAATGAAAATCTTTGATTTCCTCAGATAACTTAAAAAAATGCAGATGTCTGTCTTTATCCTCTGTCACAGCTCGGCTCTAAGCCTGTGTCAAAGGCGGGTATATTGAACAAATTAGCTATTTATCAGCCAGAAGGCATGTAAAAAGTCAGTCAAAAGAATGTATTGGAGGAATCTGTAGGGTCAGTAGTGTAGGGGTTGGATGTTTGAAAATGTGCTGCCTGGATGTTCTGCTTTAAAAACAAGGAAAAAGATCCAAAACCAAAGAGCAAAGGTATGATGTGCCAGCCCACAGACTGCTGCATGCTCTGTGTTTTAAACAGGAAGCACATCGGGCCCAGGTGTGTCCCATACTGCTGCTTAGCCTCACCATCTCAACATCTCAAACTGTTTCAATTTCTTAGCTTTCTTAATCTTATTTTAGTTTGGTGACAGCGTCCTTGTGGTGGGATGGAGGGTACTGTAGCTGCATTACTGTGAAAAGAAGTTGTGCTTTTCTTTGCCAGGTGTAGTGAGGTTCAATGTGGTTTAGAGAGGCAACAGGTACTGGAATATACTTCGTAAAACACACGTAACACATTGTTATAATATACATGGTGTCTGAATTCCTGCTGTCTCAGTACAGTTTGCTGTGTACTCATGTTTCATGCTTTATTACCAGCTTTTGATACCTTCTGTTAAAGTTGTTGCAAAACAGCGGCTAACCTCTTCGTCTTCGAGCATGATCTAAACAGTATTTACAGGCCACAAGATTTCTAGTTAAAGTTTTAAATACTACCTCACTGGATTTGTTTTTGTTGCTATGGTAACCGTTCCGCTACCGGGTATTTGTGGATGTTAAAGACGTTTTTACGGTTGTGGGCCTGCTGAGCTTTTGGCAGACACTTGTATATTTATTTTTAGCTTGGAATAAATTCATTAAAAATGGGATAATCTTCGGTGAACCGCTTGCTGTATTGCTACCCTACATCATTCTGTGTGTAGTCTCTGCTGCCTTCCAGCATCAAGGTCAATAAAAACGTCTGCAATCTCTTTGTTGCCAAGTCATGATAAACACACCATTAACACACTTGTACTCGTTTGTGTTTTATTTGTCCCTCAGCAATTTAAAAGGGCATTATCTGCAAACCTGTGAGCTGTTTACGTCATTGCTTTCATAGATGTTTGTTGGCACAACATGAAGGGTAGTTAGAAAAGACATCACTGTATCACAGTGATATACTGTAGAAGAAAAGTGTTTCCTGTTGTAGTTCTTGACTGACAGCATCTGTGCACAATTAACTCCAGTATCCAACAGCTCCTTAAACAAAATATAAACGTGTCTGACATTGTAAACTTGTCAGTGAACTGCTGTGCGCTGAAATTTATGCTCTATGCCCAGGGCTGGTTTAAGGCAAAAGCCATAAGACATGTAGGCTTTCGCATAGAGCGCCACCTTCTGGGGGGTGCTGGTCACGCTCTAAAAAAAAAAAAATAATAATAATATTTTAAGAAATGCTGCCCTTCCTCATTTTCTCCCTTGAGGCAACAAATAAAAAACAAAGAATGAAAATACACTTCTCACCCTTTCACTCACTCTGTAGTGAAACTAACTAAACCTTTAAGCCAACAATATCAGTGACCAATTGTTTGTTTATATTGTAATGAGTATATATAATAATAGTGATGATAATAATAATAATAATTGACTTTTTATTTTACTTATACTATATACTAGTATATACAATATATACAATTTTGTTTTTTCAGACATACTTTACTAACTTATTTATTTATTTATTCATTCATTGTTAAAATGATCAGTAAAGCTGTTAGAAGAACATCTCATTTAGGCTCAAGGGGCAGCAGGTCAGGAGACAGTAAATTGATCCCATCTTGTTTCTTAGTGTATCGGTAGCACAGCTGATGACTGCTTTGCAACCTTGGGACGGTCAAACAAGTGCTGTGATATCCTACTAAACACCGCCATCAGCTACTCAGTGCACTGATTCAGCTGCTTTAATTCCCACTGTGGTGCTGTAACTGGGGCTTATGAGTTATCAGTCTAGCTTGCAATGGTAGCCCTGCTGTAGATCTTCAAATCTAGTTGCAGATTGAACGACTTGACCTCTTTTTTCTATCTAAATATAACAGTAATTTTCTTGCAGTTCTTCATTTGAATTATCAATAAGTATGCTCCCTCCATCACCCATGTCTGCATGGATGCCTCGAAGCTTTAATGTACAGCAAATAAACCCATTTACAATTCTGCTGTGAGGGTGAGTCATTTGTAAATCAATACTGCTGTTAGAAAACCTAATGTGGCCATCTGTTGCTGCCTCTGCTGCTCGTATGTTGCCATCTTGTGGACAAATTAAAATCCGTCAGTCTTCATTTTGCACTAATACACCAATTAAAATGTTCTCAGAATCCCATATATAGATTTGAACCAGGTACGGTAAATGAATTACAGTCAGTCTGTCAGTCTTCATTCAGAGTCCAACTATAAAGTAATTAAAAAAAATAAAAATAATTTCATCCTGCGGTAATGCATGTGAGCTTTTTGGTGTTAACTGTATTAAACCAGCAGTTTTTCAGTGATGCATCAGCAAGCACCCCAGACTTATATTAGACTTGTAATAATATTAATAGTATGATAATTAATCTCACTTTGCCATGAACGTTATCATGAATTTGAGATGCTATATAATTGGCTTAAAGGCTGAAAATTTGTTCTCAGTGGTGGTCTTAGTGGGATAGTAACATTTCATTTTGTACTTTTATTATTTATATCAAAGCATTTTGTTATGCTATCTGTGTCATAACGTTATCAATTGCTTTGAATAAAATAAAAATGAATTAATTCACAGAAATGATCATTTAAAGTATTCTCATTGCTGAAATATGGAAAATGAAATTATCAACAGTGTGTACCTCTCTTTGCAGTGTGACAGCAATGTGGAAATACTGGAGCGGCGGTTACTTATCATCACCACTAGTTGGAGGCCAAATGCCAGCAATGAAACAGCAAGTCCACATACTGTGAGTTACTGCACACTGAGATACATAGATGGCTGCACTGCACTGACGATGGTGATCAGCGTTCACTTTTCAGTTATCTTATCATACCTGGGTGGTTATTTCCTCTTTTTTTTCGCAGTCTATTGATCTATACTAATCCTATTTTTCAACCACTCTTTGACTTTTTAATTTTTCTAACATACTATACTAGGACGTTTTTATTGACACACTCTACTATGACTTTTTCATTGGTTCAAAATACTATACTGTGACTTTTATTCAACATACTGTACTAGAACTGTTTTTTGGATGTACTGTTCAATTATTTATTTATTTGACAAACTATACTATGACTTTTTTTTTTAAAAAATTTGACATACTATACTAGGACTTTTTTGGACTTGCTATTCTTTGACATTTCAAAAATGTATTGACATACTGTACTCTTTGAATTTTTTTCAACATATCACAACTTTTTAAAAGTTATTCACCATCCTATACTATGGCTTTGTAATTTTATTTGACAAACTACTACTATTTTTTGAGATAGTATACAATAGCTTTTGTTTCAACTCATACTCATATATCATACTATACTGTGGCTATCTTCTTTTTTTGTCAAATTATACTGACTTTTTAATATTTTTTTCAAAATACAATACTATGTCTTTGAATTTTTTTGACCTACTATACTTCATTTTTATGACATAGTATAGTATGCCTTTTTTGTTGACATACTATACCATGATTTTTTCAATTTGTCGGCATACTATACAATGAATTTGTATCAACATACTATTCAATGAATTTTTTTTAGCTTTTTTTTAGCTATCTTGACTTTTATTCAACATACTACACTATGACTATTTTCATCTTTTCAGCATACTGTACTATGAATTTTATGTAGCTTCATCAAACTATGACTATAACTTTTTTTTTTAGATTTTTGACATACTATACTATGACTTTTTAAAATTGTTTTTGAGATACTATATTAGAGTATAACATTTTTCAACATACTATACTGTAACTTTTTAAAATTTTTTCGACATACTGTACTCTGATTTTTAAATTTTATTGGACATACTATACTGTGACTATTTTCTGATATGCTATACCATGATGGATTTAAATTTTTTGCAATATACTGTACTATGACTTTTAAAAAAAAAAAAATTTCAACATACTATACAAGGACTTTTCATTTTCTGGACATACTATAAATAACTTTTTTTTTTTTTTACTGTACTATAGAATGATTTTTCTCTGACACACTATGCTGTGACTATTTTAATTTTTTCAAAATTCTATACTATGACTATTCACGGTAATTTACTATACTTTCTATACTATGACTTTTATGTTGATTCACCAAACTACACTATGACTGTTTTTTTTAGATTTTCAACATACTATACTATGACTTTTTCATTTTTTTTGAGATATTATATTATATTAGAGTATAACTTTTTTTCCAACTAACTATACTATACTATGACTTTTTAATTTTCTGACATACAATATTGACTTTTTATTTTACTTATACTATATACTAGTGTGTGTGTATATATATATATATATATATATATATATATATATATATATATATATATATATATATATATATATATTTATATATATACACACACACACATAATTTATTATACTATGCTATGCTTTTAATTATTGAAAATCCTATAACATGGATTTTAATTTTTTCAGACATACTTTACTAACTTTTTTATTTTTTTATACTATAGAATGACTTTTTATGCTGTGACAATTTTATTTTTTCGAAATTCTACACTATGACTTTTTTCCCAACGTTCTATACTATGACTATTTAATTTTTTGAGATAATGGTATCATGGTTTTTAATTTTTTTTGGACATAGTGTAGTGTGACTTTTTTTCAATATACTATGCCTTGACTTTTTTTTTGACACACCACACAAGGACTATACAATGACTTTTTAAAACAACAAAAAAATAACATACTATACCATGACTATTTTTTTCTGACATACTATACTATGCTTATTTTCATTTTTTGACATACTGCAAAAAATATGTTTTTTCATTTTTTTGACATAGTATAGTATGACTTTTTTTTACATACTCTATTATGACTTTTTTGACATACTATTCTATGACTTTTATTTGACCTTTCAAGTTTTTTCAACACACTATGCTATAACTTTTTTTGACATACTATGCTGTGACCCATTTAAAAATTTTTCGACATACTATAGTATGACTATTTAATTTTTTTTGACATACTATACTATACTGTGACTTTTTTTGACTTGACTTTCTTCAACATACTACACTTATTTATTTTTTGATACACTATACTATGACCTTTTGAATTTTTTATCGACACACTATACTATGATTTTTTTGACATACTATACTTTGAATTGTTTGATTCACCAGCTATACGCTGAATTTTTTATTCTGTTGAAATACTACACTTTGACTTTTTATCAACATACTATACTATGATAATTTACATTGTTTCAGCATACAATACTATGACATCTGTTTTGATTCGTCAAACTGTACTATGACTTTAGATTTTCAACACACTATACAATGAGTTATTTGAATTTTGTTGACATACCATACTCTGACTTTTTAAATTTCTTTCAAGATACAATGCTAGAGTATACATTTTTTTCAACATACTATACTGTGACTATTGTAATTTTTTTCAACATTCTATACTTGGACTTTTTTTTTCGACATACTATACTATGACTGTTTTATTTTGTCAACATGTTATACCTTGACTTTTTCTTCAACATACTATACTATGACTATTTTCATCTTTGCTATCTGCTATCTTTGCTATGACTGTTTTTTTTTAAATTATTTTTGACATACTATACTATGGCTTTTTGAATTTTATTGGACATACTATACTGTGACTATTTTAGTTTTTTTTGACAGTCTTTACTATGATTTTCTTTTGACATGCTATACTATGCCATTTATTTCATCATCATCATCATCATCAATCATATTATAGTATGATAAACAGTATTATGATAAAAAAAAGTCAAATTATATTATGTTGAAAAATTTCAAGAAAAGTCATAGTATAGCATGTCAAAAAATTTTATGATAAACAGGTCATTGTATTGAATCTTGAAAAATATGAAAACTATCATATTATAATATGTTAAATGGTATTATGATAAAAAGTCAAATTATATGATATTGAAAAATTTCATGAAAACATGTCATACTACAGTATGTCGAAAAATTTCGTGAAAAAAGTCATAGTATGTTGACAAATTTTATGATAAACAGGTCATTGTATTGAATCTTGAAAAATATCATGAAAACAATCATATTATAATTATTATGATATGTTAAACGGTATCTTGATTTTAAAAAGTCATTTTATCGTACTTTGAAAAATTTCATGAAAAAAAGTCATAGTATAGTATTGCGAAAAATTTCATGTAAAATGGGTAAAAGCATTGAATCTTTAAAAATTTAATGAAAACAATCATATTATAGTCTGTTAAACAGTATTATGATAAAAATTTAAATTATATCATATTGAAAAATTTCATGAAAAAAAGTCATAGTATAGTATGTCAAAAATTTCATGATAAACAAGTCATAGTATTAAATCTTAAAAATTTTCAAGAAAATAATTATAGTATGCTAAACAGTATTGCGATAAAATAAAGTCAAATTATATTATGTTGAAAAATTTCAAGAAAAAAGTCATAGTATAGTATGTAGAAAAATTTCATGATAAAAAGTTCATAGTATTGAATCTTGAAAAAATAATAAAACAATTTTATTATAGTATGTTAAACAGTATCGCGATGAAATAAAGTCAAATTAAATTGTGTTCAAAAATTTCAAGCACAAAAGTCATAATATAGTATGTCGAAAAATTTTATGATAAACAGGTCTTTGTATTGAATCTTGAAAAATATCATGAAAACTGTCATACTATAGTCGGTTAAACAGTGTTATGATAAAAAAGTCAAATTATATCATATTGAAAAATTTCTTGAAAAAATGTCATAGTATAGTATGTGGAAAAACTTCATGATAAACAGGTCATAGTATTAAATCTTGAAAATGTTCATGAAAACAATTATATTATAGTATGTTAAACAGTATTGCGATAAAAAAAAGTCAAAGTATACTATGTTGAAAAATTTCTTGAAAAAAAGTCATAGTATAGTATGTGGAAAAACTTCATGATAAACAGGTCATAGTATTAAATCTTGAAAATTTTCATGAAAACAATTATATTATAGTATGTTAAACAGTATTATGATAAAATAAAGTCAAATTATATTATGTTGAAAAATTTCAAGAAAAAAAGTCATAGTATAGTATTTCAAAAAATTTTATGATACAGGTTATTGTATTGAATCTTTAAAAATTTTATGAAAACAATCATATTATAATTATTATAATATGTTAAATGGTATCTTGATTTAAAAAAGTCATTTTATTGTACTTTGAAAAATTTCATGAAAAAAACTCATAGTATAGTATTGCGAAAAATTTCATGATAAACGGGTAAAAGTATTGAATATTTAAAACTTTCATGAAAACAATTATATTATGGTATGTTAAACAGTATTGTAATAAAAAAAAGCCAAATTATATCATGTTGAAAAATTTCAAGAAAAAAAGTCATGGTATAGTATGTCGAAAAATGTTATGATAAACAGGTCATTGTATTGAATCTTCAAAAATATCCTGAAAAATATCATATTATAGTCTGTTCAACAGTATTATGATAAAAACGTCAAATTATATCATATTGAAAAATTTCATGAAAAAAGTCAAAGTATAGTATGTCGAAAAAATTCATGATAAACGGGTAAAAGTATTGAATATTTAAAAATTTCATGAAACAATTATATTATAGTATGTTTAACAGTATTGCGATTTAAAAAAGGAAAATTATATTATGTTGAAAATTTCAAGAAAAAAAGTCATAGTATAGTATGGCGAAAAATTTCATGATAACCGGGTAAAAGTATTGAATATTTAAAAATTTCATGAAAACAATTATACTATAGTATGTTTAACAGTATTGTGATTAAAAAAAGGAAAATTATATTATGTTGAAAATTTCAAGAAAAAAAGTCATAGTATAGTATGTCGAAAAATTTCTTGAAAAAAAAAAGGCATAGTATAGTATGTCGAAAATTTTTTCCAAAAACATTTCATAGTGTGGAATCTTGAAAAAAATCATATTAACAGCCATATTATAATATGTTAAACAATATTATGATGAAATAAAGTCATTATAGTACGTTGAAAAATTTTATGAAAAAAAGTCATAGTATAGTATGTCGAAAATTTTCTTGAAAAAAAAGTCTTAGCATAGTATGTCGAAATTTTTTTTCCAAAAACAGTTCATTATAGTACGTTGAAAAATGTCATGAAAAAAAGTCATAGTATAGTATGTCAAAAAATTTCATGAAAAAAAAGTCATAGTATAGTATGTCGAAAAATTTTCTGAAAAACAGGTCATAGTGTGGAATCTTGAAAAAATTTATGTTAACAGCCATATTATAATATGTTAAACAATATTGTGATGAAAAAAGTCATTATAGTACGTTGAAAAATTTATGAAAAAAAGTCATAGTATAGCATGTCGAAAAATATTATGAAATACAGGTCAAAGTGTGGAATCTTGAAAAAAAATCATGTTAACAGCTATGTTATAATATATTAAACAATATTATGATGAAATAAAGTCATTATAGTACGTTGAAAAATGTCATGAAAAAAAGTCATAGTATAGTATGTCAAAAAATTTCATGAAAAAAAAGTCATAGTATAGTATGTCAACATTTTTCTTCCAAAAACAGTTCAGTGTGGAATCTTGAAAAAATTCATGTTAACAGCCATATTATAATATGTTAAACAATATTGTGATAAAATAAAGTCATAGTATAGTATGTCGAAAATTTTCTTGAAAAAAAAGGCATAGTATAGTATGTCGAAAATTTTTTTCCAAAAACAGTTCATAGTGTGGAATTTTGAAAAAAATCATATTAAAAGCCATATTATAATATGTTAAACAATATTATGATGAAATAAAGTCATTATAGAACATTGAAAAATTTCATGGAAAAAAGTCTTAGTATAGTATGTCGAAAAATTTTATGAAAAACAGGTCATAGTGTGGAATCTTGAAAAAATTTATGTCAACAGCCATATTATAATATGTTAAACAATATTGTGATGAAATAAAGTCATTATAGTACATTGAAAAATATGATGAAAAAAAGTCATAGTCGAAAAATTTTATGAAAGAATGGTCATAGTGTGGAATCTTTAAAAAATTCATGTTAACAGCCATATTATAATATGTTAAACAATATTGTGATGAAAAAAGTCATTATAGTACGTTGAAAAATTTTATGAAAAAAAGTCATAGTATAGTATGTCGAAAATTTTCTTGAAAAAAAGTCTTAGCTTAGTATGTCAAAAAATTTTTCCAAAAACAGTTCATAGTGTGGAATTTTGAAAAAAATCATATTAACAGCCATATTATAATATGTTAAACAATATTATGATGTAATAAAGTCATTATAGTACGTTGAAAAATTTCATGAAAAAAAGTCATAGTATAGTATGTCGAAAAATTTTATGAAAAAACAGGTCATAGTGTGGAATTTTGAAAAAATTCATGTTAACAGCCATATTATAATGTATTACACAATATTATGATGAAATAAAGTCATTATAGTACGTTTAAAAATTTCATGAAAAAAAGTCATAGTATAGTATGTCGAAAAATTTTTTCCAAAAACAGGTTATAGTGTGGAATTTTGAAAAAATTCATGTTAACAGCCATATTATAATATGTTAAACAATATTATGATGAAATAAAGTCATTATATAACGTTGAAAAATTTCATGAAAAAAAGTCATAGTATAGTATGTCGAAAAATTTTATGAAAAACAGGTCATAGTGTGGAATCTTGAAAAAATTTATGTCAACAGCCGTATTATAATATGTTAAACAATATGATGAAATAAAATCATTATAGTACGTTGAAAAATTTCATGAAAAAAATGTCATAGTATAGCATGTCGAAAAATATGATGAAATACAGGTCAAAGTGTGGAATCTTGAAAAAAAAATCATGTTAACAGCTATGTTATAATATATTAAACAATATTATGATGAAATAGAGTCATTATAGTACGTTGAAAAATTTCATGAAAAAAAGTCATAGCATAGTATGTCGAAAAATTTTATGAAAAAACAGGTCATAGTGTGGAATCTTGAAAAAATTTATGTCAACAGCCATATTATAATATGTTAAACAATATTGTGATGAAATAAAGTCATTATAGTACATTGAAAAATATGATGAAAAAAAGTCATAGTATAGTATGTCGAAAAATTTTATGAAAGAATGGTCATAGTTTGGAATCTTTAAAAAATTCATGTTAACAGCCATATTATAATATGTTAAACAATATTTTGATGAAAAAAGTCATTATAGTACGTTGAAAAATTTTATGAAAAAAAGTCATAGTATAGTATGTCGAAAATTTTCTTGAAAAAAAGTCTTAGCTTAGTATGCGAAAAAATTTTTCCAAAAACAGTTCATAGTGTGGAATTTTGAAAAAAATCATATTAAAAGCCATATTATAATATGTTAAACAATATTATGATGTAATAAAGTCATTATAGTACGTTGAAAAATTTCATGAAAAAAAGTCATAGTATAGTATGTCGAAAAATTTTATGAAAAAAAAGGTCATAGTGTGGAATTTTGAAAAAATTCATGTTAACAGCCATATTATAATGTATTACACAATATTATGATGAAATAAAGTCATTATAGTACGTTGAAAAATTTCATGAAAAAAAGTCATAGTATAGTATGTCGAAAATTTTTATCAAAAACAGGTTATAGTGTGGAATCTTGAAAAAATTCATGTCAACAGCCTTATTATAATATGTTAAACAATATTGTGATGAAATAAAGTCATTATAGTACATTGAAAAATATGATGAAAAAAAGTCATAGTATAGTTTGTCGAAAAATTTTATGAAAGACAGGTCATAGTGTGGAATCTTTAAAAAATTCATGTTAACAGCCATATTATAATATGTTAAACAATATTGTGATGAAAGAAGTCATTATAGTACGTTGAAAAATTTTATGAAAAAAAGTCATAGTATAGTATGTCGAAAAATTTTATGAAAAAACAGGTCATTGTGTGGAATTTTGAAAAAATTCATGTTAACAGCCATATTATAATGTATTACACAATATTGTGATGAAATAAAGTCATTATAGTACATTGAAAAATATGATGAAAGAAAGTCATAGTATAGTATGTCGAAAAATTTTATGAAAGACAGGTCATAGTGTGGAATCTTTAAAAAATTCATGTTAACAGCCATATTATAATATGTTAAACAATATTGTGATGAAAAAAGTCATTATAGTACGTTGAAAAATTTTATGAAAAAAAGTCATAGTATAGCATGTCGAAAAATATTATGAAATACAGGTCAAAGTGTGGAATCTTGAAAAAAAATCATGTTAACAGCTATGTTATAATATATTAAACAATATTATGATGAAATAAAGTCATTATTGTACGTTTGAAAAATGTCATGAAAAAAAGTCATAGTATAGTATGTCAAAAAATTTCATGAAAAAAAAGTCATAGTATAGTATGTCGAATTTTTTTTTCCAAAAACAGTTCATAGTGTGGAATCTTGAAAAAATTCATGTTAACAGCCATATTATAATATGTTAAACAATATTGTGATAAAATAAAGTCACTATACTACGTTGAAAAATTTCATGAAAAAAAGTCATAGTATAGTATGTCGAAAAATTTTATGAAAAACAGCTCATAGTGTGGAATCTTGAAAAAATTTATGTCAACAGCCGTATTATAATATGTTAAACAATATTGTGATGAAATAAAGTCATTATAGTACATTGAAAAATATGATGAAAAAAAGTCATAGTATAGTATGTCGAAAAATTTTATGAAAGACAGGTCATAGTGTGGAATCTTTAAAAAATTCATGTTAATAGCCATATTATAATATGTTAAACAATATTGTGATGAAAAAAGTCATTATAGTGCGTTGAAAAATTTTATGAAAAAAAGTCATAGTATAGTATGTTGAAAAATTTTATGAAAAAACAGGTAATAGTGTGGAATTTTGAAAAAATTCATGTTAACAGCCATATTATAATGTATTACACAATATTATGATGAAATAAAGTCAATATAGTACGTTGAATAATTTCATGAAAAAAAGTCATAGTATAGTATGTCGAAAGTTTTTTCCAAAAACAGGTCATAGTGTGGAATTTTGAAAAAAATCATATTAACAACCTTATTATAATATGTTAAACAATATTATGATGAAATAAAGTCATTATAGTACATTGAAAAATTTCATGAAAAAAAGTCATAGTATAGTATGTCGAAAAATTTTATGAAAAAAAGGTCAGTGTGGAATCTTGAAAAAAAATCATGTTAACAGCTATGTTATAATATATTAAACAATATTATGATGAAATAAAGTCATTATAGTACGTTGAAAAATTTCATGAAAAAAAGTCATAGTATAGTATGTCGAAAAATTTTATGAAAAAAAGGTCAGTGTGGAATCTGAAAAAATTCACGTTAACAGCTATGTTATAATATAGTAAACAATATTATGATGAAATAAAGTCATTATAGTACGTTGAAAAATTTCATGAAAAAAAGTCATAGTATTGTATGTCGAAAAATTTTATGAAAGACAGTTCATAGTGTGGAATCTTGAAAAAAAATCATGTTAACAGCCATATTGATATGTTAAACAATATTATGATGAAATAAAGTCACTATAGTACGTTGAAAAATTTCATGAAAAAAAGTCAGTATAGCATGTCGAAAAATTTTATGAAAAACAGGTCATAGTGTGGAATCTTGAAAAAATTTATATCAACAGCCGTATTATAATATGTTAAACAATATTATGATGAAATAAAGTCATTATAGTACATTGAAAAATTTCATTAAAAAAAAATCAATGTATAGTATGTCAAAACATTTTATGAAAAAAAGGTCATAGTGTGGAATTTTGAAAAAATTCATTTCAACAGCCATATTATAATATGTCAAACAATATTATGATGAAATAAAGTCATTATAGTACGTTGAAAAATTTCATGAAAAAAAGTCATAGTATAGTATGTCGAAAAATTTTATCCAAAAACAGTTCATAGTGTGGAATTTTGAAAAAAATAATATTAACAGCCATATTATAATATGTTAAACAATATTATGATGTAATAAAGTCATTATAGTACATTGAAAAATTTCATGAAAAAAAGTTATAGTATAGTATGTCGAAAAATTTTATGAAAAAACAGGTCATAGTGTGGAATTTTGAAAAAATTCATGTTAACAGCCATATTATAATGTATTACACAATATTATGATGAAATAAAGTCATTATAGTACGTTGAAAAATTTCATGAAAAAAAGTCATAGTATAGTATGTCGAAAAATATGATGAAATACAGGTCAAAGTGTGGAATCTTGAAAAAAAATCATGTTAACAGCTATGTTATAATATATTAAACAATATTATGATGAAATAAAGTCATTATAGTACGTTGAAAAATTTCATGAAAAAAAAGTCATTGTATTTTTAATTTTTTTTCCAAAAACAGTTCATAGTGTGGATTTTTAAAAAAATTCATGTTACAGCCAGATTATAATATGTTAAACAATATTGAGATGAAATAAAGTCCTATAGTACGTTGAAAAATTTCATGAAAAAAGTCATAGTATAGTATGTCTGAAAAATTTTATGAAAAACAGGTCGTAGTGTGGAATCTTGAAAAAATTCGATGTATGTTAACAGCTATGCCGTATTATAATATATTAGTCAGTATTGTGATGAAATAAAGTCATTATAGTACATTGAAAAATATGATGAAAAAAAGTCATAGTATAGTATGTCGAAAAATTTTATGAAAGACAGGTCATAGTGTGGAATCTTTAAAAAATTCACGTTAACAGCCATATTATAATATGTTAAACAATATTGTGATGAAAAAAGTCATTATAGTACGTTGAAAAATTTTATGAAAAAAAGTCATAGTATAGTATGTCGAAAATTTTCTTGAAAAAAACATGTTTCCAAAAACATTTCATAGTGTGGAATCTTGAAAAAAATCATGTAAACAGCCATATTATAATATGTTAAACAATATTATGATGAAATAAAATCATTATAGTACGTTGAAAAATTTCATTAAAAAAATGTCATAGTATAGCATGTCGAAAAATTTTATGAAAAACAGGTCATAGTGTGGAATCTTGAAAAAAATCATGTTAACAGCCATATTTTAATATGTTAAACAATATTGTGATGAAAAAAGTCTTGATAGTAGGTTGAAAAATTTCATGAAAAAAAGTCTTAGTATAGTATGTCGAATAATTTTTTCCAAAAACAGGTCATAGTGTGGAATCTTGAAAAAATTCATGTTAACAGCCATATTATAATATGTTAAACAATATTGTGATGAAATAAAGTCACTATAGTACGTTGAAAAATTTCATGAAAAAAAGTCATAGTATAGCTTGTCGAAAAATTTTATGAAAAAAAGGTCACAGTGTGGAA
The DNA here is from genome assembly GCA_947000775.1 of Pterois miles. NCBI lineage: Eukaryota > Metazoa > Chordata > Actinopteri > Perciformes > Scorpaenidae > Pterois > Pterois miles. The sequence goes on along the minus strand of CAMQGK010000052.1, from coordinate 13,535,822 downwards.
TCTTGAAAAAATTTATGTCAACAGCCGTATTATAATATGTTAAACAATATTATGATGTAATAAAGCCATTATAGTACGTTGAAAAATTCATGAAAAAAAGTTATAGTATAGTATGTCGAAAATTTTCTTGAAAAAAAGTCTTAGTTTAGTATGTTTAAAAAAATTTTCCAAAAACAGTTCATAGTGTGGAATTTTGAAAAAAATCATATTAACAACCTTATTATAATATGTTAAACAATATTATGATGAAATAAAGTCATTATAGTACATTGAAAAATTTCATGAAAAAAAGTTATAGTATAGTATGTCGAAAAATTTTATGAAAAAAAGGTCAAGTGTGGAATCTTGAAAAAATTCACGTTAACAGCTATGTTATAATATATTAAACAATATTATGATGAAATAAAGTCATTATAGTACGTTGAAAAATTTCATGAAAAAAAGTCATAGTATAGTATGTCGAAAAATTTTATGAACGACAGGTCATAGTGTGGAATCTTTAAAAAATTCATGTTAACAGCCATATTATAATATGTTAAAAAATATTGTGATGAAAAAAGTCATTATAGTACATTGAAAAATTTTATGAAAAAAAGTAATAGTATAGTATGTCGAAAATTTTCTTGAAAAAAAAGTCTTAGTATAGTATGTCGAAAAATTTTTTCCAAAAACAGTTCATAGTGTGGAATTTTGAAAAAAATCATATTAACAGCCATATTATAATATGTTAAACAATATTGTGATGAAATAAAGTCATTATAGTACGTTGAAAAATTTCATGAAAAAAAGTTATAGTATAGTATGTCGAAAAATTTTATGAAAAAACAGGTCATAGTGTGGAATTTTGAAAAAAATCATGTTAACAGCCATATTATAATGTACTACACAATATTATGATGAAATAAAGTCATTATAGTACGTTGAAAAATTTCATGAAAAAAGTCATAGTATAGTATGACGAAAAATTTTATGAAAAAAAGGTCAGTGTGGAATCTGAAAAAATTCACGTTAACAGCTATGTTATAATATAATAAACAATATTATGATGAAATAAAGTCATTATAGTACGTTGAAAAATTTCATGAAAAAAAGTCATAGTAAAGTATGTCGAAAAATTTTATGAAAGACAGGTCATAGTGTGGAATCTTGAAAAAAAATCATGTTAACAGCCATATTATAATATGTTAAACAATATTATGATGAAATGAAGTCATTATAGTACATTGAAAAATTTCATTAAAAAAAAATCAATGTATAGTATGTCAAAACATTTTATGAAAAAAAGGTCATAGTGTGGAATTTTGAAAAAAAATTATTTCAACAGCCATATTATAACATGTCAAACAATATTATGATGAAATAAAGTCATTATAGTACGTTGAAAAATTTCATGAAAAAAAGTCATAGTATAGTATGTCGAAAATTTTCTTGAAAAAAAAGGCATAGTATAGTATGTCGAAATTTTTTTCTAAAAACAGTTCATAGTGTGGAATTTTGAAAAAAATCATCTTAACAGCCATATTACAATATGTTAAACAATATTATGATGAAATAAAATCATTATAGTACGTTGAAAAATTTCATGAAAAAAATGTCATAGTATAGCATGTCGAAAAATTTTATGACATATAGGTCATAGTGTGGAATCTTGAAAAAATTTATGTCAACAGCCATATTATAATATGTTAAACAATATTGTGATGAAATAAAGTCATTATAGTACATTGAAAAATATGATGAAAAAAAGTCATAGTATAGTATGTCGAAAAATTTTATGAAAAACAGGTCATAGTGTGGAATTTTAAAAAATTCATGTTAACAGCCATATTATAATATGTTAAACAATATTATGATGAAATAAAGTCATTATAGTACATTGAAAAATTTCATGGAAAAAGTCTTAGTATAGTATGTCGAAAAATGTTTTGAAAAACAGGTCATAGTGTTGAATCTGGAAAAAAATTATGTTAACAGCCATATTATAATATGTTAAACAATATTATGATGAAATAAAATCATTATAGTACGTTGAAAATTTTCATGAAAAAAATGTCATAGTATAGCATGTCGAAAAATATTATGACATATAGGTCATAGTGTGGAATCTTGAAAAAAAATCATGTTAACAGCTATGTTATAATATATTAAACAATATTATGATGAAATAAAGTCATTATAGTACGTTGAAAAATTTCATGAAAAAAACTCATGGTATAGTATGTCAAAAAATTTCATGAAAAAAAAGTCATAGTATAGTATGTCGAAAGTTTTTTTCCAAAAACAGTTCATAGTGTGGAATCTTGAAAAAATTCATGTTAACAGCCATATTATAATATGTTAAACAATATTGTGATGAAATAAAATCACTATAGTACGTTGAAAAATTTCATGAAAAAAAGTCATAGTATAGTATGTCGAAAAATTTTATGACAAACAGGTCATAGTGTGGAATCTTGAAAAAAAATCATGTTAACAGCTATGTTATAATATATTAAACAATATTATGATGAAATAAAGTCATTATAGTACGTTGAAAAATTTCATGAAAAAAAGTCATAGTATAGTATGTCAAAAAATTTTATGAAAAACAGGTCATAGTGTGGAACTTGAAAAAATTTATGTCAACAGCCATATTATAATATGTTAAACAATATTGTGATGAAATAAAGTCATTATAGTACATTGAAAAATATGATGAAAAAAAGTCATAGTATAGTATGTCGAAAAATTTTATGAAAAAATGGTCATAGTGTGGAATCTTTAAAAAATTCATGTTAACAGCCATATTATAATATGTTAAACAATATTGTGATGAAAAAAGTCATTATAGTACGTTGAAAAATTTTATGAAAAAAGTCATAGTATAGTATGTCGAAAATTTTCTTGAAAAAAAAGGCATAGTATAGTATGTCGAAAATTTTTTCCAAAAACAGTTCATAGTGTGGAATTTTGAAAAAAATCATATTAACAGCCATATTATAATATGTTAAACAATATTATGATGAAATAAAGTCATTATAGTACGTTGAAAAATTTCATGGAAAAAAGTCATAGTATAGTATGTCGAAAAATTTTATGAAAAACAGGTCATAGTGTGGAATCTTGAAAAAATTTATGTCAACAGCCATATTATAATATGTTAAACAATATTGTGATGAAATAAAGTCATTATAGTACATTGAAAAATATGATGAAAAAAAGTCATAGTATAGTATGTCGAAAAATTTTATGAAAGAATGGTCATAGTGTGGAATCTTTAAAAAATTCATGTTAACAGCCATATTATAATATGTTAAACAATATTGTGATGAAAAAAGTCATTATAGTACGTTGAAAAATTTTATGAAAAAAAGTCATAGTATAGTATGTCGAAAATTTTCTTGAAAAAAAAGTCTTAGTTTAGTATGTCGAAAAAATTTTTCCAAAAACAGTTCATAGTGTGGAATTTTGAAAAAAATCATATTAACAGCCATATTATAATATGTTAAACAATATTATGATGTAATAAAGTCATTATAGTACGTTGAAAAATTTCATGAAAAAAAGTTATAGTATAGTATGTCGAAAAATTTTATGAAAAAACAGGTCATAGTGTGGAATTTTGAAAAAATTCATGTTAACAGCCATATTATAATGTATTACACAATATTATGATGAAATAAAGTCATTATAGTACGTTGAAAAATTTCATGAAAAAAAGTCATAGTATAGTATGTCGAAAAATTTTATGAAAAACAGGTTATAGTGTGGAATTTTGAAAAAATATCATGTTAACAGCCATATTATAATATGTTAAACAATATTATGATGAAATAAAGTCATTATATAACGTTGAAAAATTTCATGAAAAAAAGTCATAGTATAGTATGTCGAAAAATTTTATGAAAAACAGGTCATAGTGTGGAATCTTGAAAAAATTTATGTCAACAGCCGTATTATAATATGTTAAACATTATGATGAAATAAAATCATTATAGTACGTTGAAAAATTTCATGAAAAAAATGTCATAGTATAGCATGTCGAAAAATATGATGAAATACAGGTCAAAGTGTGGAATCTTGAAAAAAATCATGTTAACAGCTATGTTATAATATATTAAACAATATTATGATGAAATAAAGTCATTATAGTACGTTGAAAAATTTCATGAAAAAAAGTCATAGTATAGTATGTCGAAAAATTTTATGAAAAACAGGTCATAGTGTGGAATCTTGAAAAAATTTATGTCAACAGCCATATTATAATATGTTAAACAATATTGTGATGAAATAAAGTCATTATAGTACATTGAAAAATATGATGAAAAAAAGTCATAGTATAGTATGTCGAAAAATTTTATGAAAGAATGGTCATAGTGTGGAATCTTTAAAAAATTCATGTTAACAGCCATATTATAATATGTTAAACAATATTTTGATGAAAAAAGTCATTATAGTACGTTGAAAAATTTTATGAAAAAAAGTCATAGTATAGTATGTCGAAAATTTTCTTGAAAAAAAGTCTTAGCTTAGTATGTCGAAAAAATTTTTCCAAAAACAGTTCATAGTGTGGAATTTTGAAAAAAATCATATTAAAAGCCATATTATAATATGTTAAACAATATTATGATGTAATAAAGTCATTATAGTACGTTGAAAAATTTCATGAAAAAGTTATAGTATAGTATGTCGAAAAATTTTATGAAAAAAAAGGTCATAGTGTGGAATTTTGAAAAAATTCATGTTAACAGCCATATTATAATGTATTACACAATATTATGATGAAATAAAGTCATTATAGTACGTTGAAAAATTTCATGAAAAAAAGTCATAGTATAGTATGTCGAAAATTTTTTCCAAAAACAGGTTATAGTGTGGAATTTTGAAAAAAATTCATGTTAACAGCCATATTATAATATGTTAAACAATATTGTGATGAAATAAAGTCATTATAGTACATTGAAAAATATGATGAAAAAAGTCATAGTATAGTTTGTCGAAAAATTTTATGAAAGAATGGTCATAGTGTGGAATCTTTAAAAAATTCATGTTAACAGCCATATTATAATATGTTAAACAATATTGTGATGAAAAAAGTCATTATAGTACGTTGAAAAATTTTATGAAAAAAAGTCATAGTATAGTATGTCGAAAATTTTTCCAAAAACAGGTTATAGTGTGGAATTTTGAAAAAATTCATGTTAACAGCCATATTATAATATGTTAAACAATATTATGATGAAATAAAGTCATTATAGTACGTTGAAAAATTTCATGAAAAAAAGTCATAGTATAGTATGTCGAAAAATTTTATGAAAAAAAAGGTCATAGTGTGGAATTTTGAAAAAATTCATGTTAACAGCCATATTATAATATATTAAACAATATTATGATGAAATAAAGTCATTATAGTACGTTGAAAAATTTCATGAAAAAAAGTCATAGTATAGTATGTCGAAAAATTTTATGAAAAAAGAGGTCATAGTGTGGAATTTTGAAAAAATTCATGTTAACAGCCATATTATAATATGTTAAACAATATTGTGATGAAATAAAGTCATTATAGTACATTGAAAAATATGATGAAAAAAAGTCATAGAATAGTATGTCGAAAAATTTTATGAAAGAATGGTCATAGTGTGGAATCTTTAAAAAATTCATGTTAACAGCCATATTATAATATGTTAAACAATATTGTGATGAAAAAAGTCATTATAGTACGTTGAAAAATTTTATGAAAAAAAGTCATAGTATAGTATGTCGAAAATTTTTTCCAAAAACAGGTTATAGTGTGGAATTTTGAAAAAAATTCATGTTAACAGCCATATTATAATATGTTAAACAATATTATGATGAAATAAAGTCATTATAGTACGTTGAAAAATTTCATGAAAAAAATGTCATAGTATAGTATGTCGAAAAATATGATGAAATACAGGTCATAGTGTGGAATCTTGAAAAAATTTATGTCAACAGCCGTATTATAATATGTTAAACAATATTATGATGAAATAAAATCATTATAGTACGTTGAAAAATTTCATGAAAAAAATGTCATAGTATAGTATGTCGAAAAATATGATGAAATACAGGTCAAAGTGTGGAATCTTGAAAAAAGAATCATGTTAACAGCTATGTTATAATATATTAAACAATATTATGATGAAATAAAGTCATTATAGTACGTTGAAAAATTTCATGAAAAAAAAGTTATTGTATAGTATGTCGAAATTTTTTTTCCAAAAACAGTTCATAGTGTGGAATATTAAAAAAATTCATGTTAACAGCCATATTATAATATGTTAAACAATATTGAGATGAAATAAAGTCACTATAGTACGTTGAAAAATTTCATGAAAAAAGTCATAGTATAGTATGTTGAAAAATTTTATGAAAAACAGGTCGTAGTGTGGAATCTTGAAAAAATTCATGTTAACATCTATGTTATAATATATTAAACAATATTATGATGAAATAAAGTCATTACAGTACGTTGAAAAATTTCATGAAAAAAAGTCATAGTATAGTATGTCGAAAAATTTTATGAAAAACAGGTCATAGTGTGGAATCTTTAAAAAATTTATGTCAACAGCCGTATTAAAATATGTTAAACAATATTGTGATGAAATAAAGTCATTATAGTACATTGAAAAATATGATGAAAAAAAGTCATAGTATAGTATGTCGAAAAATTTTATGAAAGAATGGTCATAGTGTGGAATCTTTAAAAAAAATCATGTTAACAGCCATATTATAATATGTTAAACAATATTGTGATGAAAAAAGTCATTATAGTACGTTGAAAAATTTTATGAAAAAAAGTCATAGTATAGTATGTCGAAAATTTTTTCCAAAAACAGGTTATAGTGTGGAATTTTGAAAAAATTCATGTTAACAGCCATATTATAATATGTTAAACAATATTATGATGAAATAAAGTCATTATAGTACGTTGAAAAATTTCATGAAAAAAATGTCATAGTATAGCATGTCGAAAAATATGATGAAATACAGGTCATAGTGTGGAATCTTGAAAAAAGAATCATGTTAACAGCTATGTTATAATATATTAAACAATATTATGATGAAATAAAGTCATTATAGTACGTTGAAAAATTTCATGAAAAAAAAGTTATTGTATAGTATGTCAAAATTTTTTTTCCAAAAACAGTTCATAGTGTGGAATATTAAAAAAATTCATGTTAACAGCCATATTATAATATGTTAAACAATATTGAGATGAAATAAAGTCACTATAGTACGTTGAAAAATTTCATGAAAAAAGTCATAGTATAGTATGTTGAAAAATTTTATGAAAAACAGGTCGCAGTGTGGAATCTTGAAAAAATTCATGTTAACATCTATGTTATAATATATTAAACAATATTATGATGAAATAAAGTCATTATAGTACGTTGAAAAATTTCATGAAAAAAAGTCATAGTATAGTATGTCGAAAAATTTTATGAAAAACAGGTCATAGTGTGGAATCTTGAAAAAATTTATGTCAACAGCCGTATTAAAATATGTTAAACAATATTGTGATGAAATAAAGTCATTATAGTACATTGAAAAATATGATGAAAAAAAGTCATAGTATAGTATGCCGAAAAATTTTATGAAAGACAGGTCATAGTGTGGAATCTTTAAAAAATTCACGTTAAGAGCCATATTATAATATGTTAAACAATATTGTGATGAAAAAAGTCATTATAGTACGTTGAAAAATTATATGAAAAAAAGTCATAGTATAGTATGTCGAAAATTTTCTTGAAAAAAAGTCTTAGTTTAGTATGTCGAAAAAATTTTTCCAAAAACAGTTCATAGTGTGGAATTTTGAAAAAAATCATATTAACAGCCATATTATAATATGTTAAACAATATTATGATGTAATAAAGTCATTATAGTACGTTGAAAAATTTCATGAAAAAAAGTTATAGTATAGTATGTCGAAAAATTTTATGAAAAAACAGGTCATAGTGTGGAATTTTGAAAAAATTCATGTTAACAGCCATATTTTAATGTATTACACAATATTATGATGAAATAAAGTCATTATAGTACGTTGAAAAATTTCATGAAAAAAAGTCATAGTATAGTATGTCGAAAATTTTTTCCAAAAACAGGTTATAGTGTGGAATTTTGAAAAAATTCATGTTAACAGCCATATTATAATATGTTAAACAATATTATGATGAAATAAAGTCATTATAGTACGTTGCAAAATTTCAGGAAAAAAAAGTCATAGTATAGTATGTCGAAAATTTTTTCCAAAAACAGTTCATAGTGTGGAATTTTGAAAAAAATTCATGTTAACAGCCATATTATAATATGTTAAACAATATTATGATGAAATAAAGTCATTATAGTACGTTGAAAAATTTCATGAAAAAAAGTCATAGTATAGTATGTCGAAAAATTTTATGAAAAACAGGTCATAGTGTGGAATCTTGAAAAAATTTATGTCAACAGCCATATTATAATATGTTAAACAATATTGTGATGAAATAAAGTCATTATAGTACATTGAAAAATATGATGAAAAAAAGTCATAGGATAGTATGTCGAAAAATTTTATGAAAGAATGGTCATAGTGTGGAATCTTTAAAAAATTCATGTTAACAGCCATATTATAATATGTTAAACAATATTGTGATGAAATAAAGTCATTATAGTACGTTGAAAAATTTTATGAAAAAAAGTCATAGTATAGTATGTCGAAAATTTTCTTGAAAAAAAGTCTTAGTTTAGTATGTCGAAAAAAATTTTCCAAAAACAGTTCATAGTGTGGAATTTTGAAAAAAATCATATTAACAGCCATATTATAACATGTTAAACAATATTATGATGTAATAAAGTCATTATAGTACGTTGAAAAATTTCATGAAAAAAAGTTATAGTATAGTATGTCGAAAATTTTTTGAAAAAACAGGTTATAGTGTGGAATCTTGAAAAAAATTCATGTTAACAGCCATATTATAATATGTTAAACAATATTATGATGAAATAAAGTCATTATAGTACGTTGAAAAATTTCATGAAAAAAATGTCATGGTATAGTATGTCGAAAAATTTTATGAAAAACAGGTCATAGTGTGGAATCTTGAAAAAAAATCATGTTAACAGCCATATTATAATATGTTAAACAATATTGTGATGAAAAAAGTCATTATAGTACGTTGAAAAATTTTATGAAAAAAAGTCATAGTATAGTATGTCGAAAATTTTCTTGAAAAAAAGTTCTAGTTTAGTATGTCGAAAATTTTTTTCCAAAAACAGTTCATAGTGTGGAATTTTGAAAAAAATCATATTAACAGCCATATTATAATATGTTAAACAATATTATGATGTAATAAAGTCATTATAGTACGTTGAAAAATTTCATGAAAAAAAGTTATAGTATAGTATGTCGAAAAATTTTAAGAAAAAACAGGTCATAGTGTGGAATTTTGAAAAAAATTCATGTTAACAGCCATATTTTAATGTATTACACAATATTATGATGAAATAAAGTCATTATAGTACGTTGAAAAATTTCATGAAAAAAAGTCATAGTATAGTATGTCGAAAAATTTTTTCAAAAACAGGTTATAGTGTGGAATTTTGAAAAAATTCATGTTAACAGCCATATTATAATATGTTAAACAATATTATGATGAAATAAAATCATTATAGTACGTTGAAAAATTTCATGAAAAAAAGTCATAGTATAGTATGTCGAAAAATTTTATGAAAAACAGGTCATAGTGTGGAATCTTGAAAAAATTTATGTCAACAGCCATATTATAATATGTTAAACAATATTGTGATGAAAAAAGTCATTATAGTACGTTGAAAAATTTTTATGAAAAAAAGTCATAGTATAGTATGTCGAAAATTTTCTTGAAAAAAAGTCTGAGTTTAGTATGTCGAAAAAAATTTTCCAAAAACAGTTCATAGTGTGGAATTTTGAAAAAAATCATATTAACAGCCATATTATAATATGTTAAACAATATTATGATGAAAAAAGTCATTATAGTACGTTGAAAAATTTCATGAAAAAAAGTCATAGTATAGTATGTCGAAAAATTTTTTCCAAAAACAGGTTATAGTGTGGAATTTTGAAAAAATTCATGTTAACAGCCATATTATAATATGTTAAACAATATTATGATGAAATAAAGTCATTATAGTACGTTGAAAAATTTCATGAAAAAAATGTCATAGTATAGCATGTCGAAAAATATGATGAAATACAGGTCATAGTGTGGAATCTTGAAAAAAAAATCATGTTAACAGCTATGTTATAATATATTAAACAATATTATGATGAAATAAAGTCATTATAGTACGTTGAAAAATTTCATGAAAAAAAAGTTATTGTATAGTATGTCAAAATTTTTTTTCCAAAAACAGTTCATAGTGTGGAATATTAAAAAAATTCATGTTAACAGCCATATTATAATATGTTAAACAATATTGAGATGAAATAAAGTCACTATAGTACGTTGAAAAATTTCATGAAAAAAGTCATAGTATAGTATGTTGAAAAATTTTATGAAAAACAGGTCGCAGTGTGGAATCTTGAAAAAATTCATGTTAACATCTATGTTATAATATATTAAACAATATTATGATGAAATAAAGTCATTATAGTACGTTGAAAAATTTCATGAAAAAAAGTCATAGTATAGTATGTCGAAAAATTTTATGAAAAACAGGTCATAGTGTGGAATCTTGAAAAAATTTATGTCAACAGCCGTATTATAATATGTTAAACAATATTGTGATGAAATAAAGTCATTATAGTACATTGAAAAATATGATGAAAAAAAGTCATAGTATAGTATGTCGAAAAATTTTATGAAAGACAGGTCATAGTGTGGAATCTTTAAAAAATTCACGTTAAGAGCCATATTATAATATGTTAAACAATATTGTGATGAAAAAAGTCATTATAGTACGTTGAAAAATTTTATGAAAAAAAGTCATAGTATAGTATGTCGAAAATTTTCTTGAAAAAAAGTCTTAGTTTAGTATGTCGAAAAAATTTTTCCAAAAACAGTTCATAGTGTGGAATTTTGAAAAAAATCATATTAACAGCCATATTATAATATGTTAAACAATATTATGATGTAATAAAGTCATTATAGTACGTTGAAAAATTTCATGAAAAAAAGTTATAGTATAGTATGTCGAAAAATTTTATGAAAAAACAGGTCATAGTGTGGAATTTTGAAAAAATTCATGTTAACAGCCATATTTTAATGTATTACACAATATTATGATGAAATAAAGTCATTATAGTACGTTGAAAAATTTCATGAAAAAAAGTCATAGTATAGTATGTCGAAAATTTTTTCCAAAAACAGGTTATAGTGTGGAATTTTGAAAAAATTCATGTTAACAGCCATATTATAATATGTTAAACAATATTATGATGAAATAAAGTCATTATAGTACGTTGCAAAATTTCAGGAAAAAAAGTCATAGTATAGTATGTCGAAAATTTTTTTCCAAAAACAGTTCATAGTGTGGAATTTTGAAAAAAATTCATGTTAACAGCCATATTATAATATGTTAAACAATATTATGATGAAATAAAGTCATTATAGTACGTTGAAAAATTTCATGAAAAAAGTCATAGTATAGTATGTCGAAAAATTTTATGAAAAACAGGTCATAGTGTGGAATCTTGAAAAAATTTATGTCAACAGCCATATTATAATATGTTAAACAATATTGTGATGAAATAAAGTCATTATAGTACATTGAAAAATATGATGAAAAAAAGTCATAGGATAGTATGTCGAAAAATTTTATGAAAGAATGGTCATAGTGTGGAATCTTTAAAAAATTCATGTTAACAGCCATATTATAATATGTTAAACAATATTGTGATGAAATAAAGTCATTATAGTACGTTGAAAAATTTTATGAAAAAAAGTCATAGTATAGTATGTCGAAAATTTTCTTGAAAAAAAGTCTTAGTTTAGTATGTCGAAAAAAATTTTCCAAAAACAGTTCATAGTGTGGAATTTTGAAAAAAATCATATTAACAGCCATATTATAACATGTTAAACAATATTATGATGTAATAAAGTCATTATAGTACGTTGAAAAATTTCATGAAAAAAAGTTATAGTATAGTATGTCGAAAAATTTTTTCCAAAAACAGGTTATAGTGTGGAATTTTGAAAAAATTCATGTTAACAGCCATATTATAATATGTTAAACAATATTATGATGAAATAAAGTCATTATAGTACGTTGAAAAATTTCATGAAAAAAAGTCATGGTATAGTATGTCGAAAAATTTTATGAAAAACAGGTCATAGTGTGGAATCTTGAAAAAATTTATGTCAACAGCCGTATTATAATATGTTAAACAATATTGTGATGAAATAAAGTCATTATAGTACGTTGAAAAATTTCATGAAAAAAAGTCATAGTATAGTATGTCGAAAATTTTCTTGAAAAAAAGTTCTAGTTTAGTATGTCGAAAATTTTTTTCTCAAAAACAGTTCATAGTGTGGAATTTTGAAAAAAAATCATATTAACAGCCATATTATAATATGTTAAACAATATTATGATGAAATAAAGTCATTATAGTACGTTGAAAAATTTCATGAAAAAAAGTTATAGTATAGTATGTCGAAAAATTTTATGAAAAAACAGGTCATAGTGTGGAATTTTGAAAAAATTCATGTTAACAGCCATATTTTAATGTATTACACAATATTATGATGAAATAAAGTCATTATAGTACGTTGAAAAATTTCATGAAAAAAAAGTCATAGTATAGTATGTCGAAAATTTTTTCCAAAAACAGGTTATAGTGTGGAATTTTGAAAAAATTCATGTTAACAGCCATATTATAATATGTTAAACAATATTATGATGAAATAAAATCATTATAGTACGTTGAAAAATTTCATGAAAAAAAGTCATAGTATAGTATGTCGAAAAATTTTATGAAAAACAGGTCATAGTGTGGAATCTTGAAAAAATTTATGTCAACAGCCATATTATAATATGTTAAACAATATTGTGATGAAAAAAGTCATTATAGTACGTTGAAAATTTTTATGAAAAAAAGTCATAGTATAGTATGTCGAAAATTTTCTTGAAAAAAAGTCTGAGTTTAGTATGTCGAAAAAATTTTTCCAAAAACAGTTCATAGTGTGGAATTTTGAAAAAAATCATATTAACAGCCATATTATAATATGTTAAACAATATTATGATGTAATAAAGTCATTATAGTACGTTGAAAAATTTCATGAAAAAAAGTTATAGTATAGTATGTCGAAAAATTTTATGAAAAAACAGGTCATAGTGTGGAATTTTGAAAAAATTCATGTTAACAGCCATATTATAATGTATTACACAATATTATGATGAAATAAAGTCATTATAGTACGTTGAAAAATTTCAGGAAAAAAAGTCATAGTATAGTATGTCGAAAATTTTTTCCAAAAACAGGTTATAGTGTGGAATTTTGAAAAAAATTCATGTTAACAGCCATATTATAATATGTTAAACAATATTATGATGAAATAAAGTCATTATAGTACGTTGAAAAATTTCATGAAAAAAAGTCATAGTATAGTATGTCGAAAAATTTTATGAAAAACAGGTCATAGTGTGGAATCTTGAAAAAATTTATGTCAACAGCCATATTATAATATGTTAAACAATATTGTGATGAAATAAAGTCATTATAGTACATTGAAAAATATGATGAAAAAAAGTCATAGGATAGTATGTCGAAAAATTTTATGAAAAACATGGTCATAGTGTGGAATCTTTAAAAAATTCATGTTAACAGCCATATTATAATATGTTAAACAATATTGTGATGAAATAAAGTCATTATAGTACGTTGAAAAATTTTATGAAAAAAAAGTCATAGTATAGTATGTCGAAAATTTTTATGAAAAACAGGTTATAGTGTGGAATCTTGAAAAAATTTATGTCAACAGCCGTATTATAATATGTTAAACAATATTATGATGAAATAAAATCATTATAGTACGTTGAAAAATTTCATGAAAAAAATGTCATAGTATAGCATGTCGAAAAATATGATGAAATACAGGTCAAAGTGTGGAATCTTGAAAAAAAATCATGTTAACAGCTATGTTATAATATATTAAACAATATTATGATGAAATAAAGTCATTATAGTACGTTGAAAAATTTCATGAAAAAAAAGTCATTGTATAGTATGTCGAAATTTTTTTTCCAAAAACAGTTCATAGTGTGGAATATTAAAAAAATTCATGTTAACAGCCATATTATAATATGTTAAACAATATTGAGATGAAATAAAGTCACTATAGTACGTTGAAAAATTTCATGAAAAAAGTCATAGTATAGTATGTTGAAAAATTTTATGAAAAACAGGTCGTAGTGTGGAATCTTGAAAAAATTCATGTTAACAGCTATGTTATAATATATTAAACAATATTATGATGAAATAAAGTCATTATAGTACGTTGAAAAATTTCATGAAAAAAAGTCATAGTATAGTATGTCGAAAAATTTTATGAAAAACAGGTCATAGTGTGGAATCTTGAAAAAATTTATGTCAACAGCCGTATTATAATATGTTAAACAATATTGTGATGAAATAAAGTCATTATAGTACATTGAAAAATATGATGAAAAAAAGTCATAGTATAGTATGTCGAAAAATTTTATGAAAGAATGGTCATAGTGTGGAATCTTTAAAAAATTCATGTTAACAGCCATATTATAATATGTTAAACAATATTGTGATGAAAAAAGTCATTATAGTACGTTGAAAAATTTTATGAAAAAAAGTCATAGTATAGTATGTCGAAAATTTTTAAAAAACATGTTTCCAAAAACAGGTCATAGTGTGGAATCTTGAAAAAAATCATGTTAACAGCCATATTATAATATGTTAAACAATATTATGATGAAATAAAATCATTATAGTACGTTGAAAAATTTCATGAAAAAAATGTCATAGTATAGCATGTCGAAAAATATGATGAAATACAGGTCATAGTGTGGAATCTTGAAAAAAAATCATGTTAACAGCTATATTATAATATATTAAACAATATTATGATGAAATAAAGTCATTATAGTACGTTGAAAAATTTCATGAAAAAAAAGTCATAGTATAGTATGTCA
Organism: Pterois miles; assembly: GCA_947000775.1. Lineage (NCBI taxonomy): Eukaryota > Metazoa > Chordata > Actinopteri > Perciformes > Scorpaenidae > Pterois > Pterois miles. The sequence continues at coordinate 13,520,695 of CAMQGK010000052.1, read as the reverse complement.
AAAATTTTTTTCCAAAAACAGGTCATAGTGTGGAATCTTAAAAAAATTCATGTTAACAGCCATATTATAATATGTTAAACAATATTGAGATGAAATAAAGTCACTATAGTACGTTGAAAAATTTCATGAAAAAAGTCATAGTATAGTATGTTGAAAAATTTTATGAAAAACAGGTCGCAGTGTGGAATCTTGAAAAAATTCATGTTAACAGCTATGTTATAATATATTAAACAATATTATGATGAAATAAAGTCATTATAGTACGTTGAAAAATTTCATGAAAAAAAGTCATAGTATAGTATGTCGAAAAATTTTATGAAAAACAGGTCATAGTGTGGAATCTTGAAAAAATTTATGTCAACAGCCGTATTATAATATGTTAAACAATATTGTGATGAAATAAAGTCATTATAGTACATTGAAAAATATGATGAAAAAAAGTCATAGTATAGTATGCCGAAAAATTTTATGAAAGACAGGTCATAGTGTGGAATCTTTAAAAAATTCACGTTAACAGCCATATTATAATATGTTAAACAATATTGTGATGAAAAAAGTCATTATAGTACGTTGAAAAATTTTATGAAAAAAAGTCATAGTATAGTATGTCGAAAATTTTCTTGAAAAAAAGTCTTAGTTTAGTATGTTTAAAAAATTTTTCCAAAAACAGTTCATAGTGTGGAATTTTGAAAAAAATCATATTAACAGCCATATTATAATATTTTAAACAATATTATGATGTAATAAAGCCATTATAGTACGTTGAAAAATTTCATGAAAAAAAGTTATAGTATAGTATGTCGAAAAATTTTATGAAAAAACAGGTCATAGTGTGGAATTTTGAAAAAATTCATGTTAACAGCCATATTTTAATGTATTACACAATATTATGATGAAATAAAGTCATTATAGTACGTTGAAAAATTTCATGAAAAAAAGTCATAGTATAGTATGTCGAAAATTTTTTCCAAAAACAGGTTATAGTGTGGAATTTTGAAAAAATTCATGTTAACAGCCATATTATAATATGTTAAACAATATTATGATGAAATAAAGTCATTATAGTACGTTGAAAAATTTCATGAAAAAAAGTCATAGTATAGCATGTCGAAAAATATTATGAAAAAACAGGTCATAGTGTGGAATCTTGAAAAAAAATCATGTTAACAGCCATATTATAATATATTAAACAATATTATGATGAAATAAAGTCATTATAGTACGTTGAAAAATTTCATGAAAAAAAGTCATAGTATAGTATGTCGAAAAATTTTATCCAAAAACAGGTCATAGTGTGGAATCTTGAAAAAATTCATGACAACAGCCATATTATAATATGTTAAACAATATTGTGATGAAATAAAGTCATTATAGTACGTTGAAAAATATGATGAAAAAAAGTCATAGTATAGTATGTCGAAAAATTTTATGAAAAAATGGTCATAGTGTGGAATCTTTAAAAAATTCATGTTAACAGCCATATTATAATATGTTAAACAATATTGTGATGAAATAAAGTCATTATAGTACGTTGAAAAATTTTATGAAAAAAAGTCATAGTATAGTATGTCGAAAATTTTCTTGAAAAAAAGTTTTTTATGAAAAAAATTTTCCAAAAACAGTTCATAGTGTGGAATTTTGAAAAAAATCATATTAACAGCCATATTATAACATGTTAAACAATATTATGATGTAATAAAGTCATTATAGTACGTTGAAAAATTTCATGAAAAAAAGTTATAGTATAGTATGTCGAAAAATTTTTTCCAAAAACAGGTCATAGTGTGGAATCTGGAAAAAATTCATGTTAACAGCCATATTATAATATGTTAAACAATATTATGATGAAATAAAATCATTATAGTACGTTGAAAAATTTCATGAAAAAAATGTCATAGTATAGCATGTCGAAAAATATTATGAAAAACAGGTCATAGTGTGGAATCTTGAAAAAAAATTTATGTTAACAGCCATATTATAATATGTTAAACAATATTATGATGAAATAAAGTCATTATAGTACGTTGAAAAATTTCATGAAAAAAAGTCATAATATAGTATGTCGAAAATTTTCTTGAAAAAAAGTCTTAGTTTAGTATGTCGAAAAATTTTTTTCCAAAAACAGTTCATAGTGTGGAATTTTGAAAAAAATCATATTAACAGCCATATTATAATATGTTAAACAATATTATGATGTAATAAAGTCATTATAGTACGTTGAAAAATTTCATGAAAAAAAGTTATAGTATAGTATGTCGAAAAATTTTAAGAAAAAACAGGTCATAGTGTGGAATTTTGAAAAAATTCATGTAACAGCCATATTTTAATGTATTACACAATATTATGATGAAATAAAGTCATTATAGTACGTTGAAAAATTTCATGAAAAAAAGTCATAGTATAGATGTCGAAAATTTTTTCCAAAAACGATAGTGTGGAATTTGAAAAATCATGTTAACAGCCAATTATAATATTTAAACAATATTATTGAAAAAAACTTAAGTAAAAATTATGAAAAAAGCAGAAGAGAAATTTATGAAAACAAGGGAACTAAAAAATTATAACAAAAATAAATATAAAAAATCTTATCGTACGCTGAAAAATTTTATGAAAAAAAGTCATAATATAGTATGTCGAAAATTTTCTTGAAAAAAAGTCTTAGTTTAGTATGTCGAAAAAATTTTTCCAAAAACAGTTCCTAGTGTGTAATTTTGAAAAAAATCATATTAACAGCCATATTATAATATGTTAAACAATATTATGATGTAATAAAGTCATTATAGGACTTTGAAAAATTTCATGAAAAAAAGTTATAGTATAGTATGTCGAAAAATTTTATGAAAAAACAGGTCATAGTGTGGAATTTTGAAAAAATTCATGTTAACAGCCATATTATAATGTCTTACACAATATTATGATGAAATGAAGTCATTATAGTACGTTGAAAAATTTCATGAAAAAAAGTCATAGTATAGTATGTCGAAAATTTTTTCCAAAAACAGGTTATAGTGTGGAATTTTGAAAAAAATCATGTTAACAGCCATATTATAATATGTTAAACAATATTATGATGAAATAAAGTCATTATAGTACGTTGAAAAATTTCATGAAAAAAAGTCATAGTATAGTATGTCGAAAAATTTTATGAAAAACAGGTCATAGTGTGGAATCTTGAAAAAAATTATGTCAACAGCCATATTATAATATGTTAAACAATATTGTGATGAAATAAAGTCATTATAGACATTGAAAAATATATAAAAAAGCAGAAGAGCGAAAAATTTAAAAAGTCAAGTGTGGAATTTAAAAAATATGTTAACAGCCATATTATAAATGTAAACAATATTTATAAAAAAGTTAAATAAAAATTTAAAAAAGCAGAAGATAAAATTTTTAAAAACGAAGTGGGAATCTTAAAAAATTTATGTCAACACCCGTATTATAATATGTTAAACAATATTGTGATGAAATAAAATCATTATAGTACGTTGAAAAATTTCATGAAAAAAATGTCATTGTATAGCATGTCGAAAAATATGATGAAATACAGGAAAAGTGTGGAATCTTGAAAAAAAAATCATGTTAAAAGCTATGTTATAATATATTAAACAATATTATGATGAAATAAAGTCATTATAGTACGTTGAAAAATTTAATGAAAAAATAGTCATAGTATAGTATGTCGAAATTTTTTTTCCAAAAACAGTTCATAGTGTGGAATCTTAAAAAAATTCATGTTAACAGCCATATTATAATATGTTAAACAATATTGTGATGAAATAAAGTCACTATAGTACGTTGAAAAATTTCATGAAAAAAGTCATAGTATAGTATGTTGAAAAATTTTATGAAAAAACAGGTCATAGTGTGGAATCTTGAAAAAATTCATGTTAACAGCTATGTTATAATATATTAAACAATATTATGATGAAATAAAGTCATTATAGTACGTTGAAAAATTTCATGAAAAAAAGTCATAGTATAGTATGTCAAAAAATTTTATGAAAAACAGGTCATAGTGTGGAATCTTGAAAAAATTTATGTCAACAGCCGTATTATAATATGTTAAACAATATTGTGATGAAATAAAGTCATTATAGTACATTGAAAAATATGATGAAAAAAAGTCATAGTATAGTATGTTGAAAAATTTTATGAAAGAATGGTCATAGTGTGGAATCTTTAAAAAATTCACGTTAACAGCCATATTATAATATGTTAAACAATATTGAGATGAAAAAAGTCATTATAGTACGTTGAAAAATTTTATGAAAAAAAGTCATACTATAGTATGTCGAAAAATTTTCTTGAAAAAAAAGTGTTTCCAAAAACATTTCATAGTGTGGAATCTTGAAAAAAATCATGTAAACAGCCATATTATAATATGTTAAACAATATTGTGATGAAATAAAGTCATTATAGTACATTGAAAAATTTCATGAAAAAAAGTCATAGTATAGTATGTCGAAACATTTTATGAAAAACAGGTCATAGTGTGGAATCTTGAAAAAATTTATGTCAACAGCCATATTATAATATGTTAAACAATATTGTGATGAAATAAAGTCATTATAGTACATTGAAAAATATGATGAAAAAAAGTCATAGGATAGTATGTCGAAAAATTTTTTGAAAGAATGGTCATAGTGTGGAATCTTTAAAAAAATTCATGTTAACAGTCATATTATAATATGTTAAACAATATTGTGATGAAAAAAGTCATTATAGTACGTTGAAAAATTTTATTAAAAAAAGTCATAGTATAGTATGTCGAAAATTTTCTTGAAAAAAAGTCTTAGTTTAGTATGTTTAAAAAATTTTTCCAAAAACAGTTCATAGTGTGGAATTTTGAAAAAAATCATATTAACAGCCATATTATAATATGTTAAACAATATTATGATGAAATAAAGTCATTATAGTTCATTGAAAAATATGATGAAAAAATGTCATAGTATAGTATGTTGAAAAATTTTATGAAAGAAAGCACGTCATAGTGTGGAATCTTTAAAAAATTCACGTTAACAGCCATATTATAATATGTTAAACAATATTGTGATGAAAAAAGTCATTATAGTACATTGAAAAATTTCATGAAAAAAAGTCATACTATAGTATGTCGAAAATTTTTTGAAAAAAAAATGTTTCCAAAAACATTTCATAGTGTGGAATCTTGAAAAAAATTCATGTAAACAGCCATATTATAATATGTTAAACAATATTATGATGAAATAAAATCATTATAGTACGTTGAAAAATTTCATGAAAAAAATTTCATAGTATAGCATGTCGAAAAGTTTTTTGAAAAACAGGTCATCGTGTGGTATCTTGAAAAAATTATGTCAACAGCCGTATTATAATATTTAAAAATATTCAAACTTCAATTCAAAAATATGATGAAATACAGTTCATAGTGTGGAATCTTGAAAAAAAATCATATTAACAGCCATATTATAATATGTTAAACAATATTATGATGAAATAAAGTCATTATAGTTCATTGAAAAATTTCATGGAAAAAAGTCATAGTATAGTATGTCGAAAAATTTTATGAAAAAACAGGTCATAGTGTGGAATCTTTGAAAAAATTCATGTTAACAGCCATATTATAATGTATTACACAATATTATGATGAAATAAAGTCATTATAGTACGTTGAAAAATTTCAGGAAAAAAAGTCATAGTATAGTATGTCGAAAATTTTTTCCAAAAACAGGTTATAGTGTGGAATTTTGAAAAAATTCATGTTAACAGCCATATTACAATATGTTAAACAATATTATGATGAAATAAAGTCATTATAGTACGTTGAAAAATTTCATGAAAAAAAGTCATAGTATAGTATGTCGAAAAATTTTATGAAAAACAGGTCATAGTGTGGAATCTTGAAAAAATTTATGTTAACAGCCATATTATAATATGTTCAACAATATTGTGATGAAATAAAGTCATTATAGTACATTGAAAAATATGATGAAAAAAAGTCATAATATAGTATGTCGAAAAATTTCATGAAAAACAGGTCATAGTGTGGAATCTTGAAAAAATTCATGTTAACAGCATTAAAAATAAACAAATAAGAAAAAGCAATAACGTGAAAAATTTCATGAAAAAAAGTCATAGTTTAGTATGTTGAAAATTTTTATCAAAAACAGGTCATAGTGTGGAATCTTGAAAAAATTCATATGTAACAGCCATATTATAATATGTTAAACAATATTATGATGAAATAAAGTCATTATAGTACGTTGAAAAATTTCATGAAAAAAAGTCATAGTATAGTATGTCGAAAACTTTTATGAAAAAACAGGTCATAATGTGGAATCTTGAAAAAATTCATGTTAACAGCCATATTATAATATGTTACACAATATTATGATGAAATAAAGTCATTATAGTACGTTGAAAAATGTCATGAAAAAAAGTCATCGTATAGTATGTCGAAAATTTTTATGAAAAACAGGTCATAGTGTGGAATTTTGAAAAAAATCATGTTAACAACCTTATTATAATATGTTAAACAATATTATGATGAAATAAAGTCATTATAGTACGTTGAAAAATTTCATGAAAAAAAGTCATAGTATAGTATGTCAAAAAATTTTATGAAAAAAAGGTCATAGTGTGGAATCTTGAAAAAATTTATGTCAACAGCCGTTTTCTAATATGTCAAACAATATTATGATGAAATAAAATCATTATAGTACGTTGAAAAATTTCATGAAAAAAATGTCATAGTATAGTATGTCGAAAAATTTGATGAAATACAGGTCAAAGTGTGGAATCTTGAAAAAAAAAATCATGTTAAAAGCCATATTATAATTTGTTAAACAATATTGTGATGAAATAAAGTCATGATAGTAGGTTGAAAAATTTCATGAAAAAAAAGTCAAAAATCAAAATTTTCATGAAAAAAAAGTCATAGTATAGTATGTCGAAAATTTTTTTCCAAAAACAGTTCATAGTGTGGAATCTTGAAAAAAATCATGTTAACAGCCATATTATAATATGTTAAACAATATTATGATGAAATAAAGTCATTATAGTACATTGAAAAATTTCATGAAAAAAGTCATAGTATAGTATGTCGAAAAATTTTTCCAAAAACATTTCATAGTGTGGAATCTTGAAAAAAATCATGTTAACAGCCATATTATAATATGTTAAACAATATTATGATGAAATAAAATCATTATAGTACGTTGAAAAATTTCATGAAAAAAAAGTCATAGTATAGTATGTCAAAAAATTTATGAAAAAAAGTCATAGTATAGTATGTCGAAAAATTTTATGAAAGACAGGTCATAGTGTGGAATCTTGAAAAAAATTCATGTTAACAGCCATATTATAATATGTTAAACAATGTTGTGATGAAAAAAGTCATTATAGTACGTTGAAAAATTTCATGAAAAAAATGTCATAGTATAGTATGTCGAAAAATTTTCTTGAAAAAAAAGTCTTAGTATAGTATTTCAAAAAAATTTTCCAAAAACATTTCATAGTGTGGAATCTTGAAAAAAATCATGTTAACAGCTATGTTATAATATATTAAACAATATTATGATGAAATAAAGTCATTATAGTACGTTGAAAAATTTCATGAAAAAAAGTCATAGTATAGTATGTCAAAAAATTTCATGCAAAAAAAGTCATAGTATAGTATGTCAAATTTTTTTTCCAAAAACAGTTCATAGTGTGGAATCTTTAAAAAATTCATGTTAACAGCCATATTATAATATGTCAAACAATATTGTGATGAAATAAAGTCATTATAGTACATTGAAAAATTTCATGAAAAAAAGTCACAGTATAGTATGTCGAAAAATTTTATGAAAAAACAGGTCATAGTGTGGAATTTTGAAAAAATTCATGTTAACAGCCATATTATAATATGTTAAACAATATTGTGATGAAATAAAGTCATTATAGTACGTTGAAAAATTCATGAAAAAAAGTCATAGTATAGTATGTCGAAAATTTTTTCCAAAAACAGGTCATAGTGTGGAATCTGGAAAAAAATCATGTTAACAGCCATATTATAATATGTTAAACAATATTATGATGAAATAAAGTCATTATAGTACATTGAAAAATTTCACGATAAAAAGTCATAGTATAGTATGTCGAAAAATTTTTTCAAAAAACATTTCATAGTGTGGAATCTTGAAAAAAATCATGTAAACAGCCATATTATAATATGTTAAACAACGGGATCGGCAGTAGCTCAGTCTGTAGGGAGTTGGCTTGGGAACCGGAGGGTCACCGGTTCAAGTCCCGACATGGACCAAAAACTGAGTGTGAACTGGTAGCTGGAGAGGTGCCAGTTTACCTCTTGGGCACTGCAGAGGTGCCCCTGAGCAAGGCACCAAACCCCCAACTCTCGGGCGCTTGTCAGAGCAGCCCCCTCACTCTACACCTCTCCATTAATGCATGTGTGTGTGTTCAGGCTGCATGACCATTATAGTTTAACAGAGGAAAACCCATTCAAGACTTCTTCTTCTCTTCTTATAATGAAATAAAATCATTATAGTACGTTGAAAAATTTCATGAAAAAAATGTCATAGTATAGCATGTCGAAAAATATTATGAAATACAGGTCAAAGTGTGGAATCTTGAAAAAAAATCATGTTAACAGCTATGTTAAAATATATTAAACAATATTATGATGAAATAAAGTCATTATAGTCCGTTGAAAAATTTCATGAAAAAAAGTCATAGTATAGTATGTCGAAAAATTTCATGAAAAAAGTGAGAGTACAGTGAAAAATTTTCCAAAAACATTTCATAGTGTGGAATCTTGAAAAAAAAATCATGTAAACAGCCATATTATAATATGTTAAACAATATTATGATGAAATAAAATCATTATAGTACGTTGAAAAATTTCATGAAAAAAATGTCATAGTATAGCATGTCGAAAAATATTATGAAATACAGGTCAAAGTGTGGAATCTTGAAAAAAAATCATGTTAACAGCTATATTATAATATATTAAACAATATTATGATGAAATAAAGTCATTATAGTACGTTGAAAAATTTCATGAAAAAAAGTCATAGTATAGTATGTCAAAAAATTTCATGAAAAAAAAGTCATAGTATAGTATGTCAAATTTTTTTCCAAAAACAGCATGTGGAATCTTGAAAAAATTCATGTTAACAGCTATGTTATAATATATTAAACAATATTGTGATGAAAAAAGTCATTATAGTACGTTGAAGAATTTCATGAAAAAAGGTCATAGTATAGTATGTCGAAAATTTTCTTGAAAAAAAGTCTTAGTTTAGTATATCGAAAAAAAATTTCCAAAAACAGTTCATAGTGTGGAATCTTGAAAAAATTCACGTTAACAACTATGTTATAATATATTAAACAATATTATGATGAAATAAAGTCATTATAGTACGTTGAAAAATTTCATGAAAAAAAAGTCATAGTATAGTATGTCGAAAAATTTTATGAAAAACAGGTCATAGTGTGGAATCTTGAAAAAATGTATGTCAACAGCCATATTATAATATGTTAAACAATATTGTGATGAAATAAAGTCATTATAGTACATTGAAAAATATGATGAAAAAAAGTCATAGTATAGTATGTCGAAAAATTTTATCAAAGACAAGTCATAGTGTGGAATCTTTAAAAAATTCATGTTAACAGCCATATTATAATATGTTAAACAATATTGTGATGAAAAAAGTCATTATAGTACGTTGAAAAATTTGATGAAATAAAGTCATTATAGTACGTTGAAAAATTTCATGAAAAAAAGTCATAGTATAGTATGTCGAAAATTTTTTCCAAAAACAGGTTATAGTGTGGAATTTTGAAAACATTCATGTTAACAGCCATATTATAGCATGTAAAACAATATTATGATGAAATAAAGTCATTATAGTACGTTGAAAAATCTCGTGAAAAAAAGTCATAGTATAGTATGTCGAAAAATATTATGAAATACAGGTCATAGTGTGGAATCTTGAAAAAAAACATGTTAACAGCCATGTTATAATATATCAAAAAATATTATGATGAAATAAAGTCATTATAGTACATTGAAAAATTTCATGAAAAAAAGTCATAGTATAGTATGTCGAAAAATCTTATGAAAAACAGGTCATAGTGTGGAATCTTGAAAAAATGTATGTCAACAGCCATATTATAATATGTTAAACAATATTATGATGAAATAAAGTCATTATAGTACGTTGAAAAATCTCATGAAAAAAAGTCATAGTATAGCATGTCGAAAAATATTAATGAAAAACAGGTCATAGTGTGGAATCTTGAAAAAAAACATGTTAACAGCCATATTATAATATGTTAAACAATATTATGATGAAATAAAGTCATTATAGTACATTGAAAAATTTCATGAAAAAAGTCATAGTATAGTATGTCGAAAATTTTCATGAAAAAAAAGTCTTAGTTTAGTATGTCAAAAAAAATTTCTGAAAAAAGTCATAGTAAAGAATGTTGAAAAAAATCATATGAACAGCCATATTATAATATGTTAAACAATATTATGATGAAATAAAGTCATTATAGTACGTTGAAAAATTTCATGAAAAAAAGTCATAGTATAGTATGTCGAAAAATTTTATGAAAAACAGGCATAGTGTGGAATCTTGAAAAAATGTATGTCAACAGCCATATTATAATATGTTAAACAATATTGTGATAAAAAAGTATTAAGACATTAAAAATATATAAAAAAAGCAAGTATAGTATGTCGAAAATTTTCTTGAAAAAGTAGTTTAGTATGTCGAAAAAAATTTTCCAAAAACAGTTCATAGTGTGGAATTTTGAAAAAAATCATATTAACAGCCATATTATAATATGTTAAACAATATTATGATGAAATAAAGTCATTATAGTACGTTGAAAAAATCTAATGAAAAAAAGTCATAGTATAGCATGTCGAAAAATATTATGAAATACAGGTCATAGTGTGGAATCTTGAAAAAAAACAAGTTAACAGCCATGTTATAATATGTTAAACAATATTATGATGAAATAAAGTCATTATAGTACATTGAAAAATTTCATGAAAAAAGTCATAGTATAGTATGTCGAAAAATTTTATGAAAAATAGGTCATAGTGTGGAATCTTGAAAAAAAATCATGTTTACAGCTATGTTATAATATATTAAACAATATTATGATGAAATTAAGTCATTATAGTACGTTGAAAAATTTATATATCATACTATACTGACTTTTTTATTCTTACTTTACTATAGTATGATTTTTATTCTGACATACTATACTATGACTGTTTTCATCTTTTCAACATACTATACTTTGACTTTTTTATTTTTGACATACTCTACTATGACTTTTTAAATTTTTTTCGACATACTATAGTATGACTTTATATTTTGTTGTACATACTATACTGTGATTATTTACATATTTTGACAGTCTGTACAATTTTTTTTGACATACTGTACTATGACATTTGTTTTGATTCGTCGAACTGTACTATGATTTTTTTTTTTTTTTTTTTTAATTTTGTGGACATACTAAACTGACTTTTTAACTTTATCAAGATACTATACTAGAGTATAACAATTTTTTCAGACATACTTTATTAACAGTATAATTTTTAGTATACTATAGAATGAATTCTTCTGACGTACTGTGTTGTGAGTATTTAATTTTTTCAAAATTCAATACTAGGACTTTTTTTCAACTTTTTAAAAAAATTTCAACATACCATACTATGACTTATTTTGACATACACATACACACCATCATTTATGATGTCAAAAACAAAAAAGTCATACTATAGTATGTCAAAAAATAATAATAAAAAATCATGACATTGTATGCCAAACAAAAGTTCTGGTATATTCTGCCAAAAAATTAATAAATCAATAAAAACTCATAGTGTAATATGTTGAAAAAAAAGTCAAAGTATAGAATGTCAAAAATATTCATAGTATAGTATGTAAGAAGTCAAAGTAGTGTATGATGAAAAAAAAAGCCATGGTACAGTATCTGCAAAAGGAGTCGTATGTTGAAAAAAAGTCAAAATATAGTATGTTGAAAAAATAAAATGTCACTGTGTAATATGTTCTATGAAAAAAAATCATAGTATATGTCAAAAAAATCATAGTATATGTCAAAAAAAATGAAAAAAATGTCATGGTATATTGTGTTAAATTTTTTTTGTTTTTTTTAAAGTCACTATAAAATTGAATAAAAATAAAAAGGTCATTTAAGTATGGTATGTCAAAAATAAAAGCCCTTGAATAGTATGTTGAAAAAAAAGTCATACTATATTATGTCATTAAAAAAAGTCATTGGATAGTATATCAAAAAATGAAAATAGTCATAGTATAGCACATTGAAAAAAATATAGTATAGTATGTTATAAGTTGTTAAAAAAATTTAAAAGTCATAGTATAGATTGCTGAAAAAAATTTAAAAAGTCATACTACACTATGTCAAAAAAAAACTTTAAAAAAGTCATGGCATAGTTTGACGAAACAATAAAAACATCATTGTGTAGTATATCAAAAACAGTCATAATATATTGTATTTGTTGAAAAAAGTCCTTGTTGAAAAAAACAAAAAAGTTGTATAATATGTCAAAAAAGTCACAAAAATGAAATTAGTCATATTATAGTATTTCTTTAAAAAGTCCTATTTAATGACGACAAAATAAAAGAAATTCATAGAATAGCATGTCAAAAAAGCCAGTATAGTATGTCGAAGCAAAGGGTTTTTTTTACCAGTGTAAATAATGTAGAGAGGAGAAAGCCCATGTTTATTTATTCCATATAAGCATATAAATTTTTAAGCAAATTGGTAGTAGCAATTGTGGATTGTCCTTTGTAGTCTTTGTTGTCCTGTAACATTCTGCTCAGGCAAAGCAATGTCATAGCCAGAGTCAAATTTGACAATCGCACACATACAGGATACATTTATGGTTCTTCACTCTAGTTAATAATATTACATGGCTAAACATCAACAAGTAAGGGCGTTTTAATGAGAGAAAGATCAGTAGTTAAAGTGATTGCTCTGAATGCCAGAGGATTAACCTTGGACTTGTTCCGGGGGTTTTGGTCCAAAATACTTGCTCAAGATTGAGCCAAAAGCTCTCAGCCCAGGGCTGTCTGGCAGTCTTCAGTACCTCTGGCAGATAACTGCAGCTCATTTAACTATATTACTAAACTAAGAAACTCATAAGCACACTACACTAGGTGTCTCACTTTGACATAGAGAGGAAACATGCTAGCATCTTTAACAACCCAAATTGCTCTCCGAATGATAAGTGAGAAAGTAATTTACGTTAAAAAAACATCTTGACACAGTTTGACCAGACTGCAGGACATCCCTACCACTGACCACACAGTAAACCAAAATAGTCCAGCAACCTCTGCTTAACCATTAGATGGCTAACACACTAACCCAGATTGGTGAATACCACCCATTCACCACTGTGTACTGTAACCCAGATTGCATTTCACACACCATACTTTCATGACAAGCCATACATGCTGCTCAGATCCCTCAACATCTGACACAAGGAAGTTAATTTTTATGATCACCATAAATAACTTTCTACAGTGTATTATGTACATCTTTGGGTTTATAAAACATGAACCCAACTTTGAGGGACCTGCTGCCATCCTGTCAATACCCCATAGACCCCCGTACAGAAGACAAGCTATAACAAACCAACTCTAACTACTACCTGGCAAACAGACAAAGTTAGACTAGCTGGCGAACATCGCAAAGCATTCAGCAGCTAAAGAGCAAGATATTTTTTTCAAGCGTTAGTGAAGAAGAAAATAGAGTTAAAAGCAGAGAGAGTAATAGACTCATCGGGTGGACAGAAACATGACTCTAAATTAATGATGTTGCTCTGCAGCTGCTAGTTGTGTGTAGAAACATCTGTTTGCTAACAGGTGCAATATAAAATAAGGTTATAATATGTCAGTGTCATGTTTACAGCTGGTTTTAGTTTTAGTTTGGTTTAGTTTTTGCAGGTTTAAAGGAGAGGTTCTCGCTCTATGGCAGTGGTTCTCAACCTTTTTCATGTCAGTGACCCCTAAATTGAGACACATTAAGTCACAGACCCCAAACTGATAAGACTGATGTGATTAGATATGATTAAGAGCAGAATTCAATAGTTGGAGGAAGCTGGAGTGGAGGAATTGAAACCTATAATCACAATAGTCACTCTTATGGCTTTTATTGGGCTCACTTCTATAGTGAATTAAATTTTGAAAATAGACCATGTCCCATTTTTCTGGGGACCCCGGTGGGATACCTGGACCCCTGGTTGAGAACTACATGGTAGGTCATAGACACTATGAAAAACTCTGTATAGTATGTTAAAAAAAAAAGTCATTGTAGGCCTATGTCAGAAAAATATCATAAAAACATGTCACTGGTTAAAAAAGTCATAGTATAGTACAGTATGTCATAAAAATGTCATGAAAAAGGCATAAAAAGTATGGTATTCAAATGTCATAAACATGCCATAGTAGTATAGTGTAGTATGTCATAAAAATGTCCTAGTTCAGTATGACATTAAAATGTACTATAAAAGTGATAGTATAGTATGAAAGTCTAAAAATATCATTGTATATGGGGCCACTATGATGATCAGTGATTGAATATTTCCTATAATCTGGCTAATCTGGGTTATGATTACGCGGATGACACTCCAAGTGTCCGCAGCTGCTGGCTAACATGCTGTTATACTGCAATATATTACCGTTAATATGCAAAGCTCATGCACTCAACAAAAAATGTAGGAATGGTGATTTGATTAAAAAGATTATTCACATATTCATGTTAAGGAGGAAAATAAACAGCAAAATAGGATTATAAATTCGAGTGATGCTCCAAAGTAAATTTTGAATAACTAGTAAGTTTACCATCAGCCTGAATCGTGGTAATGTTAACACTGTAATGCCAGCTGACATGGGTTAAGCTAGGTAGCAGACCATCAGATAAGAGGAAATACTCAGAGCTAAAAGGGATAAATGTTGAAACACCTTTAGTCATAAATCAAAAACTGAAATAGATAACTAGAAGTAAGGGATAAACGGTTGAAATAGTTAGCTAAAATAATGAATATACAGTTGAAATAGAGAAAAATAATGGATAATCAGTTGATATAGTTAACAGGAATGAATAAACAGCTGAAATAGTTAAAAGTAATGAATAAACGTTGAAATAGGTAATGATTGCCATCCATATTCCGCCACTCCAGGTGTTAATATAGTACAAATTCAAGCTTGACCAAACTTTGACAGTTCAGCTGTATAAAAAAAGTAACAATATCCACTTTTATATAACTAATAGTGTCAAATAACCAGATTATAATCCATTCATAAGAAGATATTTAGAGCATAGCGGGTGGTCAACTATGGGTGTGTCAGACAAAACAGGTTGTGAACCTCTGCATTACATCATCCCATCGCCTACCCTGATCATCCCCTTTAACAGCAGACAATAATGAGCATAATCACACAGCGGTGAAGCGCTTCCTGTCATTTTTACAGACTTTGGCATTTTGTCTTGTAACAAAAGATGTGGCAGTTATGTGCATTAGATGGCACCAGTGGTTTATAAAATCTGTGCAATGATAGACTGAGATTGAGGAGGAGGGAAAAAAAAGAAAAAAGAGAGAATGAACAAAAAAGTGAAACTGAGCAATTTAATAGATGTTGAGTGAATAGCTAATAGAGCAGAAAATTGAAAGAAATGACACCCTCTAAGAAACAGACTTACAGTATGAAATGACGAGAGAGAGAGAGAGAGAGAGAGAGAGAGAGAGAGAGAGAGAGAGAGAGATGCAGACAAAAGGAAAAACATTTGCAGCCTGCCCTGCCCCCTCATCACTCCCTGGGGAACAAGGGATTATGGAAATGTATAAATGTAAGAGAGAGGGCGACTGACAGACAGAGAGGAGGAGAGAGAGAGAGAGCAAATAAGAGAGGGAGGGAGACAGAGCGATGCTATTGGTTGACTGTTATAACATCAAGCGTGATAGAAATATTTCTCTCGCAGTCTAAGACATAGAGGAAGAGGCAGAGAGACGGTAGACTCAGGAAACACATTCAGGTCTCTGGAAGAGGTAAAAAGAAAGAGGACTTGAGACAGAAATGAAGGAAAAGGGGAAGCAAGGGGCAGACTATAGACAGGTGGACTCATTAACTTATGACTTCTGAGGGCTGTGGAGATTTTTGCGTAAGAATAGTAGAGATTTCTAAGTCAGAGTAAATGCTTCTCAACATGTAGATGTTCTCCATCTTTCTGGTTGAATTTCCCCCCTTTCTCCCCACTCAGAGTTTAATAATTTACCCTGCACGTCAGCAAAGACAAATCTGAGTGTTTTTGGAGCGATCTGAGGGATGCGCCTGAGAGAAAGATGCAGAGCAGAGAATTGTGACATGGTGCCGACCCAAATTGACAGAGCCGAGGAAAGAGTGGACTGTTCAGTGGCAGACACGTCTCCTACCAGACACAGGTATTCTCTCCTCGATATTAAGATCGGTCAAGATATTGATCCATGCTAACTCAAACTATCGTTAATATTGTACTCTGATCTTGTATTTGTAAGTCCTTTTGGCTGTGTGATGTTGGCATTGTAATGCTTCATAGCTGTTTCATTTGAATTCCAATATTTGTTGTCTCACTGATTTGTATTTATTATTTAATACTTCATTATTTTGTTGCAAAATCAGCATAAATTTGCTTTGTTAGAATAGAACTGTCTAATGTGCAAAGCAATAGCTTGGATCAGATTTATGTGGGTTAAATCATTTCCCAAAAATGTAATAATATACCAAGAGACTGTCTCTGTAAATTATAACTCTCAGATAATCTGCAAACTGTTGTTGTTTACAACAATGTGATTTAGAAATATGCGTCATTAATGGTGTTCTTGATTCAGAGCAACAGATGAACTGAAAGCCATACAACAAACTACTGAACTATCACAAGCCATAACCTAATAATAATAATCTTAGACGACAAATCCTTGCTGTTTTAACAAGGCAGTGCCGTGCTTAGTATCGACAAGAATCCTGTGCTTCTGTTGTCAGCGCTTCAGTCAGACACTTTGTGGCTTGTGTTACTGTGAGGGGAACAAAAAAAAAAAGATGTGTAGGCTTTGTCTAAAGAGAAACTACATGGAGAAGGAGGAGGAGGAGACAGACATCTTGCCTGTCAGAGACTGAAAAAAAAAAAAAAAAAAGGAGCATCGGGCCAACGACAGACAACTGTGGCTGCATATGAGCGCTTCCTAAATCACAGCGAGACAGGGGTCGCCCTGCTGTCAGATACACAAAAAGAGACAAAGACATGAGCAGTGAAGCCAAGCTGATTATTGATTGTTACTAAAACTGAGTGCTCTACCCGCCTGAAGGACACAGACTCCGCTCACATCGGAGGGGGAAATAACCTCCACGAAAAGGAGGGAGAGCAATAGCCACAGAGAGACAAGAGACAGAGAGAACAGGGGAGAAGTTCCCTTTCTCTCTCTCGACCCATCTCGTCGTCAGGCTGGCTGGCTCAGCCATGGCATTCACCTTTGCGGCCTTCTGCTACATGCTCACCTTGGTGCTGTGCGCCGCTCTCATCTTTTTTGTCATATGGCAGGTGAGTAGCACTGAGCACACTGGAACTAATGCACACACACACACACACACACACACACACACACACACACACACACACACACACACACACACACACACACACAAAACTAAAATAGGGCACATGTACAGTAGGCCCTGTGAAGGTCCACGCTCCATCCCACGCAGGCAGACTAACACTCACCGACACGCCGGTGTACAACACTGACAGGAACACGGCATACGCACACCTCGCTCAGGAACTCTAGAGGCAATGCCATGCATAAATGTGTCAGCTGAATTTGCACCTATTGTGACTGACATTTCGAATTGCCTCTTAAAAGCCACCAAGTGACACTTTGTTCCCTTTAATGTCAAACATCGAGCTGCAAAGGAATAATTGGTTGAAACAGACCACAGAGGAGACGCTTGGGCTTGAAAAACGCCAGCTTATTTGTGTGTTTTTCATCTATTTCCGTACAGCGACCTGCTTATATGCTGGTTTATCACTAATTCACCGGGGCTCGTCTGACCCCTGACACATTCAACAAAAATAACAACCGGTTTCATCCGTCCACAGTAGAGCAACCTATGATCCCAAAGTAACTAACAATACGCAGCACCTCAAACAAGGTGTTGAGGCTTCAGCAAACTGCACGAAATGAGTACAGGGAGGTGAAAAAAACACAATGATCATAAATCCCACCGCCGGACTATTGTGAATCGGTCTGCCTGTGGCATTTTGAGTGGAATTTGCACAGATATTGCCGGACAACGGTGAGCTTGGTTTGCCGGTTTACACCAGTGCAGACTGAACAAACACTTTGCTCTCTCACCTTTAACATTACATCCAAGGAGTCAGGAATAGCGTGAAATATAAAACACATCATTATGAGCATAAGACTTGAAATGACTAACGTACCAATTGACTAAGTGGGTGAGACTACATATGAGTCAGTCAGTGTGTCTGTGTGTGAAAGAGACGGGGAGAAGCATGCGTCTGGCTCAGCATCCAGCCATGTGATTGAAACGCTTATCAAACTATGATCACCCCTTCCCCCAGTCTGCCTCCACCCACGGGCACAGCACCCCAATTCTATGTGGCTCTCAACCAATCAGTTCACAGCTATAGTAACCATGGAGCCCACTGAGGGGCTCACCATGTCGTCATGGAAACTGCATCTGTTTACAACAGAGCTAAGTGTGAAGGAAGACGAGGGAGAGCCGTATAGACCCGTGTGGGGAAATTACCGCCAGGACTGTTTCTATTTCGAACACACAGTGTTTTCACATTATCAGTCACTGTTGACGCAAATCAGATGCTCACTTATCTGCAAATAATGTCTGCCTTTTTATTGCTTTTCAATGAGCCGTCAAAGATAAGCTCCACTGTTTAAAAGCCGAACTGATGATAAGCACAGCGGGTGGCCTTTACACCGAGAATTGTTTGTATTGTTATAGAGCTATTAATCAGGGAGCTGGTGAGAAAAATGATCACTTATACTCACCTCACAGGGAGCAGTTAGAGAGCTAACAGCAAAGCCTATCCAAACAATGACATTATTTTCTCTTCAGTGACCTCAGTTTAATATATTATGATGTTTAACTACAGAGGACAAGGAAACTAAATTGTGCAAGACATTATACAGACCTCCAGTAGACCATAATCCTCAAAACACAAATTCAACAATGCATACTCTTTATGTCACTCTTGCATTTTAAAGAGGACCTATTTTTTGCTTTGTTGTGTTTTATGCTTTTTCTTTTTTTCCTTTAGTGTGTTATATAGTTTTTTTTTGTGCAATGTAAAAGATCTGCAAAGCTACAAACTCCAAAGTCCACACCAAAGGGAGTTACTCTCCCCCGCAGAAATACTGCCCCTGAACTGCCTGAAACACCTTACTTGAAGTCCCGCCTTTTTGTCTGTAACGTGGTGATGTCACCAAGTAATGCTTTTGCATAATACCTGCCTAGCGGCTAGTTTGGCACGCCCTCAAACAAAGCTAGTTAGACCAGAGCTGAAGCAGAGTCTGAGGTGTATGTTTCAGTCAACCAATCACAAAAGAGTGGGCCAGCTAACCAATCAGAGCAGACTGGGCTTTACGGGGGGTCTCAAACAGAGCTAGTGTTTTTAGCAGAAACCCAAAATACAAATATGCAAAAACTGAGTATGATAGCGCGTCTTCAAATATTACATAATTCCCACACATAACTGATTGTTTTACTCCTGCCACACTATGAATAAATAAATGCTACTATCAGTAGTTGATATAACTGCAGACTTTGTCTCATTATATATACTTTAGTTACTAATGTGAACTTTGTTGTCAGGCTTAATTAAAAGAGACCAGCGTATCATGTTAGAGGAGATGAAAAATGGGAGAAAGGGTCAAATCCAAACACTGTGTGACAATACAGGGATAATTTAAATTATAATTTTTGCTCCTTACATAGTAAAAAACTACATAATGGCACATGACGGAGCTCACAGTGTAAAGGAAAAGAAGAAGACTGTAAGTGATTATATATGTACTCATTCACCGATTATCACCATGTGTGCTCGGGTAAAATGAACAATGTGGCTGCAGCTGTAGGGGATACAGCGGGTGTGCAGCACAGTAGGCTGTTCTAGGAGACTTACAACAGTACTGAACAGGCTGAGGCTTGAGACATGACACTTTCTTAAGCGCATTGCATTGAAAAGATACCAACTATGTCTTTATCTGACACATTACAGTTACAGTATGTGCATTTGTTAGCCCTCGAAAGGTAACTAATTGAAAACAAACTCACGTCTGTTATTTTTTCAGATCATTGCGTTTGATGAGCTTCGCACAGACTTCAAAAACCCCATTGATCAGAGCAATCCCACCAGAGCGGTAAGAACCCTGCTGTTTCCCTTCTTTCAAGAATGATCAAACCCTCATGTGCTCACAGAAATCCCTTCTTTTCAGCTCCAAGAAGAGCCCTCAGTGATCTACACAGAACAAATTGAGGATTTCGCTCCAAAAATGGCCTTGAATTCCTCAGTCAATATTACAAATTTCCAAAACAGTACAGAAAAAGACTGACAGCCATTTATGCCTGTAATCACACCGCAAACACAAGCCATTATTTTATGTAAATGAAGGTTTTTGTGAATCTGGAATGAAATCTTTCAAATGTTTTATTCAGCTACATTTAGTCAACATCAAATAATTGTACTAAACAATTCCCACTAATCCAAGCATCCATGTGTAGCACCTAGGCAGCGTTTGTCTTGAACACTCATTTGTATGCAGATTGAAGCAATCAACCTTCTTTAAAACCGGCAGCTTGTTGGCCTAATCAATTAAAGAGATTGATGCCAAATGAAGCTGCTGTTTATACAATGAGATCCTGTGCTGTCTCCACAGTAAAAGTGCAGCAACATGGTTTCACCTCACTGTAACAAGAACTTATTCAGTCAAGTCACATTTGAAAATCTCTGTCTCAGTTTTTTTTTTTTTTTTTTTTTTTTTTTTGCAGAAACAAAACATCACTGTGAGTCAGTAGCGACGGCCATTATTCATTTAGCAAGTTAACAGCAGCTGTGAATGTCTTTTTCACAAGTTAGCTAATGTTCTAGCAATCATGTGAACCTGCATCTGAACCGCAAAGTGAGAGTGATGAGGAGTGGGAGAGGAAACTGTGAAAGCAGACTGTGGGAGTGTGGAGGCCCGCCAGCTATGGGGGGGTGGACACAATAACTGCAACACCTGTAAAGTATAATGCAACTGAATACAGTAGAGCTGAAATAAATAATGCGAATAATCGGATCAAAGTGGAATCTGTTGTTTTTCAGACAACAATGGAGAGCTAACAAATATTGAGCGTTACAAGCTTCCCTGCCGCAGGATTTGTATCATTGGATTGCATTACACTGGACAGGTGTTTTATCAATCTATAACAAACAACCTATGCTTGTCAGCATGTCAGATGTGTTAACATAATCTGCTAGAATGTGATGCTGCCAGTCTCCCAAAATCAACAAACTGCACAAACAGAAGACGACATACATGGCAGCCTTGGTAAAATAAACAGCAATCATTTCTGATGTTAGCAGAGAGCAATGCGTGTTCACTTAACTGCAATTGTCTGCACAAATATTTGTCTGTGAAAGAAAAGAGACTCTCTCACTGACAAATATTTACAGCTTTTGTGGAAGAGACTAAACATATGTTTCCATATCAGGTTTATGAGTGCAGCCATTAATCACTGTTAGCTGTTAGGCTGTCATTGTTTGCAACACCGTGATTGGCCGGTTTACAAAAATGTGACTGAAATGTAGAATTATTTCCTCATGAAATGGCCTAAAAATAGCAGTGGCATATGACCACAGTAGTAGACATCTCTCAATAAAATAACAAATAAAACAAAAATAAAGCGCTTGACATTTCCTTAATTTCAAGTCTTCCTTAATATTAGTAGCTGTAGAAAAACACAAGGCTGTTTATCATTGAAATTGATCCTTTTGTTCTTACCTGCTACTTAATAGCACTAGACTACTTACCCTACATACTTGACAGCACTCGTTGCCCTGCATTTCTTTTATTTGTTCTCTATACTGTGAAAGTCTGTACTGCTGCCTTTGATTAATGTCTTCGGTCATTTTTCCTTTGTTGGAACAATTAAAAATTCATCGTGTAGTGGATGACCTGACGCTAATTAGGGCATCTCACGGAGGCTCCAGGCTATAAAAATCTAAGCACCGTTACTGCAGGACAACAATTTATAATCACAATTACAAACCATTATTTGTACAATAGCTTAGTTGGCAGGTCCGGTACTGTCCTATTTACTAGGGATGGACTGATTGCAAAATTACAGGCGATACCAGTACTGATGTTTAGTTGTTGTGTTTATCTTCTCGTACATTCCTCCTTCGGTGCCAGGGAAACACATCTTCATTAGAAAAAGATATCTGACCTGCTTTCCCTCTGTCTTCAGCCCTTCATTTATATCTTGAATGAGCACATATTAAATTGTACAAATATATGAAATAACTGCTTCAAAAGCTCGTTAGCCTGTATACAACTACCTACTCAGTGAAAGGAATTTATTATCTAACCTAACAAAAAATTTTGTGAAACATAAATTAAATGTAATCAAATCAGCAGCTAACAACACAACATTTAGTCGGCACAAAGTGAATGCAACACAACTCTTAAACATCACCACTGCCATCTGTGGATGTCATCTTATTTGCCAATATGCCGATTGCAGTCAACGAGCCCAAAATTAGCCGATACTGATGTTAAATCGGTGCATCCCTACTCTCGATGTTTTAAAGCTCAGTGTCATGGAAGGATGCGGTGCACAAAGCCAGCAAAAAGAGGAAAATGACAGAGGCCAAACAAACAACTGTAAATAGACAGTGATGCTGTGTCTGGCTCAGAGGCTGGATGTTGTAGATTCAGGGCAACAAACACTTTCATGTCACTCAGGGAGAATTTATGTTCACAGATTCATAAAACCTGCAGCCTGTGGCTCGGGCTAAAGGAAGCAGCAGGGGCCTCAAATACTGGAAGCCACCACCCTGTAACTAAGACAGATGCCTCAATATGTCCTAGAATCAGTGTGAGATTCTTTCCAGCTGAGGCTTCATTAAATACAGAGGAAACACCAGTATAGTCTATCTGTGCTGCTTATCTACCTGATATATTTTTGTTTTGCAGAATAAATAAAGCAAAACAAGTTAACAGTCCGCCTTTAAATTACCTGACTATTGGTGCTTAAGTTTAGCAATGGACACATTAATCCAGGTGGATGAAATAAAGCAAAACATCTCATTTGCCTTGCAAGCTAATCAATGGACAACAAAATGAAAGATCACCCTGAGAGGCCACGAGCAGCTGGCTAGTAGAAGATGGATGGCTTTCATTTCTACAACTGATCACTGAGCCCTCTGTCATGACTCACAGGGGACACCAAACTGTCCGTAGTGCAAAAAAACATCACATCAACATTACTGCTTCAAATGTGGCTGGTGCCTTGAACAGAGTATGAGATTGAAAATTGAGCTGGTTAGTCAGTCAATAATTAGGGACACACTGATCCGTCTTTTATAGTCCTGATACCAATAGCAATACCTGGACTTTGGGTTTTAGCCGATACAGAGAACCGATCTGATACCAGTGTTTAATGAACAAGTTGTATGTCTCACAGTGTGGAAGTGACTGGGATCATTCTATTATGTGTAAGGCAACATCAGGCTTGACTTAAATATTGCTATATCCTACCAAATAAATAAATAGAAATACATTTACTGAATTGTTCTTTAACATTAAAATAACAATTCAATAAAAAAAAAACATCAACAACTTGGTAAAAAAAATCCTCAAAATATATACATACTGTATATATACACATATATACATGTATACACATATATAGAAGTATACCCATATTACAGTATATATTATTATTATTATTAAAAATAATAAAATTGTGCACTTGCAACATGGTAAAAAAATCATCAAAATTAACAGGAATTGCAATGAAAGTGTAAACCCTTTTAATGCAGCAGAAAATAAGTCAAACTTAAAGAGGAGCTAAAATTACTGTATATAATTATACGCTGTATAAACAGAATTGAATTGAATAGATCGGCCCCATTGTCACAGATACACAGTCCAGTTATCTGAGTCAGTATCGGCTTCCCTATTATTATTATTCATTAAATCAAGCTGTTAAGTGTATTTTTTAGTAGCTGAGGTGGTGTTGTAAGGCCTTGTAGGAGAGAGAGAATCAATTTGTATTGTACAGAAGCATCTTCTGCCATGGCCATAACATTTATGTATTTAACGCTCAAGTTTTTGCAATTTATTGATGTGTCACTGAAACGTACCAGCTGAAAAAGAGTCTTCTGAAGGTTTGAACGCAAGTATTATGTCTGCCTTGAGATGTATTTTCACGGATAGACAGAATTAGTGAACGATGAATGACGAAGAAATACACAGACTGTTACTCAGACTTTCTTTCCGTTCACAGAGGGAAAGGATTCTCAACATTGAAAGGATCTGCAACCTGCTCCGCAGAGTGAGTAATAATTTGTTTTTTACCTGCTGATGGTGGATGACTAAAACAAAGGGGCTTCAGACACACATGACCATTTTGTCTTTCTAACCATTGTGAGGACCATGACGCACACTGATTCATTTCACATGTAGCCCTTCTCCACAACCCAGCATCACCGCTCTGCATTCACACAGAGATGGAGAACACTTACACCGTCAACTAGGTTTTTCTTCCCATTTCAAGGCTTTCAGAAGGAGAACTCATTGTCCCTGAAAACAAATGTGACATGCATCTGTTTGGAGTAGTGTTAGGTACAGCAGAAGACTACAATGAGCTCAAGTTATTATATCAGTAAACAAACATAATACAACAGGAGCTTTAGGGACAGTAGTACGCTAACTGTACTATTGGGGCCCATACTGTTTATGCAGAGTACAGTATTATCTTACAAGGCTAGATATGGGATCACAGTTTGAACCATAATGTGTTTAAAATCTGTGAATAGATTATGTTTTAATGATTGAATGAGTCAGCCTATTAGGTTCAAAAGGAGGAAAATGGTTATTGGAGGTTTACCTATATTTAGCTCGTGATTCACAGATGTTTGCTATTGACTGATGTTTGAAGTATTAAATCATGTTTTTCCACAGTGGTGCAGTGAAAGGAACTTAAGTGCCACTGATTATATACCCACTCCACCACTATATAATTGAAAAAGATATTAGATGACACATCTTTGTTTAATAGGGCAAATGTTATACTGCAAGAGAGGTGGGAAAATGCTCACCAATGCTGAGCATGATGCTGAACAAAAAATCTGTTTCCTAATCAGTTTTCAGAGAGAAAGGTGATCAATATAGCCTGCTAATCAAACTAATTTGCTGTTATGTTTTCTCCCTGACATTGTGTTCATGCCAAACCAGCCCAGATGGTAGTTTTGACTCAACGAGGTGGCAACATATTTGTCCATTCAACTCTACTGTCAGTCAAAGAGAAGCTCAAACAACTGATTGGAGCAGTTAAAAGGTTGCAGGGTCAACAAAAAAAATGTGCAGATTTAAAAGTTGTTGTTTATAGCCAAGCTGACCTCATGGGCAGGCATATAAATAGCACAACATTTTAAGTACATTCCACACATGATGTTAATGCATTTTAGGCTCTTTGCGTCTCATTTCACAAAAACAAAACTGTCACAGTTGTGTTTAGGCAGGTTTAGGTAACAAAACAGCTTAGCTAGGTTTAGGAAAAATATCATGGTTGGGCTTAAAATAAGTATGTAACCTAAGTAAAATATGTACGTAAACAATGTAGATCTAACATAAATATGGAAAACACATCTCCAAAATAAGTCAACCACAGATTTAATAAACTAAGTATGTAAAGTAGGTAAAACACGTATGTAAACATCGACGTAACATAAGTACGGAAAACACATCCCCAAAATAACTCAACAGTCCTATTCTGAAAATATCGTATGTAAACTAAACAAAATATGTATGCATACAACATAGACCAAACATAAGTACAGAAAACAGGTCTCCAAAATAACTCAACAACAGGCTTAATATACTGTAAGTATGTAAGTAAAATATGTATGTTAACAGCGTAAACCTGACATAAGTATGGAAGGCACATTTCTAACATAACTTAACAAAAGGATTAAAATCAAGTACGGTATGTAAACTAAGCAAAACGCATGTAAACAACATAAGTAGCCTATGGAAAACACGTCACAAACGTCACAAACTTAATAAATCAACAACACTTTGGGACACAATTACCGCTCCCCTGGTTGAAAGTCCTGTGTTTGTTTGACCCATGCACCTCCCCTTCTGTCCACCATAAAGAGTCTTTTTCACTATTTATTCTATATCATTAGCTCTGAGTGTGGCATAATGATATGGATGCATTTACATTGCGGTTAGTAGCCAACAGACTACATGGCGTGAAACCCTGAACGCACGCAAAATTTTTTACAAATTGCTGTGCCATTCATACGCCATTTGGTGAGATCTGACTGTTAATTAAAGCAGGATTAAAAAAACATATATGTTTCAAGTTAGCAACAGGCTGGTGAGCATAGTGGAGCATTTAGGTGGTAAAGAGTTAGATATTTCCCTCAGAATTGGGTGGAGACCAAATCGGAGCTAAAAGGAGAGTGATTATCAGACTTTTATCCATCAGTTGGTCAGATGGCCAACTTCAAATGAATGCTAATGTTGCTCTGTATCAGCTGAATGTGCAAATAAGAGACTGCTAACAAGTTTGCTACATCAACTTTAAAATATGTCACTGTTGTGTTCACAGCTTGTTGATTCAGAGGTCTGGAAGCAAGCTAATTATCTGAGCAACCTCAATGTCAAACTACATCAGTTTCTACTGAAACATCTAAAACTAAGTAATGTATATGAAACTATATTTGCACTCGTAACAGCAGCAAACCATGAGTAACATTAACACCCTCTGCGTGAAAGTGTTTGCCCAGCAGACAGTGTGATTTTGGTTTCATAGATTGTAGTTATTTCACAATATGCAACCCATGAGGATTTTAGTGTTTTCCCAGCAGCTGTTGAAGTGTGATTACTGATTACTGTGGATACATGCAAACCTATAACCTGACTCCCTGTGTCTGTTGTGGTTAGTTGGTGGTGCCGGAGTACTCCATCCATGGGCTTTTCTGCCTAATGTTCATGTGTGCTGGAGAGTGGGTCACACTTGGCCTAAATATCCCGCTGTTCTTCTACCATCTGTGGAGGTACAGTCCCATAACAGATGTCTGACAAGTTTCTGTTGATCCAGTGTGAGCGCGAGCCAAACCTCTCTGCTTTTTTTCCAGGTTTTTTCATCGGCCAGCTGACGGGTCAGAGGTCATGTATGATCCTGTCAGTGTAATGAACGTCGACATTCTCAATTACTGCCAGAAGGAGTCCTGGTGTAAGCTCGGCTTTTATCTGCTCTCTTTCTTCTATTATCTCTACAGGTCAGTACAAATTCACAATCTTTTCAATACGATGTCGTTTGATTAGGTTTCAGCGACATCTTTCAGATTTGTTGCGATATTGTATGAACTCAGTTGCAAAAGGGCAGCACAATTACTGTTTTACTCCCTATTTTTCCATCTGCTGCCACAATCTATTTGCTGCTGAAGTATGGTCTACGCCTTGGTGAGCTTCTAACAGACAGGATATCTGGAGAAATAAAAGGAAGTATCTTTATCTGTAATAAAGACACAGAGGAACAAATGGAGACAACTCTTCCTCTCTCGTATCCTTCCCATCACTGGCTTGGGTTTTTGAACAGTCTAACCTTGGACAAAAACCAGAAGACCAATCTGACTGATAATGTGAATGTAAAGGCCTCCACTTGATTATATCACTTTGACCCAGATACTGCCGTTGGATCACTGGACAAAGTTTTGAAGGACTGAAACCTAACAGAAAGAGGACGCAGCAGGTGTGTTGCCTTTGACCCAATATACGAATTAACAATACATTTCTGAAGGGCTGGAGTTTTCCCATGCTGCTCTTACTGATCCAGTCGCTCAACTCACTGTGAACCGCCAAACACTTATGGGACTGGAAGACAAAATAATATGTCTGTATTCTTTGACTTTGAAAAAATACTGAAAGCAGGATTGTTTTGGTATCATTCCATGTTTTTAAGATGATAGGCACCTCTAATATCAAGCCACTGCTTTGATTGTGCTACAGGTACATAAAGCCGTAAGAAACAAGTTAAATTGTAAATTTAAAGCACTATAATGAACGCAGAAGGCCCGTCAGGGAAATAGATTGGTGTGTGGCACTTTTAACCAGGATGGTTGGACCAACACAACATCTCCTTGACTCCAGCCTCGGCCAAAGGTACAATTTCACACTGTAACGACAACAATAAGGGGTTAATCAAAAGTTTGACTTCAAGCGTCAGTGTTAGTAATGTGCATTCAAAATAACTAGGTCCATAGCTGTAAGGAGGTATTTTACGCTACATGCTAGGTTCATGCTTTCCAAAGAGCTTCATGCTCAGACATTTAATGCCAAAAGTTTATATATGAAAAAATATTGTGCCAACTTTAAAGTCAATTAGTGAAATCAAGTGAAAAGAAAAACAATGAGGTAGTATCTTCATTTACATGCACCAGCGTGCATTGTCTGTATTTTCACTTTCCGTAACACACATTTCATTTTGGCACAATGTTTTTTTTTTCTTGAAAAAAAATTGACAAAAATATGTAATTCTGTTGTACTTTTTAGTGTGCAGGGAGCGCCTTATTCCTATTTCCAGTTTGCTCTTACTCATCTGCATCTATAGTCATTTTAGCTCAGTAACTTTTTTCTGATCTGAGGTAGAATATAGAAATCTCATGTACAAAAAGCAATTAAAAACAGCAATGTGATATGATCCATGAGTCATATCGATGCAGTGTTAATCTGTGTATGTAATAACTGAGTGGGACACAAGTGGCAGATTAGACAATAATGACAATGTTTCAGTTATTTCACAAGTGTAAAGACATTGAAGTCATCTCAATAAATACATCTACAATCATGCAGTTTCCGAAGGAACAGACATTAATGCTGCTGATGTCCAGCAAAGAGCGAAGCCTTTCCTCAGCTGGTGCTGCCTTTGCTATCATGTGTTCATTAGTTTGTTCTGTTGGTAGATACGTGGTGGTTGAAATGTGTAATTTTAACATCAGTAGAAAAACTGAATCTCTGGAGCCTGAGAACAAACTGTGATGTTTGTCATTTGCCGGCTGTAGTGTAGTAAAAGGTGGTGATGACACATCTGGTATGTAAACTGTGGGACTCAATATAAGAAAATAATGTCTCATTGAAGCCTATTGAAATAGTTTCTAGGACTGCCAAAAGATTAACAACTTAAAATGTACACTTCAACATGAGCTTTGATGAAGTTTCAACTGTAGTTATGTCACGGATCTTCAGGATATTTGTTTTTTCAGACTTAAAGGAGTAGTGTGTAGGAATGGTGTGGTTGCAGATTACAGCCAATTTAAAACCCCTTCGCTCACTCCTCCATTTTGAAGCGTCAGAGAACTACGGTGGCCTTCAGATAACGTTAAAACTCAAAAGGCTCTCTCTAGAACCAGCTTTTGGTTGGTTTGGTCCATTCTGAGCTACTGTAATAACATGGTGGAGCAACAGTGATTCTTACTTTCAGTTCATTATACACTTATGAGAACGTAGTCATGAATATTATATTCCATGTCTGCTAACAGAGCTCCTGAAATCCTACACACTGGCCCTTTAAACGGCAAAATGACTTCTGGAAACTTAAATACAGGAAGCAGAATATTACATATTATTGCTGTTGCTGCACAAATAATTTTGCAGTACATTTTGTGTATGTTAGTATACAGTATTTATGACAGGTTTAACTGGAAGCAACTATGGATCCCAAACTTTTTTAAGCAATAATAAAGCTGGCATATGGTAGTTCTGTTTTAGTCAGTGTCAAAAAATCCCATGAAAGGACTAAAACCAACCATGTTTTAATATGTTTGACTTTCCTATCCTGTCTGTGGCACTCAGCTATTTGTTTCTTGATCTTTAAAAACAGGTTACAAATATACTGTACAATCTTAAAGGCTGAATTATGTCCTAAAACAGCTGGGCACTGTAGTTTTTAGGATCTGTCACTCAAAGAAAAGGAAATAGAGCATTTCTTGGGGACTAATTTCAGCAGCGGATTAATACATATTAGTGAGTATTTACCCCAGCAGAATGGTGTATGGGATTGATTTAAAATAAACTACAGTGCTCACTGTGATCGTAATGAAGGCATAAGTGTAACAGTGTGGCTCATTGGTGTGAGCTAACACAATAATCACGCCTTAACACAAATTAATTTTAACGCCATTGAATTCTTTAATGCATTAACGCAATTTTTAGGGTGTAGCGAGCTCAGTTTTAAAGCGTGAAGATGCTGGCATCATATGAAACTAGAAAACCTAAGGAACCCATTGGTACCAACTATGTAACCTCACATTAGCTCAATGTAAATGGGTTCTCTGGGTACCCACCAGTCTCCCCTTTACAGACATGCCCACTTTATGATAATCAGATGCAGTTTGGGGCAAGTCATAGTCAAGTCAGCACACTGACAGCTGTTACTAAATGCAGTGACTGTGACGGTTTTAATAATAATTTAATACAATATTTGTCGTTGTTTTGTGCTGTTTATTGATTTCCAATAATAAGTATATACTTACAATTTCAAAAAGCAATCATATGTGTCCATGCATGTCAATAATCGTTTTAAATGCTTGACAAATCTCCCTTTAATTTAAAAAAAAAAAATTAAAAATGTGTGATTAATTTGCGATTAATCGTGATTAACTATTTTAACCGACTGACAGTCCTACTATAACAGTTAGCTGCTCTGTCACCGAAGAAAGAGCTAGATCAATAATTTGCTACGCAGACATTGTTGGTTTTGGTCTTGTCATAGAATTTGTTGACAGCAAGAAAAATATAGAATATCACCAGTGTTAAATATGAGTTTCATTGTCTCAAAAAATGATGCACAAGTGATGCTGTCAAAATAATGTTCATCTTACATATGATTTACCTTTAAGGTCACATAATAGCATCACTGTGGAAGGTTCTCACGTTTAAAAATGTTGTCCTCAGTGCTGCTGCAGCAATCCTTCTGTATTAATATGTCTTAACATATGTGACAGAACATTCTTGATTACTACAGAAATCAAATGCCACTAATTAAAAAAGCTCGGCGGCAGAGCTTCACCGCACTCTTCTTCTTCTTGTGTCGATCACAGCCTGTTTCATGTCACTTCGGTACTAATGAGGGGTTTGGAGGGAGCAACTTGAACCGCTTTTGTGATTTCGATCTCAGCCAAATTGCAACATTTACGTGACTGAAGCAACTTTAACGGTCCGTCAGTGTTCTTGGAGACACAGTACGTGCTGTGTTCTGATGAAAGTAATCACAGGAGCCTGAGACCTCAAAACTCTGCCAACAAATGTGAGCGTGTTGAGTCTGGACAATCACTATTAAAGCACAGGAACATGAGGGAGGGAGGACAAATACAGCTTGGTTGAATGTCATTATGTAGATGCTCTAAACCAGGGGTTTTCAAATTGTGAGACTGTGGGCCTCCCCTCAAATAAAGCTTAGAAGAAGGTGCCCCCTCACCCACCCTGAATTTACTTGTTTAGTTTTATTCAATTCCTGGATGCCTATGGGGTCATGATTATCTTATTTGATCCCACAGACACCCAACAATTGAGCCAAAATAACCTAATATTGCTGTTTGACATAAGTACAGACCACACCAAATACATAAGTAAAAGGTCTGTCCTAAGGTATTTATAGAGTGGATGACATATTTTGTATGTCAACCAGGAAGTTAACATCGTCCTGGTTTCCCCGTTGGCTTTTGGATTATTTCAGAAAATAATCTCTGACAAATAAACATTTTACACGTTTTGTTCGGCAAGATAATCTCACCACTTTTATGAGTTTTGAAGTGTGAATGCAATCGGCAGAAGTAAATCGCTAGTGTTAGGCTATAAACATAGTATAGTATATACCATGGTCGTATGAAGTATACACAACAAGGCTGTAAAGACGGACGAGTTGGCACGATGGCGTTTAGTCTCATTTAGCTAGCAAACTTTTTAAAGCCACATAATGGCTTCAGAATTCACAAGTGGGATATTTACTGATGTGTTTTATATTGTAGAACAAAGCGTTAAATATCTTCAGCTTGTGTTAACCACAGCTCTTATTTCAGGCATCTAACCAAAAACCCATTCAAAAAACGCACTGACTTCCAGACGAGGGAACCGGAAGTGCTAAAATGCTAACCCGTTTCCAGGTTTTGGGACTCATTCCTGCAGCACTCTATTGGTTTCTAGGAAAAAAAGCTGTATCTCTTTAAGCAAATCACACACATTTAGGCTATTCTATGTGATCGTCTTGTGATAATATTATAACTAATATAATATTGTTTCACTTGCATTCACTGAGCTTCCCCTGACACCGTTTGGAGCCCCCCTGGGGAGGCCGCCCCCCACTTTGAAAACCTCTGCTTTAAGCAAAGCATTTTAGAAAATTGTATTTAAGTATATCTATTTGTATTTGTCTTTTATACATTTATCATCAGTGTACGCTACAGTAAATTTGGTGGATTACTTTATATTTGTTAGGTTACACTATGATGTACAGTTAATAAACAGCGCTGATTCTCATGCCGTATTCTAATAAAACAGTAATGCCAAAAAAGATTATCTCCAAGCTTCTTACTTCCTGTCTGTTGAGGGTCAGTATTTCGGCCATCTGTGAGGAGCTTTGCAGACGTGATACTCTGCCAATACCAGAGATGTACTGGAGAAGAAAAATAAAACTCTGAGGAGGATGAGGCGAATTTATAAGCGAGGATACCGAGTGGTGCATTAGATGGAGCATAGGAGACGAACTGCCACATAGAAAGCTGTTGAAAAAACAGCTGCATTTAGAAGTGGATCCAGAGACATTCGCACAAGCTCTTAAAATGCACCAAAATAACTGAATTCCCTGAAAATGCCTCGCTGATGTGAAAAGAGCTTCTGCTGGAGAGGCGGCAAAGAGAGGATGATAGCCTTTCATTAATGTCTGCACCACCAGAATACTAACATCTCAAATTATAGAGCACTGGATGCCTATTGGATTGCATAACAACACTAAGTTGACACAAGTACATCTCCACGGCAAGAGATTACTGATGAAAATGTCACTACAGCTGTATTACACTGAACATTTTCTGACATTTTCATGCTCAGCAGCATTTTCATTCTTCTGGTTTGAAAAGGGGGATAAAAGAGAAAGCAGAAAATGCTGAGTATGGCTCTAAGTCACCTCAGGGAGTCATTTGGAGGGTCTGTAAGGTTTGCCGGTTTATCACTTGTCTAAATAATGATTCAGACAGAAAACAGAGCAACAACGAGGCTTCAAGCTGGCGTTTTCCCTCTGTTTGAAAAGGATATATCATTCCCTGTCCATTTGCTGTCACCATGGAAACTAAATTGTATTAGAGATTCCTGTTGACTCACTGTGAGGCTCTCACTCAAATCACAGAAAAATCCAATTCAAGTTGGTTCACATGCCTGGCAGCATGGCTTTTCTGCAACAACGCTTTATAAAAAAAAAATATTATATTCCATCCGGTACGTATATAACAGGTTCGTGTATGTAGTCATGACAACCACAACCCCAACCAACGCTTCTATGCATGACACCTGCTTACACACACAGCAACATGCACACACACAACACATGCATCTGTTTGTGTGTCATCTCACGGCTCACACTGTTTCACACTCATCATCCCGGGCTCTTCCTTTTTCAGCACCCTCCACCACCATAATTGTCTCAACTCCTTTCCCCTCTCTCCTACGTCTGTGCTCTCAGAGAGACGTTACCATGGAAACTGGCCACAACTGATGGGCCTGAAACGTCACGATTGGCATACACAATTGGCAAATGCACGTACACCCAGAGGTGCATGCATGCAGACACATAGACACACACGCGCATTTTTGCTCATTCATTATTATGCAAGACACTCTGAGATATGTTGCATATTATTAGAGCTGTACAGACGTGCATGCATAGGCTGATCATAAGAACATACTGTACTGTATATTAAGACAATGACTAGACTGAGATGTGAAAACACACCAACTCAAAAGTGGACTATTTCATTAAACAAAGAGCTTTCATTTAAAAGAAAATTCTTATGGCAATTTCACTTGAAGACTGAGAAAGGAAAAATGAAAATCATCTCTTTATTCACAAATCAGCTCTGGTCATTACATTTATAATCTGTTCGTTTTAATTTATTTCCATTTTGTCATTACAAAATTAATTAATTAATTAATTAAATTATTTTTTTTTGTCGTCCTAAGAATGAAGAAGGAGCAGATGTGCCTTCTTAACAGTAGCTGTTTGTGTCCAAGAATGTGTCAAACCTGTTCGCAGTTGCGTTTTTATTTGGACCGGTGGATCGTCGGTCCAGACAGAGACACTTGAGCATGACTCACTCTGTCAGATGCTGTCTCATTTATTAAAAAAAAATATCGCTCACTTTCATCTGTCACAAAATTCTGAGATCACTTTTAATTAATTGCCTTATTTATCAAAGCGGGACGATCCATTTGTCAATTATGTGCTAATTACTCTCTACGACAATGTCATTCAAAACATGTTTTTGTAAAAAATGAAAATCAAATCAGTGTTGTACTTTATAAACTGAACGAAACAAATCCTTTGGTCGGTATCCATGCTGGTGTTGAGGTTTTTATGAATGAGGCACTGAGGCTTTTATATCTGAATATTCTGCTGTGCTCCTTTTGCTCTATGACTAGACGTGTCTAGTTTTACCCTTGATACTGTAATATTGATGGTAATGGTGAAAGATCTTTATAACTTAGGAGCAGAAAGGCCAGACAATAGCAGTTTTTCTCAGTAAAAACACAAACTGATTGTCTGAATATCAGATCAGCATCGATCTGAGACACATTTACCTGATTCTGAGAATATCATCAGTTAGTTTAGACAATAATGAGCAAATAAAGTCATATATATGCTATACGGTCAGACAAGTTTTTTCAAAATTTCTCATTATCTTCATTAGAGATGGATGAGGAGTAGCAGCTCAGTGCTGTGTGTTTGGATCAATGGTGAAAGAAGTACTCAGATCTTTTACTTATGTAAAAGTACCAATACAACAATGTAAACATAGAAGTTACAAGTACAAGTCATGCATTCAAAATCCTACTTATGTAAAAAAACCCACTATACTCAAAATGATTTACCGAAAAACGATTACCAAAAAATATCAATGTAAAAGTATGTCAAAGTCAAAAAGGTTGTCTTTATTATATTTTATAAATATCATATTTCATGATCTTGTGTTTTTGTAGTGTAAAATTTCATGCAATCTTATTTGTAATCTGAAGAGTAACTACTGTCTATAGATGTCAAATAAAAACAAGTGTGCCGCATCATTCAATACATTTTACTCAAATAAAAGTAAAATTGCTTGTATTAAAATGAACTCAGAGTAAACATAATTTTTTTAAAAGGTAAGTCCCTTAATAGAATTAACCACAAATGAGACAAAACTAAACAAAAGTGAGTGATAAGAAATACAAAAAAAAAAAACTATGGCCACCACGGCGGGTGCAGCCACATAAATGAAATGAGCTGACACTTGTTATAGATTCAACAGCAGAATAAAACATCACCAAGACAGACGGCACAGTGATGTCTAAACACAGCAGCTGTAGCCACAAACACACATATTAAAGATAACAGAGAAGTGCAGCTTTTCCACACCACTTAGTGCTCACACGGGGGCACACAACACTACACAGTCTGGCAATGCTGACAGTCTCCTCTGAGACACATAAAACCATCATGGTGGGTTTGTTGTACTCACCTCTTCAAGTCCTCCTCTGGTCCAGGTTCAGCTTCTCTGCTGTTCATTCACAAGGCATAATATAACCAGTCCACTCACCTGTCTGTCCCACTATGACCAGTCCACTCACCTCTCTGTCCCACTATAACCAGTCCACTCACCTCTCTGTCCCACTATGACCAGTCCACTCACCTGTCTGTCCCACTATGACCAGTCCACTCACCTGTCTGCCCCAATATGACCAGTCCACTCACCTCTCTGTCCCACTATGACCAGTCCACTCACCTCTCTGTCCCACTATAACCAGTCCACTCAGCCTGTCTGTCCCACTATGACCAGTCCACTCAGCCTGTCTGTCCCACTATAACAGTCCATTAAGCCTCTCTGTCCCACTATGACCAGTCCACTCACCTCTCTGTCCCACTATGACCAGTCCACTCACCTCTCTGTCCCACTATAACCAGTCCACTCAGCCTGTCTGTCCCACTATGACCAGTCCACTAAGCCTCTCTGTCCTACTATAACCAGTCCACTAAGCCTCTCTGTCCTACTATAACCAGTCCACTCACCTATCTATCCCACTATAATCAGTCCACTCACCTATCTGTCCCACTATAATAAGTTCACCCAACTCCTCTGTTCCACTATGACCAGTCCACTCAGCCTATCTGTCCCAATTTAACCAATCCACTTAGCCTGACTGTTCCACTATAACCAGTCCACTTAGCCTGACTGTTCCACTATAACCAGTCAACTCAGTCTCTCTGTCACACTGAGCTCAAATGTTTTCAGACATTTTGAGGCTCTGCTGTCACTGAGACTGAGTATTCACAGTCACAAACAAAAGAAAGACCTCAAACACCTCAGTGAACTCAGTCAAGTCACCACTGGAGGATTCACGTGACCATTTTAGCATAGCATGTTAGCCAACAGCCCCACCGTCACCCCCACCTGTTGGGTGTGTATGATTTGTTTGAAACCAGAGATTAATCAAGATAGAGCTTTTCTTTTACCTATGCCAAGGTACAATAGGCCTAAGGCTAAGCTTAGTCTATAATTACATAATTATTTATCATATTACTTTTTTGAACTGTTCACAAACTGCTAGCCCCGGTCCAGGTGCAACCACACGCCATGACTCCTAGCCAGTGAAGGTATACAGTACGTTGGACTTGTCTTTTGTCACTGTGTGCACTGGACAGGAAGACACACACACTCTCTAATGCAGCTGCTTTCTACTGGACCCTTTTCACACTATTATCCTAACTTTTTCATATGAATTTTACTCTCTAACGGATGCAAATTGAGTCAGAAAGTAAAATTAGGAATATTTAAAAATACTCACACTTTCCACCACTGGTTTTGGATGGCAATATAAAAAAAAATAATATTGTAGTGATTTGTTTTCTATTCATTATAGAAAAATAATTCAGCATTCAATAACCAATCTCTTATGAGACTCTTCATCTTCAACCGCTTATCCGGGGTCGGGTCACGGGGGCAACAGCTCCAGCAGGGGACCCCAAACTTCCCTTTCCCGGGCCACATTAACCAGCTCTGACTGGGGGATCCTGAGGCGTTCCCAGGCCAGCGTGGAGATATAATCTCTCCACCTAGTCCTGAGTCATCCTCGGGGTCTCTTCCCAGCTGGTCGTGCCTGGAACACCTCCCTAGGAAGGCGCCCAGGAGGCATCCTTACCAGATGCCTGAACCACCTCAACTGGCTTCTTTCAACGCAAAGGAGCAACGGCTCTACTCCGAGTCCGTCACGGATGACTGCGCTTCTCACCTTATCTCTAAGGGAGATGCCAGCCACCCTCCTGAGAAAACCCATTTCGGCCGCTTGTGCTCGTGATCT
The DNA here is from genome assembly GCA_947000775.1 of Pterois miles. Lineage (NCBI taxonomy): Eukaryota > Metazoa > Chordata > Actinopteri > Perciformes > Scorpaenidae > Pterois > Pterois miles. Next base: position 13,482,755 of record CAMQGK010000052.1, on the reverse strand, counting down.
AGTTCTTTCGGTCATGACCCATCCCCCATGGCCATAGGTGAGAGTAGGAACGAAGATTGACCGGTAGATAGAGAGCTTTACCTTCCGGCTCAACTCTCTCTTCGTCACAACTGCGACTGCAATACCGGCCCTGCTGCTCAGATTCTCCGGCCAATCTCACGTTCCATTGTTCCCTCACTCGCGAACAAGACCCCGAGGTACTTGAACTCCTTCACTTGGGGTAAAGATTCATTCCCTACCCGGAGTAGACAATCCATTGGTTTCCTGCTGAGAACCATGGCCTCCGATTTTGAGGTGCTGATCCTCATCCCAGCCACTTCACACTTGGCTGCGAACCGATCCAGTGAGTGCTGGAGGTCGCAGACCAATGATGCCAGCAGAACCACATCATCTGCAAAAGGCAACGATGAGATCCTCAGCACACCGGTCCGCAAACCCCCCTTCCCCGGACTACGCCTTGATATCCTGTCCATGAATATCACGAACAGGATTGGAGACAAGGCACAACCCTGGCGGAGGCCAACCCCCACCGGAAACAAGTCAGACTTACTGCCAAGAGCCTGGACACAGCTCTCGCTTTGGGAGTACAGAGATTGGATGGCCCTGAGAAGTGACACTGTGGAGCTGTTTAACTACCTCAGTGACTTCCACCAGGGAAATTGATGATGATCCCCCATCAGCTTCCGGCTCTGCCTCTACAAGAGAGGGCATATCAGTCGGCTTCAGGAGTTCCTCAAAGTGCTCCCTCCACCGCCCGGTTACCTCCTCAGTTGAGGTCAACAGTGTCCCATCCTTACTGTACACAGCTTGGATGGTTCCCCGTTTCCCCCTCCTGAGGTGCCGGACAGTTTTCCAGAAGCACCTTGGTGCCGACCGAAAGTCCTTCTCCATCGCTGCTCCGAACTCCTCCCACACCCGCTGCTTTGCCTCCTTTATGGCAGCGGCTGTTGCCCTACGGGCCCGTCGGTACCTTGCAACTGCCTCTGGAGTCCTCCAAGATAACATATCCCGGAAGGACTTCTTCTTCAGTCGGACAGCTTCCCTGACCACCGGTGTCCACCACGGTGTTCGAGGGTTACCACCCCTTGAGGCACATGAGACCCTCAGGCCATAGCTCACCGCCGCAGCTTCACTAATGGAAGCTTTGAACATCGCCCACTCAGGTTCAATGCCCCCAGCTTCTACAGGGATGCCAGAAAAGCTCCGCCAGAGGTGTGAGTTGAAGATCTCTTGGATAGGGGCCTCCTCCAGACGTTCCCAGTTCACCCGCACCACACGTTTGGGTTTGCCAGGTCTGTCCAGAGTCTTCCCTCATCCTCTGATCCAACTCACCACCAGATGGTGATCAGTTGACAGCTCTGCCCTTCTCTTCACCTGAGTGTCCAAAACATGCGCCCTCAGATCAGATGATACAATCACAAAATCGATCATCGATCTTCGGCCTAGGGTGCTCTGGTACCAAGTACACTTATGAGCATCCTTATGTTCGAACATGGTATTTGTTATGGACAACCCATGACTAGTACAGAAGTCCAATAACAAACAACCGCTCGGGTTCAGATCAGGTAGGCCATTCCTCCCAATCACACCTCTCCAGTTGCCTCCATTGTTGCCCATGTGCGCGTTGAAGTCCCCCAGCAGAACAATGGAGTCCCCTACTGGGGCCCCATACAGGACTCCATTCAGGGTCTCCAAGAAGGTTGAATACTCTGAACTGCTGTTTGGTGCATATGCACAGACAACAGTCAGAGTCCCCCCCCCAACAATCCGAAGGCGCAGGGAGGCGACCCTCTCGTCCACTGGGGTAAACCCCAATGTAGCAGCACTCAACCGGGGATTTGTGAGTATCCCCACGCCCGCTTGACGCCTCACACCTTGGGCAACTCCAGAGAAGAATAGAGTCCAACCCCTATCCAGGAGAACGGTTCCAGAGCCGAGGCTGTGCGTAGAGATAAGCCCCACCAGATCTAACTGATGGCGCTCCATCTCCTGCACAAGCTCCGGCTCCTTCCCCCACAGAGAGGTGACGTTCCATGTCCCCAGAGCCAGCCCATGCCGCCTGGGTCTGGGTTTTCGGCACGGCTTTCACTGCCACCCATATGACAGCGCACCCGACCCCAGCGGTTCCTCCTGCAGGTGGTGGGCCCACAGGATGGAGAGGAGGGTGTTACCACATAGTTTTTTTCCGGCTGAGCCCGGCTGGGCTCCGTGGCAAGCCCGGCCACCAGGCGCTCGCTCCTCACGGGCCCTCCGTCTGGGCCTGGCTCCAGACGGGGGCCCCGGGCTTCCTCCGGGCCGGGTCAATTCTCCTCTGCCTTGATTACTCATAGGGTCCTTTTGAACCATTCTTTGTCTGGCCCCTCACCTGAGACCAATTTGCCATGGGAGACCCTACCAGGAGCACTAGGCTCCAGACAACACAGCCCTCAGGGTCATAGGGACACACAAACCTCTCCACCACGTTAAGGTGATGGTTCCCGGAGAGGTCTTATGAGAATGGCAGTAATATAACTGTAAAATACTGTATATTATGCACTTTTCATTAAGAGGTACAAGAGCAACAAAACAAACAGAATCAGGGGAAAAAAATAAATACAGGTACAGTACACATACATAAAACCTGAGAATATTATGTGTTAATTCAGCATGAGTCCAGCCATGTAGTCCACCAAGGCATTATACAAGCACATTCCTAATTGGCACTTAGCGTATGAAAAACAACACCAAATAGCTTGAGTGCTGTGTAGGCAAGGCCAGGGGCCAGCTGTACTGTAAATGGGCTTAAAAGGTGGAAAATGAAGGTGTGCATCAGAAGAGAGCTCCTCACTGCAGTATGAGAGAAAGATTATTTGCAGTGTAAATGTGCAACGACGAAATTTTGCATGGCCCGTTAATAGAATAGGGGTTTTAAAAAAGGGTTAACAAAGTAACAAACTCCACTTTTAAAACACCATGTGAACCAAGTTGCTGGCGATGATAACAGACTATCAAGGAAGATTTACTACTTTAGTAAGCACCTATTCAAAAAGCTTTCCTCCAGGTGATGCACTGGTCTGTTAACAATACGACCACCTGCCACCTCCGCAGTGAATCAGCTTCTTCTGATTCAAAGCTTCAAGAGGGAGCATTACTTTAATGATGATTGAGGCCATTTTTCAGGCTGCATTTTACTTGTACTAATTCAGTCCATATTCTTTTTGTTCCTGCAGAGTAATTTAGACCAGAGCATATTCAAAGCTGAAGCCTGACAGAAAAAGCCCAGAGGCTCGGAGAACATCTGCTATTAAGGCCTGAATGCTTGAAAGAGAATCCATTTAAACAGGATGATGATGACAGGTTGGAAAAGGTTATTAAAAACTGACACAGCTATTAGCTGCCACCTTTACAGGCTTGAAAACACTCACCATAAGAATTTGAGCTCCCCCATATTAACACATTATTGTTTTCCACAATGCTTTGAAAGATTCACTGACTGTCTAATAAATGCAATTAAGATGCATGATCAAGTGTTGTTTTGTATTTATTTATTTTAAATGTATTTCACACACACTTAAAAAAGAGGACATTGTAAAAAAAAAAAAAAAAAAAAAAAAAAACAAGCATGTAACAATGCTGTGGCCCAGTCTTTTCATTAAAAAAAGGCACTGGTGTTTATATGGAAACACATTTAATTTTTATTTTTCTCAAATCATATTTTCCTCGTGAAAATAAGATCTCGTTTTTACAAGAACTGATGTAATTTTTCTGAGAAAACAATCACAAGGCCAACAATGTCTGCAGATGTATTACAGCTTTAGCCTTTTATGCTGGAATGCTTTAGCTGAACAAGAGACTGTATCAGATTCCTCTGAGGTCTGAAAGTTAAAAATTCAATGAATTAGAAATTGTGATCAATCCAACGAATCAAGGCTGGTTCAAACTGTGAGATCCCCGCAGATTCCCAGTAGCAGCACCGGATATCATTTGTGGTCTGTGTAACTGAAAGTGGATTCACATTTCAAGTTATTGCTAGGTTTGTGTGGAAAAGTCAAAGTCAAAGTAGAAAGAGTCACAAGGATATTGTGAGACAGTTTTTGGTCCCGTTCCACCCAACTGCTTTCCTGTTCAGTAGATATAAGGGAAGATCCTGTAGGGGACACGTCGACAGTAGGTGTCCCACGCTAGTCCATATTTGGCCCTACACTGTCTCTCATCACGAGCCTCCCGGTGAATCAGCAAGACGGTGAAATATATGACATAGAAGTAAGGCAGAATGTGTGAGAATCCTAAAGAAAAGACAATAATTCACAGACCGTAAGCAGGAGAAAACACAACAAAGAAAACTATAACATATTTATGATTCACAGATAAAATTATTCATTTAAATTGACGGAGACACCTTTTATTATTGATATTATTGTTTATGATGTGAATGGCATTAAACAAGCTGTAATCAAGTGTACACCTTCCTCTGTATTGCTGTGTGTTTTCTTTTCAATGTGTTATACAAGAGCCCTACAGTGAATACCAATATTTTTTTTTTTTGAGACTGCACTTTTGGGTGTTTTTCAGAAAGTAAGTTTTTGCCTTTCAATCAGGGTCTGAATGTTCCCTTTCAGTGCAGTAATGATTTTTTTTTTTTTTTTTTTGAGTGCATAATTTATCCGTTTGTGACTTTTGCAGAGGTACAATCTACAGTACATCTCAATTACAGAGGCAGCGACACGAGTGAGTCACATAAAGTTTGAATAGCAATAAGCAGAAAGTGTCAGCTGCAACAAAAGTGTGACAGCCACCATTTTAAGGAGTGAGTTTTCAGAGGAAACATAAGGCAGCTTACAGAGGAACAAAGACAACACATTCTCGCTGCCTTCATTGCTTCTGCATCAGTCAAAAACACAGTATAATTATCTAATAAGGACAGGAAGGAATTAGGATACTTTTTTATTAGCTACTAAAATGTCTTGATAGAATAGAGAGTCGGAAACCGTCAGCTTAATAAAAAAGGCAGATTTGTTCACTGTATTTTTGTCACGTAGTTGCTGATTTAAAGCAGCTATAATAATAATATTTTCACAGCAACAATGGATCACATCATTACTTATATATTATACGTATATATACATTATATATATACGTATATGGAGGGGACAAACTCACAGATCATTACGACGTGAGTGTGCAGTTCCCCTCAGTTCTACTGAGCTTTTAAGCATCTTTCTCTTCATTGTTTTGATTTTCCAGCTTGCAGCTTTATTGCTGTGGTCTCAGTCTCGCTGCTCTGATAGTGCTGTTTTCAGCCACATCAGGCAGCTGTTTTCTGAGAAAAGCTCTAAAAACCCACTGCACACTATTTGCTCAGCACCGAACAGCAAACAGACACAGTAAGCGACTAAGCTAGTGGAGCACTTAGCATCTGTTGGGGCAAATTTGATGCACAGAATGTTTTAGACACACTACATTGCCTGTTAAAGGAACAGTGTGTAACATTTCAGGGGATCTATTAGCAGAAATGGACTATAATATTCATAACTATGTTGTCATTAGTGTATAATGACCTGAAATTAAGAACTGCTTTGTTTTCATTACCTTAGAAGGAGCCCTTCATATCTACATACGGAGCATGTTCAGGGAGTCCGCCATGTTTCTACAGTAGTCCACTGGCTCTGAAGAGAACCTTTCACATTTTTATGATTAACGTGAGCCACAGAGTTAACAACCGTGGTACCTCAAGCCGCTGTCTGACTTCTGTTGCTCCTAAAGTAGAATTATTATGATATGGATGGCCTCTGAGCGCGACAAACAGGGTGCAGGGTGCAATTTGTATTTACAACACCGTTGTACTACTCCGAAACTGTAAAGACCCCAAATCGCAAAAAATACCTATTCTTGCAAAATGTGGCTTTAAGGTGATGCACCAGCTAACAATGCAACCCCTTGTCACTTCCACTTGGTGAAGACCAAAACAGAGATAAAAAAAAAGAAAGTGAATGTTTAACTTGTATTCAACAGGTGACCACAAACATGACTCCATATGAAAGCTATTGTTGCTCCTCATCTACAGAATGTGAAAAATTAGCAACTGTTGCTGTTATTTTGTCCACCGTACCACCGTACAGATGGAAAGTAGTGACAGTAGGAACCACTTTTTTTTTTTTAAAGGTTTTGTTTTAGGTCACGTCATTAAAAACACTAATGTATCTATTTAGTTTCTAATGATAAATATGTCTGGATAAGATTAATACTAAGCCTGACATTAATCTCTTACCTATGACTTCATCCACATTTTCTAATGATGACTATCTTGTGACTGTGTTACATCAGTGTGCCCTGCATGCAAAACGAGCCTTGCGGAGGCTTTTAAGCTGTCTTACCACATGGCAGGGACCACGCCAGGGCCATGAGGAGGTCACCGAGGTAATTGGGATGACGAACGAGACCCCACCAGCCAGAAACCAGCAGCCGTTTCCCTGTTGCTGTGGCGATGGTCTCCAGTCCTGCAAGGGAAAACGCAGATGTTTCTGAGTACAAGCAGTGCAAGTAACTTCAGAGATCATCTCCCACTTCATTTTGATATACACAGCATGAGTTCAGACACATAATTTAAAAAAAAAGATGTGAAAAAGTACAAGTGGGAGTGTTTGTCTTGAAAAGTCTTTAGAAAAGACCTCTTAAAAAAACGACTGACTTGCAACACTTGGATGTGTAGGGTCTCGCCTGAACTGGTTCTTCTGTGAGTTGGATTTTCTGAAAACATAATATCCAATACCTGATGGCAAGGAGACAAATATTAACATCGCCATGATACGCAACATAATACAGCCTGATGAACAAGAGCACACACGATTACCATTCAGTGCTATTATAGTTGCCGCTCCGAGTGAACTTAGAGTCTGTGGATGCACAACCAGGAAGGCAGCCTGCAGGCCGTATGTGAAGGGAACCCATGCCAGGTCCCCAAAGACCAACATAAAGCCAAAACCGTCATGCACAATGTCCATGGTTGTCAGAACAGCCTCCTGCATGGGATTAAGTAAAAAAAAAAAAAAAAAAAAAAGAAATAATAATAGTTACAAAGACCTCTCTGAAGTCGTCTTTTGATTTCTTTTTAATGTTTGTAGGATCAAAATGGCAATCCATGTATGATATTAGGATCTACAAGATTTAGCGTAATGTTTCTCTGAATCTGTTGAGCCCGCACCTCATTCCACAGAGCATCCGCCACGTACAGCAGCTGGAAACCGTTGACTAGTATCATGGCAAGTGAGGGGGAACCGCGGAGCTCCACCTCCTTCATCAGCATGCCAAGGTTTATGACCACCTGAGGGAAAAACGGGCCATTAATATCACTACATAGGCAATATTTTTGTCAAATCTTTATGAGATTAATTGAATCAGAACAACAAAAAGTCAGTGTCAGGTGAAACATCAAAAATCCAATAATCAATGCATAGAAACTGCAACTAGCATGGACAAAACCAGTGGTTGCATTCATTACACAGACAACTCTCCTTAACATTCACTGGCCTTTATATTAGGTACATCTGTACAATCTAATGCAATCCAATACAACAGCACTACCATAAATTATCCATCTTTTATGATGCCAACAATGTTTGCTTTTGCCGACACTGCCACAAAGGTGTTCGTTCAATTATATGTTTTAGCATTGGCTTTGTTTCTGATATTTATTTATTATTATTTCTGAAATTGTAAGATGTTGAAAGTACATAGTTTAAACATTAAACAGGAAGCAAACATCTCCCACATACTGTCTGTAGCCAGCTGGTGGGATCTTTTTCTGTCCTCTCCTACGCACCTGGCTTTAGAACATTCAGATGTGCAAAGGTTTTACCGTTTATACTGTAAATACAGCGTAAAGACACATAAAGGACTCCTCACATTGACAATTTCCGGTATGACTTGATGTTTTACTGTCTCTGCTACTCTACAAATGTTGTTTTTTGTGACTGGTGAAGACAAAAAAGATCCTTGTTGTAATTTTAAGAATCTTATTTGAAAATCTCACTTTCTATATTTTGTCTCAATCGCTCTGAAGACTCAGACACATAATGACGGCTGCCCCCCAACAAATGTCTTACTGTGTCAGGTCATCAGGGAGAGAAGTTCCTAATTCTTACTGCAAAATATTATGAAAGATCAGGGGAGAGCAACATCGCCACCTGTTGGTCTTTCAGAAATCAACACTTCACAGCATTAATTAATGTTTCAAAACTATTCAAACTTACAAATAAACATTACAAAATATTTTAGCTTTAAGCAGTACAGTCCATGTATAAAAACAGATTAGAATTAAATATATCGGCTTTATGTTTTAATAAACACTTTAATCATGTCACATTTGTTGTCATCTTTGTTCTTTTTTAAATATTGTTTTGCTGTATTACTTCCTCTTTGTATGAGAAAATGACAGCTAGGGATAAATACATTTTCCAAAAGTGAAATCTAAAATTCTGTGAAGCAAAATTTAATATGACACAGCGCTTCACACTTGATCAGAGGCAGTTTCACTATTTTTGACCTCAAAACACAACACAGTATACATTAGACGCATACAATGTGTAAGATATATAATCTTTGTGACTGGATTCAAAAAAATGATTTGAAAGTGAGTTGATTCTTCACCCCTGCAGATTAACTCACCCAGCCCATCAGACCCGGTCGGAGCTCACAGAAATATTTAAGGTCGAAGTTTCCAATCCGAGGGTTTAGCTCCCGTCCGATGAAGAAGTCATACAGGGGATTTCCTAGACAAGGACAGAGGGATGAACGCTTTAAAAAAAAAAAAGTGCTTTCAGTGTCTGCAGGTACAGCATACTGTATATAGTCAATAAAAAGTGAATTAATATCATGTTTACAGGTAATCTGTCAGCAACAATTTCAGTACTTTATTAGCAGTTAAATAATTAGCAACTAATAACCTGTTTGTAGTCAAAGCTGTTTAAGGCTATTGGCTAGATAAATCCACTCTCACATTAATATCCATTTTTCACGTTTTGACATGTCACAGTAGAAAAAGCACAGCTTTAATCAACATTAATTGATGGCTGCATTCCATTTAGATGCACAAGTTCAAAGGTGCTCGACAGGTAAATTGTCTACTGTGAAAAAGGCCCATCTTGCTCTGTGATGTTCAGTCCATTGCTCAGTCACTACAAGTCGATGATGTGAAGTATTTTTGTGTGTAGCCACATCCCACCTGCCCGTCTTGCCTTTCTTTCAGTTATTTTCAGCAATTTCCTACAATTCCCAGAATTCCTTTTAACAGCACCCAGAAAATGAGTGTGAATTTGTTGCTTTTGTTTGCTATAGGCTGTCTATACATGTACATATGAATAGTAATGGAGACTAAGAGCATCTGTAGTTGAGAACAATTAATCATTCAGGTCAACTCTTTATTTAGTTTCATTTTATAGAAACAAGTCTACAGCTATAAGCTAAATGTTCAGCTAAACTGAGCTAAATATTAACAGTAGCATGCTAACATGTTCATAATAGCAATGCTAACATGCAGATGATGAGCAGATATAATGTTTACCATGTTCACCACTGTTAGTTTAGCGTGCTCTCATGTTAACTAGCAGTTGTTCATTAACACTAAACAGAGTACAGCTGAGGCGCTGGCTGTCACAATATCAAGATTTTCATTTCACAATCATTTTTTTTTTATTATTAAATAAAAATGACTGCAATATCTTCAGAAAATGTGAAAAGAGTAAATAATGCTAGCAGCCAAATTCATATTCTTTATTGTGCTTTGTGTTTCTTTTTTTGGCAAATGAATAGGACTCAAAATACGAGTATAGGGCGAGTCTGTAAACAATTGTATATATAAAATGCTTTGAATGAAGAGGCACTGGATTTTTTTTACACAATATTAAAACATGTGTATTATTAACCTAATATCAATATTTAATTTTTAAAATATCACGGTTATTGGCAATACTGGTATATACTGACACCCCTTGCTGAGGCAGGTGACAATACTATTAGTTTTGCAGGAATTTTTGCATCTGACATCTTGTTAGCCACTAACTTACTATTTTGCTTTCTCCAGCCTACACTCTGTGTAAATCATAAATGCATGTGCCTATTTCACATAGATTACAATAAATGTATACATTTATGTCATGTGAACTGAGTCATCAGTAAGATTGACTTTGTAGCATGGTGCAGGGAACAACGTGTCGTTGCAGCTTTGCTCATTTTGTCTTCTCACAAACTGGGATGACTATCGTCTCAGGCTGAATCACAATACTGAATGCTCTCAGGTTTCTGCCTTCAGATGCAGCAGAGCACACAGTGTAGCCGGTGCAGCGGGGTCAGCTTACTCAAAAGAGTGTTCACTTGATGCCTGCAGGCTCCTGAAGAGCTTGGCCTGTTAGATAATTACCCACAGGAATACCAAAATCCTCCACCAAACATTAAAAGAGCCCTACAAACGCACAGTACATCAACAGTAACGTATTTTAAAATAGCATTTTAAGGTGGATTCTTCCTTTAGTGATGAACTTCCACTCTCACCTGTGTTGCCCCCCAGGGCGAGAGCATGAGCAGGAACCCAAAAGGAGCGAATGTAGAGGTAGACGGAGAGCAGGAATGACACTGCTATTGCACACACAGCCAGAGGCAACAGCAGCTCAAACAGATACCCCAGAGGAGCCCCGAGCCCCAGTAACAGCATCAACAACACACCGCTGATGCACAGGCCATGAAAACCTGGGGGAGGGAACCAAACAAAGCTAAATGTTTTAGCCCGGGGGGGAAGAGATAAGCAGACTGAAACTGGCTGGAATAAAAATAAGTAAAACTTGGAAGACAGGGATCTTCAAATTGTGTAACTTTTGTAAACTTTAGCTCAAGGTCAGATCAGCCAGAAAGTGAAAATAAAAGGTACATAAAGAAACACATTGGATCCTCCTTAAAATAAAATGTCACAGCACTACAATGGAGCATTACAAATGCAAAAAAAAACTCAAAACTTGTGTAAAACTCAAGCAAGTGTGAACTGTGAAACTGTGAAATAATACAGCTATCATAATATTACTTTATAGTACTTCAGTATGTAGACAGTAATGTTGAAGAGCACAATAATCCACCATTACTCACAGAAAATAAAGATAGTTATCGACAACACTGCAGAAACTCATACTTAAAATATGACTAAAACATTAATACTGTGCTTTTAATGTTCATATTAAATCTTAAAATATATAAATATAAAGACAAAACATATGATTACCATTTATGGGATACTTGAGACGCGTTCCATCCCTCAGCACTAATCCCTCAGACACCTACAGGTAAAAAAAACATATTTATCAATAATTGTAACAGAGTCATAAGCTCAGTCAAAGTATATAAGAATTTTCTTTCCAGGGACCAATTAAGTCTGGAGATGCAACACTTCATCCACTAATCACTTAGTTAATAGACAAAAATAATTGCCAAAATGGCAAAACAATGGCTGCTTTCAGCCCCTCAAATATGGAGATTTCTTGCTTTTTTCTGTTTTATATCATATCAAACTGACAAACCAAGATATCGCCTTGGACTCGGAGAAACTGGGATGGACATTTTTACCTTTTTTCTTACATTTTATAGACCCAGTGATTAACTGATTGATCTAGAAAGTAATCAGCAGATTAATCTCTCATTTGTTGCAGCTCTAACAGTGGATACTTGGGTCAAAAGTCAACTAATTACAATTTTGCAATTCATGTAGCCTATTTAACATACATAGAGTAAAATATGCCTTCATGTTAAGGCTGAGTGATATGGCTGAAATTAATCCCTATATTACTACATTTAAGTAATTTTCAGTTCATATCATGGTATTGAATATATACAAAATCACAAATAACATTATGAACTGTGTCTCACTTTTAACCTTACACAAAAAACCCTCCTCACATGTGTAAAGACAAAAACTTTCAAGTGAGACTATGTAACCTCTGAAAGATGACATAACATCCCTCTCCTCTAACAAATAAAATCTTGAGTTATAAAAATTAAATGCACTTTTGCTCAGTTCATTTTTGCAGCTACAGTCTCTCTTGGTCAGGTGTCGCCTATGAAATAGATGTTGTCTAACTGACATCATAGATGATTATAGATTAGACACGAAAATGCAAAATACTCACAGCTAATATTATATGTCTAGGGCTTTTATTGTGAAAGGTAAAAACCGAAGGAGTGGGTCTGGATCTGCCTTTGTCAAGGAGTTATAAAGGTTTTCCTAGTGGTTCGGACTATGGCACCTGTGTTGCTGTTTCACAAATATAGGCACAAGTTAACCCGTCCTGCAGAACTTGAGGGGTTGATGCATTTTATCGTGGTGCAAAGTTAAAAAAAAATTGACCTTGCTCCAAAAACGAAACAGCGTTGCTTTTTTGCCATGTAATATTTGACAAAACAAAACAAAACAAAAAAAAAACATATTGACATGCTAATTGATTGTAAAAAAAAAAAAAAAAAAAACACTTTGTGCACAAAGGCCTTTGGAGGTGCTGGTTGGGGTATTGTATGATATTTTAACAACCATGCTAGCTGTTTACCTCTGTTTCCAGTGTTTATGCTAAGCTAAGCTGAGCTAACTGGTTGCTGGCAGAAGCCTTATGTTTACCAGGAAAGTCTGAGAGTGGTGTCAATCGTCTCATCTAATGCCAGGCGAGAAAGCCAACAAGCATATTTCCCAAAATGTTGAACTATTCCTTTAAAGCAGCTGCCTCAAGACAACATTGGACAAATTCAAAGCGCCATTATCTTGTAATTACCACTTGTGGCCAAAGAGCCCGCTGTTCAGTAACGTTATAGAGTCTGGCTTTCACAACATATTTAGCTGGAATAATTCATTTAAACAGTGTTTACACTATATGATCATATTATCACAATTCCACTGTTAATGGACAATAATTATTATTGATTTTTTTTAGTATTATTTAGCACCTAACCCTACATCATACCATCATAAATCGCTGTTTATCATAGCGTATACATGGATCTACTTTAACACACAACAGGTAGTTCTGGTTTGTTGTACCATCAAAGTCACCATCACCAGTTTTAATGCAAGTTAAACCATGAGCCAGGGTGATGAACGTGTCATACCTTTCCGAATGGCATCACATAGAGGAGGGCATGCAGAGCGATCCAGCCCAGCAGAAGCACCAGGGCCAGAGGGTCCCACAGCTGGTCAGCGGAGGGAAGAAGAGGAGGCCACTGGAGCACACTGGCCTCAGGGGACCGGCTCACACAGATCAGGAATAGCACCGTGAGCGGGAGAAAGATGGGTATACATAAGGCACCTGAGAAGTATTACAGATAAAACATCACTGAGCAGTAGTTAGAAACAATGGCGATACAAAAAAAGTGAAGCAGCATCACGGGGAAAATTTAATAGTGGAGCACAGTGAGATCTAATGTACCAGATATATAACATAGCAAATGTGTGATAACGGTGAATAATTAAGCATATTGAATAACGGCGTAGTAGCATTACTATTAAAGGAGTGCGGGCGCAACAAAACGCGTAGTTCACTTCAGTAGTGTCACATCTGTAGTCTGCAGGGGGCTCAACCGTCATGTTCAAAACGTGATTTTACTTTAAAAACAACTGGGTAACAAATTGGATGTGATGGTCAATTTAAGGAACGCAGCAGGAAAATGTGCTCTCATACACGCATAAGCTCTGATGTATTTGTTGTCTCATTTCATGTCATGTCCACAATAATAAATCTTACATGTATGGTTGTGATGATTCATAATTGGAGCTGTAATGAACAGTCTTGTGATGATGGATTTCATGCTGTGATCTTTACTGCAGTGGCTTTAGTCATCTTATTACCTCTATAATGGCAGCAGTTTTATAATTTTAAGAGACAACAAATATCATGAGTGTATAGATATCATAAAAGGCAAATTAGTATTAATGCTCTTTCGAATGCCGCTATTGTGAGCAACACAGTGTAATGAAATATAATTCAGCATTCACAATTTCCAAACAGAAGAAGCATGAACAAGTGACACACAAATGACAGGAGTGAATGAATAATGAAAGAATTATTTTCTGCTTTGCTGCAGGAAGTGTAATAGGAAAAATATCTATACAGAGTGGAGTAAAAGGGCAAAACGTCTTAAATAAAATGAAGGTGGATGTGTCGTGATGGCGGTCGGGCCTGCTGTCACTCACCCAGGGTTCCTCCAAATTCCCTCTCTGTGTCATGTGAGGATCGGTGTTTGAGCGCTTGATTGTTTGGTCTCATTATTGGTCTCCTGTTAAAAACACATAGGTATTAAGGTGCATATACTTCTGTCAAAATAAAGAGGAACAAATAAGCAGTAATTAGATGGTAATGCCAATTAATAAAAATCTCATCATAATTGTAGCTATTGGGGTTTGTGTGGAGGTACCAAACTGTAATAACAAGAAAGTTTTATCAGGATAGTGAGACACTTCAACTACCCACCAGGTTTTAAAATAGTTCAAAGTAGCTTCAATCAATCAGCTACATTAAAATGCTGCCTAGCTTTTAATGCATCAATAATAATAATAATAATAATAATAATACACACATTTAATATATTAAAAGGTGCTATTGATAACATTCGGCCAGTAGATGTTGCATTCTCTCTCCCTTGTTCCATTGCATTTACTTCACAACAAGTCATTGCCAGACGCTTAACATCAATCTCAGCCAATTACCGGTAACCGATTTTTCTACTCTAACGGATGCGAGAGATATCACGTGATATCAAAATCGTTTTACTATTGGCTCACAAGCCTTGTTAGAAGTGCGACTCAAACGTCAGACATCCTCAACAGAAATAAACAAAACATTTATTTTGGACCCGCCATTTTTTTTTCAGGAAAAGCCATACTTTTATTCTGCACCTTTCTAACGGCTCTGTGGGTGTTTTTTTTTTTTTAATTCGTCCACATAAACCACCTTTAACGCTATGAAAGGGGCCATCATGGCGCATTCAGGGACTTTTACTTTTTATACTTTAAGTGTATAAGCTTGTAATACAAGTTTGTATAGAGGACTGGAGGACTGACTTGTGGCAGATTATTTTTTAGATCGTTTTTGTACTTTTACTAAAATATAGATATGAGTCTTCCAGCACTAGTCAGCGGTACAAGACAAGAGGATCAACTATGTGATGTTTCAGTGTCAACTAAAACAATATTCAAATATTCTGTTAAAGAAGGCAATTTTACACATTTTGTGACATAGTTAAACACGCTGACATACTGTATACTGTTGTATTATTGCGACTGCTGTCATAAACCACCGTAACAAAGTTCAGGTCACATCGTTTCTGTGTCCATGCAGCTACATTTCTATTATGAAACCTGAGACGACAGGCCCTTCAACGTCGCTGTCCCACTTATCTGCGGATGCTAAAATAATCTAAACACGGCCTAGCAAGAAATTACAGCATATGTAAAGAACAAAAAGCCACTTGTCTTGTAACACAGTAAATACAGAGTCTTACCGGTGCAAAGCATGGAGGTGTAGGTGGGGCGGCAATTATATTCTTCATGCATCCATCCACCAGCAGCCTGTAAATGGAAACGCCCCCGAAACACGTCAAACTGTACGAAACTGTCTGTCAGCCAATCAGATCCCTCTACGGTCATCAGAAGAGGGTGGGCCGAAGAGCGTTCAGCCAATCAAATGAGCTCATCAGGTGGCGACAGTATGCTGTGTGTTATGGAGAGGGAATGGCTGCAGACGTTGTGAAACACACCTGAATGACATTGATATCTTGTTATTATTGTTGATTTAAACGACTTTTAATGTTAACAGTGAGGCTGCAACTGCAAATATTCGCGTGAAAACAATTTAATACCAGTATCTGGTATGTTTTCACCTTGTCTGTGTGTTGTCATGGTCCTGGAGACACCTACTGTAGCAGGAACTACCACAGATGCAGCTCTGAATACTTTACTAAGTGATTATACTGTATACTGCCACACTATTTAGTATGAAAGAAAAATAACTAGTATGTCCAAATACATACCATGCATACAAATGCAGTATGCCAAAATACCTGGTTGTCCTACTGAACCTGGTTGTATTTTGCAGTACACAAGCCAGCATGCTTTTCGGGCTATTCTGATCAACAATCCCCCTTGCAACAGATATTTGAGCAAGAGGGTCAAAGTTCAAGGTGCAATGTTATAACGAAGCAATATGTCCCATTTGTCTGCGCACTACATACAATGAATCGTACTTTGTAAGGGCAGCTGCAGTGCAACATGCAGTCACAAAACTTTACAGGTGTGTAGCTGAGATCAAGATGAAGACTGAGCTGGAAGACAGATAGTGAAGTGGGGAAGGTGCAGTTGATCCCTACACTAAACACCCCTGGATCTGGTGTGGCGGTGTGATGTCATCCATCGCAAGATCGTCTTTAGCGTAAATTTGCCTGTTCCACCTGGTTTTGTAATGGATGAACGAACATTTTGAATCTCACATTCATACACTTTTTATTGTAGACGTACACATTTAAACAATTCCCGTTTATCTGTGGAAGGCATGCACAGAAAACAAGAGAATCAATTCACCTGAAGTCGAGTTACAGTTAATCTGCTGTGGTTACTTTAGTGTTAAAACATAAATTACATAATCAGATGACATTCAGATTGCAAATTATTCAGCAAAATTACCCCTAAAATAATTTATCAATACAGGAGATTTCTAAAAGATGCAACTTTCCTCTTTAATCATTCATATTCTGTGTTCAAAATATGATTTAAACATGTTTCCTTCAAGGGGAAAATGTGCTAAATAGTTTTGCTTACATCATGGTTAATTCATTTATTTTTATCTTTGTCGATAGAGGGGATGAGAGGGGTTTCTCTTCTCATATTCTGTGGTTTGTAAATCACGGTTGTAATGCTAAGCCTAAGTACTCAAGGCTCATGTGCACTTGTGCCTGGAATGTAATGTTAATCTGTCTGATTTAATCTTCTTGACAACACAACTGCCAAATGTTTGATTAGTGTTGGAAGATTTACTGATATTCTTACAGTAGTGAAAGTGCTATCAACTACCCCATTTTACAGTATAGACTGAATCTGGATTAATACATTTTAACATTTAACAGTAATTATATGACAGAGATTCCAGTGTGTATTATTATTCTGTCTGTATTTGTGATCTGGTGTTTGGAGAAGACTTAGCTGGCCGCACTATGAGCTTTAACCCCGTTCACAGATCACTTCGATCACGCTCTGCTCCATCGGGGCGGGATCCAGGCAGCGGTGGGCGGAGCTCCCCACTATCTCATCCAGCAGGAAGTGCACTAGGTTCTCATCGGAGACGAACCGCCACAGGTACATCTGCAGGTAGTGGCAGTCCACCTGGATCTGCTGCAGCCCGTAGCGGCCAAAGGTGCGCAGGCGGACGCACTCCAGGAATGTCTTTAAACTGATTTTGATAATTCCCGTCATCACGGAGACCTGGGAGAGTAGAGGGGTGTGTGGGTTTGTGTGTGAGAGGTGTTTTTCACTAAAGATAACACTAAATCTTTAAGACCTGCACTCACCTTGTTGAACTCCACTGAGCTGAAGATGTCGATCCTCTCTGAAAACAGCTTGTGTATGTTGCTCAGTAAATTAGTATCCATGGGAGCACTACAGGTAAAGGACAGATCAGTCAAGTAAATCCACTTTTAAAACCTTATTCTTATGACTTAAGACAAATTAATAGCCATTGTCCCCCATGCAGTAAAAGAGAAGGAAGTTATACAGATTATTACACAATTTGTTGAATGCTTAATTCCGATTGGTCAATTACGGTACTCTGCGGTCTGCTATTTCTTTATAGCAGACTGTTGCTATGTATAACAGACCGTTGCTATGGACGCAGAACTGATCTCAGACTCTGGTGGACTATTTTTGTGTCAAATTGCTAATTTATAAGATAAGTAGCTGTGTAATAAGCGGGATAATGTACAGTGAGCAGGTTATTGTTGTGAAATAAACCCCCTCTGGGGTTATCCTTTACTTGGCTGCCTGCACCTGTTTGTGTGCCTGTCCCGTACAATATCTTACCATCATACATGGACAGAAGAATGCACAAGATTGAATGGTGGATATGTGTAACTAGTGACAGTGTCAAGAGTGAGTAGTGATAAATCTTGGCACTTTAGATTTAGGCAAGACCTCTTTTGACATGGCTTAGATTTACATGTTTTCCATCCTAATTTATGCATCTTACACATCAGTGAAATGATAAAAACTCACTAATTATGATATATTATAAATATATTAAAATGTTGTCATTAATGGATAACTGGTATTTTTCAACCTGGACTCTATTTTCCCATGTTTTTGTGTCTAACTGACTAATAGCGATTTCTGACATTGCTCCAGTATTCAGTATTGAGCCAGGCTGCAATGTAATCTTAATGGGGCAAACCGTCAAGTTACGTTCACTAAAAGAGCTCGTTTTAGTCAAGACAGGCTCTGATTGTGTCTGATATAACATTCTGGAAAGAGTCTTGCTCAAGCAGAGGTCTCATTCTAAAATCTCATGTGGTGACGCGTTGCCAAACGCGAGAGCCAGCTGGGCAGAATTTGTTGTGTTGGGAATGCACAAAGCATAGTTTAGTGTTATGTAAGAGATTTTCAATGTCATGGCTGAAAATTAAGATAATTTTGACAATGTGGAATTCGACAAATCCAAATTTGATGACAGACGCTCATATTTATTTGAGCCAGAGTATACAGATATTCAGCTTTCACAACAAGACTTCTCTTTGGGCACAGTAACAGACCGGATCAAGCAAAAGCAAAGAAAAACCTTCCATAATGTTTTCAGACACTTAAAATAGCAACCTGAGCCTGTCAGCATCAAAAACAAGCACTTAGTCAATGTAATGCTACACTGATGCCGCTCACTTGCCTTTACAGCTTGTTTCACAGCTGCCGGTTGCAGCGTTGTCCCTAAATACTGGACCAGTTTCAAAAATGGTTGTCAGAACACAAAAACATGGGAAAACAGGTATGAAATAAGGTTGAAAAATACCAAAATTACCCTTTAAACCAAATAAAAGTAAAACTGCTAGAGGACTCCACTTTGTTTCAGCACCTTTCTATTTGCAGTGTGTTTACCTTGGAGTGTAGCTGGCAGCATAGCGGGCCTGCTGCCTCGAGCTGCTGTACACAGAGAAAGTCCTTTTGCTGGAGTCACTGCTGTGTGCTTTCCTCACACCTTCTTCATACAGCAAACCAACCTATGATGGAGCAGAGACGGTTCATAAGGCAGTCAACTCACACATGGCGATGAGAGCATCATGATTGGAGGCGAGTTCATAAATGTAGATGATGATGTTGTGAATTGTGACCTGCACGTCAATGGAGGTGGTGTCCTCTACCACTCTCTTCATCACGGCACGGACGTTACGTGGCTCGATGGTGTTGACCCAATCTCGTGTTTCAACGCTTTTTCGTAACATCTGAGAGATAATCAAGCCCTGAACCTGCAGAAACAAACACCAAAATGTACAAACTTGTGAGAAGTTATTTCCCTGCATTGATCTATCTTTTCCCTCAGTAAGAAAAGGTGAATTCTGATTGGTCAATTACGGTATTAAGAAAAGGTGAAAACCTACCTTTACATAATGGTTTAGCAGTTTCTGTGCTGCCTCCCTGGCTTCTGCACATAGAGTTGTGACGGGTGTTACAGGACTGTGATGCTGAGAAAGTATAAAAAGAAGAAGACCTGTGATTAGATGGCAGTGAAACAGGCTGAAGGTTGGGAGTTGAACTATGTCAGTTTTAGGAGCTTAAAAATGAATTCAAAATCATTACAGAGTAGTCATGTTATGGGGGCTGATGCACTTCTAAAATGCAACTTTTTAGTGGTGTAATATGGTCTTCTGTGCATGTTGCTGCATTCATAAGCTGACAAGCCATTTACCTGCACAAGGAACTGTTCATCTGTGAGAGTGAGTATGTAGGAGATAGTAGAAGTCTCATAGTCCAAGCAGAGGCGAGACAGCAGCAGCAGAAGAGCCGGAGGAGTCGAACCTCCCTTGTCTCCTGCACTCTCGCAAAACTGGCGAGAAGACTGGCACACAAACTTTATAAAGCTCACCACTAGGCTCTCACGTACGCCCTGGCTGCAGAATTCACCCTATGTGGATTAGACAGACAGAAACAGCTGTCACTCTGGGGTAGAGTAGAAAATGATTTTCTGGGGCAAGCAACAAAGTAACAGGAAAAACTATTCACCTTAAAGTACGGCTTGTTGGAGAATGTGATGTCCTTAGCTGTGAAGAGATGCACTGATGCCAACACTGACTTGATCTGATTGAGAATTGAGGCCGACAGGGAGGAGAGCAGCTCTGGCAGGCTGGTCGAAGCATCCCTGCCGGACACCGGCCCCCCTAGATGAGCTCCACCTCCAGCCACTGACGCACCGGCCACAGAGAGCCGAGGCGTCGCCAGGGCCTGCCTCACATCTGTCAGGCTGTCCATGTAGAAGCTCTGCAGGGCGGAGAGGTACTGCTTGACTCGCTCCGTCGCTGCCCGTATCACAATTGCAGTCCCTTGGTTTGGCACTGCAGAGCCTGGCAGCAGTTTCGCCACAGCCTGAAGTCTGCGGTGAAAGCGGTCGAGTGCACGGACCAGGAGGGAGTTATCTCCGACCCCTTTCTCCTCTTGTATCCTCCGCTCCACCAGCGAGAAATACCGGGAAGCCAGATCATCCACGAAGACGTGCAGCTTACCATTTGCCATCTGAGGGATATTTTTGGATGCAAGCTCACCTGTCTGAGCAGCATGGTTGATAAACAGTTCTTGATAGGATGTTATTACTAAACACAAGCTGCTGACAAATTCATTGCAGCCTCTGTCGATGAATTCCAGGATGTCGGTGTTTGAGGTGGGAGAGGGGAGAGTGCTCGTTTTGGGGGAGTTATCAGTCGGAGATCCAGGGGCTGCAGCAGACGACAACCTGTGTACAGGAGCATCTTTCACAGCTGAGGCAGATGGGTACGGTCTTATCTCTGCTTCCAGACCCTGGAGGTCTGACTCGAGCCGAGATCGTGCATGGCTCAGGAATTTATCACAGAGCTCCTCCGCTGGCTCATCCAGCTGTAGCAGCAGCTCCACACACTCTGATAAATCTTTAGCGCTTGACCCACCATCCCTTTAAGACAACAACAAAAGAAAAGAAAGAGATCCATCTTTAAACATGTCGAAATTCAGACTGTATACAGGATTTTGTACAGGAAAGCACAACATTCAATAACTGAAAAAAACCTGGCAATATTAGTTTGAGTGAAATCAGGGTAAAATATGGCAACAGTCTAAAAGAACAAAATGAGGATTTATCATTTTCAATTTAGTTAATCCTCGATTATTTCTAACGGACAGGCCACGGCTCCAGTGTCTTGAATGTGGACTGCTGATAACCATTTTAAATGCTACCTCTCGGTGCTACATATTGCTCCTGTAAATGATTTTTTAGTTGAGCAGCATAAATATCTTTAACATTCAATGTAGCAAATTAGCAATATTAGTTTGAATTAAATCAGGGTTAAATTATGGCAACAGCCTAAAAGAACGAAAAGAGGATTTGTCATTTTCAACTCATTTCTGTGGTTCATAAAATGTGGATGCAGTCACATTTCTTGTTAGCAGTAAACGTGATTCTTAAAGGTACAGTAGCAGCGAGCAATGAGGTTGCAGATTGCAACCAAGTGAAACTTCTCCTGTGCGCTAAACAGTGGCAGAAATATCCGTATCTAGAGCCAGAGTCTGGTTTGTCCAATATGGGCAACTGTAGAAACATGGCAGCCGGCTCCATGAAGAGGCCCCGCTCCATATGTAGATATAAACAGCTCATTCTAAGGTAACAAAAACACAGTGATTCTTATTTACAGATAATTATACACTAAAGAAAACATACTTATTAATATTCCATTTCCACCAGTAGATCCGCCTAAATGTCAGACACTGATCCTTTAAGAGTTACATTCCCTCACAGTGGCAGTCAGGAGATTCCCACCTGAACTTCTGTCGAAGCTCCTGTGCGAGTTTCTCCATGATGGCGTGACAGTCATCCTGAATCCCTTTGAAGGAGGGCAGGTGGCTGTACTGCTGCAGCACACTGCGGGCTCGGCGGTGGGATCTCACCGCCTGAGAATAGGCCTGCAGCTCCAGACACTTATTTAATCTGGCAGGCAGCTCAAACAGAAACTGCAGCTTCCTCAGCAGAGTGTGAACCCCTGGGGTGGAACACGACAAAACAAAAAACACGAAAATAACCATCTTGAAGTCCCCACAACTGACTCAGCAAAGCAAAAGGTCTCACCTGAGAGTTTTGTGATCTGCGCATGCTGGTCTTGAAGGGTGCCACTGATACGAGCGCTGAACTCAGTGATTGCCGCCATGTTGGCAGACAGGCAATCCATTTCATCCTCCATCTTTTTGAAATCATTCTTCATCTTTCTTATGGTGTCTATAACAAACATGGCAGGATGGTTCAACTATCCAGATGAGTACAAGTCAAGGAAATCGGACATTTCAGCAGCGAGACGTTCCCCTCACCTGTAGCAGATATGAACTTGTTGTAGTTTTCATACACCAGCGTCTGCATGTCACTGTCCAAAGAGCGAATCTGCTTGACCATGCAGGTCTCCTGGTCCATCAGCTCCGCAAGAGAGCACTCTCTTCTGAGCTGCATTCAGACACAAAACACACTAAATGCTCACAGTTACACTTAAAGACAGTACATACTTCTTAAGTGGAAACATGCCTCCCCTCCAACACATAACAGGTGGATACAAGAGTTAAGATTATCTCTGAAAGGATCTCTGAAATCATTCTTTAATTATGGCCTACTACTAACACTAATATGTCTCTCTCCAGCTCACCTACTTTAATTCCAACCAATACTATTGTTAGTACTATTTTAATCTTACTTAACATTTGGCTTAATTTTATTTCCTTACTTTTAAGGTAAATCTAGTATTTTACTTTTTTTATCTTTTATTATTTAACACATCCAGTGCAGGACTGCACAGTGGTGCAGTGGTTAACACTGTCACCTCATAATGTTGCAGCTTCAGATCCAGCTTGGAGCCCATCAGTGTGGAGTTTGCATGTTCCCCCCCGTGTTAGCATGGGTTTTCTCCAGGTTCTCCGGTTTCCTCCCACAGTCCAAAGACATGCAGGTTAACTGATGACTCTAAATTGCCCTTAGGTGTGAATGTGAGTGTGAATGGTTGTGTGTCTCTATGTGTCAGCCCTGCGATGGACTGGCAACCTGTCCATGTGTCAGTTGAGATCGGCTCCAGCCCCCCCACAACCCTGAACAGAATAAGCAGTTGGAGATGGATGGATGTCCAGTCAATTTCTTTGCCATTTCCATGAATTATAATTTCAGTAGAACGAGCACTGGTTATTTGATGCATTGTTTGGTAATAAAAACGGTAGAGTTGTCTGAAACCAGTATCAAAAATGTGCCCAATACTGCTTGAAAATCAGTATTTGGTTTCGGCTAGTATGCTAGTCAACACACCGATCCAATACTATAATTTATTAACCCAGAAAAAACGGACTTATTTAACCAAATTATTTTATATTATTAATTTATGTTTTTTTGTAACTGACAAACTCAATAATAAAAGAAAGTTCTATTGCATTCATTATCTGTATGTATTTGTTCATGTTTTATTAAGTGTGTGACCTAAGCCAGGCCATACAAAAAAGATATATCACATCACACATGAACAGCTGTTTAATAATAATAATAATAATAATAATAATAATAATACATTTTTCTGTCAAGTTGGTTTCGGATTAGTATGCTTTATCAACACCGCAAGTTCATGTATCAGAGTCGGTATCTGGCAGGAAAAAATGGTGCTGGAACATCTCTAGAAAACTAAATTATATTCCCACGTTGTATTTTGGTTCTTTAGCCTTTATCCCAAGACCTCACATCAAATCACTTGTTTTCATTTTTACAGGTGTCCATATTTGCTGGTACATCGAAAGACACTTTCTAGTGTGTCATCGCTTTAAACTGTCTGCTGGTGAAGGTCAAATGCATCCCAGACACTCACATTTCCTTTCGTTCAAATAGTGTCATTTACATTATCAATTCAATTCAATTTCACTACCGCATCACAGCAAATGGCACTCTGGGTATTGTATTTTTATGAGCAATAGCAGCAGGTAGCACTGATGTTGACACTGTCGGTAGCATGCACAGTGCTGCAGAGGGCCATTAATATGTGAGTTTTGTCACAGTGGAAAAAGTTCACATGGAAGTACAGGTCCTCACCTTGTTGAGGAAAACCTCGGGGTCAAAATGCGGCCCGTTTATGTCGCAGGGATCCAGGGACTCCGCCTGCTCCGCGGCCTTTCCTTCCTCATTCATCCCGTAGTAGAGCTTCAGCATGCCGTGCACCCTGCGCTTCCTGCCGGGGCCGGAGTCGTCCGACACCGCCACCAAGCCGTCCGCCTCACCGTCCATACTGTATGCCGGCCAGCTGAGAAATGTACAAATAAAATGACGATAAACAAAGACGACAGGCGTCTAGCTGGCAGGAGAAACCTGACAACTGCCTGAAAACCTTAACTTCTTGCACCAAAGTGACTGCTGTTCATGTAGCTTAGCTGTTTGCTCTGAATAATGTGGCTTTTCAAAATAATTAATTGGAAAATATCATAGTCTTCCTGATGCAGGTACACAAACAGCTAGCTCGTTGAAAACGTCAGTTTCCGGGTTCGCAGCCTATCCGGTGTTACGTTGTGTTACGTCGCCAAAGAGTATGTGGAGTCAAGAGAGTTATCTTCTGACTCAAATGTACTTCTGGTCTGATAGTCTGGAAGTTCACTACTGCGCATGTCATACTATTATCTAGCCGGAAACAAATACGGATATCGATGATTTTTGTAGATTTTCATAAATGATACAGATCAAAGGAAAAGAAGAAATGTAATTCCTCGTGTGTGGACGATGTGCCACGAAATAAATCTAACAAAATATTTATTTAATTTGCATGAAAATAATAATAAAGTTAACAATGAAGCAAAATTCTGCCTTGATGGATGTGGGGCTTGTGTTGTCAGTGCTGCTATAATAATAGTAAATGAAGAAAAAAAAACACTACTAAATACTGCTGAAACGTGGAAAGTTTGTGATCTGATCTTCTTGATTCATCAATCACCAACTTCTGAAACTAAAACATGGCTATTATAAAACAAAGATGAGTTCTTACCTTAAAAGATGGAAACCTTATCCTGAAATGCTACAGAGGAGAGATATTTGAAGCCAGAAAAACTAGAGCTGAAGGGGAACAGGCTTCATCTTATGAGAAAACAATTTTACTTTTAAATCTGACAAAAGACTATATATTGCATTATGGACAATAATGTAACAGCAGAACATCCCATGATTCAGTTCAGGCATTTTTCAAATTAATATTAACCATTTATAGTAAATAAAATAGCGTATGGATGCATGTAACCATTTCCACAGGGGTAATCGTAAAGTAACTAATCACTCTAATCTCTGCACATATTACTGATGTCAAAATTTTGAAAATGCACCCAGTTGAACTGTACAAGAGGTCTAAGCCGTGAGCGGTTACTTTCATTATAAAATAAATTTGTGAGTATTTTAGCAGAACACATGGCAAAATAACGGGTTGCTAGAGAAAGAGGCTGGTTTAAGAGTTACAAAACATCAATGACTGGCACAATATTACTG
This sequence comes from Pterois miles, assembly GCA_947000775.1. Taxonomy (NCBI): domain Eukaryota; kingdom Metazoa; phylum Chordata; class Actinopteri; order Perciformes; family Scorpaenidae; genus Pterois; species Pterois miles. The sequence goes on along the minus strand of CAMQGK010000052.1, from coordinate 13,457,013 downwards.
TCTTGATAGGTTAGTGCACAACTAATAAATCCAGATCCAGATCCAAAATAAAATTTTGGGCAGACACTGAGCAACCTTCACATACTTAAGGTTAAGGAAGGAAATGCTTTGACCAGAGATTCTCTTGCAATCCTTCTACAGTGCCTCACACATAATGAAAGCACAACTCCATCAGGCAGGCTGACACCGATGGACTCACATCAACAGCAGGTTATGGTACTTAATGCAGAACAGGTGAAAATGTAGAGATACAAAACCTCAATAAAAATCATGCACAAGGTAACAGTTAGTGTTGCTGAAAAGAAGGATGGCCTCAGCACATTTAGGCTGCAGGTAGTTGAAGTATTAAATGGGCCCACTTTGCATCTGTTTATTTAAAAACGCATATCAGACATATTCTAATGAAGGCAGACTGACCACTCCATTGCTCACAATACACTGTTCAACAACAGCCCAGTGTAGTTATCCAGTATATCAATACACTTCAGGTAGGAAAGATGAAATGCATGGTCTAGCTGAAAATGTGGGTAATATATTACAAAACATGAATACTTTTCTAAAAACCATAGCAGTAACAAATAATTGTCCATTCTTAGTTTCCAAGCACCAAAACACTCATTCAGATGCAAACTCAGTACAAACAAAAAGGCACTTAATGCTTCTGCAAAGTGATTGCTTGAGAAGATAATGCTTTCAATGACCTATTTCTTCATTTCACTCGTGTACGAACATGGACAAGTATATGAAAATGAAATAAAAATATTTTCTCATAAAAGCTGACAAACAATACAAAAACAGATATATAAACAGTGTAGTATTAATAGTGCAGCATCATATGATGTGTAGTCGGATGTGGAATGCCTATTCTACAATGTGACATGCATAGTGTAATTTAGCAACAATATATTGGACTGCTGCGGTTACAGACGGTAGCTGACGTATAACAAGTCCACGCATAGAAAAGTAAAAACATTTGCATGCTCAGGAGAATTAGGAAGAAGACATGACTGTCATCACATCTGAAATCAGGACATGCGTTCAAGTGGAAGGCAGTATTATAAATGGCCATTATGGAGGTGAGCCTGTTTGTTTATTGTAAAGACAGAAACTGCCTGTATCAGCATCAGGGTGAAGTTCAGAGAGACACCCGGAGGACTTTGCCATGTGGTGGAGACTAAAAGTCAGTCTCTGGAGCATGAAGGTAGCATACTGTGTTGCAGCACATTAGATAGGCTTACTTTGGTGTGCACACTGAGATTTCAACAGCATAGTCAGACGTTCTTTATCGGCCGGTCTGTGTCATATGCACAGAGCACATAGTCCTGTCCAGTGAAAATGTATCTCAGAGTATGGCCATTCTTCCAGATAAACTGAAGCACTTATTCCTAAAAGCTACAGTGTGTAGGATTTAGTGGCATCTAGTGGTGTGGGTGCAGATTACAACCAACTGAACATCCCTCTGCTCACTCCACCTTTTCAAAGACTGTGGTAACATGAGTCACCGAGTGTGAAACCGTGGTAACGCTGCTCGGCTCACTCAGAGGCCATCCTCACCATAATAACACTACTTTAGGAGCAACGGAAATCAGACGGCGGAGTGTTGGAGAACGATAGCGGCCTCCCGGTAACGTAAAAATCCTCTCTCTGGAGCCAGTGTTTGGTTTGTCTGTTCTGGGCTACTATACAAACATGGCAGAGCAACATGGTGGACTGTGAAGAGGACTCGCTCCCTATCTAGATATGAGGGGTTCATTTTGAGCTAACCAAAACACAGAGATTCTTAGTTTCAGGTTATTATACACTAATGACAACATAGTTATGAATATTATATTCCATTTCTGCTAATATATCCCATGAAATGCTATACACCATTCCTTTAACAGTTTGAGAAAACGGTCTTATATTTAAACTAAATAACCCATGAAAAATTCAAGACTTTTATACAAAGATAGTGTTCCCTGTCCTCTTTTAAAATAACATCAACCATGATTGTGTGCAAAGAAAACAATCATTTCAAATGGCGAACCAAAACTTTGACATGTGGCTTGCAGTTTGAATTTGTCAGAGTTGTTCATGAGGCAGCAGGTAAAAGTAGTGCTGATAACGGCTAAACAGGATGATTTCCATTTTTTGTCAATCTTGTGTCACAAGTTGCACAAGTACGTTATTGCATCATTTTTACTTCGCCAATGAGGTCTGATCAAGCGAGTTACAGTCAAGTCAAGACTTGTGCATGGATGTCACTTGTACCATTGGCTCTGAATATGGCATTCAAACCATTCAGTGGCAGGAATAAGAGAGTTGTATGATTCATTAATTACTTGACGATTATTTTTTCCTAAATTACTCCATGTTTTGGGTGGTTTTGACTCTAATTTGATCCTTTTTATTGCTGCCAAACAATTCATGTTCTGTCATTTTACATTTAGACTACATTCACGCTATTCCACTTTTACATATGAAAATCACATTTTTAAGTGTTATGTCCCACCTGCGCTTTCTTTCCATGATTACCAGCTACAAACATTATCTCTTAAAAAGCATGTACTTACAAGAAACTTCCGCAGCACAGACACCGTGCTCCCATACGGACCCCTTATGATCAGTAACGCTAACCACTAAACGTTTCTACCAGTGCTCTTCTAAAGTGTCTTCACCCTTTGATGACAACAAGGCACTGGCAGTTCGAAAAAGCAGAATGGTGGGAACACGCCCTCTGGTCGTCCCCTGAAAGTGTTTGTCATGCTGACTGTGTGAGTTTGTGGTAACTCTTACAAAAAGTTTGATGTGATGCGGAGATATATTGTTCCTTATGGTCAACCCCCAATAAGGGTAAAAAGAGGTACTGCAGTGGTTAAACTCTAATGAGGTTTTACATTTTTGTCAATAATAACAGTAAACAGCTCCAGGATGCTGCAGGAGGGTATCATACAGTCATTTCTCTAAGGCTTGTCTCCGACTCATGAAGGATGATCATATGGCGCTCCAAGAATGCTAGATTTTCTTTACGTAAGGCCATCTCATGAATAGCCACTTCAGTTTAACCTTGGAAGCATAGCGGTTAATGGATCCTTTTGTTTTTCACATTACTTACTTAGTTCTCTTAATATACACACAACTTCAAAAGATAAATATTGTCACTCACACTTAGATCCCTCGCTTGGTCCTTTGCATGTTCATATATTATCAGTTAAATGTCTCAAGCTTGTATCAAGTCTTTAAATCTCAGTGTAAAATGTTCGGGTTTGGTCTTATTTGGGAGGCTTGGGGCCGAGCCCATCGGCAACTTTAACCCTGCTCCAGGCTCTCCGTCACTTGCACAGCAGAGTAGGTGGGTGCAGACGCCTGTCGGGTGAAGAAGGACGCGGCTCTTTTCGGCTTCAAGCGTTTGATTTCTTTTCCTGAGAGATACAAATATTGAGAAATTACTCCAGCTGAAGTACCGTAACTACAGGGAGATAGTCTCGGTTTGGAAGTAGCTCACTCTGGAAAGACTATACTGTAAGGGGCCGTACACATGCTGCATTTTTTTGGCCTCAGATCTATTCTTCTCAATGTAGACGCAAAGTAGACATGCTCAAATGCGAGAGCGATGCCTTCGCAGCACGCAAGAGTTGCCAAGCGGCTATTATTCAGGGCACAACGGCTGCACCCAAATTAACAATAGTTCAACTTTTAGAACGCTGCAGCGCGCACCTTATAAGGAACAACCAATCACAGCAGATATCTTTTTTTTCTTCTGTAAATATCAGTCTATATCAGTCTAATACGGAGGAGAAATTAATCATTTTAGTGCAGGGCTACCCAGAGCTTTATGACCTGTCCCACAGAATATTTAACTTGCTTCATCATTTCCGTCCGTTCACATCACAACATTTGGGTTTAAAGATCAGCCAGATTGAGAGAAATCAAGTGTAAAGCTACTGTGAGGGATTTACGGTGGTGGAACTCCATTTATCTTTGTTTTGACTGTGTTTAGTTTAATCAGTGACACTTCCTGCTAAACTACCACAACTTCATCATCACTGTCACAGCTAGCAGGATTTGGTTGTTTAGCAAAGGCAGGTGTGATAGGTGCGCAACCTTGCAAACACATTGTAAAGAAAAAAAAAAGCTGCACGGCTGGGATTTTCCCACATTTTTAGACGCAGCATGTTGTGTACGGCCCCATACTAGGCTTGGACGACTACATGTAACCATGACACGACTCACCATTGTCCACGTAGCTGATAGTGTTAAGAGAATGGACCCGACTGCACACGACGCTGCTTTGCCTGCGCAGCATCCCGCGCCGTCCTCCACGTCCGCTCTTGTTGCTGCCATCTTGCCCGGGGGGCTGCTGAGACAGATTCACCTCACCGTCCGTTCCGGCTGCAGCTCCTCCCTCAGACACAGATTTCAGCTCCACACAGAACTCGATGAAGCCGCTCATTAACTCTGCCTGGTTGACAAAAGAAAAAAAAAGAAAATACGAATGATTAAGATTGAACCTTAAACGTATACATGATAAACAGCAGTACTTTACTTTGCGATGGTCCATTAGTGATCCACAGGCACATAAGGGCTCAGACTGCCAGCCTTGGATTAGGGCCAGTGTGATTATGTATTCCTGCTTCTATCATTATGTAACATCTCTTAGCAATCTGTTGGCTTAGATGGTCTTTTTCAATTCAACAATCACTGAACAAGGATGATGTGAATGTGAGAACAAAAAATATTTGAAATCTATGAGGTTTCAACACTAATATCACATGTTGTGCTCCACTAAGAACAAATGGGCAGAGCAGCTGCACCCGATCCTGAAGCTCTCAAAAACACCAGGTGCAGTGCGCTCTCTGGAGATGGCTGCATACCTTCTCTCCTTGTTGAAGATATCTGAAGTGAGATACACAAAAACTGACTACATCTGTCACAGCAGCCGGCAAGACATCCTTAAATTGATGTTCATACTACAGCAAAGATGGCAGAGTCAACCACGACAGGTGCGACAGAAAAAACAACATGCTGAACAGTTCTGAGGCAATCTGAGGATACAGTACACATGCTGGTTGGTGACACTTAGGTCTGGAATGATGCACCAAGCTCCCCGTTTGATACCATCACGTTACTTGGTTTACAAATCTATACTGTACGTATTTCTAAGTACTGTGATTCTACAAGTATTGCGATTCAATATTATGATTTATTGTGATTTTTGGTAAACTTCTTTGACACTAGACCATGGGAAAAAGTTGGATCATACACTTCTAGGGTCAGAGATATCCTTTTTACCAGCAACCCAAAAATCAAAGACTAAAGACATTTCCCCTGACAAATTAGTGAGACATTTTTTATACTTCTGGTGAATATAATCCGATCAGCTTTATTTCCATATATGCATTTTCTATAACACCTTATTTTGAAAATTGGATGTACCGTATTTTTTGCACCTTAAGGCGCACTTAAAATCGGCCAACTGTTTAACTCAGACACTGTTGATGAAGGATTTGATGGATTTGTGGAAGAGGAATGAACTGAAAAGTGAGTGTATTGTTTTGTATTTCATGTGTTACAGCTGAAAAATGTTGAGTTATTGAAGTTGTTGAGTTATTAAATGAATTGAATAAAGTTTGACGTATCTGACCGTTTTGTTTCGCTTAATGCACCTTATAATCCGGTGCGCCTTATAATGTGAAAAATACGGTAGTCACACGTATACTTCCGCTAACTTCACCAAGTCTGTTGCTAGCTCTCCCGTCAGCTCCGTTCTCTTTATAAATCCATGGTCAGCTCCATCGGGCCATTTTAATGCATTTAACATAAGTGTCAGTATACAGGTGCTCTACTATTGTAGCGTCGGCTGATTTGACCACGGAGGTGAGACTGACGGCTGGCTTGACCGCACGTTACTGTAATACGATAACATTACTCTGTTCATGACAGAGTTAGCATGCAGCTTTAGCCATGATGTCCAGCACTACTTTTCCTGACAATGTGTGAAATCCACAGTGTTTCCAAACTTTGCTGTATGTGTACTGTTATTTGTGTTACATACCTTGGATTTAAAAATATGAGAGTGCATATCATACCCCTATGGACCCTCTGCTCTCTCCCTTTGGCTCTCATCTGGTTTGTTTTGGTTTTTAAAAAGGATATGATGTCACTTACTCAGACTACAACAATAAATGCAGTATCTTCCTTCTACCTCTGCACAGACTCAAATGAAGCAATTACAGTATATGGATTCTGGCATTAAAAAAAATATATTTCAAAATCACCATACATACTGTAAGTGAACCCATTTTTTATATAATCTTATAAGATTATTTCAACAAACATGTTCTTACCTGTTTTGAGTAGATCTTTAGCAACTTGTTGACAGGAGTGCCATCTTCATCTCCATCAAACTCCAGCCACAAAATGTGTGAGTCCCCCTGCTCCTCAGGGTAGCTGTGGTCCCAGGAAAGCTCGTTGAAATGCAGGCCGAGCAGCACATGCTGCAAGCAAATGCGTTCAACCAGAGAAGGTTAGTTTTTAAGAAGAGAGATGAAAACAACTTTCAACATTTCTGCCAGTATGCATGATGATGTGGACACTCACCTTCTCTTTGACATCCATCACATACACTCCGTCCAGGCAGATCCCAACGTTGACAGCTTTGCGTTTGACCCTTTGGAGAATCCCTTGCACTGGTTTGTCGATCTCCCCAAAGAAGAAAGCGCATCTGTTTGTGTAGTTAATGTTCATTAAAACCTACTAAATATAAAGTGATCTGAGGTATAACTAACTTCTGTGGACAAAAAGAGTATAAATTGCTCATTACACAAATTCATACCCATAATAAGGCAGAGTGTGACATGTGTTGAGGTACTGGTGTAGGAGCTGTGTGGGCTCTGGAGGGTTTCCAGCAGATGTGCTGATCTTTCTGTACTCTTCCAAGAGGTTCTGCTCCAGCCCCGTCTGACGGCTGGACTTCCCCCTCAGAGTGGAGAGCAAGCCTCCGCTCCCCATGGCAACGTGGGCAGGCAGGAAAGTAGACAGCTTCTTCTCTCTGTGGGAAGCAGATGAGAGAAGTTTTTATTATTCATTAAATGCATCTTATCTGTGCAAATCGGGGATCAATTCACAATTCATTTATTAACATGGACTGTTTAATCTTGTGTTTTCCCTTGCTTCAATAGCTCAGTTTTTATGATAAACAGGATGCTGAAAACACCTTTTTCTACTGTACTGTGCAATTATATATTTCCTTCACTCCTGCAGGTGCTGTAGTATTCAGGGCTACAGATTAATTCCATTCATGCTCATCCCATTTAAATGTCCCTTGCAACATGTTTTATGTGACCCTGATTAAGGCCACAAGCTGAAACGCATCAGTCTCACAATTAATTTATTCACAGTACAAGTGTTGCTGGAATGCTGACCTCTCATAAATTACTACTGCTCACGTCCTGGCATTAAAAAAAAATCTGTGAAAAGTGGGACAGCTTCTGTTCTTCAGCGTCATAAAAGACGTCAAATGATGACGAGCTAGAGATCCTCTAAAATGAAACCCTTGGTCTAAAACATAATCTGCAAGCAGTAATTATAATACAAAGCATGATTCCATCAGTAGATAAAGACCAATCTTATAGTTGTGTTTCTCTTCACTTTCCCCACAATAGTCCAATCACATCATAATTTGAGGATTTGATTCGACTGTATTGTTAAACATCACGTCATTCACGCGTAGAAGATTCTCATTTTCTCTGTTGTTGGGAAAGTTTGGAAATAATGCTCAGTTTCATGGTTAGAGAAAATACAGAAAGTGACTTTTAGACTTTTGGATGAAGTCCTAATTGTTCTGATCCAGTCTTTTTCAATATTAAAAGGTCCTCTATATAATATTCAGAGCATTAATACAGCAGCAAACAACTATCTGTAATGCAAAGATACAGAGGAGTAATGTCTCCTGAGCAAAGAACAAAGTCACTCTTCCTCTGTGTTGTAATCTGGACTTCTGTGCTTTGTTGACATCGCCGGTTCGTCCGTGTGTGCTTTCAGTTACATTTAAGAGTGCCCCACTGGCTAACTCACGGTCGCCACTCTGCACTACTGATAATGTCGTTCCGACCCACCACGCCGTTGTGGAAGCATAGCACCCACCCACCAGTCCCCCCAAGATTAGCTCTATCAGTGTTGTTGTAATTGTTTAACGGTGAAAGCCAAGTTGAAAGCCAAGTGAAAGCACTTAGCATTTAGCTCCTCCAATAATTATTCCATCAATCCATCCATCAAACCATCCATCTGCAACCGCTTATCCCGTTAGGGGTCGTGGGGGCTGGAGCCTATCCCAGCTGACATTGGGTGAAGGCGGGGTACACCCTGGACAGGTCGCCAGTCAATTGCAGGGCTAACACATAGAGACAGATAACAATTCACTTCTGCGGCCAATTTACCTGCATGTCTTTGGACTGTGGGAGAAAGCCGGAGAACCCGGAGAAAACTTACGCTAACGCAGGGAGAACATGCAAACTCCACACATAACAGCCCCGAGCCGGATTTGATCCTGCGACCCTCTTGCTGTGAGGCGACAGTACTAACCACTTCACAGTATGAGGCTGCACTACAGTTAAAGGGAAGTAGACTCAGACACAAACTAAGACATTATCCCAGCACAGGTAAGCAAACAGATATATGACTTCCTCATAAATTATCTATTCAGAAGTATACTCATACTAACTGTAGACAGCCTGTGACCTGAGTACCTAAAATAAGTTGCAGTATTGTGCGTGCAGTGATATATAGGCCCTGTCAAGTACCATAATTATCAGCTTTTGAATCACAATCAAGTCTCAATAAGCTTTACAAAAAAAAAAAGACACACACATTCCCATGTCTATCCATCTCCAATCAAAAATGACATGCTGTGCATTCTTGTACTTGGTACTGAAAAACCAGCAAGCAACTGAAAAACACTGCTGTGGCACAATACAAGTGTTTTCAACATAAAAAGGGCCCCCTCAAACAAAAGAAGCACTGTTGACCTTTTTTCACAATGCCTGTGGATTTTCATCAAATTGCAACATGTTGTCGCTGATTGTGCCGAAGTATCTGAAGCTGCTCATCTACCAGCTGCCCTTTACAGTATGTGGGTTGAGGGACATGAGTTTGGTTGTGCTTTTTAAGTCGAAGCGAGGCGTCCTCTCACCATTTGACAAATTTAACAGCAGGAGCCAGTACATACTTCTTCATTTTCAAAAAAGGCGAAGTACAACCGAGTGACCTTCACAAAATGTCATTTTAAGCAGAAAGTCAAGTAGGATCATGTGTTGAAAAGAAGAAGCTGCTGTTGATTATCTTACCAGAAAATGGCGCACGACCGGCTCACTTTCAAGTAAACATTAGTGTATGTGCATATGGTTCCACTACAGTTCGCATTTCAATAACATATTTCAATGCCGACTTTAGGTATAATCTGCATTTACTTCAAAATAGACTTATTTGTTTAATAAAGGACATGTTAAAGCTTAGATGACAGCATGTCTGTCTGGTAAAAAAAAGAGGGCACAGCCAGGAGACGGTCAGTTTCGCTTGGCATAAAGACAGGAAGCAAAGGGGGAAATAACTTGACTGGTGGCGCTGACCCAAGGTTTAAAAAAAAAAATATTGAGTGGTATCGATCTTCCCATCTAAGTGAATAAGCGTAATTCCCCAAAAGTAAAACTATTCCTTTAAGAGAAACTGAAGGGACAGCGATAAAAAAATAGTAAAGCATTTAACACCTACATCCAGCATTTATTTGGCCACACATTTTTTTAACCAACCTTTCTAACGTACCTTATAGTTGTAGTAAATTGTTGCTCATCTAGACCAGTTCCCTCATCAAGAGCAAGAGACAAGGCTCCGAGACCCATCCAGTGCTCAGGGTCACAGGGGTATCGACCTGTGAGAATGTTGCCCCTGGCCTCTTCATACAGAAGCCTCAGCACTCCCTCGTCATCTAACTGCTCAGGAGTGAGAAGAAGACAACAATTATGCATCAGTCATCAGGAATATTAGCTCAGAGTTAGTCAGAGGACAAAATCTTTGAGTAAAAAAGAAACAATAATTCATTAGATCTTCATAAAAGCCCACTCAGCAGTTTATGAGACAACAGGTTTACCACACTTGTACCCAGCGATGGATAAAAACATTTTACTAATTCATTCATATGTAAGATTACTGAATGTTTGTGAATGAGGGTTAATAGTACCTGCAGCTCTTTAGATTTAGGATAAAAAACATTTCGACGGTACTGGAGACACGGTTCATCTGAGGAAAAAGCAGAGGACAAAGATGGATTAGGGTTCAGGTGACCATCTGTATTTTCAGTTTGTCTGATCGTCACCAAGTGAAATTCAGCCCCACTGCCCAGAGTGGAGGAGTGAGGTTAAACACTGTGGTAGATGCCCCTCCAACCCAGCTCATAGTCCGGTACTGTGGGCAGAAGCCCCTTCTACCACTCTGTGATACATTTTAGCTTTATGAGTGGTAAACTGTAACTGCTGTGTTTTGTTTCTTTTGCAACGCACTTTGCAGTAGTTGGTTCGGTCCAACCATCAATCCAAAATCCAACATTCAATTTCACATCACATAAGACTTTGAAGAAATTGGATCTAGGACATTTTGGGCATTTTTGCATGAATAATTACTATTAATTGTTTATCAAAATTGTTACCAAATATTTTTTTTATCGATCAACTATGGAGTCAGATCAGTTTCAATATTAACAAATGCACACAGAAGGATTCACAAATGTATTTTGTGATTTATATATAAATGACAGTCCACAAAAATATTTTTCAGTACACACAAAACAATTCACAAGGTTCACAAATATATTTCTGATGCACACACAAATATTGATTTTTTAAAAATAAATGTAATAAAAATCCACAAACATATGTATTAAACACATTTGCAGTTTTCATCAAAAACATATTTGGATGTTGTTACATTAATAAACAAACGTGTGGACTTCATTTCTGTGTGGATTTTTGCATCCCTGACATGGGCCTTCCATTTGTCAACATATCGTGGACACTATTACCCTGGTTGGGTTTGCTAAACATCATCATCCTACAAAAAAAAAAAACTGCTCAACATAATATTTGTATGAGGTGAAAGATTTAAGGCTTAAAATGTCTAAACGGGCGACAATATCTACTCTATACTATATGAATGCTGCTGTCTAAACTAATGTGGTACCTGTTCTGTTTTAAAATTGCACTAGGAAATATTCACTAACGTGTAGTGTAAACTCTTTCTCTGAGTGTTTTTTCTTCATGTTGTTTGACTTCCTACGTGTTGTAGCTTTTACTTTGCTTGCTCAGCCACGGGTGTTTACTGCACTTCATGCCAACTCCCTCTCTTTCCTGTTATTTATTCCAAACAAACCTGACAGCACTTTTACCCTGAGCGAGCTACTAAGCACCATTTAGAAGTAAGCAACAAATCCACAGGGATCAGTTGCAGAAAAAGAAACCAGCTGTGCTTGGCATACAAAGACAAAAAGTGTGTTTTGGAGCCAGGTTACTGAGAACAACCAGCTTTAGGCAGGGAACCAGGGAATGTACTGTACATGCACTGCAATAACTCTAAAACTGACATCTACATGCAGTTTGTAAGAAATCACATTTCTCTCCACTACACACATTTTATGTGGTTTAGTTAGTGGATACAGTTTATTATGGTGCAGACTTTCATGGCTGTTTTTGGTAGGAGTTTTTTAAATTGAGGGCAAAGTGAAGGCACAGGCTCTTAAGTCATACAGCCTACTATCATCCATTTTTACAAATAATCGACTGTTCAGCTGTGGAAACAACACAGTGTATAGACTTCATTTCAGTTTCAATTTCACTTTTACACTTACTGAGTCTGTCATGCACAAGTGCTCTTGTAAGATTTCATTAGAAACATGGTTAAACGGAAAGTTTGCAAATTTTCAACATTATCTATATCTATCTGAGTTAAAGATATGGTGTGAAAATATTCCTTTTTGACACTTACTGAGTTAATTTTGTTTATTTATCAGGCTAAAAAGCTAACAGAGCTGGTGTAACATAGCAAACTTGCCACTCGCATGCAATGCATTCTGGTACATGTCGGCACAGCCGGCATGACTCTACAGCAGGAGAGATCAGCTTTCTCTGTCAATATAGCATGCACTGGGAAATTTATTTCTTCAGTGGACTACATTTACCATCAGTACTGATTGGATACTTCCTGTAAACACGGCCAAGACATCATGTTTCTCCAGCAGAAATCTGACTTTATAAACCAAGTCTCCTAATCCTTATCTTACTGGCTTGATGACTTAACAAGAAAAAATAGCTGATAGCAGAAAGCAGACAACAATGCAGTTAAATAATGCTTGCAAACACAGCAGACTCTCACCTTGTGAAATGTCTTCCTCTGAGGCATCGGTGAAGCGATACAGCAGGTCCTGCCACTGCCGACAAAGTTTATATGGCTGATGTCTCGCCTTTAACTGCAATTCTGAGGAGCGAGGAGGAGACGAATGTAACACAGTGCGAGGTGTCTCCTTTCCTGCTCTGATCTGGCTATTTGCTATTGTGATAGGCAAAATCATTTCAAAGAGTAAATTGACATTTCAAAGCCACAGAGTAAAAGCAATTAATTATCTGTGACTGACCTGATTTCTAAACTAAATTATTCCTGCATTTACAGTTTAATACTTAAATTGAACAAACCACATTGAACCCGCTTGTACAATTTTCTTCAAGCAGTATAGTACTGTATAATATTATTTTGGCTTCAGGATTCTACACACACATATCCCGCCAAACATCCTGTCAAAAATATATTATGTAACATCTTGTATCAAGACTATGATATTTTCTAAAGAAAGAAGCACACATATACATTGCCAGATCAAGAGTCACAGCATTGAGTGTAGAAAGTGTGGGGAAAAAAAAATTACTTACCGAGCAGCGGAGAACAAAGCCAGAAGGCAAAAGCATCCTGTGTAGACTCAGGAATGTGGAGAGCCTCACGAACACTGCGGCCCAACTCCTGCACAGAGACACTGCCAAGCCCTTCTACTGTTAAGTGCACTGCACTGTCACCACAGAGGTATATGAGCACATCTTGAGCTGTGTGAACAAACACAAATAAAACGAAAAAATAAGCAAAATTACAAAAACAAGTAAGCCAAAGACAAATAACACCCCACTAAATTTGCTAGGAATTTTGTTTGGAAACACTGAGGAGTGATTTTATCCTCCATGAGACACATTAATATTTGGTTCACCGTACCACGGGAAAGTGTTGCAGAAGAAGCAACACTTCCTCTATTTGAGTGATCATCCGATGAATCTGGAGGAAAACTGCAGTCGTCTCCTTCCATCTCTACTCTGAAACACAACAACCAAACACAAAAGCAGTCAAACTGTGTTTACAGTAACATAATATGTACATGACAACATCTTTTAGAAAAGGATTGAAAAAGTCTGTAATCCTGAATTGGAAAAGTAGTCCTGAGGGGTATTCATGGATGGACAGAAAAAACATCACTCTGTAGTTTTCAGGTGTATGGATGTACAAATGCCAACATGGGCAGCACATCTGCAACTCCTTCCAATCTTGCCCATGCAGAATGCATTACCATGCTTCCTAGACTGTCTGATGCGGGATAGGCCCTGGAGGGAGAAAGTGTGTGCTGGCTGGTGGGCGGTGCTTGGCATGTTCTCAACTGATCTCAACATGGCTGCTGGGTCACAAACTTTCTCATTTTACAGCTAAGCAGTAACTACAAAATGTTTCTGAAAATTTCAGGCAAGAAATAGGCATTACAGTAACAGAATACCGATTCATATTTGAGCAGGGCTGCCTGGTTTCACCGTTTGATCAGCGTTTGAGTGATTGACAGCTGCTAAGAGACGGCAGGCTCCAGCTTGACTCCAATTGGTTGTTTTCCTCCTTCCAGATGCCATTATGAGCACCAGAGGACACCAGAGAACATCGGAGGCACATGATATTTTTCAGACTAACTGTCTCACACACTACTGTCAGCATATAGTGACTGTTTTATGAATGTAACTTTTTAAAATCATGTTTGCTCCATTCCTACCCACTGCAGTATTAACTGTCAGATGTGAGACATGGGACTTGGATGGACTCATTTGATGTGATAGGCTGGGAAAAGTGTGACATTTTGTCATCACAGACCTTCATGATTTCTTAAAAAGTTACCAATGTACAACGGGCTAATCAGAGTGGCTACTAAAGTTGTATATGTGGTGCTCAAACAAACATTAGTCTAATATACCTTCACAGAAAGACCTAGTCACTGCTTCAGAAATGACTTCACAAGATACTGTATATTAGCAATATTAGTGGGTGAGTGCCACCCCAGCCATTTCCTTTAGTCGTGTCTGAAAAAACAAGTAAGCAATCATGCTAATTTAGCCCAGGACTCTCTATGCACCGGCGCCACCATGTGGTATTACACTGAAAAAGACCCAGTTAAACCAGAACATCCTATTCGACTGTTGACCTCACCCTGTTGAACTACATTTGACGTCTGGCCCCAACATGTCAGTGTTATTCAGCACCGTTTAAAATGGTATTTAGGTCTTCGAGCATTGATACAATAGCCTACATACCGACAGGATGTAAATACAGAGACAAAATCCCGAGGCCCTACTGGGTACAAGGGCTAGCTAGCTACCAATGTCCTAACGATACATGCCCAAACAAACCCAAACAATGGTTGAAATACCCGGGGAACTACTCAACGACATTATATTGTTTTCCTTAACGTTAGCTAAAAGGAAAGGGAAGGGACCGTGCTAGCTGTTTGCATATTGAGATTGTCATCAAACGTCATACTTTTAGGTATAGCTAACAATACGTTTCAGTCATCAGTTGATGATGATTTTGTCACTTTAATAGTTAGTTAGCTCCCTTTTGGTGTTTTACCCAACAGTCTGAGATACTGTCAATAGCAAGTGAAGGAACACAATGTCTCTGCTGTCCACCTACCTGCCAGTTTTGGTAATTTTCCCTCCAGTTGCTGCTTATGCGCTGACTGAGAAAGCTAATTTTGTAAATACCGTAGCTGTACACATTAGCCAAACAACGAGTCGCTGTTGTCCACCTGGCTACGGCTAGCCAGTTGTCTAAAACTAGCTTTCCGGGCAGCTGCAACAGTTAGAGAGTGGGTGATGTGAGAATGATTCGCTCAGTCTGAACCGCCCGTCACTGGGCGTGACATTCACTTTGGACCATTTAAAACACCACGTTAACTGAAGTGTCCAATAATGAACTCGGTATTAAAACAGCTAAAACTACTGTTGGTCAGGACAACATCTGAGAGAACACCGACAGACAGACTGTGTACATTTATAACGCTTTTACACGGGACGTGTTCAGAAAGGTCAGATCCCGAGAGTGAGTCAAAAAAGGAGTTGAACCAGAGAGCGCGCAGAGAGCGTCGTCGTCGCGTTACGTAAGCCAACGTCATCACGTCGTAACTACGCAGGCAGCAGATTAGTTTTACTTATCTGTCCTGGATTGTTGTTGTTTTGTATATATTCAGTCACAAACAAAGATTTGCAGCCATGTTAAATATGTTTTATCAGAAACATTATCATAAGCAGTATCTTTCCCAGCTTCACGGCAGAGGTGCTCTTCAGTACTAAACTACTGTAGTCATGACTGTAATACACAAATGAAGACCGACTGGAGAAAATAAGTTGATGGGTCTGGTAGAGAAGTCGCTTTGGTTTTCAGTCATCAACGTGATGAATTTCCTCGAGGATTATTTTTCGCAGTTCTTTTGGTCGTGAAAATATTACCCAGCTCTTTGGCAGTGCCGTATCTGTCACCATGCCTCTCTCTGTTTTTTCACTGTATGCCAATATATATTTAAAACAATTGTTCTTACATTGTCTGTTTTCGTATATTGTGTTTTCTTTTTGTTATTATTCTTCATATTATATCACTGTGCTTTTATAACACGTATCACTATCTATCTATCTATCTATCTCAACAGACTCATAAGAAGGTATACCTTACTATTACAGTTATTTACTTGGAGTATTTTAAACGGTAGCAGTGGACTTGTGTACTTTTACCTTAACTCTTACCTTAAGCTGTGCTCTGTAGTCCTGGCAGTTGGCAGCAGCATCAGTGTCGCATGAAAAACGTTGAGATTTCAAATCAACGGCACCGACGTTTCGGGTCGACTTACAACGGTTCTGAAAACTGGGGAGTCGCGTTTGGCGATACAGGTAGAGTTGACATTTACCTGTCACGGTGTTTCCTTTTGGTGTGGCATGGCCCCACATAAATACGAGGCTATATAGGATTTATACAAGCTTAATGAACTTTACTGTGCTAAAACGATTTCAAATACAGAGCGGTTAATTAGTGAGCTAACGGTGGCTAATGCTAGCGCAGTTACAGTTAAGTTTACCTAAACTTTAGCTAGCTGGTATTTTCAGTTTTTGCGACTTGAGTAGTCACAGCTAGCAATTTAAAGCTATTTAAACTCTATTTTAAGGTATCACTATCATTAACATTACTGTTAGAAGTCAGTTTGTTGTATATCTCAGTAAAGTAGCATATGGGTTTGATAAACAATCTCTGCTAGCTAGCATTAATTAGCTAAATTACCTCATTACTGGTAGTAAAGGTGGGATATTTGCTATATCTAGATATATACGGTTATGAAATGATATATCTAGCTAAGATTGACCACTTTATTTAAGAGTGATTAATAAAAAAACTATATGCACCTCTACTTAAAGTTAACTGTTGAGGGTTGGCCTGATATTCATAAGAGGCTTCATATGCCAAGTCATTTTAACACCTATCAGCCAGGCTGGATACTCATCAGCAATGACATTTATTCTGGTCAAAACTTTATTTTTAGATATCTGTAATTATATTTTAACTAGTAAGATTCAAACTACATTTGGCATTCCTGTGTATGGGGTTTGTTATTACAGATATCTACAATTCAGTTGCAGATATCTGCAATGGGAATTACGACTCGTTGTAATTTGTTTCAGAAATCTACAATTTAATAATCAATACCAGTTCAAGACAGCTTTAATTCCTGTCAGTTCAAGATATTAACATTGTCTCGTTGTAGATATGTTGAACTGGAATGACTAGTTAAATTATGCTGAAGATATCTCAAACTGGAGTTAGGAGTAGTCATAATGTAATTGTAGTTATCAATTACATAGATATTTCTGATATCTTCTCTATCTCAAATATCTTCAATTTAAGTTTTGACAAAGCAAAGTGATGTTGCAGATATCTGTTACTGTGTCAGAAGCAGCAAGTGGGAGACAGGAGTGGCTATTCAAACATACAATGGTGCTGCACTGCAACTGTGGGTTTATAAAGTGTGTACGCAGATAACATTTACATACATTTATATACACATACACTCTCTAGTGTTATTTTTCAATCACTTCCTTGATGATAAGCTCTTTTAATTTCACAGCATTTTCTAACTATCTTAACAAGACACACGCTGATCAGATGCTTTGTTGGGCCAACAGCCAATGTTCAGCCTTGCATGAGCAACATCATGCACAACAATTTGGACTAGTCATAATGACGTTTGCGATATCAGCAGCTATTACTTGAGATAGTCAAAACTGAATTACAGATATCTGCAAATGTTTTAGGATGCATGACGAGTTGTGTGTAATTTTCATTGACCTTACCGCAGATATCTGCAATCATACAGGTACCTCTCCCTGTCAGAATGAGGCTATTGATATCTTGAATAAAAATTCTGACTACTCACATCTAATTACTAGTCAAAATGCCATAGTTAAAGTTAGCTAATAAATGTTAAAAAGACTTGCTATAGTTTGATCTCCTTATATTCACTAACTTTATCTTTACCTGTTTTTCTCATTCTAGAGACAAAAGCATGGATCTTAGTGCAAGTTCACTCCCTGACAGCATCAACCCAAACAACTTTGTTGCCAAACTGTGGCGTTTGGTGAACAATCAAGCAATTAAAGCCATCTGCTGGGACAGACAGGGCCAGGGCATCATCATTAATAAACACCTCGTGGAGACACAGATCCTCTTTCCTGGCACCAGCTCCTTGTGCAACGCTGACACCTTCAAAACGTCCAACTTCTTTAGCTTTGTCCGTCAGCTCAATCTGTATGGCTTCAGGAAAGCCAGTCCACACATGATAGACAGCAACACTTGGAAGAACTCAGGGTGTTGTTATTTTTTCAACCCAAACTTCAAGCGATACCACCCTGAACTTCTTGTGAGTCTGAGGAGGCTCACTGTCAGAAACAAGGCCAAGATGAAAGCTGGTGAGGACGTGAAAATTGAAAACAACCGATTGAGTGTGGGTGATGATGGCAGAGATAATAATGTGATAAGAGGCAAGTGTCACTGTATGACTTCTGCTTAGCACATGTCTATGGCTGTCTTTAAGCGAGGAAGAAGTTGTAGATAATGGAAACCCATTGAAAGTCACACAAGAGTGGTAAAGTGAATAATACTGTAAGATTAAACTTTTTCTTAAACCTTTCATGCATGAGAAACAGTCTACAAACCCCACTTTGAAAATCACTGTAAACCACAAAATCATCGTTTTGCTCATTTTCTCATCAGTCTTAACATTCTTTAAACTTGCCACAACTATTTAATGGGGCATCACAACTCTGTTGCATGTCTGCAAAAGGTAGTAACTCACCCAAAACACTTCATCCGTGCTTCAGAATATTGTAATTTCCTCAGGAATTTGGCCATCAGTCAACCCTGAAAACATTTTATGTACAGATCTCTGTTTTGTTGACAATGACTGCTTACTGTACTACACCAGAATGTCAGTTCTGTCTGGCTGAATGCTCATGTGCATCACACAGAAAGTATTAGATTACCATTTCAACAGTAGGTCAGCGTTTACTGGGTAGTCAACACTGTAGTAGCTACACAGAAAAAGAATATGCACATTTACAGTAAATGTATTTATGTAGTCATATATAGTGAACAGAAATCTGGCTACAAAACATCTAAAACAAAAAAAAAAATCCAAATCAAATGTCTAATTGCAGTTTTAATTCCCCAATCCAGTGCTTTACATTTCAGTAATATTTTAAAATTTGTTCTGCTTTGCTTTTTTTTCCTGTTTCTGCAGACAGATTTTCACTGCATGGCCCCATTCACCTGGAGTCACCTCACCCTTACTATCCACATCAGGCCATGACGGCGCACAATGGAAGCCCGGTCCCACCACAGTTCCTGACAAGGGATCATGCTGTACCTTTTTTGTCCACTGTCTTCACCACAGACAGAGGGATACCAGTACCTTTAAGCCACCACTACACTGAAGTAGCCTTCAACAACACAGCCATGCACTTTCAGCAGGGTTTACTGGACCATGCGAACCAGGGAAGTATAAATGTTCCTAATGTGCAGTATCAGCCTGGCTACTATACCTCATGTGAGTGTGACATCAGTTTATCTATTAGGGGTATGGGGGGTGGAAGAGTAATAAACCACACTATTTACATCACTATGTTGTATGAGTAGAAAAATTTTAGCTGCAATGTACTTGTAATATACTAACATGTACTTACCTGTGTGTTGAATAAATATTATTTATTGATTAATAGGTTTTAACTCCAAATCATGCATTTTATATTCTAAAAAAATTAACATTCGTTCTTCTTGAAGTTGGCCAGTCGAACCATCAGAATCTCTTGGCATCATATGTGACAGGCAGTGGGCTTCAGACTGGGCCGTTCTCTCCCCACATTGATTACCAGGTAGGTGGTTTGGAGTTTAAAACATATCTTTATGCCTACCCACCTGCTGCACTTTACTTATTACTGTTGTACTTATTTATTTTGTTGCCAATTCCCTTCATTGCACCTTCTTTTCCTTCATTGCACCTTCTCTTTTACTTTTTACTTATTGTATTCATCTGTACTGTTGTTGCTGCTGCTGTGACACCCGAATTTCCCTCCGGGGATTAAAAAAAGGTTCATCTTATCTTATCGTACCTTATCTTTATATTTCACTGTTTCAGAAAGGCTAACCTGTCAATACATTGTGTCATTAGGACCACAGCCAGGTCCCAAAGAAGGAACATCAGGAGATGAAAATCTGTGAAAGTAACTGGGACACAATTTTCCAGACTGACGACAAGATGATGCCAACTCCAACCTACAGCGGCCAGGTACGAATTGTGACCCCCGACAATCTGGGCCCAAGTTAGTACCATTTTCCACTAACACTTTGCTGTACGACAACCCTTATGGCTCAGTAGAAGCTTACCCCATGAGTCCCAACTTCATTATAGTGTCTGTGACAGGAACACCTGAAGATGCCTTAGTGAAAGTAAGCCTCTACGTTGTAGATCTGTTGAAGGCATTCAGCTTTGTTTTCCTAAAGGCAACATACTTTGCCAAGAGAGACTGGGTGAGGGCCGTCCAGCAGTTTGCGATAGAAATATTCATCCATGATTTATATTTTTTTTAACATTTGATAGTATATTTATTAGGGCTGCACATTGATTAAAACATTTAATCACTATTAATTGTACATTTTTTTATCTGTTCACAGTGTACCTTAATGGAAGATTTGTCAAGTATCTAAATGGGAGTGGACAAATATGCTGCTTTATGCAAATGTATGTTTAGATTTATTTTTGTAAATCAATTAAGAACACAAAACAATGACAAATATGGGTACTGCATTTAGCATAAAAAATATGCTTATATCATAACATGGCAAACTCAAGCCCAAAAAGTGGTCATGTCTGTAAAGGGGATTCATGGGTACCCATAGAATCCATTTTCATTCACAAATTGTGGTCAAGGGAGCCCTTTGAAAATGACCATGCCAGTTTTTCCTCGCCAACATTTAGTGTAAGTTTGGAGCATTATTTAACCTCCTTCCTGATAAGCTAGTATGACATGGTTGATACCAATGGATTCCATTTCTTGTTTCATGTGATACCAGTATCTTCACTCTAGCTGTAAAACTAAGCTCACTACAGCCTAAAAATTGCAAGTTGCATTAATGCATTAAAGAAATTAGTGGTGTTAATGTGTTTTATCGAGTTACTTTTGACTGCCCGAGCACCTATTTTTTAGAGAATGTGTACCAGCTTAGCAGAAGACCTGTACATTATTTGCTGTGGTTTCCTCTGTGCCCTGGCAAGGTTACCAGTGATGATGCGAAGGACGCTGAGATCATAGAAGTCAAGGTTGGCGACACTGAGGGACACCAGTCAGGCCTGCAACAGCAGATGATCACGATGTACACCAATCTTTAGGTAAGACTACATTTATGGAGCACATTCACAATAAAACTAGCGCAAGGAAAGGCATTAAATAAACATTTGAATATATGTTTGCAACAAGTTTACTGACATATTATTCATTTTAGATGTCAACTTGTTGACTTGAGTGGCATGTGACGGGGAGTCTTGATTCACTACTTCAGGATGTGATCTTAATTTCACACTACTACCACTTTATTTATTCTGCATTTTAGTGATTTGTAGTGCAGAAGTTTGTTGATGTGTTCTAATTTAAATTGTAAAGTAGTTCAATATTGTACATTTGTGTGTATTTTCATAGTGCATCTTCCTTATTGTTACTGACTGTGTAACAATCATATTTTTGCTTCTGTAAGAATTACTTGTACCAGGCTTGTACCACGGTACACTTTTAAAGCAATGTTTTAACTATATGGTTTTAACACAGTATTATCTAAAATGTTACCAACTTGTGATGTTTTTATTAATTGTAATTTTAAGTGTAATTTTGCTGCAGCAAAGGTAGCTCAGCCTCTCCCCATTTTAATGCCCACATTAAAGTGACACAGTCTGCTTTTAATAGCATAACTGGTAGCGTTTGTTGTAACAAATTGATTCTTCAATGGGGGAGATAATATTGAATGAACTGTATAAAAATATATTTATTAAATGTACTAGTGATTGCTTGCTTTGTCATGGTGACCAAATGGTGGTTGCATTTCTGCACATTTTTATCTTTCACTACGTAATTCAAAAGGTGCAGTGTTTTTAAAATATGTTACTGTTGTTCTTTAAGGCAAAAGCATAATTAAATATATTTCCAATACTTCAGCTGGATGGTTTGCTTGTGTTTATTTCATCATTGTGCATCTGCAGCTGTGCAGGGAAGGTGTGATTCTATGGGGTTATGTCCACTAGAGGGAGCTACTTGCTCGGTTTTGATCAAGGCTGCTCCTGAGCGGCTGCTCCGCCCTCAGGCTCTAATGTGGCATTCACGTGCTACTATATGTATATATTCTGCAACATGCAAGTGTTTTATGCTTGATAAAAAAAAAGTTGACAAAAGCAGTATTTGGTATGCGTTTTGACAAAGAGCGCAAGTCTGAAAAGCACTAAATATCGCGACAAAGTCGCTAAGTTGGCAACACTGCACCTCAGCAGGTGACGCTACTTCAAACATCACCACGCAATTTACCCAATGTGTTAATTATTTTATATTATCTTAATTATTTTACCGCACTATTTATATGAAGACTTACCAAAAACCGGTTACAAACATAATAACCAACTAAATAAAACACAAAATTATTCAATGATCATGACATTTCAAGAAAAAGTATTGGTATAGAAAATTACGAATACCCCCCCAAACCCCCAACGAGAAAACAAGAATAAGGAAGAAATAACAAAAGAGAGGAAAACGGGGGTAAGACAATAAAACAGGAAACACCAACATAAGCCGAAATAAGAAAAACACATAACTTGAATCATGGCAGGTGTAACCTGTTCTACCAGGTGACATAACTGAGTACTCTATGCATTTGTTGTTGTTTTTTGCTTATGTTGATGCACTAAATCAATAAATGAATACTGATAAATAAATAATAATACAAGAAAATTGCATAGATAAACGATAAATACAAGAATAATTAAAAATGACAAAATAAAATAAATGCGGAAATTCAGTTTATGTGGAAATAAAGAAAAAACTGAAATAAATAATATAATAAACAGACATATAAAATTAAATGTAATTCAGTTTTTACGTTTTTGCTCATCTATGTTTTCTTGACTTTTTGGCTGTTTTTATTTTGATCTGACAGAGGGAGCAAAGGTCCATGACACAGATTTGAACTCCCGGCCCAAGATGATGAGCTCACTGAGCGTCCTATCCTCTAGTTGGTTCTTGCTGAAATAAATAAATAAACAAACAAACAAATAAATAAGAAAAAAGAAAGAAAAAAAAATGAATGACTTTTATTTTGTATCTTAAAATACAACAACAAAATGAAGCTGAGCTGTTCTGCTTCAATGAGGCTGATCCTGCCCAAATACTGCTTCATATCTCATGACTTTTAAAGGTTTATTTCACTCAAATAATACTCTCTCTCTCTCTCTCTCTCTCTCTCTCTCTCTCTCTCTCCCCCCTCTCCCTCCCCCCCCCCCTCTCTCCATCTCTCTGTGCATGTACCAATGCAATTCATCTGTCTGATATTTGTATAAAGAATTTCTTCTTTCTGCCTATTCAGGAAAAATGAAATTTACCACTTCTGAGTCAGAAGAGGTTTGTCTAGTCCCAGAAAAATCAGCAAAGACAAACATGTTTTTAAAAGGACCTTTAATAAAGCTATTCACATGAGATATTATAAACTGATTCCAGAGTTTAATCAACATTTTGTTTCATAAAGACAGTGTAGAATAAATGTCTCCTCCAAATTTGAAAATATTACATATTTTATGGGTACATATATTTCCATAAGCAAATAGAGCCTTGGCATAGTTCACTCTGCATCTTACATTCACCTGACGCAGGTGTCTAACTGCAACAGCAGCAGGTTGAGTATTAACAAATAGGATTAAAAGCTTTAAGAAAGGTGTCACAATAGAGGACACAGTTGATGGCTTTCACTGCATTACTGACATTGATTATATCCATCTCCATAATCCTATTACTTTCACTGGCAGGGAGAAATTAGCAACTTGGAGCACCTGTTATGGAGGGTGAAGTATTTTAATGTTTGCATATCATTAGAGAAAAAGACGCAATAAGTGAGTCCACTCCATAAGGCAATTAGTAACCTCAAACTTTAATGAGTCATCTGTGATATATATTATATATTATGTCCCATGAATAGTCCTGTTGCGCAACAGAGCATTGTGCGCCATGTCTCCCTACGGTCAGCTTTACTTCCTTGTTTTGTAAGACCATTTTTGTGCACTGCTTTGTGGATTACTGTTTACCGAGTGACTGAGTGGTGAATGTTTTACTGCTTTTGACACAGACTTGCGATGACAAAAGCAGCAAAGTGATTTTTGTGTGTTTGTGGAACTGAAAACAAATATAACAATAACGGGCTTATCATTAAAATCAAAAAATGAAACTAAGAAATGATAAAAAAAAATGTAGGGGTATTGAAAAGTGTTTCAAAAACAGTCTAAATCATGGTTTTACAATAACTGCTGTGGGCATCCTTTCTGATTTACAGTATGTGGATAACAGAGGGGGTATCACTTCAGCATAGGGAAATTGCAAATATTTACTTCCACCATGGTCATCTGAAAATAAAAAACACTATCCCTAAATCTGTGAAATTCATAGAAATTTGTAATATTAGTATTCTGTTTTTCAAATTCAAATCATTAATTATTTCTGTGTAAAAATTATTTACATGTGTGTACACATTTTGTTGTGGTTTAGGTGGCAGCCGGAGCTCCAGGAGCACCCTCTTCCACCTGGTTTGTAAGCAGAAGGAACTTCAGCACAGGATCAATGTACTCCTTGATGGTGTCTTTCACTGATTTTTCCAGCAAGTACCCTTCTGTCTCAATCTCTGTGTTCTCCTTCCCCGCCACTGCCTCCATGGCGGTCTGCAGGAACCGCAAGCTCACCAGCACAGAGCCCTGGGAGGGAGCGAGGGAGGAAGGTGGAGAAATGGAGGGAGCATGTTAGAGAGAGCATCAGCAAGGATCCACGGTGGAAGTGGTGAATGACGGATATTTCAAAAATTGTGCACATCAGATCCAATAAATGAATGAGGACTCTTACTGTCTTACTGTACATACAGAGTGGGTTGTTGTGGCACATTTTTTCCCTGATATGACACAATGTTAAATAGTGTTATTACACAGCTTGGTTGAATACTCGATTCTGATTGGTCAATTGCAGCATTCTACGGTCTGTTGTTTCTGTATAACCGACCTTTGCTATGGACTCTTGTTGGACTCTGGCAGAGTTTTTGTGTCATATTATTGATTTCTTAAGTAAGTAGCCACGTAAAAAACGGGATACTGTACATCTAGCAGGTCGCTGTTGTGAAATAAATGCCCTCAGAGCGATACTTCGAGTCGGGGTCTGCATTGTCCCATCAGGGTTTATTTCACACCAATGACCAGCTCACTATACATTATTCTTTACTGGTTTCAGGAGTCATTTTAGAATCAGAGAATACGACGTGTACAGTCAAGGGTGTAGGTTTTGTTTCAGCATTGCGTAGGGGACAAATCTTAAGCTGAGGTTCTGGGGGTCGCTTCGTTTCCTGCATTCTGGTGATTTTTTGCGCAGGGATTTCTGCATTTTCTGCATCAAGTTATGAGGGAAATGTTTTTAGGTCTTGAGGTCAGAGGTCAAGGGACCTCTTTGAAAATCGCCAAGCCAGTTTTCCCTCACCAAAATTTAGCATAACTTTGGACTTAACTTAGCCCACTTCCCGAAAAGCTAACATGATATGGTTGATACCAATGGATTAGAGGAACTGAGATGAAATCACGGTGTGCATGAGCACCCTTAAAAGAGCCCTCGCACCTCGATAGCTGTACCAATCCCTAAAATGCCAATGTTACTCCTCTACCATCCTGTAAATTTAAAGCTTAAAATCTCAGTACCACCAACTGTGCCTTAAATCACTGTAAAACCACAGTGTTTCTTCTCATAGTATACCTGTAAGAGGAAGATTGACAGCACTCCAGCCCCAATGGTGTTCATCAGGCCCATGTAGTAGTGGACCAGGGCCTCTCTGCAGCCCCGGAGGTAGATGTTGAGCTCCTCGGTTTGGTATTCATAGTTATAGTGGGCTGAGTTGTTGGTGAGCTGATACTGAATGCACGGCCGTGGAGAACTGGGGTTGCAGCAGCTGAATGGCACCCCATCTACCAAATAACGGCCGTCTACGTTGCTCTTGATACGGCTGAGGAAAAAAGTAGAAGATAGGTTTCAGGTTACATATAGATAGATCAGATGTCCTTGCTGGGAAACCCACCCCACTACACTCTATTACATTGTGCACAACTTACTCTTTCACTTCCTTGGAGCTGAAATCAAGGTAGCGGTTGCTGATCCACTGGACCTCAAACCAGTCCCTGAAGTCATTGTTTCCACAGCACTGAAACTCCATCTGCAGCCGATCGATGTTCTGCTTCTGGAAGCAGCGTCCCGGGGTGTCCGTGTCCTTGTAGAAGCGGATGCCGTTCTTCAGGCCAACCTTCAGGGATGACTCCAGGCTTCCCTTCATCGCATAGCTCATGATGACGGCGAGCAACATGAGGACAGTGAAGAAGCAAGAGACGGCGAAATAGGGCTTCAGCATGTTCTTCCAGCGAGGAAATCGCCCGGCATCCAGAGCATCCTGACAGATTTTTGAAGCAAAGTAGTTGATACCCAAGGATGCCAGACCAACGATCATGAGAGTGTTGGGCACAATATGTATGTCCGAGTTATCCATGACCTGTAAGTGAGGCACACAATAATGCAATCAATATAAATTCTATTTGTTTGTTGTAAGGAAGCATACATCAAAACATACCTTGTGATAAATTATGCATAATCTTTCAACAAACAACTGAAAACATGCTGCTTACAAACTATAGAATCTGACAGAAGGAATGTGGCTATTTGCTTCAAATTACCAGAAAATCAGTAAATTACGCTGTTGTCATGCCATTAAATAGGCGTTACCAGTTTCTATAATCACCATAGATATGGGTCAATAGGGGCCTACTACAGTCAATATTACTACCACTCCAATATAAGGTGATATCATGTATTCACAATGTAGCAACCTCTAGCTACTGTAGTAATTATGACAGGAGCAGAAGTGGAAGTCAGGCGCTGTAGTATAGACAGTTTGAAACTCCATATGGGGTGGAGGTGGTGGGCACTACATAAACCCGCTGCTTATACCTAAACAAGTTGTGGTTTTGTTGCGTAAACCTAAAGAAGTTGTAGAGGTTTTTTTTGCCTAAATCTTAAGAAGTTGTAGTTTTGTTGCCTAAAACTAAACAAGTTGTTGTTTCATTGCCTAAATCTAAATAATTTGTAGTTTTGTTGCCTAAACCTATAGAAGTAGTTTTATTCCTTAAACCTAAAAAAAATGTAGTTTTATTGCTTGAACCTAAAAAGTGTTTGTTTGTGTTCAAAATGTAACATCATGCTGTTTTATGTGGTAGAAAGTGTTGCTTTTAAGTTTCACTTTCACTTTTACAACACAGTAGGCATAGTAGGCTACTATTGACCCACATCTATGGTGTTTATAGCAACCAAAAATGCCTATATAATGGCCCGATAACAGTCAAACCAGGTGCGAAAATTCACCTGGAATTACTATGTTGAACATCAATTTCCAAACACCCACAAACAACTAAAGTTCTAGCAGTTATTAAACAGCTGCTGAAGCTACTGTATATGTTGCTGGTAATGAGTACGTATATATCCAGGCCTGGCTGCTATTACAGATGTATAGGTGTAAATTCTAGATGCATTGTGCCTCATTTTATTATATTTAACTAATTCAGGCTCAATTTAAAGTTCAAGTTCTGTGGGTTTGAACAACTTAACCACACAACATGTGTGCTGATGAACCTTTGAAGGTTCAAAAGAGTTCAACCTATATTCATAAAGGGGAGATCTCCTAAATGCATGCATAATAATTTCCATCGTCGGCATTACGGAGCATCTCAGTTTAATCAGAGTTTAATGAGCACTGAGCAGCTCACCTCAAGCCGGTGAGGCTCAGCTGTGTTTCTCAAGGGCAAGTTGTCTCTGTCTCAGTTTTAATTTTGCTGGTAGGATCCATACATACACTGTTCAGAAACATGTACCTGTAACCTACATGTACACATAAACCAAAAGATATGAAAACAGTTGATCTGTCCTTTCTTAAATGTCGTATTACCCGGTAAGGGTATACAGTATATGAGACTCTATGCACAAGCCACACTCTAGAAACTGAAGTAACATGTAAAGTGGTTGATTTTAATGGGGAAAAGGAATTTTGAAAGGGCACTTTAAAGAAGATAATAGTCGAATAAACTTGCATAGTTACATGTTTGTGAAAAAAGCCCTTTTTGGTGTATGGAGGACATTCAAAGTATCGTACAGAATCTGGCAGGTTTCACATCTTATATTCAATTACATTTATATCTTTGAGTTTACTTCAGTGTGAAATAGTGGTTTGAAAATCAAGGGAGTAAACATTATGTGTCATAACATGAGGACATTTCTGTAAGCTGAATATTCTGTGATTTATTCACTGACTTATAGTATACCTGTCATTTTTTTTCCCCTTTTCCCATTCATATTACACACACTTTTTACAGCCATGTGAGCAGAATCAAGCAATCAGAACAGATCAAAAAGAATACATGAAATAGTGTGAATAACAACATAGAAAATGTGACGTCTTTGAGGCTGCAAATAATTGAATTACACTATTCAAATGTCCGAATAAAATACATCCAAATAAGCTAAAAAATAAAATAAATAAATAAAATGTAGATTTGTTGTTAAAGCAAAGTTGTGATGACGGCCTTCAGGAGTAGGGATCAGGCTGATTACGACTGACAGAGCCTGGTTTATTAAATGATGAGTCAGTATCCAAAGTGGGTCACAGGTATATTCAGCTCTTGTTGGTCTCCAACAAGGACATCAGATTTATCAGATTTAATTTATCCTTTCCGAGACACCTTCTCATTTTTATGATTTCTCTCAAAAAGATTGTGCCAACAGTTTAAAAGTAAAATGGGCACAGACGACATCTGTCAGCAGTACTTGATGTACATTAGTGTGTAATCATCTGTGTCCTTACAGCTTCTAAATATTCTGTCCCTCAATGAAGATATTCACTTGACAAACTGATTTCTCTGTCACCAGTACAGTAATCACATTTGTACTACTCATAGTACTATACAGTTACACTGAAAAGGCACTGCTTGTCACTCACTTTTCCATTTAAACTATAAGTAGTTACACAATTGGTTGCTGAAGTTTGTTGGTAATGTACATGTTGAAAGATAGTCATAAACAAGAAAGTTTTGGAATTATGAACTCATTACAAAAAACTTGAGTACCTCTGCCCTCCTGCGGAGCTCCGCCTTGAGGATGCAGCCCAGGCTGAAGGTGATGGCCCCGGCAACTGTGGCGCACCAGGACAGGAGCCACAGTCCCTGGGCCAGCTTCACCCTTTTCTGAAAGGGGAACTTCATCTTCATCACCACCATGGTTGCAGCTAGGGAATCCGAGTCTTACCGGGGGAATAGGGGAAGGAGAGCGACGAGGCAGCGAGGGCCGATGCTGTGCTTTGTCTGCAAGGAAGAAAGAAGAGGTCAGAGGCAGGACTCTGAGGGCTCAGAGATGAAGATGATAAAGCTGAAATTCAACACTGAATTTGAAAAATAAGCCAGCAGCAGTAGAGCTAGTATGATTAAATAGATAACAGCTTCCTGAGAGCAAACTTTCATCCATAAGTCAAGAGAGGATAGTGCAAAATCCTTGGAGAATAAAGATTGTGGTGCATCTCCAGTCAAACAGATGTTATTGCTCCAAAGTTCACCTTATTCGTCTCCCCAAATCGTGCTGAAAAAAAGTCCAGTTATCTCCAGCGACCACTATGTACCATCCAGTGTGCCACACAGTGGATTTGGCACACTGGATTTGGCAAACCTGGATGCTGCGAGCGTCTTACCACTAATGCCTACCTATCCTCTTAAAGTGGTCTATGAATCCAGGCCATTGTCTGCTCAGCACCCATCAGTCATACAGACGGACACGGGTGACAAGACTAATTAGACCTGACAGCGAGATGGATATTATTATAATCCATTAACTGTGCAACACTTGCCTTCGAATGCACATATAAACTGGAATACATTTGAGATTAAATGAAAATTAAACAAAAGCGATCTGTATTCATATAAATAAAGAATTCTGCTTATAGTCATACATATTACTTTATTTTCATGTCCTTTATTTCCCAAATATTTTATAATACCCAGGAGCTCAGAGGGATAGGCGACATAGGACCCGACATTGGGTTGTCTGCAAAATTTTACAGTAAGGAAGTTGTCGACAGAATCAAGACAGCATGATGAGGCTGTTTTGGCAACCCTGAAACTGGTACTGGTACACAACACAACTGAGTACGAGATCCATCATTTCACCTTCACCTTGCTTATCCAGGCCAAGGTCACAACAGAGCAGGTAATGTCCATCTAGTTTAGCATGCTAGCATGTGCTAAACATAAAGCACAGCGGAGGCTGATGGGAAATGTCGTCAGCTTTGATCAGAAGTCAGGGAATCAGAAAAGTTATTACAATTCATAATTTTTAAATTTCAGAGGCAGTCCAATCTTAACGACAAATGTGAACCTCATGTGGTGCTAGAGGAAAGCTCATTAGGATTCATCCTCTGGATGCCATGATCATGATCCAGTCATCATCCAGATGACTGGATCATGATCCAGTTTGGACTTTCAGTCTGGACCAAAGTGGCGTCCAAAACCCACCATTAGACTAACATCCATAGAGCCACACTGCTAACATGGCTAAGAATGTACGTTCAAAGTGGAAAAATAAACTGTCACAGTTTTTGGAATAGTTTTTTGGTTTGACTGTCTAATGACTACTCAGGTCATGCTTATATTTACCAGCCACAACAGCAACCCTGGTATTGTTTCAACACATGCACATCCCAACTCATCACAGACTATTGACGCTGTGTCGGATCCCTCAGCGTCACCGTCACACTGAACACGTGCTTAACAAGTCCTCAGCATCACTTTTTGGTTGCAGTAAACACATGCTTAATGTTGTGAATTAAACAGAAATACCTGTTTTCAGGCAACAAAACCACTTTGTTAGGTTTAGGAAAAAACAACACAGTTGGGCTTAAAATTACTGCATTTGTACAGTAAAAATAGAACTTGACATTGTGAACACAGGACATGAACGATCAGCTGATTGTAACAACAAAGTGAAACATAACGCACGGGACACGGACATCGGTTGGCTGAAAGCCTACTGTTTGTTAGATGTGGCATCATGGCTGGCGTGATCCCATCACAAGATGATCTCAGTTACATAGTTATAAAGCCTGTCTTTTTAACTAATTTAACTAAACTTAGAGGAACTCCTCCCTATCCAATTTCAAGGAAAGTTGATCTGAAATAAAAGAAATGTAGACAGTTGAAATTTCATTTATTCGTTGCTTCTTCATTTGGTTTATTACGTGTTACATAAACAGAGTTACATGGAAGACATTTACACAAGCTTGTGAAATGTGTTCAGTTGCAAGCTTTTCTTTCGGCAGGATAATTATTGTAACCAAAGGAAATAAATGTTTTGCACAAAGACAGGACAGGTGTTTTGCATATACACATATTTAAAGCTATTTCATAACTGTATTTATAAGTATATATGTCATGTAGCAGTGCTAAGACTACGTTTTACAACAGGAAAACTGATCAACAATTGATTAGGATGTTATTAGATTGTGCTTAACACTTTTATTATACAGCATTAAACAATGCATTAAACAATGCATAATTGTGGCTACCTAAATAAGAAGTACACCTTAAATGAATACATAATGTTACATGCAATAAAGTAAAGAGATTAAAGAGATAAAAGAACAGTAGAGGAAATGCCATTATCTGTCATTAAATGACCAAATCTAAGCTATGAAGGATGTTTCAAGGTAAAGAAAAATATAGTTTATATTTTAGTACATTATATTATTCATCTGTCTCCAATTTCTCTTGGCAAATGTTGGTTGTATTGATCTCATGTTTTTTAGGTTTGTTTAAAGAGGACCTGTTATATTTATTTTCAGGTGCATACTTGTATTTTAGTTTTCTACAAGTACATGTTTGAAGAAGAAGAAGAAGAAGAAGAAGATCAACATTTATTAGTCCCACTAGGGGAAATTCAATTTTTACACTCTGTTGTAACTTATACACAGTACATGCAGGACCCATATACATGCATCAAATGGAGAGGTGTCAGAGTGAGGGGGCTGCTCCTGACAAGCGCCCCGAGCAGTTGGGGGTTTGGTGCCTTGCTCAGGGGCACCTCGGCAGTGCCCAAGAGGTAAACTGGCACCTCTCCAGCAACCAGTTTACATGCTTTTGTGTTAAAAATAGGCATAAATAAATGAAAATAAATACCGGCACTTCTTTTGGCCCAGTCTGAAATGCTCTGTGTCCAGAAAAGCCCGGTCTGCTCTGATTGGTCAACTGACCAATTCTGTTGTGATCGGTCAACCGAACCAAACTCTTCGGACTTTTCTCCAGCTCCACTCTAACTAGCTTTGTTTGAGGGCAGGCCAGGCTAGCTAGACCGCTTGTCAGGTATTATGCAAATGTATTATGTTACTTGGTGACATCACCACGTTACAAAAAAAGGCAGGACTTCAATCAAGGTGTTTCAGGGAGTTTAGGAGCAGTGTTTTCTGTGGGGTTGAGTAACTCTCTTTGCCGTAGACTTTGATGTTTGTAACTTTGCAGACCTTTCACATGCACAGAAAACTATATAATATATTGTAGTTTTATGTTAAGAAACAAAAGAAGGAGCCCAATGTGCTGTCTGGAAAGTGTTTGTTATAGAGACAAAGTGATTCCAGTAAGTCTTGCAGTTTCAAGGTTAAGTCGCCTCAAACCTAATGTTAATTAGAGCTGCTAAATCACTGAGCCACTGAAAAGAAGCTGTATTGAACTTTTCCTAATAACAGCCAATTAGACCGTTCTCAAACTATTAAACAGGCATTATCTGTTGCTATAAGCCAGATAGATGTGGGACAACTGTGGCCTACTAGACCTAATAGTAGGTTTTATCAGCTAGTCATATGGTAGAGCACCAAAAACTGTTTTTTTTTTTACTGTATTTTTTGCCTAAACCCAAAGAAGTTGTAGTTTTGTTATTTAAACCTTAAGAGGCTTTATCTGTTTGTGTTCAAAATGTGTTTTACATTTAGAGTTTAGAGTTTTACTCTCACTTTTAGGTGTAGGAGACATACTGTAGTAGGCCCCTAATGAGCCACATCTATGGTGCCAATAGTGACTAAGGACACTGTTTAGTGGCCTGATAACAGTCAAATCTGGTGAAAATAAAGATTCAATTTAATTCAGTTCAATTTAATTTATTTGTATAGCCCAAAATCACAATTTTGCCTCAGGGGGTCGAAGTAAATTATGATTTCAGACACAGTGAACAGTATCACAGCTGTGTTCGCTCCCCTTTCAACACCTCGTCTGGAATCCCTCCTGTCCAGCCATGCACCTCGGCCCTGCTCTGTCCTCCCTCACTGGGCTGTGTTCCACACATGAAGTGGTTGAGCATCTGCTGGCCGACCAGGCTGTTATCTGCCTGTGACATCCTGCTGTCCATCGGCCTCCCTATAGCTACGTCCCTGTCGTTGCTTGCTCTCCAATGATGAATGATCTCATTATCTAAATCCATGATAGCGTCATCCCTTTGGTGGTGGAGGTCCATCATGACCTCCGTGCCTCTTAGCTCTTGCTGCATGTGGTGGCGTGCCAGAGGGATTTCCTCCAGACTAGCTGATCGTATCAGGACGGCAGAGCCGAGGTTAGGACTTGTGGCAATCCTGTAAGTGCCGTCACCCGTCACGCCATCAGAAAGACTCTCATTGTGAATGGTGAACTGGAGATGAGGTATCTGAAGTGGGCGCGGAGAGTGTCGCCTCACAATTTCCTCACCGCCTGACTCATTGTATTTGTCCACATCTGCCTCCCGGTGTCTCCACGCTTGACCTCTATTTGTTCCTGTCATTATAAATCGCGGGGTCTCGTCTCCCATCTCTGACCAGTCAGATTCCTCCTCCTCTGGAACTGGGCCCAGAGGTTGCTCCTGCCCGCCGGCTTTGGCCTTTTCGTAATTATGGCCGTCCATGAACTGAGCCGGAGGGGGGTGATGGGAGAAACCATCTGATTGATGGTATCATCTGACAAATGGAGGTCAGTTTTGTGTAGCACTGACGTCACCTACAGTAAGTAGATGTTACAAATTGATCAGTTTATTGATTAAATGATACAAAGTCAAAGAATACAGAAGAGGTGTTGTCTGCAAAAACATTCAAATGGTGAATGCTGTTTGTGCATTAAACAGTTTCACAGAGGCTTATCAATATTTAATTTGTATGTTTTGGTCCGTCTGTTGTGGTGCATTCTCCAGTTTTCCTCCTCTGACTCTGAATGCATTTGTGAGGTGACAAAAATCTGCCTAGACTTCAAGAGGGAGGTAAAGATCTTACACTGAATGTCTCCGCACTGTTGGCAAACTTTGCATCAGCAAGCTGCTCCGTCAGTGCTAAAATACGCTGGTTCAATCGCTCACGTTCTCCTTCCATACTCTGAGCCTGACACAGAGAGCACAGGAAGCACAGTTGTCATAGGTAAACCTTCAATATCCCCTCCCAGGAGTGGAGGGGATCAACCATAATAATCTGAGAGAAAAAGGCTCCTGCATGTCTCAAAACTTATCAAACTTGATTCTACAAACAGTGCCTGAAGAGGACCAAAATAGGAGCCAGGACCACAATTACAATACCGGCCCATTTCAGGCACTGTTACACTGCTATAACCATTTTTATGTTTTACAATAATTCAGGCTCATGCACAAGAAACATAGAAATTATTCCAATCTCACCACTGAATGAAGCTTTTGCTCCAGAAGACTATTAGTCTGTTGTGTGGAGGAGCAGTTGTCGTGCAGTCTGAAATAATAAAGCACAGGTAAAGGGGGAGAAGTTACTCAACAATAGTATAATATATTGCATTATGCAGTATATGCACATTGTATGAGGTTAAGTAATATAGCTATGCATCATTTGCAGTTATCATCTTAGGTCTGAAACATGAGACAGATATCAAAAACCCAGGTGATACCTCATTTCAAACCTTATTTTAGGGCCAGCAGATTGAGCCTTGTTCATGCTGATACGACTGATTACACTTTCAGACCTCTGCAACGTCACTTGAGCCCAAATTTCTGTTTTAGGGCAACTGATTGGGGAATAAATTGATTCAACAGCCGGTTAACTGTCTGTTAAAGAGTATGTTAATACCAGGAGTCTGGAAAAACATATTTTGTCTATTTGCTACAAATGACCTCTGTCTCCTGCGGAAATACATTGAGATTACTTCTGTGTATTATGTATCGTGACAGGAGGAGGTTAAAGAGGACCTATGCTTATTTACAGTATATACTTGTATTTTTGGTTTCTACTACAATATATTTACATCCTTTAATGTTCAAAAACGCTTTACTTTTCTCATCCAAGCCCACATATGATTGGTCAAACAAACCAAACTCTTCAGACTCCGATCCAGCTCCACTCTAACTAGCTAGTTTGAGTGCAGGCCAGCCTAGCCACTAGGCAGGTATTTTGCATATGCGTTATTTATGTACATGAGGTGTTTCAGGCAGTTCAGGAGCAGTGTTGCTGTGGGGGAGAGTAACGCCTTGTGCCGTGGACTTTGGGCATTGTAACTTTGCAGACCTGCACACAATTATAAAACTATACAACACACTTAAGGAAAGGGGGAAAGCATAAAAGGTCCTCTTTAAACTCCACCAGAGGAACATGAAGTGTTTTCTGTGCATCTGTTACCTCCTAAACTTCTCTGTGAGGCTGCTTAGCTCCATACGTGTCCTCTGAAGTTCTACCTCCAAAAGCTTTTGGCTGCTCATGAATTCCTCTCCTAAACACTCCATCCTCACCGCTGTCTTCAGCAGACTTTGATGCAGACCTTCATTCTGCTCATGTAGTATCCTAACAGATATAAATACACAAAAACAGAAATTCAGTGAGAAAATGTACATGAGTATTTATTTACATTTATTTAAGAATTCTTAATTTATTCTCTCATTATCCTCATTTTATACATTGAGTCTCTGAAATTAATTGGGGCAGTGTTTTCTATAATATTTGCATCCAAAGTAATTTGAGTAATTTGCAACCAATTAATCTATGGTCCTGTTGTCACTTGGACTATGACTTAACAAACTCAAAAGAATTATATCGCACACTTACATGATTCGACCCAGTTCTTCTGTCTTTTCCTGTACAAGAGAGAACTAAATTACTTTGACAAGAAAAAAAACACATTCAGAAATACTATTGATGATGCCTAAAAAATAAAGTGGAAAAAAATTAGCTGAAAAATGAGAGAAGATTAAAGAACATCACTTGGGATTGTCAATTTAATTATCATTAGACTGTGCATGGTGGCCAATCTATTGTTCTGTAATAACTAATCTAGTGTCCAACATGACATGCACACCGGTGCCCAAATCAATAGGCAAGCAAATGAGTGGAACATTATTATATAACCAGGTTCATCAAGCATGTATAACACAGGCAGCTATTGACTTGCCAATAATTACTTTATGGGCATAGTGTAATAGAGGATTTCATGAATGAGTATATGCTGAACCCCAAGAGAAATAGCATACTTTATGTAATGATGAGCCAGAGAAGCTTGTCTGTTCCTCGTCCTGACTGGAGGGACAGCTGGTGTTCCTGGGTGAATCCGTCTGGCTGGAAAGAGACTCCGGCTGCCTGTGTGGAGAGGGACCGCCAGCAGAACGCCCCTTTAAATGAGTGTTGTCATCATGATCAAGATCATTGTGTTTGGAGTGGAGCTGGCTGAGATGTGATTCAGAGTGATGTCCTTGGTGATGACTTGTGCTAGAGTAATCTCCATGGTGAGGCTGATGGCCCAGACTATGGTGCTCTCCATGGTGGGAATGATCATCCATACTGTTGTGATCTCCATGGTGATGCTGATGAGCTTCACTGTGCTGGTCTCCATAGTGATGCTGATTACCTGGACTGTGGTGGTCACTATAGTGATGCTGATGAGCTTCACTGTGCAGGTCACCATGTTGATGCTGATGGTCTGTACTGTGGTGGTCGCCATGGTGATGCTGATGGTCTGGACTGTGGTGGTTGTCATGGTGATGCTGATGGTCTGGACTGTGGTGGTCGCTATGGTGTTGCTGATGAGCTTCACTGTGCAGGTCACCATGTTGATGCTGATGGTCTGTACTGTGATGGTCACCATGGTGATGCTGATGGCCTGGACTGTGCTGGTCTCCATACTGATGCTGATGGCCTGGACTGTGGTGGTCACCATAGTGATGCTGATGGTCTGGACTGTGGTGGTCCCCATGGTGATGCTGATGGCCTGGACTGTGGTGGTCTCCATGGTGATGCTGATGGCCTGGACTGTGGTGGTCTCCATGGTGATGCTGATGAGCTTCACTGTGGTGGTCTCCATGGTGATGCTGATGAGCCTCACTGTGGTGGTCTCCATGGTGAGGCTGAAGAGCTTCACTGTGGTGGTCTCCATGGTGACGGTGATGAGCGTCACTGTGGTGGTCTCCATGGTGATGCTGATGAGCTTCACTGTGGTGGTCTCCATGTTGATGCTGATGAGCTTCACTGTGGTGGTCTCCATGGTGACGGTGATGAGCTTCACTGTGGTGGTCTCCATGGTGATGCTGATAGCCCAATCTATGGTGGTCTCCATGGTGATGCTGATGAGCTTCACTAGCATGGTCATTATGATGGTGCTGATGGCCTGAACTGTGGTGGTCACCATGGTGATGCTGATGCTCTAGACTGTGGTGGTCTCCATGGTGATGTTCATGAGCTTTGCTGTGGTGGTCACCATGTTGATGCCTATGGGATTTGTTGTGGTGGTCTCCATGATGATGTTGATGAGCTTTGCTGTGGTAATCTCCATGATGGAAGTGATGGTCTGGACTGTGGTGGTCTCCATGATGATGCCGATGAAATTTACTGTGATGGTCTCCATGGTGATGCCGATGAGATTTAATGTGGTGGTCTCCATATTGATGTTGATGGTCTGGACTATGGTGGTCTCCATGGTGATGATGATGAGGTTCTCTGTGGTGATCTCCTTGGTCATTGATTAGGCTCTTGTGCCCATGGTGATGAGGTGTAGTAGGGCGTTCAATGTTTGGGTGGTTGCCATGGTGGTGGTAAGATGAACTGTGATGATCTCCATGGTGATGTGCTGGTGTGTGGTGTCCTTTACGATGATGAGTTGTGATGTTGTGGTCTCCATGGTGATGTCGATGACCATGGCTATGGTAATGGCGTTGAGAAGGGCTATGATGGTTGCGATGGTGATGATAAAGAGTTGTACTGTGGTGCTCTCCATGGAGGTGATTTGGGCTGGAGTGGTCGCTATGATGATGGTCTCCATAGTGATGGTGATGGGATGTGTTATCATGGTCTCTGTGGTGATGAGAAGTGTTACTGTGGTCACCGTGGTAATGAGCAGGACTATGGTGATCTTTATGATGATGATGGACATGATTTTGGTGG
Source organism: Pterois miles (assembly GCA_947000775.1). Lineage (NCBI taxonomy): Eukaryota > Metazoa > Chordata > Actinopteri > Perciformes > Scorpaenidae > Pterois > Pterois miles. The sequence goes on along the minus strand of CAMQGK010000052.1, from coordinate 13,418,364 downwards.
TGTCTGTGGTGATAGTGATAAGATGAGCTGTTGCAGTCACCATGGTGATGATGCTGACTAGAAGTGTGACGGTGGTGGTTGTGCTCATAAGAAGGTGAAAGGGAGCGATCCTGAGACGGCCAAGCGTGACGTCTTTTTGAACAACTAATGTCAGTGCAGCTTCTGGGCCTGTGATCCATGTGATTTGGTGCGTCTGTAGAACGGTGACGGTGGCGGAAAGATTTAGAGCGAGAAAGTCGAGAGGTGTGCTTGCTGGTATGGGAGTGCTTGCTGGAGCTAACTGAGCCTGCACTGGCATGCCGACTCCTCTGTTGTCCATGTTTCTCAGTGCTGCTGTCTCTCTTACCGGATCTAACAGAGACCTGGCCTGGACTGCAGGGTCTTTGAGCATCTGTAACCCCAAGAGTGGAGAGTCTCATCGGGCTGAGCACCTGCCGAGTGATCTCATTAAGGAAGGCAGAGAACTTTTGTTTTTCCTTCATTAAATTCTTCCGAGCTTCACCTTTTCTCCTCTCTTGTTCATTTTCATCTTCATTTCCATGCCATTCCTTTTCTTTGGGTCCAGTGAGAGCCTCCATTGATTTGGCTTTGCGGACACCTCCATCATTTCCTGATCCTCTTGCAGTCCTCTTTTTGTTCTTCAGGGTTCCCTGAGTGGGTCCACTCTGAGAGGACTTGCTTTTCTCCTGTTTCTGTTGGGCAGAGGGCCTGTTTTGATTGCCTCTTTTATCTATCAAAGGGGTTGTGTCGTCTCCTTCTTCAAAGTACTTGTGTTTCCTGGAAATATCAGTGCAGGACTGTGAATGCTGGGGCTTCTGAAGTAGATATCCATCTGAACTCTTACTGCTGGTCTCAGAGGACAGGCTAGAGGAAGAGGAAGATGTCGAAGAGGAGGAAGAAAAGGAAGAGGAGGAGGAAGAAGAAGAGGAGGAGGAGGGTGATGATGAGGAAGAAGACAAAGATGAAGAAGGGGAAGATGAGGAGGAGGAGGAATTTGAGGAACTCAAGGGAGTTTCTGAAAGAGAAACATGGCGATGGTTTAGCGTGTGATGGTAATGGTGAGAATGATGAGTCTTGTCATCATCACACTGATGTTGATGGTTGGGGGGATGATCACTGAAGAGGTTGTCCTCCGCTGTTGAATGGGTGCTATTTAAAAAAAAAAGAAAACAAGCGTGTTAAAGACACTGCCAACACAAGCCTGAAACAAGATAATGATAACAATAACAATTTTTGTGATAGCAGAGCAATTTTCAGAATCAAAACCAAATTCATTTAGAAGGACTTAGAACATTTCGGGGGATCTATAAGCAGAACTTGAATATGATATTCATAACTATGTTTTCAGTTGTGTATAATCACCATAATCTACATAAGGAGTGGTCCTCTTCAGGGCATCCACCATGTTGCGCCACCATGTTTCTACAGTGGCCCAGAATGGAGAAACCAAACACTGGCTCTAGAGAAAGACTGTCACGTTTTTACGCTACGTAAATGCCACCATATTTCTCCGTCACACTTGAAACTGCAGTAACGTGAGCCATAGAGTGCTAAACCGTGGTACGTCCAGCCGCTGTCTGACTTCCATTGTTCCTAAAGTACTATTATTATGGTTAGGATGGCCTCTGAGCGAGGCCACCTGCAGCTCACATTACCACAGTCTTGGAAAGGGAGGAGTGAGCAGAGGGGGTACTTGGTTGCAATCTGCAACCACACCAATAGATGTCGCTAAACACTACACACTGTGCCTTTAATCCTTCTTATGTAAAACTAAATAAAAACGTTTAAATATCTATTTCAAAATTAGGCACAGATTATATATGAGTAGAGGCAAAAACATGTCCAGACTTACTTATGGCTATCATTGTCATCCGAATGATGTGACTTCTGACGATGACAATGGCCTTGATGTTGGTGATGGTGCTTCATTTTTTGAGGTTTCGCGTAAGCAGCCTTTCTGTGCTTGTGGTCTTTCTCTTGATGGTCGCACATGTCAGACTTATGACCTTTGACGCCTCTGGTGTCCGCATGAGGGTGTAAAGGTCTGACAGATTTCTCCATCAACTGCTGCTGTCCGCCGAAACGATCACGATATTGATCCCTGGGGAAATGTTACATCGTTCAGTCTGCTGTGACTATTACATTTCTATCCATTTACAGAAATAGAAATGTGGTAATAGTTGAATATTAATTCTTGCCGTAAATTAGGAAAAACATGGGGATTATGTAATATATGATCAATTACTTCTAACAAAACTATACTGGTTTACTACAGCAGCAGCATGGTTGCTGGTCAGTTTTACGCACATCATTTCTCAACTGTATTAATACCAATACTTTTTCATGTGAAAGACAATTAATAGTTCTACAGACAATGGCAGTGCTAAATGTAGAGAAAAGGCAAATGTCCCATGCAAAATGCAGCTTTTTAAAGATACAAGAAATGGTTTGAAATAATTAATTATAAAACAAGTTCTAGGTTTCTAACACAAGCCCGTTCTACTGTAGTTCAGAAAGCAGCTACAGAGAAATGAATTCAGATATTTGTCTGATCTACCATGCAGCCAATGTCTGTACTTACGTCGTCAAAGAAGCCACAGGACACAGGCAGTGGTGTCTAGTTGAACTGGGAGGCGCATGTGAAACCCATACACACTCACATGTCAATATATACTCCTGTGCCATCCAATGATAGAGGAGACAGTTGCTGCCTGTAGCTACTTGATGACATGCTGTCGGCTACTGTACAGTATAACTTCCAATACAACACACAGATAATCAATGTGCACTGTACATTTGTAGAAAACATGTTTACAAATCTACCGTTTTGCTTTCTTTTCATGGCTTTTTGGACAAAGTTAGCGAGGTTAAAGATATCAAACTGATAGCTATCTCAAATATTTCATCAAATCCACTTTCAGGATTTCGATTAAAGGAACAATGTACACCATTCTGGGGGATCTAATCGCAGAACTGTAACAGAGTATTCATGATCATAGACTAGATAAAGATGGACAACATGACAGTTGCCCAAAAGCTGCAGTATACAGTAGGTCATAAATCCCACTCCCTCCATGTTAGTGGACGGGATGGGGGTCAAAGTAAAAAGTCAAAATACATGTTAAATAATTTTTTCCCAAAGATGGTTTCTGTCATTTTAAGTAGCTCTTGTCACTGATGTATGTTCAAGTGATCATTTTTCTGATGAGTTTGGTTTTAATTAGCTATTAGATCCTATAAAAAGGGGGTGTGATATCATGATTGGCAGCTGTGTCTCTCTTGCTAACATTCTGCAGCCATGCTCAGCTAATTGGTTCGGGCGGACAATCTCGATATGACGGCTCTACCATCCAATCACTACTGGCGCAAACTGGCTCCAAATGAGTTTAAAATCTCTAGCTGGCATCCTATATCTGGGAATTTTGGATTTGCTTCTTCTGTCCACCTATATATACAGTCTATATTCCTAGATATGTTTTCATTAGTTTATGATCACCTGAAACTAAGAATCTTGTTTTCATTAGCTTGGAATGAACTCTTGATATCTACATAGGGTGCAGGTCCTCCTCAAGGACTCCATCATGTTGCTCTGCCATGTCACTACAGTAGCCCAGAACAGACAAACCAAACACTGGCTCTAAAGAGAGCCTGAAGGCCGCCATAGTTCTCCGAAATGCTTACGAAACAGCAGTAACATGAGCCACAGAGTGCAAACCCGTGGGACCGCCAGCCGCCGTATGACTTCCATTGCTAATAAAGTAGTGTTATTATAGTGTAGATGAGGGGTACCACTGGATGCCACCAAACCCTGCATACTGTCTCTTTAATTAATACACCATGAAACTGTAAACATAATGTAATAACACATTACATTTATATTTTGTCTTTCCAGAGAATGTCAGCATGTCTCGATGATATATTATTTTTAAATGCCTTCAGCACATGATTATATATGGATGTCTTAATGTCTAAGGTCTCAGTGACTGTACCGGCCCTAAAAACACTGGCTTCAAGCATTCATTCCTCAGCGTGTACAGGGATCCCTTCAGTGCTGCACATCAAAAGTAGTAAAAGCCTTCTGTTGAAGTGAGCCTGTATAACCTGAGGCATGGTGGTGGGTGGGTGTCAGATGTCACCTCCTCTGTTTTAAGTTTTAAATATTCACAAAATACTTTCTCGCTAGTCAGAATATGTTAGTGTTTATTTTGTTTATGTGAAAATATTCCTGTGAAAAAGCTGAGCTAAGAACCATAAAACTTAAAAGAGTATTTTAAAAAGATCAGTCCAGATGTCAACAGTCTTATCATCAGACAAAAACAGAGCAGAGGAACTGTGCTGCCTACAGTATAGACGTAACTACAGAATGTCACATTATTGATTAGGATGCCCCTATTATGTCAGTTCAATGGGCAATCTAATAACTCAGAGTTATTGAGAAATGCATTGAACTCCAATAGAGTGACAATGGCAATCAAGCATCACAAGGCATATGACGTTATATCAAACCACTCAGGACTCAAACCGTTTTTTCGTGTCAAGAAGTGTATCAGACAATACAAACCACAGCTTTGTGGTGTATTTAAGTGCCAGATCTGTCATCCCCGTTTTCATTTTGTGTTTTCATTGCCGTCGGCAGCTTTCCCTGCGTCGATGTCATATGGTTCAGACAGATCCACCGGCAATCAATGGCAAACCCACGCTGCTGTGACTCACAACTGCAATGGAAAGTTCGAAGAGGCAACTACAGTGAACACGTGATGTATTGGTGAATATTTGTAACACCGATGAACAATTGGAGGGGGTTATTCGGAGGATTCCCGAGGACAGCATGTGATAAAGTTACATCATACAGGATGTCCTCATCACAGACCCAATAATGGGGTAGTGAAACACTGCCACACTGACAGTGTCCTATGGGATAATTTACTGAATACATTTTCACATTCACAAGTTATTGTCCCAGTGTAACTTTAAGTAAAATAACTTCAAGCCTGTGAGTACAAAATATAGTATGACCTCAGCAAGCACTTGTACCGTACTTGTTAACAGCTGTCTCAGGTGAATGAACATTGCCTTCTCACAATTTTACTTTCATTTCTTAGACCAACTGTTGTGATCATGATACAGCGTGATACAGATTTCACACCACATCAACATGCAGCACACAACCATGCACCGCTAAAAATTAGTGAGGAACCTCCACAATGGAGCAACTAAACCTTTCAAAGTGAATTTGAATTTAAATTGTAAATTGACTAAAGCAGTAAAACGTTTAAGGTAAGATGCTGCTATTAATTTGTTGACTTGTGAGGTCTTAAATGCCAGCTGTCCATGTGTCACAAACAACTACAGTGATGTGCCATCACATAAACAAGCAATAAAATAATAAAAGAAAAGTTACTGGAAAGCTATCTCATGCATGCTGAGTAGTACACAACAAGATGCATTTTATAACAGAATGAATATGACAATATCAGATGGATTAGTGGATAATTTGTAAAATGCCATAATTTTCAGCTCTAATTATCTAATATAACAAAGTACAATATATAGCCATAGCAAGTTCAAACAATGAAATCAATGCTATCCATAGGGCCGGCTTAAAGGTCCAGTGTGTAGGATCTGGCTGTATCTAATGTTGAGTTGAGGAGACTGCAACTAGCTACGATGGCTGACACGAAAACGTGAATGACCCTCTCTTGAGTCATTTGGAGCAGAGACAGAGTATGTGCGTATGTGGGAAATGAGTGGCGAAGCAAGAGAGAGAGAACGGCAGCGGCGATGGCAGCGAGTAACGTTACCGACCTTCCAGCAGGAAAAGTCAACAGTTTAGTTTATACATTCTGGACCACTGTAGTAACACGGCGCTACAACATGGCTGACTACCTGAAGAAGGGACCTGCTCCCTATGTAGATATAAACGGCTCATCTAAGGTAATGAAGACACAATTCTCATTTTCAGCTGATTATGCACTAAAGAAAACATACTTATTAATATTATATTCATTTCTGCTAATACATCCCCTAATTGTTACATAGTGGTCCTTCAAGGCATAGGCCATTTGGGTCTGGTCGCCCTCCAATATAAATAAACACAATGTCAGCGGGTCCTCATTTTCTGCATTGACATAGCAAATGAACAAAAAAATAAAAAAATAACCTTTTAACCTCTGTAACTCTCTTTCTCACACTTTTTCAGTTTCACCCTATCCACATAAATATAAGTATTCAGTGTATAGTACTGAGAATCCTTCAAATCCCTTCAAAGCTACTGAAGCAGCAGAGGTCGTGCACAGACCAGACCCCGGACCCTCACTGGTCCTGAGCTGGACGCACCACCAGGGGGAGCAGTGTGCAAACTATTTTCAGAGAAGTGTCACGGCAGAGTACCAATGAGTCTATTCATCAGGTTTTGTCTAAGGAGTAGGTCTACCGGCTCTTTCTCAGAATAAAAAGTACATACATGATATTAAACACCAGGTAGAAATACCTAATATCCCATATCTCCGCTGTAAAAATAATTGGACATGAAATATGTTTCTGTCCAATTCATGTGGGATACAACATGCACAAAATACTTTAAGTGACATTTGTTGTCTTCACAAAAAATACACCTTTATCTTATTTTCCCATTTCTAAATTTCACCATTGCATCTTTTGACAATCTGAACCATATAATAGATATATTTTCTTAAAAAAAAAAAAAAAAAAGACTGATGTAGTTTGAACTGCCTTTTAAGGTGGTGTTGATATTGCACGCATTGAAATTTATTTAAAGGTGGTCGGAGCTTAATGCATCGGAGCAAAGCCTTTTCTTTTACCTGCCACCTGATGAAATAACATACAAACTCTTTAAAAGAAAACCTTTTTTTATTTTGAAGACAGACATATTTGCAGCGTCTTGCCATTGTAATATAGGATAAAAGCGAGTAAGAGTGGTTACCTGCTGCTTCTCCTTCATTCTTTTTTCTTAGTAAAATTTAGTGTTTAGTGCAAATATTGCTTTGAAAATGAGTGCAGCAATTTACAGTATAGTACACAGAGAGCCTAGCACTGTATCTATTGTGTTGAATCCTCTTTGCAGCGGTCTTTGGATAGCATATGAATGTTATCACATACCACCATTTTTTGTTTGAGCTACAAATGTGCAACAGTAATTTATATTTGTTTTATGATGTACTCATCATTCGCATAGAAGCTGCACAACACAACAGACATTTCAGAAATGTTTCACTCTATTTTGCCTATGCACAGCAGTAGATAAAAACATTATAAATACTGAAATTCTGTAGTATTCCCATTTAATAGATAGTCAAAAAACATCAGGGAAAGGAACATACAGTATGTATGGCAAATCTAAAAGCAATGCACCCAATTTCAGAAGTAATGCAGACACCCATAAATAGTTATTTGTTAATTATGTGTGGAGTATATTTGATTCCAGTTGTGAGGGCCACATCTTCTCTAAAAGAGAAACACACAATGGCCACTCAAGTTAAATCAGTTTATAACCGCATAGACAACGTTACTTAATGTATTCACTGCTGATTAAAGAAAGATGTTCTTTCAACATCAGCCATGTTCATTTAGTTTCTAATGACCTTAAAAAAAAAAGCCTACAAAGATCACTGACCAAATGTTAGCTGGAATTGTAAATATAAATACTACTCCTCGTCAACTTAAGCTTTTCAAAGCAACAGTATCCTTCATCTACATGCACTGGGCCTTGGTCACCTTTCGAGTTTGCTTGGATCACAGAAAACCTGTAAATATTTTATGGTCTTAGACGGATGCCGGCTTGTTCTTACTGCCTGGTGTAAATGAATGGAGCCAGAGACTGCCTCCACTCTTCCAACAAAAAAAAAGGTGCAGCGTCTCTCTCTGTCTTTTCCATTGGGTAAAGTTGGGTAAACGGCTCCCTCTGTTGGGCTGACCACGTATTGGAGAGTCCCATTTCAGCTCATTCTACACAGACAATCTGGATATTGTGTAACAAAGAGGGAAAAGAAGGAATCAATGCTTTGTTATCAGTTTTTCCCCACACGGATGTTGGGGTTAAGGAGAGGATCTAAATTTGGGTCGGAACCGGCGGAAGCACGTCCAAGTTTCGCCATGATGATTATCAACGTAAAGAATCCCAGAACCCCGACCACGAGGAGCATGAAGACGCGCTGTTTCCAGGACAGAGACGTCCGCTTTCCACCTGTGCGATTTCTGAAAAGATAAAATCATGTAAAGAGATCACAATGACATCTGTATCATGACAAAGTCATAATAACAGAGTGACTAAGTAATAACAGAGAGCTACAGCAGGTACTAACTTGAGAATTTGAGCGAACCAACTCAACGCTGGCCGTCGCCGGTACTTGTCGTCGTCAAAGTCAATCTGTGTGACGGAGCTGTGATCAATGTCCCGCGTGTCATAGATCTTTCTTGGTGATGATGCTGAATAACAACAACAATTTTTTTTTTAATCTTTCAAAATAAGATGCAACTTAGTGTGCTAAAATGACAGTATGTACCGTACACAAAAGTGACCTAACATCATTTTTGAATGCTGTATGCAATGTTGAATGGCTCCCCAGAAAAAAATGGGGAATAGTTTATTTTCACACTTTTTTTTTTCATTTTAGAAGTGAGTCCAATGCAAGTAAGAGTCATAAGAGTGTCATCAAATGGGGGTCTGTGACCTAATGTAGGGGTCCTTGACACAAAAAAGGTAGACAACCACTGTTGTAGAGCACTTAAGGAAAGACAAGCAGTACTTTAAAAGCAGTAGAAGAGAGTATCCTCAGAGGACTTTCCATTGCTTTACCTGTGTGCAGTGTAATTGTGTCACAGGCAGTGGAATTAGTGAAGTTGACCACAGAGTGCTCCTGCGTATTTGGATCCCCGTTTTTACGAGGACCTCCATGCTCTTCCTGTGCTGGAGGTGAGACAGAATTTGGCGGTGGGTTGAGGCTGGTGTTGTAAGAGTGGCTGGGGTAAATGTTACTTTGTTCTTGTGCTGTGGAAAGAAAAAATAAGAGTTTGATTAAACCACTCAGATAATACTCGTTAATAAACTGCTACAAAAACAGTGGCTAATAAATATGCACATTTTAATTGACTGAAAAGTAACATTAAAGCTCACCATCAAATGTTGACCAGTCAGTATAATCAGTGACATCAGTAGCTGTGGTTTCCTCAAACACCCCAATGGGCTCTTCGATCTGTCAGTCAAAGATCATGTTTTATTAATATCTTAGAACACAACATCTGTACAGTACGACATGCTTTTTAAATATAACTAGAAAACACAGAGTTCTAAATGTGTACTTTCTTCTCACTTGATTTGTTTTCAGGAAGACTGTCTAATGGTTATGATTTAACAATAATAGACCCTTACCAGCGGCAGCCCTAAACCAGCCCTTGCCCAGTTGACAGATGACAGCTGTTCTTTTAGCACATCAGCGATTGGGCTGGCAAGGTTGGAAGGGGGAAACACTGGACCCTGACAGGTGGGACACTGGTACCCCGCTGGAGCCGTGTGGAGGGGCAGCCGAGAGGCCAAGTTATTAAGACAGGACCAGTGAAACACATCTGTGGAAGGAAAAACAACAGTTTCACATCACAGCAACAAGGATGGGGTGTAATTCTGCAAAATTCAAAACTCCATTCAACTAAATTTTGCATTTCTAGATACAAATAGCAAAAAGTGAAAAAAAAATACATTTTTTGTAATTCTGCTGAACTGTTCCTCTAAAGCTAGGGTTGGTAATGTTCTTCAGACACATTTTTTTGTTATATATGTTGTACATGTATATATATCATATGCCAACAGCAATCAATAAATAAAATGCTCTGACAAAGAAGAAAACAAATCTGGCATGTGTGGCTGTCGTAGGACCGTATTGAGCCCATCCAATCAGGCATTAATGAAATGATTGGACAATCTTACCTGCGAGCACCTGCCCATGCACTCACTGCGCTTTACCAAAATTTTCCACAATCTGCTAGCTTGACGGGGGGGAGTGGTTTGGAGGGAGGACTGAAGGAATGGACTGTCAGTGTTGCCGACTTGGCGACTTTCTTGCTCGATTTAACAACTTTTGGAGCTAGTGCAGCTAGCTACTTTAATTGGAAGAGAGTTGGTAACACTGGACTGGGTGTTTCGACTAGATAATTTTTAAAATTTAGGCTACTCTTGCTAGTTTCTTAAGATTACCAACCCTAGCTTTAAACATCAGTGGATCTGCTTAACACATCTGAACATGTATCTCAATAACTTTAAAATAGACAGAAACTTGGAAATCTTACCATAGCAGACCAGCCTGACAGTGTCTTGTGCATTCAGTGGACTGTTACACAGGGTACAGTTGGGGTTGTAATCGCTGTCCTGGAGCCATTGCAAATATGACTGAACGATACACTGAAGGGCAGCAAGTAGGAATACTGAATTTTAATATGATGTTACAAATTTTGTAAAATATATCATGTGATACTTCAAGGCTCGGCAGTAAGTTGCCAGATTGGTGCTTTGTGCTGTTTTGTTTATGTTAAAAAGTGGTTACTCCTGATGGCAACCACTTTTTAACATAAAAAAAACAGCACAAAGCATAACATGCATCTCAAAAATAATACATTTTTACTATTTGTGGTATTAGTGATATTTAAATATTGGTGTTACAGTCAGAATCAGAACCAGACTGTCCTGCATGTGCATTTACTTTGCGTTCGTTTTAGAGACTATGGAGAAGTAAATTAAGTTGTTTGACTGTGGAGTGTAAAGTTTGAATAACCCGTCAACATCACAAACAAAAGTGCAAATTGATTCAGCTGTCAAAGAATCAGATGAAGCTAAAGGAAAAACAAAAAGGAAATTTGTGAAGTCATGGGAGGCAAAGTATCTTGGTATCTTTGAGCTTGATGGAAAATTTTACTGCAAAGCATGTACAACATACACATGACAGCCTTTCATATTTAGTGTTACCTTTTTCAATCACTGACCTTGTTGTGGTTGGAGACCAGGCAATGCTCACACACATTTACACGATGTTCGAAGCAGAATAAATTGGTCACCTTTCTCTTCGGACACTTGCAGAGACCCATAGTCGCCTGCGCTGTGTTGAGGTCAAATAAAAAAAATGTAGGTTTGTTATGGTTGTAAACAACAAAACTTTCCTCAGACTGAGGGTCCTTGTTTTCATCATTCTGTAAATTACAGATTGTCATCCTGTTAAGTATGAGCAGAAGCGAGAAGCAAGAGGATTGTGCCTTCATCTACTAGCAAAAGCATGTGACATTAAAAGGTTTCCACTGAATGGATATATGCTGAGACTAATGATATATTTAATACAAACTAGAGCACCACAATAGAGGCAAAGATTGACATGATTTTATCTCTTCCCTTTTTCCTGACAGCCTGAAATTTCCCCAGATACGTTGTCTGTTAACATATATTTGCTTGTGATCACTTTGAGTATAACTTTCCTTATATTCTGAATACAAGGTCATGAGAAGAGTTTAAAATATATATATATATATATATATATATATATATATATATATATATATATATATATATATATATATATATAGTCTTTTTTCTGATTGCCATGTCACTATTATCGGATGGAGCAGTCACAAACGAGTCTAGTGCCCCTAGTAGATTGTCGTGTTGTATAAGAGCAGCATTTGCCAGTCAAATCTTCGCCAAATTAAGGTTATCGACAGGCTATTAGGTTAACATACCATACAATTTTCTAATTAGCTTGTGCTAGTTATCAAAGACACCCGATGCTACACATCGTGTCTATTGGTGTGAATGTGGGAATACTGTGTATTATGCGAACTTGATATAAGTTATTATAGCTACACATGAGTCCGTTTTTCTGCACTAACTTCATGTTTCAACAGCGACTAACACGTCTTGTCAGCGGATATATTTGTAGGTAGCTCACTCCCAACACTTACATGAGCTAACATTAGCTGCTACCTTAGCAGGAAGTTATCAGGTGAGGTGACGTTAGCGAGCTAATCTAGCTAGCTAGCTGGTAGAGTTGAGGAAGTTCCAACGCAAATGATAAAGAAATTACACGTTACCTATCACACAGACTTTAATCAAGTCCCACTGGTTTCAGGTAATGTTGTACGACTGTCATTTAAGCTTCCTTGTCAAATTCAGGTGGAAAGTGGCTCCAGGAGCTGTCATCGGTAAACTTAAGTGCAGCTAGCTGGCTCCTTCCTCTCTCTGTTTATGTGCCACGTCTCTTCCGCTTCTGCGTCTTCTTCGTGTGTTTTTTTCCACGAATAAATGGGGCACTCTGCCATCTACTGAGCCGGAGAACATGTTCATTCAGATTCCTTTTTAAAAGATGCCTTTGTTTTCTATAAAGTAACTCGTAGTATGACTTTATATAACTATAAAAATACTAATTCTATTAGACATATGACGCACGGGTTAACTACATGCACGAGGCACGTTTGTTTATAAGCTTCGCACCGCCATTTTGTTTTTTCTTCTTCTCTTGTTTTTTTTTTTTTTGCACATCCCACATCAGCGTGAAAAAGTGTGTCACTTCATACTGCACTGGAGAAGGCTCTGCTTTACTTTACATGCACAGGTGCTCAATAGCACAGACATACTGTACACTGACACTGTGAATTGTATGACTGAAGATAAATTATGTGACCTCAAATATTTTGTGCTCCAGTTTTTTACAAACTTCTATTTGACATTATACATCCACATAAATATATAATTAACAGGTAGCCTATTTACAATGAATCACTCATTATCTACACCACACTATGAATGATGCACATTTAAATGTTTCATCATTGTGCTGTTTTCAACACCAGAATGCATGTTTAAGACTCGGCTCAGTATAAACTGTGAAGCTGATTTATTTATGTATATATACCGTATGTATATATATATATATATATATATATATATATATATATATATATATATATATATATATATATATATATATATATATATATATATATATATATATATATATATATATTGCAAGACACCAACAAAAACGGCTCCTTGTGTTGTTCTCTTGCCTTTTTGCATTTGGCAGACTTGTGTCAGATTGCAGTTTGTGTGTTTAGACAGCAGATGGTGTACAAACTGACAGCCAATAAAGTATTGGCTATTACCAAAAGTACACAGAATGCTGGGATCAATCATTCACCAATCAGCACTGTCTGTGTAGATACAGATATCAACCGTTCATCAGCAGAACAGCCATGTAGTTATCATAGATATAGCTTGTTGATCATATATGTTTATTTGTGGATCATTTAAATAGATGATCAATGACTGTGGGGGCCTATGATCCTAAGCTTGTGATTTACGGCAATGATTTACAGTAATTAAAAGCAGTGAAATACAGAGAAGAACAGATGCTAAGAAGGAATCATGTAGTTTTTCTTTCACTTATAAGCAGCAGATCACTGGGATGATTTGATTGCAGGGAAATGTGTCTTCATTTGATCTGATGGTGCTGTCTTAAAGAGCACATTTTGAGTCGGCCTGGCGGAGAATGTCTGCCTGAATGTAAAATGTGAATTGAAGGAAATGACATTTCATAACAACCCAGGCCATTCTTAATGACATCAACAGCGTTAAAATAATTCAGAGCCGCTGCTTTAAAAAGTTGGGACTCAGCTCTCAGTCCAGCCATGACAAGCATTTCTTTAAATGTATGGTAATGACATCGATGTAGGCACGACGCAGCCTGTTCATGCATAATAATGACTTTTTGTCTTTTACACTACATGTATGCTTGTGTGTGTAAATGCCCATGCATGTATTTGAGAATGAGGGTACAATTTTTTTTCCCTTCACAGTTCACTGCACATGTGAATTGCCTGTAGAGGGAAGCGATGAGAGTAAAATGGGAAAAAAGAAAAAACAGCTGCAGTCCAAGGAGTGCAAAGGAAGGAGGCAGAGACGTTCTGCATATCTTATAAGGTCTAAAGCACTGAATCAGGAAATAAAAAGTTGTTTAATGAAGCATTGAGTGTAAAATCCCAATTTTGCATGGTAGTGGAAAAAACTTACATTTGCAAATTAATTAACTTGCTCTTATTCTTTTAATAAAATTAAATGTAACAATTAAGTAGATTGTATCAGTGTAGGAGCAACCAGCATACTTAAACAATCTGGATCTGTGATCATCTCATCCCCAGTGGCAAATTGTTTCACTTTATTGAAAAAAAAGAGACAAATTGACTTTGTGCAAATGAGCATGAACTTGCAGCGTCCACGGTGATGACCAGACACACATATAAATCACTGACAGGGGCGAAGGACATGTGGAAAGGGCATTTGGAAAGTACTGAAGCTATCAGATGGAAGGGAAATCTAAAGACAAATGACAGAGGCACTGGAGAACAAATCAGCCCTGGAGCTGAGGCAGCTGGGTCTGCAGTGACCGGAGAGGTTGTCGGGTCGGGCGGGGGGCATTGATTGATTGAGTCTGGCGACTATTGATCAGTTATCAGCTCTATTCGTGTGGGAAAGCGTTAAGACTCAGGCATGGTTTGTTTAATGGATCGGTTCCCTGATGTTACTGTAAAGGGACTGGCCTTAAATCAGAGGGGTGCTGCAAATCCTGATCATCTATGGTAGCTGTTGCTTACTGCTTAATGGAGTTACGCTACTTTGATGTGTAATACCCTTAAACATGTTGCATTTACAGTACTGAAAATGAAGACAGTAAGAACTCTAAACACTGTTCAAAATCACAAACTGCAGTTTCATTGAGTTAGTTTAGTTTGTCAGAGTGTACATGGATGATTCAGGTCTGTCACATGGGAGCAAAGCTTTGGTTCAAAGAGCTCAAGCCTTGTTGCAGTTTCAGAAAATATTTTTCTTCACATTTTCTTTGTCATGTTTTTTTACAAGTCTTGCATATTTGCTGATGATTTTCACACTATTCCTGCTATTCTCTACACATCTGGTCTACACACAAAATCTGTTTCATTTTTCGTTGCTCCTAGAAGTGTTGATGAAATGGATAAAAAGAATATTTTGTATTTTGAATTAGGCATAACATGGCAATGCTCTGGCATAGGATATGCTCAATGCTGAGGTTTTAAAGGTGCAGTGTGTAGGATTTGGTGGCATCTAGAAGATAGAAGAAGAAGATAGTCCTTTATTAGTCCCGCTAGGGGAAATTCAATTTTTTCACTCTGTTAACTTATACACACACATGCACAAACAGGTCCATAAACATGCAACAATTGGAGAGGTGTCAGAGTGAGGGGGCTGCTCCTGACAAGCGCCCCAAGCGATTGGGGGTTTGGTGCCTTGCTCAGGGGCACCTCGGCAGTGCCCAAGAGGTAAACTGGCACCTCTCCAGCTACCAGTTCACACTCAGTTTTTGGCCCATGTCGGGACTTGAACCGGTGACCCTCCGGTTCCCAAGCCAACTCCCTACAGACTTGGGAACCGGAGGGTCACCGGTGTGACCCGGTGTGTTTCTAGCGGTGTGATTGCAGATTGCAACCAACTGAGTACCCCTACACTCACTCCTCCCTTTCCAAGACGACAGTAACATGAGCCCTCAAGAGCAAAACCATGTTCACACAGTTCGCCGTGCTCAGAGGCCATCCACGCCATAATAATACTACTTTAGGGGCAAAGGAAGTCAAACAGCAGCTGGTGGTACCACAGTTTTGTACTTTCACTGTACTCTCTGTACTCTGCTCACATTACGGCAATGTTCGAGCTTTTCAATTCAAAAGGCAGATAAACAGGTTCCTGTTAATTTATAATGGACATTTATGTTGTGATATTTAAACTATCCATCAACAAGGAAATAAAAGCCCCTTGTCTATGAGGAGAAAATCTTTGATTCACCATCTAATATTGTAAAACTGTAAACATTAAAATGTACACTGTTGATTTCACACATTAAAAATTTTCAAAAGTGAATTTAGTGATGAAATAGCTACGAAAAAAAATAAAATAATAAACCGTTTTGGCTGCTGTTGTGAGTGTAACTGTAGCCTGTAGCGGTCCAGCGCATTGCATTGCGGGATACAGTAGGGGAGGTAGACTTGTCCAATGCATACTGGAAATTTTCTCTGAATCAGTAAAACATCCAAGTATTTTTACTGCAGATTTTGCTTTTGTTCCCATACTACATACTACATACTACATTTTGGCCATCAGTATGAACTACTAGTATAGTATGCAGTTTTGAAAACAGCCAGTAACGATTAGTTTCAGGTGATTATACACTGATGAAAACATAGAAATTAATCCATCCACCGTCAACCTCTTATCCTGTTAGGGGTCGTGGAGGGGCTGGAGCCGATCCCAACTGGCATTGGGTGAAGGCGGGGTTCACCCTGGACAGGTCGCCAGTCCATTGCAGGGCACATAGAGACAGACAACATATAGACAGACAACCATTCACGCTCACATCCACACCTACGGGCAATTTAGAGTCATCAATTAGCCTAAATTGCATGTTTTTGGACTGTGGGAGGAAGCCGGAGTACCCGGAGAAAACCCGGGGAGAACATGCAAACTCCACACAGAAGAGTCCCAAGCCGGAATCGAACCTGCGACCCTCTTGCTGTGAGGTGAGAGTGCTAACCACTGCACCACCGTGCAGCCCCCATAGTTATTAATATTATATTCAATTTCCACTAATCGATCCCCCAAAATGTTACACACTGTTCCTTTAAATTAGTTTAATTTTGCAATAACAATTGTTTCTTACTGCTGTCTACACCAGCTTTGCACACAGGTTAATTTCACATAAAACATGAACACTATGTTATGGTTCATCCTCTTGCTGATGATTTTAATATTGATGGCATTAAAATTGTATAATATAACACAGATCATGTTTCTCAACATAACACATAACAGCACATGAGAACTACAGAGATCAAAGTCATGGAGACACTGAATATAAAAATGAATGAAATCACTCCAAATATGTTCTTTTTTATTGATGGTAATGAAATTGAAAGGCCTTCTGTACCTTTGTATCTGATACATCTCAAGATGATATGAATTACTTATTGTATTATTATTGTATTTGTGATACATCATCACTGTAAACTGTCACCCATTTGAAAGCTCTACACGTGGATTTGAGTTTATGTGCATGTATTCCTTATAAACAAAGAAGGCAAATACCGTTGAATGAGCTGAATCCATTTTAGATGCAAAGCAATGATAAAATCATTCATTGGACCAAATAAAGTCCTGTTGTGCTGAGAGCTTGGAACAAGTCAAAACAATAAAAAGGAACAAAAATCAGAGCAAGTGCAATACATTTATATAATAGAAATGTGTTTTATTCTTGTTCCATAATCATCTCGAGTACCTGAAACAATCTAGCACCCCTCTGGGGGTCGCAGTCTCCAGGATGAAAACAACTGTGTTTAGCCCATTTCACAGTGAGCTGGAGCTATGAAATTCGTCTCTCTCTGGTTGCTATGTATTTGTTTGTATTTGGTTTGCTGTTTGTGTGTGTGTGAAAACTGAAAATGAAGCAAAATCAAATCCATGGTCATAACCACATCATTTAATTTGTAATGTAATGACACTGTGGCTACTGTAGCTTTATCAGGACGGCGGCTCGGGAGCAAATCCATCAGGCTTTGCTCTGAACAAAATTGGATTGAGTGATTGATTTATGTATGTCAAGTGAAGGGCAAAGAGACAGACAAAAAGAAACCACAGAGTGTGAGAGCGGGTCAAGGGAGGGGAGCTGCAGATGTATGGCTGAAGCATGGGCCCCCTGATGGGGGAAGGAGAGCATTGAATCAGACAGAGATAAATGGAGTGTGAGAGACAGAGAGAAAGAAATTCAGACATATGCCTGCTGACCTCAACCCTTTTTCCCCAAGTAATCAATACAGGGAAATGCATGTGTGTATGTGTTTGGAGGGAGGGAGGTTCTGTCTGTGTCGCTCCCAATAAAGATCAGCAACACAGTGACATTACCTCGGCCCAGTCTGACTCCTCCCCGGCCTCCCAACCTTTGCACACGTCTCTATTTAATTTTGGACCCAGTAATCTTATAAAACACTGAGAGGTCTGGAGCACTTAGACTGTCCTCGTCGCTGAGCTTGGCGAGGAAAGTGGGAATTAAAACATAAAACATCACTGCTGCACAAATGATATATGCTTCCTGGGGTCCTGCATATATAAAGTGCATTTGTGCATCTGCTTTCCTTGCATTTCATTTGGTTTAACAAATAGAAAGAGCTGCATTTTAACACAAAACAAAGAATAAAAATGAACGGTTGATTATGCTTTTTGTCTCTCCTACTCACTTGCATATAAACACACACAGACACATTGGCTGACAGAGAAAAGACAGCAGCATTTTCTAAAGAATAATTTCGTTGACAGATGCCTGCTGTAAACGATTGCTCTGAGCAGAGCATTTTCCCAGCAAAGAATTCTGCAAAGTTTCTATTAATCAGCTCAAACAGGCTATATTCCACCTGGTATCCAACCCCCCCATCAGCTTTATACTATAATTGGTTCCTCCTGCCGTTGAAGACTGAAAATATTTCCATACACATTTTGAGCCAATTAGGAAGAAGCCCCAGCATGGCTTTATTCAAATCCAAAGGGCATAACGACCAGATCAACCCAACATTCAATTATCTCGAGTTCTTTAAATGATAGGCAGAAAGTGAAGATACCAGCTCTGCAGGTAAAAAAAGAGAGAGAGAGAAACTTGTCCCTGTTCTTTCTATAAAACCAAGACGGGACACCACAAAAGCCACCCGGATCAGATGAAGCAAGGAAGCAAGGATCAAGTGCTCTGGCTGAAAGGGAGTGAAGGTGTGTGCAGAGGATGAAGGTATCCTCCCCATCCCGGCACTCAGCTGTTACTGGCTCTCTGGATGGTCCTGAAATCACTGTTTAAATCTCAAAGGGGCCCGCTTTATGAGACAGTAAATTAAATGGACACTCCCCAATGCGAGATCCACAGTGAGTATAAGATAACACTCTCAGGAAGATCTCATGATGGACAAAGGAATGTTAGAAACCTTGAGTAGAGTGTCACAGAATGGGGTCCACCCCGACTGTGAGCAATTTCTAACAGAATAGACTGAGGTGACATTTAATCTAATGCTGGGGATCATCAGTAAATCTCTAACCACTGTCATCTAGACAGTTATTATAAGAAGAGCCTGAAGGCACACTAGCAGCTGAGGCTGTAGATATAGGCATGCTTTGAGCTGAATGATAACATCAACGTGCTAACATGTTCACAACAATAATGTTGCTAACATGCTGATTTTAAACAGATATAATGTTTACCATCGTCACCATCTTAGTTTGGCATGTTAGCACGATAACATTTGGTCATTGTGATAACTGTGTCAAACAGGGCAAGGACTCAAATGCACAACACAAAGAGCAGGCAGGTAAAAGGTAGACAAAAATCTTTACTTGACAAAAAGGAGGTCGATGCACGGGTGGTCAAACACAGGCAGGCAAACAGATCCAAAACGCTAGGCAGAGACGAGGTCAAAAAACAGGCAGAATAATCAAAAACACGAGGAGACTATCACTAGAAAAAGGACGCCAGGACGCTTGCACTCAGGGTAACAAAGACGAACCGGCACAGGAGGAAGGGGAGACACATTATATACTAGTGAAGGGGCGTGACTAACTATAGACAGGTGGACACAATCAGGGGCGGGGAGACACTCAGACACAGGTGGAGGTGGATGGAAAGTAGGTCAGGGGATGTCAATCATTCAGGACGTGGGAAAGGGCAGAAGAAGAAGAAGAGGAAGAAGAATATTTATTTATATAGCACATTTCATACAAAAAGCAGCACAATGTGCTTCACACGTGAGAATACATGATAATATATATATATATATATATATATATATATATATATATATATATATATATATATATATATACATACAAACATACATACATACATATACATGTCATAAAACAGTTAAGCAATTAAACAGACAAGCAGGTAAAACAAACACACACATTCACACATAAAAAGGCAATGCTTTAAAACAGCAAATAAAATATCGCAGTCTAGTTAAACGCAACAGTAAAAAGAAATGTTTTCAGTCTGGTTTTAAAAGAGCTCAGTGTAGGTGCCTCCCTAACAGCACTTGGAAGGGCATTCCACCTGCTAGGAGCATAGTGACTGAAAGCAGCTTCTCCTGCTTTAGAGTAAATGCGTGGGACAAGAAGGAGACCACTGGCTGATGATCTGAGGCTTCTTGTTGGCTCATATGAGACAAGCAGGTCCTTAATGTAGTCTGGAGCAGGGCTATTCAGTGCCTTATAAACAATAAGAAGATTTTATTATCAATTCTGGCATATACTGGGAGCCAATGCAAGGACTTAAGAACAGGGGTAATATGGGAGCTTCTCTTGGTCCTGGTTAAAATGCGTGCAGCAACATTTTGGATAAGCTGCAGCCGCTTGATGGTTTTTTGAGGGAGACCAGAGAAGAGACTGTTGCAGTAGTCAAGCCTGCTTGATACAAAAGCGTGTACCAGTTTTTCAGCGTCTGAGATGTTTCTTAGATGAAACGATGATCTTGTGACATTACTGATTTGACAGTGAAAATTAAGATCAGCATCAATAATGACACAGAGATTTCTGGCATGTTCCTTGCTCTCAAGAGGGAGGGAACTGAGGTGAGCTGCAATTTCCTGTCTCTTTGCTTTTGCACCTATAATGATAATTTCTGTTTTGTCACTGTTTAGTTGCAGAAAGTTTTGGGTCATCCATAAATTAATGTCCTTGATACATTTGACTAATGTTTCCATGGGGCTCAAGTCATCAGGAGACAGGGAGATGTAGAGTTGTGTGTCATCCGCGTAATTATGGTATTGTATGTTGTGATTCTTAATGATGTGGAAGCATATATAAATTGAAAGGAAGTGGACCAAGGATTGAGCCCTGAGGAACCCCACAGGTTACAGCAACTTTGTCAGACATACAATTATTGAGGGCGACAAAGAAGTCTCTGTTAAGTAAATAAGTAGTGAGCCAGTTTAGAACAGGACCAGAGAGACCCACCCAATTATGCAGTCTATTTAATAAGATCTCATGATCGACAGTGTCGAATGCGGCACTGAGGTCTAGTAGAACAAGGATTGAGCATTTGCCAGAGTCTAATTTTATATGAAGATCATTTAAAACTTTGACAAGGCAGGAAGCGAAGTGCTCTGAAACAAGAGAGAGAATTAGAATACAAAATAAAACAGGAAGTGCATCAATCACTGAAAACAAAACAAGAAAAGACATGACCTAAAACATATGGCGTGACAGTAATATAAGATAAGATAAGACAAGATATTCCTTTATTAGTCCCACAGTGGAGAAATTCACATATGCTCTAAACACAAAGTATAGCTTATAGTTTTGTTGTTTTTTTTTTGTGTTGTTGAATTTGTTCTTTAGAAAGGTCCTCAGTAGGGCTGTCAATAGATTCAAATATGTAATTGTGATAAATCGCATCATTGTCCGTGATTAATCGCAAATTAATTACACATTTTTAAATTTTTTTTAATCTTTTCAAAATGCCCCTTCAAGGGAGATTTGTCAAGTATTTAATACTCTTATCAACATGGGAGTGGGCAAATATGCTGCTTTATTCAAATGTATGCATACATTTATTATTGGAAATTAATTAACAACAGAAAAATGACAAATATTGTCCAGACACACTCACAGGTACCGCATTTAGAATAAAAAATATGCTCAAATCCTAACGTGGCAAACTGCAGCCCAACAGGTAACAACAGCTGTCAGTGTGTCAGTGTGCTGACTTGACTCTGACTTGCCTCAAACTACATGTGATTATCATAAAGTGGGCATGTCTGTAAAAAAGAGACTGGTGGGTACCCACAGAACCGATTTACATTCACATATCTTGAGGTCAGAGTCTGATTGGTGAATGACGCCCAGTGTCTTTAGTGTTGCAGGCACTTGGTCATAAACAAACTGAAAATTTGATCTGAATGTGGCTCGAGAGTAGGATTCCTCCTCTGGGAACCATGAAGGTCTGGCTGGATTTCTGCCTCTGAAACACTGTTAACTCGCAGTTTGAGCCCAGTTTAGCAAATCCCTCACCATGATTGTTACTCATGAGTGATGGTGTGGTAGAACACATTGATCCATGGTCATAGGTTTGTTGTGTCCCTATATGGGGAGGATTCGGGGCTTTACAGGCTGAAATCTGTGAACTTTCTGGTTTGATGTAATGTCCAGCAGATGTCCGAGAGTTAGTGAGCCATCTGTGAATCTCCTAACCCAGCGGCTCTGGTAGGCCCTCTTTAACCAAGCTTAAATTACACTTGACCATTCAATGTCAAAGCATGAACACCAAAGACATCTGTCATGCTTATTATTTCTGTTTAGGTGTTTGTATGTCCACTACACCCTCTGCTCCTTCACAGGCAGTGTAGAGAGAAAGGGACGGGAGCCAAAACTGAGAGGATACAGCTGTTTTTAGCGCAGCTGATGTCAATGGTTTGAGCTGCGCAATAATGGATATGTTCAGTCTGAGGAGAGCTAGATGAACCATTAAAGTGATGTGTCAGTACCACCTACCTTTGAGGTGTTTGATCAGAAAGCCTTTGTCGACAAAATCAGAGTGCCGCTCAAGTCTCAAGTGATTAAAAGCGAACACTCCACTGGATCTGTCACAGAGAGAAAATAACTCCTGATATAAAGATGAGTAGTCGCTGTGAATCTGTCACAACTGACTCATGGCCTGGTAACAGTTTACCCACTGAGATTTTTCAAAGGTAAAACTGTTGAGTAGAAAAAGTGGGCCAGCGGTTAAGAGTCATTAAAATAAAATAATACAAAAATAAATTAAAAAATTAGCAAATTTCAACAAATTGCAGAAAGATTTTCCCTCTTGTAGGTATCTAATGGGGTCAAAACCAGCAAAACACAGCTTGCTCTTCATTGAATGAGGCTATTATTTTTTCTTCTACACCTATTGCATTTTACATTTTTCAGTACCCACTCCTTTCACCCTTGAATTGGCCTGGTCAGACATTTTTTGTTGCATAAATGAGACAATTAAATGACCTTTAGTGCATGAAAATGTACCCAGCACATTATAAATGAAGGTGTACGTGAAGGGGGTGTTTTTATTTGAGTGGATGAGATTGTGTGAGTTAGAGTGATGTCAACAGCTGGGCTGCTGTGTAAGCATCTATCAGAGGGAAGGCAGCTGGGAGAGAAAAGCAATGGAAATCAATGCTTCCTCTACACAGCACGCATCCACAGCACTACCAGAATTTCCTTTTCTGGATATTATCAATGGAGAGACAAAAGCAACAGGAAACAGGTGGTACAATACGTCCACTGCATCCTGAGA
Organism: Pterois miles; assembly: GCA_947000775.1. NCBI lineage: Eukaryota > Metazoa > Chordata > Actinopteri > Perciformes > Scorpaenidae > Pterois > Pterois miles. The sequence continues at coordinate 13,394,989 of CAMQGK010000052.1, read as the reverse complement.
GAACACAAGAAAATCCATCCATATGTCCTTTATGTTGTTTATCTGACATAATGGGGGGCTGCAGCCAATCCCAGCTGACATTAGGTGAAGGCGGGGTACACCCTGATCCGTTCGGCAGACTATCACAGGGCTGACACATCGAGACAGACAACCATTCACACCTATGGACAATTTAGTCAACAATTAACCTGCATGTCTTTGGACTGTGGGAGGAAGCCGGAGAAAACCTATGCATGTGTTAGCGTGGGTTTTCTCCGATTTGCAGACTCCACAGAAGAAAAGTTGCAAATGTAATACTGCATAGCTTTCTGATATACAAGTTGCATACTGTCAAAATGCTTAAGCTTAACTTACAGGAACTAAGTTACCCTAAAACTGACATTTGGGCAACATGTTTGCTGCACATGTAATGTTAGGTAAACTGAGTTTTCCCATTCTTTCCTCCAATGCTTCATTTCTGTCTTCTTAAAGGCTCACTTTGTTTGAGTCAGCAGCTTTTATAAACATTACTAAAAAGCATTTTTTCTGTAGTTTTCTAGCAGACAAAAGTGACAAGGAGGCACCTTCACTCTATACAAAGCCAATGGAGAGCAATGAATTGTTTTCCCCTCTGGTAAGGGCGAGATTTAATTTCACTCTGTCTCTATTGAATGCTGCAGGAATGAGCTCTAAAACACAGAAATTAGTTTGCATTTTAGCACTTCCGGTTCCCTTGTGTCAAAGTCATTGGGTTTTAAGTTAGGCGCCTGAAATAAGGTTTTGCTCTATAACATAAAGTGCATAAAAAAATATCCTACCCCAGAATTTTGAAGCCTAAGACAGTTGCTAAAAAGTGGCCACATTAGACTACTAAATGTCATCATGCCGACTTGTCTGCCTTTACAGCCTCGTTGTGTATACTCGCACTCATGCAACTGTGGCGTAGCTGATGCTTTTTACTTCTGACAATGCACTGACGCTTCACAAATCATAGAACAAAACATGTAAGCATCATAAACATGTAAGCATCATAAATATTTGTTTGCCACAGAAGTTATTTTCTGCAGCAGGTTTTAAAAGGGAACCAGGGTGATGCTAACTTCCTGCTTGGCCTACAAAAATGTCATCCCTGCAGCCCTCTATGACTGAACACCAATAGCTGTAGATGATTTGGAAAGTCATTTAAAGACTGTGTTGAATTTCATCCAGGCTAAACTTGCTGAACTGAAAAAACACCATCTTCTTAGGAAATCAAAATGAACATTTCCTTCTTGGCCAACAGCTCAAATGTAATCACATAGAAATGAGACATCCTTTCTACAAAATGTGTATTTTTGCATTCAGATAGTGGGGAGAAACACACAGCCACCACCTGTCTACATCTGCTTCCCTATGAATGTAACAGCAGTTGTTTTGTACAGAAATGCTAAGCGCTTCAAATAGCCAAGTTGCACAAATTCTGTGCACATAAGCTTTTCCTTAACAGTATTAGTTTTATTAAGTGACTATACTGCAGTCTATTTACTATCTGAGCCCATCCAGGACAACTGCATTAGTAATATCCCTCTGATCTAATTGTAAAACAGCCAGACTAAATTGGTTTACAAAATGTAATTTTATTATAGTCTGGAGCACTACCTCAGTAATTTGAGCCAACATCACGGTGATTACTACTACCGCTTCAGAATAAGTAGCATACTTCATACAGATGTCAGGTTACCTACAGTAGATTTGTGCTGCAACAAATCTGTCTTTGGTAATACTCTCCTTCAAGCCACTCTCGGAGAAAATCTCTCACACCTACACAGCGACATCCATTTCTCCTCTACATTAACTAATTAAAAAACAGAACACAAGCTTAATAGTAAATGAAGAAAACACTACAGAATATCTGCAGATTAAAGCTGATCATATTATCTGACAATCTTTGCTACACACTGACACCTTCGAAACAGACAAGAATAACAGCAGTGGGCTGGGATAATATTGTAGGATCACTGTGCAGAAATAAAATGCGTGCTGTCAATGGTAACGCAACTTACACTTTTTAGGTTGTTGTGGGCTCAGTTTTAAAGCTACAGTGAAGATAAACTGTCAGATATCCACTGGTACCAAACGTCATAATAGCTTGTCGGGAAAGAGGCTAAATAATGCTCCAAAATATGCTCAATTTTGGTGAGGAAAAACTGGCATGGCCATTTTCAAAGGGGTCCCTTGACCTCTGACCTCAAGATATATGAATTAAAATAGTCTCTATGGGTACCAATGAGTTTCCCTTTTACAGACATGCCCACTTTATGATAATCATATGCAGTTTGGGGTGAGTCATAGTCAAGGTAACACACTGACAGCTGTTGTTGCATGTTGGCTTTCATTTTACCATGTTATGATTTAAGCATATTTTTATGCTAAATGCAGTACCTATGAGTGTTTCTGGACAATATTTGTCATTGTTTTGTTATTATTGATTTCCAGTTATGTATATATATACATACATTTGCATATAGTAGCATACACTCCTGATCAAAATCTTAAGACCAGTTAAAAAATTGCAAGAATTTGCATTTTGCACTGTTGTATCTTAAGAAGGTTCTAAGTAGAGTTTCAAAATGCAAAAAGAAGAAATGAGAGCAAGAGACCAAATGTTTTGAGCAGGCAATTTATTGAAAAGAACAATTTAACTGAAATAAGCTGTTCATCAGCTGATCAAAAGTTTAAGACCACATCCTTTAAAAGCCCAAATCTGTGCAAAAATTTGGATTCCATGTCATTTTCTGTCAAGTAATCACACTGTCAAGACCTCTTGATGGGAAAAGCAAAAAAAAACTCACTGCCTTCGAACGTGGCAGGATTGTTGAGCTGCATAGACAAGGCCTCTCACAGCGTGCCATCGCTGCTGAGGTTGGACGCAGTAAGACAGTCATTTTGCATTTCTTAAAAGATCCTGAGGTTTATGGAACAAAAAAATCAAGTGGTAGACCCAAAAAAATCTCACCGGCACTGAGCCGGAGGATCCGAATGGCTGTCCGTCAAGACACGGGACGATCCTCATCCCAAATTAAGGCCATTACTGGTGCTGACTGCAGCCCAATAACCATCAGACGGCATCTGCAAAGGAACGGCTTCAAAAACAAAAAACCTCTTCAAAGGCCACGTCTCCTTCAACGCCACAAAATTGCCCGTTTGGCCTTTGCAAGGGAGCACCAAACATGGGACGTTCAAAGTTGGAAGAAAGTTTTATTCTCTGATGACAAAAAATTTAACCTTGATGGTCCTGATGGCTTCCAACGCTACTGGCATGACAAGGAGATGCCACCTGAGATTTTTTCAACACGGCACAGCGGAGGGGGCGCCATCATGATCTGGGGTGCTTTTTCCTTCAATGGAACAATGGAGCTCCAGGTTGTGCAGGGGCGTCAAACAGCAGCTGGCTACGTGGAGATGTTGCAGCGGGCATCCCTCATGACTGAGGGCCCTCGTCTGTGTGGTGATGACTGGGTTTTTCAGCAGGACAATGCTGCAATTCACAATGCCCGTCTGACAAAGGATTTTTTTTCAGGAGAATAACATCACTCTTTTGGATCATCCTGCATGTTCCCCTGATCTAAATCCAATTGAGAACATTTGGGGATGGATGGCAAGGGAAGTTTACAAAAATGGACATCAGTTCCAGACAGTGGATGCCCTTCGTGAAGCCATCTTCACCACTTGGAGCAACATTCCTACAAGCCTTTTGGAAACACTCACATCAAGCATGCCAACACGAATTTTTGAAGTGATCAACAATAATGGTGGAGCTACTCATTACTGAGTCTGTTTTTGAGACTTTAATTTCTGTTTTAGGGGTTTTTTTGAGCTATGGTCTTAAACTTTTGATCAGCTGATGAACAGCCTATTTTAGTTAAATTGTTCTTTTCAATAAATTGCCTGCTCAAAACATTTAGTCTCTTGCTCTCATTTCTTCTTTTTGCATTTTGAAACTCTACTTAGAACCTTCTTAAGATACAACAGTGCAAAACGTAAATTCTTGCAATTTTTTAACTGGTCTTAAGATTTTGATCAGGAGTGTATTTGTACACTCACATGTTAAAAGAGTATCAAATACTCGACAAATCTCCCTTTAAGGTACATTTTGAGCAGAAAAAACTGTGTGAATACTTGTGATTAATTGTGATTAACTATGTACAATCGTGATTGATCGTGATTACATATTTTAATAGATCAACACCCCTGACTGATGAATGTTGGTCACAGGCTAATATATTAAAATAAACAGAACAGCTTCTGAGTCCTTTCCAACTGGGAAACTATGTGGTTTTGCTGTTGACCAACACATCACATTTAATAGTTAGAGCTCAGTTGAAGCCAAGACAGGTTCATAAGTACATATACTGTAATTCCAATACAGCTCTGAGGTCCACTTCATGCCACAGTCTCACCAGTGAACTCCAGCTAAAAAACTCAGCCACAACTCTCTGGGACAGGGATTATGTCTTCCTCCCAGTCTGCACTTGTGTATTTGTTTGTACATCCAAAGGTGCAAGAGTGAAATGTCAGTCCAACATTTCAGGCTTTCCAGCATCATGGTCGTGATTAGTCTTTCTATCTGTACAGCAGCACAATCCTGGGCCATTATAATCAGGTTCCTCCTGACGCAGCGTACTGAATGTTCTTCATCTCTGTATTCCTATCTCTTATGTATGTTTGTGCTTTCACCTCACTGTGGAAACAGAGGGTCTTTCTGATACCATGGACTGTTTACTTTATTTATACCACAAGGCTTTGAGTTATTAGATTCGATTTTATGAATATCAAGCAACAACAGATGAATAAAGGTCTTTACCTGATCTTTAGTAATGAGCTGCAGCTACTTTTTTGAGGTCTAGGAATGCTATATAATACTGAGTTTGGAATGACTATATTGCTTACCCTGTAGAGAACCACTAACAGAGTTTGTCTCTGCTTTTAGCAATTGTGTCTTGAAAATGTAGCCAGTGCAGTCTCCTCAGGATCATCATTGCTCAGACAAGGCGTTCCTTCCCAAATCCATGCAGTATTATTTTACTCTTATCCAAGACGATCACATTGCCAGCTTATCAACCCTTAACTGTTGAAATCTTGGAGACACATTATTAAACCATCTGCGTTGGAAACCGAGCAAGCCCATCTGCTGTGAGACTCCCCAACGACTCCCATCGCCAACATCTCCACGATCTCTCTCTCACTCTCTCTGCAATATCCCCCCTTCTGGTCTCATTTCCAATATTTCTCATACATATTTCATTCCCGTTGCCTTTTTTCTCTCCAGACACTGAGATTTACAGGGGACGCTCTTAAATCGTCCAGGAGTGTGGCAAGAAATAGGTTACCGGCTAACCTTCAGGTCACGGTTATTTGAGTTGTGATCCGGCCGACCATGACAGTAGGATACTCTTTAATCTCTGTAAGCACAAAAGGTGTTAGAAAGGGGAAGTGTGCTGTCCAAGAGCAGCAGAAACATATGTACTGCTGGCAGAAAAGCCTTCCAAGATGACCATGAGGCCAGTGAAGGCCATTTTTTAGACAAAGGACGTAATGGGCAAAGAATGATCTTTCTTAACCATTTTTGTTGAGGCAATCCCAGTTTACATGCTCCACCTCTCCTCATTAACAGTTGGCTGTAATGCCATTGATTTCAGATGGAAGCATCTTCGTCACACTGGTGACATTGCTCTATGAAAGTCTGTTCTAACTTTTTTTTTTTACTCACAAGTTTACGCTATAAACTGGTATCTTTTAGTGAGACATGTTTGATTATCCTAAGTCATAATACTCTACTGATTTAGTATTGCATTCCCAAAATATTGTAGGACTCACAATGGACAGTTAAAAAACAAAAAGGGATAAAAATCGATGCAACTAAACGAGAGATCATCTTTTTTATTCAACGAACTCTTGGTACCTACATTACTCACAATGCAACTCAACCACTACCTATTTGGTTGGAGATTTGGGTGTATTAACAACCATCAGTTTGTGGACTATGGTTTTGAAGCCTCGAGTTTGGCATTTTGTCCGTCGCCATCTTGGTTTTGTGCAACCAGAGGTGACACGCGAGGGTGGAGCGAAGTACAACCAAATGCTGAATAAGACATTTTTAGACACCCAAAATGTTAGTTAACTTTCATGGACAGAAAACAAAATGTGAAAGGGTTTAACTTCTAAGATGGAAACGCAGACAACTCCCAGACCAAACAACGCTGTGGTAGTGAACTGTCAATCACAAGGTGGCCATGCCCTACAGCAGACCCCGATTTATGGTCTATTTGACTCTAAATGGGACCATAATTTACTAAATGAACATCATGCTGTATTGAAGAAGACTTGAAACTAGTGATTGATACCATAAACTCATATTTACAAGGTTTACAGAGGTACTAAGTCAGCCAGGCCTAGCCTGGTAACAATTTATCAGACTTCATGCAGCTCCATAAAAGGTTTCATACAACTTATTCAGTTATGCAGTACTACTCCTTTAGACCTGTAAACAAAAAAATGGTCATACAGAAAGTGATATCAGCAAATTGTAAATACAATCATGTGCTTTGTTATTTAAGCAAGATTTACCTCAACCATACCTGCCCATTGACGTGCTGGAGAAGTAAAGATGTGACAACAAAGTGCTTTTCAGATGTTTTGCTTCCACATGGCTGTTCATTAAGAGTCTAAGAGGCATAAACTTTATATATTTCTATCACCCTTTGAATTAATTAAGTTGTGTTGGGTTGACACACAGCCCCAGCATGTTGAGGAAGGGATAATCCAATCATCTTCTGTTGCTCTGCATGGGGAATTCAGCTGCTGTTAGAAACTGTTCACAATGCTTTACAACAGCAGTTACAATGTTGATCCATGATGATACTCATTAAATCCCTCACAGACCTACCACAATCCCATGGGCATTGACAGTAAAAAATGGAAGCCTGTTGCGACTCTAAGACAATCAAATGTGTGACAGCGAGGGATTCAAGAAAGAAAATTAAAGAAAATAAAACAATGGCAGTTTTGTAGCTCAAGTTCACAGTTGGTGGTTCCCTTCAGTCGGAACAGGGATAAGCCAAACACAACAAGATGGTGGGTTCACAAAGGCTGCTAATGGATTCTAAATTTCTACTCAATCAATGTCACTGTTTACAGGAGTTCAATGTGAGGCGTTGTTTCTGTCTACAGCTCGACATAATGGAACTGAAAGATGTTTTGCTTTTTGTCATGCACAATAACAAAGAATGTATTGTGTGCTGAATCTGTTTTTTTTCTGACACATTAATCATTCCAAGTTACAACAACTGGTTGGAATTTACATAGAAAAATGTGAGGATTTCAGACAAATTTGAGGATTTTTACTTTGGTGTGCTTAAAGAGTAATTTAACACCCTGTGAAAGTCCTGTTTTTACTGATCATCAGTGGTTTAACTTCTCAGATGCACTTCACTGTGTGTCAGTCAAGCCCCTAGGAAGAGCGGCATTGAAACAAATATTACATAGTGGCCCAATGATACAATTACAACTTCTGTGTCTGTGATGCCATCAGGCCCAGAAAGACTTTTTCCCATAGATTTAGATTGGGAAATAGATGTCTGTACATAAACTTCCCATTACAAACACTTGAACAGCCCTTATTTAAATCATAATTTCCTAAAAGTTGTAAAATGCACTATTAGCTGAATCCAGAGTTTATAACCTTTTAACCAGTCCTTCATGCAAATGAGCTCATCCAACACAATGCATCCGGCAAACAAAACTTGGACCAAGCTGTTAAATTAGGCGATCTAGTTCCAAAATGAAATGGGATTTAGCAGTGGCATCACTTTTTTTTTTTTTTTGCTTAAAATGTTTTCAGAAGTAGATTTTGGTGAATTATTTAGACTGAATAACAGAAAGTTTACAAGCAGGCTGCCATGCTGTTTCCTGTTTCAAACGGCGAGCAGAAAACCAGGGACCAATCACGTGCATTCCTTCATCGGGCATGTGACCACTTAAACGGCCAGTTGAGTGGAGCAGCACATCCCCCTGGGTCCTCACCAGACCCTGACTAGAACTGGACATGTACCACTGGATTTAACTTTATAGACATGACCACTGACTATCTGTATAACAATTGACCACAAAGTCACAGATTGACCATACACGTCCAGACATACACTCGGTTCAATCACTACTGACTGACTTTCACAGGAATGAACGGGCCCCGTTTCCAACACTGTATCCAGCTCTCTTAATACATCCATAGCATCAGTACACTGTGACATCATTGCTGGGTATAGTTAAAGGTGTAACTGATCGATTTCATCTGTTTTGATGAATTTGTTCATTTGAAGTTGGGCTTGTTCATCCTTGTGGAGCCCCAGTCTGCATACAAACATAAACTCACAGAGGGCAGCAGCCTTTTGACTCCATTTTATAATCTCAGCTGGTTCCAAGTGTCTGGCCTCAGGCTGAAGTTTGGCACTGTTTTATCCCAGAGCTATTCAGAGCCCTCATCAAATAGAAACAATATGTGGGTTTAATTTCTAGATGAAACCAATTTCTTGGGATAGAACTTTATCCCCTGTACGAATACCTCTAAGAGTTATAAATATATTGTTTCCTCAAGCATGAGGTGAAATGACAGGTTGCAGTAATAACAAGATTATAAAACTTTTTATTGATCCCCTCTGAAGATGAATTTATAAAGCAAATTCCACACATATCTCAGGTTCACATAGGTTGTTTTTTTTTTTTTTGTTTGTTTTTTTTTATGCAAAGTTATGGCACCATTACTTTCTATGATTTCACCAGAAAAAATATTCATGTGGCTGTGGCCATGGTTTTATTTATACAAATGATGAGGAAGTACATGTCTTGAATAGACCCACTTTAAAATAGCAATTACACTATATCAACATTCCCCAAAACAGAATTAGCCGGGCCAGTATGATGTTTAAGCCGGTGATTTCGGGTGCAAGATAAAATATACATTCCACTGACGTATTGTCTGACACCAGTGTAAAATCCGGCGAACAGAACAGTCAAGGAAGCACAATTGGTTTCCCCTTTGGAAGCAACACAGTGGTAAACAACTGATGGACAATATTAAACCCAAGGGGAGAAGCTGAGTATGACAAACAGATTTATGCATGGGTGAACTCCACCGCGCCAGAGCCATCAATTCTCCATCTTTGTCAGTGCCTGGAGATGTTTCTTTAGCCTCCAACTCACCGCGCCTGTCATTACATTTATCCTTGTTCCCTGCTAAGTGCTAATACATTTACATTTTTAGTGCTGCTCAGTAATAAAAGAGGTGGAATGAGTGGAGGCCTTTTACCGCCGCTAAAACAAACATAAATGAACTCATCTCGCGGAGGAGTCACGCCACCTTCAAACTCCCCCGGCAGTCCATCCACCCACTCATAAGCTTGGCCACTGCTCCACAGTGCAGGTCAACAGTGTTTGCGGTTTGAGTCTCCTCAGTTTCACTCACAGTTCTCGCCTTTACTTCGAGGTTCGCTCACAAGAGTCTGCCTCAAACAGGAGGCTCCAGTAATTTGTCCAGTCTGGATTTTCTGTCGTTGCTTTAAGAATGTGGAGGAAACATTTTGTAACCATAACTGAAGTCACAGGTCAAGCACACAGGCACAGAATGGGAAAAGAGGGGTTGAGGTTTGTCTCTACTGTCTCAGTGGACTGACATGCTGTCTTTGGGTGGGGTCTAATTTTCAAATTACGTATTATAAAACAGCCTCTCAAAAGAATTCACTCTGCTGCATTTAGAGAAACACAAACCTGGAGACAACCCTCAGGATGTTTTCTTCACTTCTCATATTGTGTTGTTGCAGATGAAACAAATCCACTGTCTTCATCAAGGCTGGGTTTCATCAGTAATGACAAACATGAAGGCAAAAATAAAAGAAAAGCAGAGACAAAATCACAAAACATCACATAAGGAACAAAATAAATAAATAAAGAGAGCTGTGCAGGATTTGATTATTTAAACAAACCACAGATAAAAATAGCAAAGCATTTTTCAAACACAGCCCAGTCGGTATCTAAGTGAATTATCTACACGCTTGTGCTGCATCTCATCTGATGCAACACTACAATACTGATCTTAGGTGAATGATCTCGAGAGGTATAACCAAGGCCGACCAGCCATTATAAGATCTTCACCCTGCCAACTACTGAATAAGGTAATAACAAGCCTACTTTAAGACAAGTGGTTATTGGGTCGTTTTGAATTAGAACATTTCACAGCTTTACAAAGCCCTTTCCTTGGATAGCTGGTAGGGCACATCAATATAGTTGAGGCATTTGGAACAATGACTTGATAAGACTACATACTATGTATGACCAGTGAGCAGGAAAAACTGTACCAAAAATGTCATCCCATCATGTCTTAATCCATTTTGAATTGACCACTGTGGCTCCTGTGTGTGAGAGAGGAACTCTACCTGCACCTATGCTAAATTTGACCTTTCCACAGTGTATACATTCTTTGCGTACATGTCACACAGAAAGAGCAGAAAAGAAAACATACAGAAGCCATTACTAAGATGGTGGAGAAACAGTCAGCTGTGCATTTACACCTGGGGCACTGGCTGCTGCTTCCTGCGGTGAGCTGTTCCCACATGGTTTCAGTTCAGGTTAATCACACAGAGTACTTCCAGTGCAGTGAACAGCAGGTATTTTGGAATGGGAGACCAGAAGAAGAAGGCACAGAGGGGTGCTTCAGAAGTGTCCATGCGAAGGGAAATTGTGCATCTATACAGTTTTACCAATAACACCGTGAATAGGATCTGGTACAGTGCATCATGTGTAACAGTAGTCTATATCTGGGATTCCTCCTTCTCTATAGCCGCGGTTGGTGCCATGTCCTGCATTAGAAACCTGGTTGTCACCCTTGTACAGGCCAGTGCCATTGGAGGGGAATATGGTATGAATGATGTAATCCTCTCTTAGGGGTTTAGGCTGCATTGGCTGGCAAGCTGCCATAGGCGTCATCTGGAACCCCGGACTGCGGATCTCCAAGATGGTATTGTCCTTCTTGGTGCCTGACTCGATGTAATCATCATATGTCTTGTTTTTTCGGGAGCTGTTGCGAGTATAGTGGTCACGGGAGCACAAATGCCCAGTCCTATGTCCATACCAACAGAAGATGCCAAAGATAAGAGCCAAAGATACAATGGCAGTAGCCCCACCAATAATCCCTGCCAGGGGAAGGACTGTCATCTGTTGTGAGTCTTCATTCTCCTCCTCCTCTAAAGGGGCGACGTCAGATGTTTCAGCTTTAGCACATACCAGAGCTTCATCTGAGTCAGCATCTCCAGAAATCATCCCTTTGCTTTCTGAACTGGCAGCGAGGGGCACCATGCATATGATGTAGCTGGAGCGTGGTTGCAGGGAAGTAAGCAGGTACTCTCGGCGGTCGCCCCGGACCAGAGTCTCCGTGATTGATCCCATGGCGTTCCCGGTACCCAGCCGGAGCCAGCTCAGCCTGAAGGAGGAGCTGGGCTGGGCCACACTCCAGGTAACACGGACGCTGTTGTGAGAGAGAGGCTTCACGTTGAGGGCCAGGCTCTTCCCCACACCACTGCTGCTGAGAGTGTAGTCTAACCCAGAGTCAGGAAGCCCCAGGCCAGGTCGCTTTGAGCGGAGAGTGAAGAGAGAGCCCTGTGGAGGGGTATGAGTAGTAGAGCTATCAGCTCCACCTCCGCCCACTCTGTCTCTGGTCCCTGCTGTCCTCACCACCTCACACTCCTCCATCTCGCTGGTCAGGTCTACCAAAGCCATGTCTCGCACTCTGTCGGGCCCATGGCAGGTGAGACCTCTGACAGTGATGGAGTTACCGCGGGCATGCAGCCAGTCATACAGCCAACGCAGGTTGCAGCCACAGTGCCAAGGATTGCCTCGCACCAGCAGCTGGCCCAGGCTGTCCAGGTCTTTAAACAGTCCCCTCGGCAGGGTGGTCAGGTTGTTCCCTGACAGGTCTAGCCTCAGCAGCCTGCGCATGCCATCCAAGGAACCACGTGGCATATGAGTCAGGGCATTTTCCTGCAGAGACAAACGTTGGAGATGAGCGCTGGGCAGGTTAACAGGTGGGGTCTGGAGGGAGTTACGGACGAGGGACAACTCGGTTAAGTTGGAAAGACGGGAGAACGTGTCATCCGCAATGCGCTGGTTTGCCAAAAGGTTTCCATCCAGGACAAGACATCTTAGTGAGGCGAGGCCTCGGAAGGCGTGGGTTGGGATAGTGGAGATCCGGTTGTCATCCAGACGGAGTTCCTCCAGAGAGGCAGGCAGTCCTGAGGGGATACTGGACAGGTGGTTGCGTGAAAGGAAAAGTAGGCGCAACCGTGGGTTGTCAGCAAAGGCCTGGTCCTCAATACTGACAGTGGAAATGGAATTGTCATCCAAGTGGAGCTTCTCCAGCAAGGGCATCCGAGCCAGCGCACTACGGGGAATAGTGCGTATGTTGTTGTCCTGCAAATGCAGTTCACGGATGGATGGTGGCAGGTGCACGGGGAATTCATCCAGTTCATTATCATACAGGTAGACCACACGGACGGCAAGCTGGCGCTCCAAGGAGGTGGGCAAACCCGGGTTGTTTATCTGGTTGTTCTGAAGGTAGAGGACGGACGCTGTAGGAGGCAGTGATGGGATGGAGCTCAGGCCACGATCATTACAGTAGATAAAGTCCTCATCGCACCTGCATACAGATGGGCATATCATGTCCCTGTCTCCAATGTACCCTTGTATCGTGGCTGTAGCAAACTGAAGCATGCCGGCACGCATTGTCAAGCAAAGAAACAGCAGGAAGAGCTGAGCCCGCAGCTTAGCCACACCTACAGGTGCCATTATGGTGAACATAAGCACTGTCTCTCTTTTCCAGGTCTGTTGTTAATCCTCAAATTGTTGTAGAGAGCTGGAATCCTGTGACCTCCACCCTGAGAGAGAAAGAGAATTCCAGTTAGCAAAGATGCACAAATGAATTAGTATTAGGAACGGTCACAGGTAGACAACTACGGTCATTTCAGTGAATCTTTACAGTTCAGCTTCATATTAAAATGTCAGGAACACGCTACAATTATATCTAAACAGAAGCTACAGAGGTATCTTTCAATAATGACAAAGTTGCTTTTTTTAGTCAATTAATAGTAATCAAGGAGATGTGTACACATTGCTGAATCTGTGAAGATTCCTCACAGCCTCTCAAAACATTCTGCCATTGATTCAAAGCCAAAAAAACTGAAAGATAACTGTACAGCCAACCATCATCATGTTGAAATATCCAAGATTACTACATTACTTTAGTGTGTCCTGTACTGAATGTTTAAACCAGAATGAACACTTAGTCTTAGGAAAAGCAACTCTGGAATTGACAAATCCTGCATTTAGAAATAAGCCTTGCGCATAAATGTGAAGTCTTGAGAATATTCTCCTCTTCTGAATTATTTAAGAGATCTTGGGAGGCTCCATAACTCCATTAGCAGTTGCCAGCAGATGGCTGCATTAGCCAGACAGAGCTGGAGATACTTTTCATTATCAAGACGGAACAACATGTTTTCGCTCAGAGCCATCGTCTTCAAGAGCTAAATTCTCATCAGGCAGGCAAGATGGCACTGGGCCCTATAAAACTTTATAAAAAAAAATTGCGCACAGATCATGTCTTCTTAATTCAGTTGTATTGAATTAATAAAGTACAACAAAATAATAATGGAAAGGTTAAATCTGCAGCAGAATGCAGATGATGTGACAAGTAATTAAAGAGGACCTCTAACACCTTAGATTAGGTTCATACTTGTATTTTGGGTTTTTACTAGAACATGCTTACATGCTTTAATGTACAAAAAACACTTTATTTTCTCATAATGTGCTGCAGCAGCTCTTTTCACCCTGAGCTCTGGCCCCCTCCTGAAAAGCCAAGTCTGCTCTGATTGGTCAGCTGGACCACTGTTATAATTGGTCAACCAAACTGCACTCTTTAGACTCCGCTCCAGCTCCGCTCTAACTTGCTTTGTTTGAAGTTGTGCCAAATTAGCTGCTAGGCAAGTATTATGCAAATGTGTTACTTGGTGACATCACCGTGTTATGTAGGAAAATGACTTTTTATATGCACACAAAACTATATAACACACTAAATGAAAGGGAAAAAGCACAAAACTGTTTCTAACCACCACAATTGTGCTGTGGGAGTATAGATGAGCTGCACTCAGAACTTGATTGGCATCTCGATTTGCTGTTGTTATTGATTAAGTGAGAGATGTCATAACAGTAAGTACATCATTGACTATAGAGATTTGGAATTTGGAGTGACAACGTGAGCCCATCGCAGTCTTCACTGACTGAGGCCATTAGTCAAACCGTTAAGGCCCACACAGCAGTAAACATAGTGAGACTGTATTGATTTCCTCACAAATCCGCAGTGATCTGCCAGAGCCAGTCAGGTCTCGTGCATATTACAAGATTCCCAGGAGAGTCGGACAACACGATCATTAACCAAATGAATGACAACTATGCCGGGGGTTGACTTATTTGCAAACATCAATCTGTGCTTATTCATTACCAAAATATGTAAAATTATGGGCGCAAACTTTGTTGACACTGCACTCATTTTCTGAACTTGTGTAATGAGTCACCGTTTGAACAAAAAAAACAACAACACCAAGCCTTCCAACCGTTGTTCAGTGGCGGCTGGTCAGGGATAATTTAATGGAAAAGTAATTACTGTGTATCCTTTGTCAGTTCAAATGTTTAGTAAATTGTTCTTACAAATACAGATTGTACTTGTTCTCCACTGAGAGTTGATGTGAGCAAAAGGTTATTCCACCATTACAATAGATTTGAATGGGACTTCAGGGTCTAACTATCAAACCTGTCTGGACACCTTTAAGTTGCCAGTATGCTTCTTCAGCAGTGCTTGTTGGATGGGGAAATGGCTTGAATCTGAAACCCCCTGCATTCGCATCTTTCCAGCACAGAAATTTCTGTAACTTTCCAGAACAGTCAATCTCACACTCACACCCTCTTTGCGCTGTGATTGGAAAGCTGTATGAAAGTGAGAAAGGAGCAAGTGTTTGAACTGCTCTTTTTAGCTCTCTTTTTTCATTCTTGGCAAAACTATTTCACTCAACCTGCCCTTGAGGCTGGTCAGAAGAGCTATAAACAATTTTGCCTTGTGTCTTTCTAGCATAACCCAATCGATATGCATGTTTGTCATGACCATCACATACTTCCATCAAAAAAAAAAAAAGATGTTCATAGACTACTCTAAATAAAGCCTCTAAAAAATATGAAAATTCTTATCATGATAAAACTGACAAGCGCGGAGGATGACAAATTCAGAAAACAATATCCGTGAGGCAAGATGACATTATACATGGGAAAATGGATGTCTGAGATTGAGGCTGGCTACACGTCATTTATATTTTGGTGGCAGCAGAATGTGTCAATTGATGTTATCTCACTGTTTATACCCTTCTGTACTGATTCCTGCACAACACATAGACATGTAAGTTTTTATGTTTTAAAGGGGGCACATGCTCATTTCCAGGTTCATAATTGTATTTTGGGTTTCTACTAGAACATGTTTACATGCTTTAATATTCAAAAAACACATTATATTTCTCCGCTCCGTTATAGCGCCTGTCTCTTTAAGACCCCTCCTGAAAAAGCCCAGTCTGCTCTGATTGGCTTGTAGAAAAACATGGTGCATCACAACAAAGTGACCGAGTTGTCTTATTCCAGTTTTGGGTTGGTAGGCACTCTACACACCCAAATATATGAGCACAAGCACTGAAAAGGAAGTCAGTTTTTCATGATATGTCCCATTTAAGAAAAGAAGTTCATGACAAACTTTCTTTTAGTTCACTTGTATTCAGTGTAGTATAATAACACATTTGTGACTTATAATTGTGGGTTCTTCTAAGTATTTTTTGCTTCTTTCCCCTGTTCTATCCAGATATTGTTCATATATATCTACATGTATAACCCTGACAGGGCAGATTATTACAGAAATCTGTAGGTAAAACAGTCAATCATGCTGATAATCTGTTCTCCAAGATGTTGCACTATCAATATATAGTATTTCTTCACCGTATATCAGGCTAGTGACTTAAAAATAATAACTTGGATAGAATAGAATATAAATACATAAAAGTGTTATTAAAAACGTCACAGCTTTATTTTTCCAAGTTCAAGCTTTATATTTCTTATTTGATTTCCGCCACATTCAGCTAAAACGTCTCCCAACTCAGAGGTCACTGATCATGAAACTCAATTTTTGTGCTTATTTCTGTTTATTTATGACTAGGAAGGCTATCCACTGTGAATGCTCACAAGGTTTCGGTGTGTGTGTGTGTGTGTGTGTGTGTGTGTGTGTGTGTGTGTGTGTGTGTGTGTGTGTGTGTGTGTGTGTGTGTGTGTGTGCGTGTGTGTGTGTGTGTGCTACAGAATGGATGACTTTTGAATCCCACTGCTTCAGCAGTGAGTCTCTTGAACACTGGAGTATTTGGGTCAGCCCTTTGAAAACAACATAGACGTGGTGTGAGATTGAAGTGGCGCAGAGTGCCAGAGGGATTAATAGAGCATATTGAGCTGTGATTCTCTGGATTGAGCAGGTGCAACAAAGAACGATAGGCAGTCATTTCAGGATGTTTTGCCCCGTGGTTGCTCATTTTTCTTCTTCTATTAGATATAAAAGCATTAAGAGAATGCTCTTTGTGCTTGTGAATGTTTCTGCTTCTGACATGCTGTGTGTTTGTCTGTCCATGCACGATTAAATTGCAAACATTAACCCATATGGGGACAATCTATATGGTTGCAGTCTACATTTCAGCTATCTGTAGAGGGGAGTAAAGCGGGGATGTGGGGTAATGTGTTAGCCAGACAGCCAGCCGCCTCAGGCAGAGTACAGCACACACACAACAACAACCCCCAATCTAATATTGGAACCCAAGACTGGATCGATTTACATAAAAAAAGGGAGGGAGAGAGAGAGTGACAGAAAGCAGCTTCGAGCAAGACCTTTGAATCCCATCTCCCCGTTAATTCCTCGACAGTGGAACAGGACTGGGAAATCTGGAAAACCGGATTTTGGATGACCGAAGGCGGCTGTTGATGTATCAGGAAATCCACTTTACTGATGGCAGTGGAAAGATAATAGTGGTCCACAGCTTATCTTACATGCCACGCCAATGGATCATAGTTTAGATTTACAGATTGGACATGTGGAAAGGATGACGCAAAACATGGTGGTTATGGAAATAATTCAAGGGATTCGAGATTTAAATAAAAAAAATAAGAGGCCAGAAAAGCATGGTCTATTCATTTTTGGTTAATCTTAGAGGTTGTTGGGTTTTATTTCTTTAATATTTCTTCTAATACTCAAGCTAAGAGACCATGTATTTGCAATAATGTACTATAATCTTCAAGCTATAAAACATGGAGATAAAAAAAAACACTTTAATCCCCAAAAGAAACAAACAAGGCACAAATATGCTTACAAAAAATATTTTCCTCGCCACAGTTTGCCTCTTTCACATATGCAAAATCATGAATTTCATTGTCACTTTTATGCAAAATAAACAGGCACTGCGGTCACCATCACCAAATTGACGTTCAAGTGTTTTGAACAAAGCCGTCTGCCTTCATGCCTCACATCCAAACTAAATGAGTCCCTGCGTTTGTAGCTCAAAATAAATTATAATCTGGAATTATTTGATGTGCTGATGCAGTACAATCTTTTAAATCTCTTAACATCTTCTCCTCTTTGAAAACGTGTCATGTGAAGAATATAGAGGCAGATTAAATAACATGTTAAAGGCTGAATAAGTAATGGATCCCCCCCACACATATTAACTCAGTTTTTTCTTGGTTTATGCACCAGTTTCCTGGCATGAAGGAGTGATTGGATTTGGACTCAGCAGTTTCTCATCTGAACTGGTGACACAAAGGCCCAGGGTATGTGACATATATGAAGATTTGTGTTTTTCCAGATGAATTAAGTTGTCTGTTATTTTTTTGTCATATAGCCTACATTAACACTCGAGTAAAAAAGACTTGTATTTTCTGTTGGGTTCAGATGGATTAATATCCACCAAGAGCTTACATTCTTCAATTACATGGTCAAACAAACCAAAGATTGAATCCTATTTGTAATAAATTACATATTACACATGTAAAAATAGATCTAGATCCAAGACATTTAACTAAAACCAGCCCAAATCCTTCAATACACAAAGCACTTTCAAAGCATGTTTGCATCCAATGGCCATATAAATATGAGAAAATAACAATACAAATCAATATTGGACCTACAAATTGGTCAGTTTATATTGCGTCCTTTACTCAGTATTGCTTTGAAAATATGTTGTGGCAAAGTAATAGAGATGGTGGAGTGCTCCACATAATTCACAGTTGGGGATGTACTATCGTCTTGGGGTTTTTTTGTTTGCTGGTGGGTATGTAGCTCACAGGGCCCTGAAGTAACTTGATGTATAGCGCTACAGCGCTATAACATGTTTTATCTTTACAGCGCTATAATATGTTTTGTCATGGCACCAGCCTAATTCCCCCTCCTCTCCACTGCAGCTGTTGTTGCCTCTGAATTATTTTGGCTCAGTGTTTCTTTCCCCCCACAGCCAGATTACAGGTAAATCCTTTCAGCATCAACAAAAAGACCGCAGCTACTTGCAGAAATATGCTTCAGCATTGTGTACAAAGGAGAACAAATCTTGGGGGGTGTTGAAAATGTTATCAGAACAGAATCAGTCGCCTTTATCCTTTTATCTATAAGTTTTGCAAAAATATGTTTGGCTTAAAGGCCCAGCGTGTAGGATTTGGCCACATGTAGTGCTGTGGTTGCAGATTGCAACAAACCGAATGCCCTTTCGTTCACTCCTCCTTTTCCAAGACTGCGGTAACGTGAGCCGCCGGGTGCAAAACCGCGGTAATGGTGTTAGCCTCGCTGAGAGGCCATCCTTACCATAATAACACTGCTTTGCTTTTGGAGCAATGGAAGTCAGACAGCGGCTGGCGGTTCCACGGTTTTGGATTCTGCAGCTTCCACAGTTTTGCATGCGTGTTGGAGAGCTACGGTGGACTTCAGGTAAGGTAAGGACATGAAAGTCTCTCTATAGCCAGTGTTTGGTTTGTCCACTCTGAGCTACTGTCCAAATGTGGCGGAGCAACATGGTGGACGTTGTGAAGAGGACCTGCTCCCTATGTAGATATGAAGGGCTCATTCTAAGCTAACAAAAACACAACAATTCTCAGTTTCAGGTGATTAGACATTAATGAAAACATAGTTATCAACATCATATCCAATTTCTGCTAATAGATCCCCCAAAAGCCTGCACACCTGCTGGTCCTTAAAAAGAAGAATAATCCAACAAACAGTTTGATTTTTACGCCGTGCCGCCAGCTAATGTTGGCCACTGGTCGGTTAGTCTATCACTTTGGTCCAGACTGAAATATGTGAACAACTACCCAGTCACAGTTGTAATTTTGTCCAATAAACTGATTTATGACCAAATTAACTGCAAAACTAATGACATTCTCATCAGCCTCTTCTGTGCTTTGTGTTTAATGCTACTTAGTGAATATCGGTGGAGCAATGGTTAGTGTTGTCACCTCACAGCAAGAGGTTCATAGGTTCGAATCTGACTTGGGACCCTTCTGTGTGGAGTTTGCATGTTCTCCCCGTGTTAGCGTGGGTTTTCTCCATGTTCTCCGGCTTCCTCCCACAGTCCAAAGACATGCAGGTTAACTGATGACTCTATAGGATCCTACACACTATACCTTTAATAAAATATAATTTACTTTCCTTTTAATTTCTTCCTTTAGTGCTACCCTTATATACTTTCTTCTATTGAATCTTATTGTTTTATTCTATTCTAATGTAAAAATTTAATATCTGTTATGTTATTGTCGTATGTTCAGACTATGACTGCATTTCATGGTGCAATCCTGTGTTGCAAATGAAAATAAAGCCGAACGCTCAACCTTGAAAACTGTCTTTCTGATACTGAATGCTGCTGATATTCTCATGTAAGTGCCTTTGTTTGCTAATTAAGGCAAAAAAGCAACCGACTTACATGCCTCTGAATTTCATCTATGAAGCAATTTAAAATAAAGGTCTTGATATTTAACGGGAGATTCAGGGGATACAGTGAGATAGGATGAGCTTGGCAGACGTGCTGGCAAATAAACTTTAGAAGTGTCAGTCTGTGTCAATGATCATAATACAGTCTTTGATCAATGCCTCACTGGCTTCTCAAATCGTTTGCACTGCTTTTAATGTTGCTAGTTTTTCTTGGTGCTGCATGAAATAGAGGAAACGGTTTATTCTCAAGAAGAGTCTTTTCCGTTTTGAGAAAACATACTTGATCATTTTAAACGGGACTTAAAAAAGCAAATTTATCTTATGCATTTGAGCCAAGGAGTCAGGCTGTGGTTGTCATGCTTCAGCTAGGACTCTGATTGGATTTTTTTTTATTTGTGAGAAAGGGAGAGAGGGAGGTTGGTTAGCTTAATTGGTTAAATTTGAATTCAAGCCTGTCAAGTTGCAATATAAACACAGGGCTGTGGGAAGCCCAGGCAGCTGAGTCACATGACAAGACTGTGCTGTCAGGGTGAAAATTAGCCCACAACAGAAAAACAAGAAAAAGACAACATCAATGAAAACCCTCTCTGTATCAGACACCTTTACAGGGCTGTCAGGTTATGTCTGGCAGCCCCGCTGGAGGTCCAGCAGCTATGAACAACTGGGAACACCTGTAAACCACCTCAGCACTGTTACATGATGTGAAAAATGTATGCGCTTTTGAGTGTAAACTGATCACATCACTGCTGCTAACCATCCCTGTCATGTAGTAAACACATGTGACCTTCACACATCCACATCAGAAGCAGCTGTTGAGAAATATTTTAAAAATTAAGCATCTTTTCATTTATTTTTAATGTATTTTTTAATGCATTTTTATATCCTTAAATTATTTGTGGCTGTCCTCATCTTTTTATGTAGTTGTTCAAAAATAAAGTTTTCTCGTTAGGAACTCAAATTGTGCTTTTTAGTTTAGGTTCACGTCAGGTCTGTATTTTTGTTTTCTGTATCTAAATGAAAGTGATGGACATGTTCATTTTAAAATGAAAATTAACATTCAATGCACTTTTTTTCCATTTGAGGATCCAGACAGTGTTATTTGGATTGCATTTATGTCCTGAATTCAGTTTCTGGCAGGCAGCTCCCACAGAGTGGCCACTATAATCACAATGAATGACCAATGACGAAATTAGTTTTTATTTAACATCAAAATGGCTATTTTTTTAAAGGCAAAGTGAAATTTTAACAGTAGACAGCCTTTCATATACAGGTTTTCAAAGTAAAGCTTGGTTCATGGCTGTGTGTTGCAGAACTAGACAGATGTACCAGCTGGTAGCTTATTGCAGCTATATCAGTTAGGGACAAAATAGGATTTTATCACAGATTGTAATAAATAATTATGTATCTGTCAAGTCTTTTAAATCACCTTTTAAAAACTCACTTTTTTATAACTGATTTTCTGTCATTTTTTTATGTTTTATGACATTTTATTTGTTTCAATCTGGGTTTTTATGTGTTTAGTTATTGGCCTTTTGTACATTTCTGTATCCTTGTGTTCTAAATGTGTTATGATTTTATTGTAAAGCACATTGTGACTGTGTTTTGAAAGGTGCTGTATAAATAAAGATTATTATTATCATTATCATTATGTAAGAAAAAGCAGACACACAATGTTGCTATTCTTTATTTATCCTTTATTTATGCAGGGCAGCCTTATGATTTATAATTACCATATTTAGGATTGTTTGTTTTTCACTAAAAAGGATGAAAAAAAAGACGTGTCATATCTGTGATGTAATAAAAATATTAGTTTCTTAACTAAATGTCAGGAAAAGTGATTCTAGTATGTTTTAGTGTATTTTAAGTCTTTAAGTTAAGCATATTTTGATGATTATCACAATAATATTGTGAACTGGGATTTTTTTGGACAGGATAATCATGACATGAAATATCAGTGTTGGTGTATATGTCACCATTATTATAGTTTGTCATATAGTTGGAGAGCACTGAAAAGTTGATTTTTACACTGTAAAATGTCCAAATTTTCATGTATCTTGGTCAAAATTCTTAAATCATTTCTTAACAAGTCTATGGGATCTTTATAAAAACTAGTGCTTATGTTGACGAAATGTTTAAGCTATGTTTATGTTATGGTTTTTTTTTAAGTGTCGGCCCACAAAAGTCGATCTCACCATCAACCTCAAGACTCCAGTATCGATTAAGCTATTGTGCATTAAGGTGCTATGACGTGGCTATAGCAGCTACCTTACCCAAGCCTAAGCAAAGTTACGCCTCTTCAAAGAGGTGACTCCACATCAGGGCAACGGCAGCTACAGAGATACCATGTGGACACCGCAAGAACTGTGACTGGCTGCTTGTGTTTTCTCCTGCGCTTTTAATTATTTGAAGAGACAATTTAAAAAGTTTAAAAAAGGCTCAGTAATCTGCTGCTTTTCATAACACATACGTAGAAAGGTAATTTCCACTACCTTGGGTCAAGTCCCGATCTGCTCTGATTGGCTTGTAAGAAAAATATGGTGCACCTTTGCAAAGGTATTTCTCAAGCAGTGGCTGATATAATCTAATAAGCCGTTTCTCTTAGCTGTACAATCTACTGTACACACCATACTGTGACTAATCATGGATACAGTTCAATTCAGTTTCTCCTTGGCCACAAGAACGTTTCAAAATAAAATTCTCACCAAAATAGAAAGTACAAGCAGATCAAAGGCCAGTTTCCATCACATGTTGGTGCCATGATCTCAGCCTGCTGCTCGCAATCTACTGTATTACTCACCTCCCTGTGGTTCTTCATATTCTCATCTACACCCTCCACATCACAATTTACACATCAAATCCCACACCGTACAGTACAAAATCAAAACATGTTTGTGCACGTTTTCATGCACATATCCTGGACGTCTGAGGACTCAGTTCTGTTTTTCAGTGAGGAGAAACTGATCTTTTGTCCTCACTCTCCCCGAAATAATTTCTCCACTCATGTATGTGGCTTGTGGGAACAATGAGGCGGCTGACTGAGACCCAGTTTTTTGTTTTTTTTTTTGCTTCATCATCACACTTCCCTTTACGTTCACGTCTTACTTTCATTTCAGTCTGGCCTGTCACCTCAGTGTTGCCAGATCTCACAAGAGAAACAAGCAACCAGATCTGAAACAAGCCCAAAAGAAGCGACTTTACCCATCTAACAAGGTATAAGAGAGAGAGGTGTATATATATATATATATATATATATATATATATATATATATATATATATATATATATATATACTGTATGTTCACAGGAATGTTCATAGGAACTTATTTTGAATTGCAGGCATTTCATTGCCTGTAACTTTACATTTTTTTTCTTGTTAACTAAACGTAAAAAGGTGGAATCATTTCTTGTTATAAACTTAAAGATGGTGAAGATTTTATGTCATTTTTGTATTTCATGTTTAGCTTGTAATTTTACAGTTTTTCTTAACTAAACTTAAAGAAGCTGAGAATTTTATTTCATTTTTGTATTTCTTTTTTTTTTACTCTCTTATTATACACTTGAAATAATTGAACATTTCATGTCATTTTTGCATCCATTTTTAGCTTTTTTTTTTTTTTTTTTTGCATTTTTCTTACCAACTAATCTAAACAAAGTCAAACATTTAATTAATTTTTGCAACTGTCTCCTGTCACAAGCAGGTGACAATCACCTGTTTGTGCATTTAATAATGTTTTCGTTTGTGTATTTGTTCACTTTCTGCATACTCTGTTCCAAAGCAGTCTGCTGCAGCTTCTCCCTCTCGTTCGTGTAACTCTCTCTTTATGCAACGTTTGCTTAATCCCATTATTAACAGTCTTTATATCGTCCCCAGCAGAAATCTAAAAGCAAACAAATACTTGCTTTTCCTTTGACTGATTGAAATAACAAATGTTGGCAGATACAATCCTATTAAAATCCACTTGTCTCTAATAAAATATTGTCCATCTGCAGCAATGCAATTTTGCAAAAATTCACTAGAGAACCATTAAATAAATGTAACTGAAGTTAATGTGAGGAAATGTTTCCTTGTGAGATGGAACTGGTCTAAAAGCACTAGTGTTTGCATGAAGGCTGTAGTTTGTTTGGAGGTGTATATGTTTGTCCTTAACTATATGAGAAATCACAGACGATAAATAGATACATGCCGCCTCCAGGGCTCAGAAAAGAGCCTTGACTTCTCAGTGTGTGGGTTTCTCCTGAAACATCGGCTGTGGGAGTGTTCGGATCTCAAACAAAAGTTGCTTTGAATCCCGAGATGCAGTTCAAAACTCTTCACTCTCTTATGACGCCGCATGGTCTCACTTTCACCCCTGAAATCTGGTCAGGTTGGGTTCAAAACGCAGAACATATTGTATTTTTGCTGATGAAAATTATATATTAGAGCAACATTTCTTCAGAATCATGAGCTATATTTAAATGGTTTATATTTGGAAACCAGTAAAGCAGGAGGGAAGAGAAAATTCAAGTCCTGCCCCTGAACCAATACATGTTGGCTTTGGACCTGAAAAACAAACAGAGGCAGTCGTGGAGTTAGTATATTTCATTAATGGGTGCTGGCTTTTACAGCAACCTTTACTGATTACTTTGTTTGGCCTGCTGCCCAAAAGGAGGAAATGAGGGGGATAATCGAGCTTTATAGCCAACTGTTTAACTGGTGATAAGTGTTAGTTTGTTTAATGGCTTCATGTGGCTCTTATTTAATTACTGACACCATTTGAGAAGGTGATACAGTCAAGGTGCTCCGCTGGTTTTCTTTCAATGTGCTATTGTCTTTAAGTCTCATCACTTTCAGTTTTTCGAGGTGAACTGGAAAATGTTAAATGGAGCAAAGAAAACTGCTGGTACAGAAACAGTTTTCTTACTTCCGAGCAGTAATTATATTGCATTTTGTGCTTTCGAAACAATCCTAATACAAAGGTTCACTCAGTTAGATTCACAGTAGAGGGGGTTAAAATAGCCTGAGGTCATTCATTTGAGGCACGGCTTCAATTTCTCTGAAAAATAATTACCTATCGCCCATCTTTGAAAACACGGATGGTTGTTAAACAACTCCGGTAACCTGAAAAAAAAAAAAGACGCCTCTGATAATCTGGATGAAAACATACTTTGTCCTGTGTGATTTTATTTCTACCCACATGTCCATGCTCCTTGATTGAAAATATGCAAAAGAAATATCAATATTCTAGTATTTGTTAATACAATTTTTGAATTCTGGTCCAAATTGAGCGAGGAGATATGTCACTTCCAGCAACCATCTTTGTTTGGATTGGAGAAAAGAGAAACAGCTTGGGAAATGAGTTAAAATATTTTTCTTTTACATTTTCATCACAAAATAAAAAGGTATAAACCAGGGCTGTCAAAGTTAACACAATAATAACATAATAATGCGTTAACGCTAATCTGTTTCAATGCCATTAATTTCTATAACACAGTAACACAACTTGCAATGCAGCAGGTTTTAATGCTAGAATGAAGATAATGGTATCATATGAAAGTAAAAAACCTAAGGAATCCACTGGTACAACCATGTCATACTAGCTTGTTGCAAAGAAGGCTAAATAATGCTCCAAACTTATGCTAAATTTTAAAGAGGAAAAACTGTCATGGCCATTTTCAAAGGCAATTTTCATATTTTTTTATGCTAAATGCAGTACCTGTGAGGGTTTATGGACAATATTTGTCATTGTTGTGTGTTGTTAATTGATTTCCAATAAAAAAAATACACCTAAAGCAGCATATTTGCCACTCCCATCTTGAGAGTAAATACTTGATACATCTCTATTTAAAGTACATTTTGGACAGATAAAAAAATGTGCAATTCATTTTCAATTTAATAGCAATTAACTATAGACAATCATGCGATTAATCGTGATTAAATGTTTTAATTGCTTAATTAGCTATATTATAAACCATTCAGATATTTCAAATGCATTGACTAAATGGAGATGAACTGAATACATGCTTACTTTTTGAAGTGGGGCTGCCAGGGAAGGAGGTGCAGCAGCACCATTTGCACTTTTCCTCCCAACACGACTCCTTCAAAGTCTGCAAACTGGATCTCCTTGGGCTCTTGTCGACATGTAGTCCGTAAACTCTGGTGCGTAGAGGTGCGTTCTCGCTCTTTTTCCGGAGCAACTCTTTCTTCTGTGTTTTTATGTTCAGCTCTGATGTCGATCAGTTGTCACCGCTGACTTCAGATCTGCTCTCTGTGGAGGAATAAAGTGACAGAAAAATCATAAGGGACCACAGCTGACCATCAGTGCCAATCACATGTCAAGATGTTACATTTTCTGATGAAACTGTAATGGCATTACAGATCTGTCTGCATTACTGTCATGTGTGTTGTTAATGTATGTCATTCTGTATACAGAGCTCCAGTTTCTATCTTTATTACATCTCTTAATCTACTTGTGGTTAGAGGATTAAATGATTTATTCTTCATTTATCAAACTTTCATTACATTTTTTTTAAATAAATCACATGAAATGACTGTGACTCCATTTAATACAAAAAAACTAACTGAACTTGCTGTTTATGTGGTTTTAATGCCAATTATAAAAGTCTAAAGTCAGCAAACTTCAAAAACCCATTACTTTCCCCTTGATTTTCCATCAAATTTAATGCTGTGCTTTTTTACATTAAGTTGCTGATTGCACCACCATGATAGTCTTAAGGTTGTTCAATAAACCAAGTTCAAAGAAACCGCTAAAAGAATGATATAAATCTCAGCTATAATATGTGGACGTGAAAGATTTCTATCAAAGCTGCCTTTTTCTAGACGAGGCCTTGAAATGCTCACCCCCCCCCCCCTCTCTCTCTCTCTCTCTCACCGTCTGTCCTTCACATCAATGCTGATC
The DNA here is from genome assembly GCA_947000775.1 of Pterois miles. Classification (NCBI taxonomy): domain Eukaryota; kingdom Metazoa; phylum Chordata; class Actinopteri; order Perciformes; family Scorpaenidae; genus Pterois; species Pterois miles. The sequence continues at coordinate 13,367,998 of CAMQGK010000052.1, read as the reverse complement.
GGATCTCTTTCTCACAACTAACATTGACTACTTTGTGACACGAGACATCATGCCATCTTCCTCCGAGTCAGTTCGACTTACTCCTCTTGTCATGAAACCAGACCTCATCTGATCAGACATCTAAAACTACTGACTTGCTGTATTGCTCCTTTACATTCTTTAGCATACTGCCGCCAGTGAGTTCTGTAATAATATTTTCCAACCAACAAACTAACAAGGGAACCTCTTGAATGATGTCAACACAGTGTCTGCAAAAGGTATTCATGTAGATCAGGGGTTTTCAAAGCCTGACACTGTGGGGCCCCCGCTGTGTCCCACCTAAACTATACGGCACCAGTAAAAGTGTGCCGAGCTATCTACGACCAGTTCCTGTCTGCAGTGTTCCCATGAATGTACAAACAGCTAGTACTGGATTACTTTGCTACTAAAGAAAACGTGCAAATGTGATGATTCTCAAGTTCTGAAGTTATAAGGAGCATCTTTTTTCATTAATTAGGGCTGTCCATCAATTAAAATATTTATTCACAATTAATCGCATGATTGTCCAAAGTTAATCTTGATTAATTGCAATCTCACATTTTTTTTTATCTGTTCAAAATGTACCTTAAAGGGAGATTTGTCAAGTATTTAATACTCTTATCAACATGGGAGTGGGCAAATATGCTGCTTTATGCAAATGTATGTATATATTTATTATTGAAAATCAATTTACAACACAAAACAATAGCAAAAATTGTCAGAAACCCTCACAGGTACTGCATTTACCATAAAAAATATACTCACATCATAACATGGCAAACTGAAGGCCAACAGGCAACAACAGCAGTCAGTGTGTCAGTGTGCTGACTTGACTATGACTTGATCCAAACTGCGTGTGATTATCATAAAGTGGGCATGTCTGTAAAGGGGAGACTCTACAGCCCATTTTCATTCATATTCATTCATTTAATAATTTAATCTCCTTCGCAACAAGCGAGTACAGCATGGTTGGTACCAATGATTCCTTAGGTTTTCTAGTTTCATACGATGCCAGTATCATCAGCCCACTCATGAGCCCACTACAGCCTAAAAATCACATGCTGCGTTAATGCTTTAAAGAGATTAGTGGCATTAACTCTGAAAGTCCTAGAATTTATGAACAATTACGTGCGATGTACATTGGAGATAAGGATATCATCTGAAAGCGTACTGAATCTAGTAATATGTGCAGCACGTGTATACTGTATGTTCAAATCTGAATGAGCTGAGACTCAGAGAATGAAATTTTAACACTAGTTGCGACAATCAGAGTTCCTTACTTTCTTAATTGCCTCCATGGATGTGTTACAACTACTGCTGCTGCTTGAACTGCTGATTGTGTTGGTGTTGGGCCAAATCAGCTGGCCAAACTACAATAACTTCCCATTATTTCCTTAACACTTATCCTTTTCACCTCAAGCAGTATTGTCTCGTGTCTCTTCCTCCGATATTCCATACTAACATGCTATTTAGTACACTAAAACATTATGAGATAATTTATTATGTCCAAAATCAATAGTATGTGAATTGCATACTATTTCCTCGGAAATATTACAGCATGCAAGGCTGGACACTGCAGCAGCATAAATCCCACAAGGCAATGTGGTAGTGACTCATAGCGGACGTAGACGGGAAGCTCTGTAACATCAATAACGCTTTGATTTCACTGTGTATCCAAAAAGATATATATTACTATTTATTCACACAAAAGTATGTTGAATGATAGTACACCGGTTGAGTACATAGTATGTGTTTTCAGAGGAAGCTGTTGGACCTTGCCTATGATGTAATTCCAGTATACCAGACCATATCAGGTCAGTGCAGCATACTTAGTCCAATCAAACTGATACAAGGGGGCAATATGAGGGCCTGGTTAACATGGTACTAACATGTTAAACTTATATATCAGAGAAAAGAGCAACTGTCACCTGTGACCACTTGAAACAAACACATCTGAGGGCAGCAACAGTTTTATTATCAGAATAACTCACATTGGCCATAAGAGGAGGACCTCTAGTTTGTTGCCGCTGAGTTAATACAGAGGCATACTGTAGGAAAGGACAGCATTGTGCAGGAGGTATCAAGGGTCTGCATCTTCCTCTCCAGGGAGGTCCAGCAGGACCAAACCATCTTCTTTCATGACACTAAACCCTTTGGCACTGTCACCACATCCCATAATTCCTCCTGTCATTGCCATGACACTTAACTGACCTTTTGATTCCCAGCTCTGACACACGGGTTGGATTGCATATCTCCAATTTTCTAGCTGAAACCTCCAATTGGATTCCTGCCAAACACCTCCCGATTGACCTTGACAAGACTGAGCCGCTGTTCCCCTCTCAGAAATCCTGCCCTCAACAAGCACCGTCAATCACCGTGACACCCGCACAATCGCTCCGTCCCAGACTGACGTTTAGTTTGATTTTAGACAACCGACTGCTACATCTGCTCTTGCGGATTTGCTGTGTGTAAAATCTGCTGACTCAGACGCAGTTGCTTGCACAAATACTCTTTGTCTTCCATCTGGACTGCTGCAGCTCCGATCTGGCTGAGCAACCTGAAAATAACTATAACGAGACGGTTGTCAGACTAAACTTCAAAATTTACTTGGGCTTGTTTCCTATTGCTCTAACAAAAAGCCATAATAGCGTAGTGTGTGCAGGTCTGACCTGAGATACTTGGACTTAACATGTTTACACTACATTACCTATCTCAAACTTTGACACTTTGGATTAATATTTCTAAAATGAGGAATTTCTAAAGTGTGATTAAAATGCATTTGTATACATTAGTTAGTATTTCCATGCCAGTTCGTCCTCTCTTTTGTTTTTGTACCCATTCAATACATGCATGTTCAGAACGGGCTGAATGCCTGACCTGTGCCAGGGGTGGACTTTACTGTTAAACAAGGCTTAAAGGGCCCCAAACAGCTATAGATTTATTATGATATTAAGACAGACATGAAAGATACTGAATCATGTTCCTACTCTAGCTCATTGCACTCCGAAATAACTCGTAAAAGGCCCCAAAAGCACTTCAGAATATACAACTCAACTATATACCATATACTGTATACTTGCTGTGTACTTCTACTTCAGAGGAAAACACTGTAGTACTACATTTACCTGACAGAAATGTTCCAGGTTATGTTGCCAATTCAGATTTGACTCAAAAAATGTAACAATTATAATAATAGTATTATTCCTACACTATCCAGCGTCATATATTGTGTATATTGTGCTGCTCACTTAAAAACATTTGAATGTAGGACTTTTACTGTGTAGTATTAATAGTTTCACTAATAATTTAACCTACAGAAAAAAAAAGGTTTTGACCTACTTGACCAACAGAGTGGTGCAGGGATGACGTAATTTTATAGGCCAATCAGGAAGTTAGCGTCGCCCTGGTTGCCTCGACACAAAGCCAATAGGATTTTTCCACTGGGTTTGTGGCAAATTCATGTTTAGGATCCTTAAATGTTTTGTTCAGCAAGATATCTTCACAAATAAGCACCACTTTTATGATTTTGAATGAAGTGTGAATGCAATCGCCAGAAGGAAAAAGCTGCTGTTAAAGGTTAAAAATGAACTACACCATGGTCGCATAAGCCAAAGACGGTTAGTAGCTTCAATCAGCCACTTTTTAGCTTCAAAATTCATGAGTTGGATGTTTACATGTTTTATATCGTAGAACAAAGCGTTAAAATCTCGTCAGCTTGTGTTAACAACAGACCTTATTTCAGGCATCATACTGAAAACCCACTGACTTGAACCTGAAGTGCTAAAATGCACATTTCTGGGTTTTAGGACTCATTCCTGCAGCACCATGTTTTTTGTAGGTTGTCAAACCATGTCAAGACTTGTCTGATCTTGACAGGATGGAAAATGTGCAACCTCATGTCATTCACCACATTGTAAAGCAGTGAAATGCAAAGAAAAACTACTGAAAAAAGGCACTACCACAGCACATACTGCTGTATACGCTGTAGTGGGCTCAGGAAAACAGACTTCATGAGTTTTCATGTGACACAGTGTGAAGACAAAGAGGCATTTTAAGGGCATGTGTCATATGGTATGTAATGATGATTTTTGCCTATAAAATATTGTGTGTCCAGGACCAGGCTTTGTTGCATATCTCAGTTGCTATAGTGAACCCTTTAGTTACTGTTTCCATGCGGGTAGAAATAAAAGATTAAAATGTGACTGTGTGTGCTTTGAATTGTTTATACCTCAGTGTGATTTAATAGTGATAGTGCAGAACCTGAAACTGAAATGATTTGACACTCCTCTCACACACAGATACCCTGCGATGTGATCGGACTTTCAATGCAGCTGCACATAATGTCTACTCAGTGACGGCGAGGTGGAGGAGGGCAGCGTGGACCGGGATGACAAAGATGACAGATAATTGAGACAAAGCCCACTAAGTGAGATGATTTCACACGAACAGTTAGCTCGGACCTTTTCTCCATCATTGTCCCAAAGTTGTACTCGCTCTTTCCCATTCAGCGCATTGCTGTTCAGCTTTTTCCTCTGAGGCCCATCTCAATGACAACCGAAAGAGCATCCTCTCTTCCCTCGTTAACTGAGGAGTGCATCAGTCCTAATAAGAAAGCTTTTACACAGTTAATTAAGAGACACTGTAATGCAGTATGTAATGCTCAATTTACTCATCTCATTCTCCCTCTCGTCTTCTTTAATTTCATTCAGAAATAATCTCTTTTTTTTTTCTCCTATTGTGTGGACTCTTCTACATCCACGCTGTGCGTATGTCCAATTTGCTCATGCCGGCTCCATTTTGAGCCTTTACGATATTTCCACTGCGCTCTCTGATCGTCCATTTCTTTTAATTCTCAGCCTTAATTTTGCTAACTCGGTAGAGGAGAGGGAAGAAAAGGAAATTAAATGAGCTGGTCGGGATAGATATGAAGATGATAAAATGTTGGAAATAGGGGGCAGCATTCACCACAACACAAATATTGGCAGGGACTGAGCTGCAAGGACTTGCCAGTGAAACTAATGTAAACATGGAGGGAATATAGAGTGGAGGGGAAAAGAGGAGCTGTGAAAATAGAGATAGTGTTGAAGTGAAAGCGGATGGGTAAACAGAGGTGTGGACGTGGCGAGAAGGAAACAAACAGAGCGGACGGACACTAAGGTGGAGCAAGCTGAGGTTGCCGTTTTTTAAAGGTCCACACTTTTGAACATTAATTAAAAGTTATCCACTGATGAATTGCCCCGTGATGAATTGTTTCCCTTTCCATAAAAAAACTATGCATCCCAGAGGGACGGAGGCAGGCCACTAAATCTGTCATCCATGTTTTTCATGCTCTCAGCTTCTGACAGTAATGAGCCAGGCCAGTATGATCGGCTGCTCAGCAGCTGATTAAAAGTAGTTTCCTCTAATACACGGATTTACTTTGACATTTCGTACGCAGGAAACCTAATGGCTTCATAACAATGGTGAAAGTAATAATTATTTTCATTAGCAATCCATCTTTCAGTTGTTTTGATTCATCTATAAAATGTTAATGAATTTAAAAAAATGTCAATCACAGGTACCAGAGCATAAGGTGATGCATTAAAGCGACTAGAGTCGATAGTTTTATATTAAGAGAGATAATCAATGTTAAAACAAGGTGACAATAATGGGTCACTTGTGATGATGAACCCACAGAAAATATCCAGCTCAATTTTGGCTTTACAGAGCTTTATTAAATTCTCTGTAAAACATATTTAAAAGACAAGACATGTCTTACATAACCTAACATCAAAAGTACATAAAAGAGCAGCAAAGGCAAGACAAAAACTAATATACATATAATAAAAAAATAAATGAAATAATTTGGGCAACAGTAACATTATCCTAGAAAGTCCACACAGTTACTCCAGAGTTACTTTAAAGAGGCCCACAGATGACCACCAGCAAAATGGCTCTGCGCTATTAGTTCATTCGATTATTTATTTATTTATTAACATCACATTTTTTAAAAAATGTGGCGCATCTGGCAGAGAGCAAAGACCAAGCCAGTGATCACGTGTAGTCCCCTAACTATTAACTAGTTCATCGTCATCAGCTTTACTGAGTGTCAGCTCACTGTTTAGGTGTCCGACCCACAACTTCCCCGCTCTCGTGGAGCGTTTTTTGGCCGCAGCAGGCAGCTGTTTCCAGTGAAAAAGCTCTGATAAACCATCTGTACACTACCTGCTGAGCCCCAAACAGCAGACAGACAAAGTTAGTGACTAGCTAGAGAAGAAACTGGGGCTTTCAACAGCTAAAAAGACATATTTCCCTTTTTGGTAGAGACCAAAAATAGAGCTAAAACAGCATGGCTTTACATTTGCCAGGTGGCCAGAAAAACAACTTCAAATGAAAGCTACTGCTCCGACTAACAAAACCCAAGAATATTTAGTCATTTTTGAGAAGGTTGAGCCAGTGAAAGTTTGTTTTGTTTTTTTTTACTTGGTGAATGACTTTCAATGATTAATTGGCTCTATCCAAGTTGTTTAAGATGAATTGTCTGTCAATTGACTGAGCAGCAACAATCAAAACTAAGGTTGATAAACTTAAGAAACTAGCAAGAGTACATTAGATTTTAAAAATCTTATTTTCAATGAAAGATAGCAAGAAGCATTAGGTGGGCAGGTAGACCATCCAATCAATTCATCTGGGCTGAATTAAGAAGAAGAAGAAGAAGAAGAAGAAGATATTCCTTTATAAGCGCCCAGAGCAGTTGGGGGTTCGGTGCCTTGCTCAGGGGCACCTCGGCAGTGCTCAAGAGGTAAACTGGCACCTCTCCAGCAACCAGTTGGTCTTGGTCCATGGGGGATTTGAACCGGCGTCCTCCGCGTCCTAACCCAAGTCCTTACATACTGAGCTACTGCCGGAAGTGTCGGAAGTGTTAATTACAGTCCTGGGAACGCCTTTTTTTTTAATCAGAGCATTTGATTAATTGATTGCAAATATAACAAATGGTTTTGAAGCAGATCACCAACTCTAGCTTTAATCGATTCAACTCGTGGTTCCCAAAGTAGGGTCTGTTTGGTTTCTGTAATAAAATATCTAAAAGCAAAAATCCTATCAAATGGGGAACCCTGGGATAAAATCTTATTGAAGGTGGTCTAATCGTGGTCTGTGGTCTAATTTGAAAAGGTTTGGGAACCACTGGATTAGACGATTGATAGATAATTGAAAACAGTCTATAGTTCTAGCTTCTCATGGGTCAGGATTTGATACTTTTATATGTATACAATATATGTTTCTTTATCTTAGACTACAGTTAACTGGATCTCTTTGTTTTTTGGACAGTTGGTTGGACAAATTAAGACATTCAGTGATAACACCTGTGAGAAATTGTAACAGCAATTTTTCACCATTTTCTGACATTTTATGGACAAAACAATTAATCAAGAAAACAATTGGCAGATTATTCAATAATGAAAATAATCGCAAGTTGCAGCCTTGCAAGTTGACTCATCGATTAATCGACAATTCCTTTCAGCACTTCTTCATAATGTCCTCGCTGCAGACACTGACCTCCTGAGAAATCTTTGTCCCCTGACATGCATTTAAAGCAAAGTCACAGAGTAACTGAAATCAAATTGTACTGGCAGCGATTCTCTATGTAAAACATCTGGTTATGCAAACGTGTGAGTTGCATCTCACATTCATGAATTTAAATACACCTCTCCATAGGAGGACACAGGAGATGCACAAGGCAAGACAACTGTGCATGTTGCAAGCGTGAATAAGCAAGCCGCATTGGAGCTGTTATATGACGCGAAGTGAGAGACAAATTGCAGAGTTGCAGACCGAAATGGTTCATGGCCTCGGCTGAGTCTGATAAATTCTGCCCGCCGAGCTCCACTAATCACTGCAGCCTGTCACAGACACGCCCCTCTTCCCCAGAGAGCCGACGATCACGCTCCTGATCTCAGGGCAGCCACTGGCCGACCCCATATAACACGCACTTAACGGGCACACCCCCGCAGCCCCCTCCACGCACTCAGACGTGCGCTCTTTATGCATGAATTCACTGATTGTCAAACGGTTCACAATCAAAATACAATCTGAGTTCCCTCTGCTTCTCCTCCCTGGTAACAGAACAAAAAAAATCATTTTTTCTGCACCCATGTTATTATTATTATTATTATTTTTTGCCGGAAACTGCATACGACAGCACTAAAATTTCTATATCTGTCATTCTTAATTGTTTCTCTTTTCCACCCCCATCTCACACATACACACAAACACACTCGGCGTGCTTGTTTGTAAGCTGTATCAGTGTAATTGATGCAATGACTGGAAATAAACAGGCAATTTAAGTGCTGGACACCTCACTGCTCTCTCTCGCTCACCCACCTCTAGATCCTCTTTGTCCCCCTCACACACACACACACACACACACACACACACACACACACACACACAATCGAACAAGCTGGAATAAGGGACAAGGTCAACATGCTTGGGGGAAATAAAAACGTGTGAGACGGAGAGGAAATTAGGCAGGATAAGAATAGAGGGGGACAGAGGGCATGCGGAAAACGACTAATCTCACAGATGACTCATGTCTGGATGGCCTGTTTAATGACAAATTTACAGCCCCATGAGAGAGAGCAATAGACCATGTTATCGCCGACAAAACTACATTCGTAACCATTTTTCTGTTTTTGCTGCCACTACGCTTGTTGACTCATTTCATCCGCAGGGCTGCAGCTCATAGGGAGACCTTCCAAATTGTTTCCTCTAGAAAAGTCTTCCCTGTTTGCGTGATGGGTCGCCCTCGCTCGACCACTCAGCCGAGCAGACAGTGTTCCAACCTCTCCTGCCTGCAGCGAGCTCGGACTCAAAAAAACACAGAAATAGCCTCAGCTGATCCAACCAGCCATGTCAATCTGACCAGGCTGCTGCAGCACAGGACAGACTTTACCTTTTGACCGTTCCTCATGTTGTGCATTGTGTGCATCTATATCCTGACCTGTAACTGCCCTATTTGTCAATGCGTACTAGCGTCTCTTATTCTGCACGTGCATGTGGCTGCATTAATTTGGTCCCACTCAGTCCTGTTAGCATCAGTTGGGAACAGCCTTGCTGCATGAATATTAAGGAGGCTGCAGTTCATAATAAACAAGGTCTAATAATTTAATGCGTCCGCATGTTGACACATCCCATGGGTTGCCATACTGTCTGTACATGCGGTATTAGGAAAAGAGAGTCAAGCAGAATGTGATGGAGCAGGAAAACAAGAACAGCAGGAAATAACAGGAGGTAGGGTTTCCATCATTTTCTTGAGGCTTCCTTCATTTTTGATGGAACAAGTGTCCTCAGATCACCCTGGGACCTTGATCATCAAGAGCCTCAAAAAACAGTGTTGTGTGCCCACGCAGGCAAAATTCAGTTTAAATCAAATTCAAAATAAACGTGTGCAGCATTTCCAAGACATTTTAAAAATAAGACTTATGTTATAGAGGTTTTAGCCACAAACTGGATACAAGGATGGACGATACGACAGCTCCCAAAAACCGAAGCCAAAACATCTCAATCACCCCCTGGTGGCTGGCTGCAGTATGTCATAAATCCTGCCCCCTCCATGTTAGGGACATGGACTAAAAAGTCAAAATACACATCAAATAAATCTTTCCCAAAGATGGTATCTATCATTTTAGGAAGTTCTTCCCATGCTGATGTACAGTATGATGTGTTCATTTTCCTGATAAGTTTTAATTAGTAATTTGATGCTATGAAAAAGGGGCGTGGCATCATGATTGACAGCTGTGATTCTCTCTTGCTAACTAGGCTGTTCTCATACACCGTTCCTAGCTATACCTACAAAAAGTAATGCACTGGTATATATCCCAAAGTTAATTTATATGGAATCCACGTAATGCAAATCGGGGAGTATAAAGAACGACAAGCGCCGTGTAGGGAGGAAGTCGGGGATCGATGGGTGGGTCAACAAATACTGGACTATTGCCCAGGAGACCCATGTTCACACCCGGTGTGAAATAGGCTCGGCCGATAGAGACCAATATTCAATTATGTTGAATACAGGGATTCTGCCAGTATATTGCAAACCTAGTGGGGTGGAGATGACTCCCTGCCAGGGCAAAACATCTGGGAATTATGTATTTTTAAGATGTTTTTTAAACTAAAATGTGTTATACAAATAACAAACTGGTGTTTGTGGACTAGAGAGAGTGACGGTGAGAGGAAGTCAGCTCTAACTAGCTGTGAGCGTAGCAGTGCAACAACAAGTTCAAGTCTTGCTGGGTTTTTACATACATGATTCAAGCATCAGCGCAGCACGGCAGGGATTTACATCTATATTACAACAATTACCCACTACAAAAAGGAGCGGCTATAAAACAGCAATAAACACATTTCATTTCTTCACAGTAAGAGTCCCCGTTATTTTGTTATTTAAAAGCTTTTAATATGAAATAGCTAAATCAGGAAATGTTGGGTTTTCTTCAGCAGCCAACGTAACACAACTCCTATGCAGCTCAAAAAATGAAAAAGTAAAAGAAAGCAGACAAACAGTGAAGTCGGAGATTCAGTTAGAAGCTACAAAAGTATTGAAAGCTGAATACACAATGTCTTTCTCGCTGGTCTCCCACATGCTTGCTTGAGGGGGAGAAGGGGGGGTAATCAATGATTCTTTGGTTTTAAATCAAACGAAAAAGGAGAGCCAGAGAATGAACAAAGTGATTTGTAAACTGTGCAACAGACAAGGCACAACTTCAGATGGAAACACTACAAATCTTCACTCCCATCTTAAAACTCACCATCCAGAATACTCAGTCTGCCACAGACTCCCCCCAACAAAGAGCAGCCGGACCAAAACTCCTCCCATGGCGAGCAATCAGCCCTCAATCAAAGGTAACAACATATAAACGGTTATTATACTAGCCATCAGCTGATTGATCTGATTTATTGATCTCAACATGTCATTGTGTAAAATAGCAGTGACTGTCTACACACTGTGGCCACTTACGCTCTGTATTGCAATGTATGTGTCTCCAGTCCATAGATATTTATATCTACATGCTTCTCTCATCTGCTGTTTTTGGACAATTACATCGTATATCATCTTTTTTCTTTTCTGTCAGTAGAGAAAGTAAAGAAATTTAAATGTCACTCAACCTTAGTGTGAAATCAGCAGTGAACACTGATTTATTTGTCAGGTAACTACTGCAATTAAGTTACACCCTTCCAGAGTTATTTCTGATCTAACTATGATCTTTTCCGAAACCTCAGTAGTTTTGTTGCCTTAACCTAACCAAGTTCTTTCCTGTGAAGACAAAAGTTTATTTTGAAAAGACTGCAGTGCATATTTTCATGTGAATCACTGACATTCATAAGAAAATGCATGAAAAATGAGGAGTAACTTTTTGTAAGATATACAAACTGCTGTGCAAGGATACATTGTGCTAACAAGCTGTGGCCGTGTTCGGCTTGCAATTGGTTCAGGCGGTTGTATGAACGGGACCTCGATCATTACTGTGCAGACTCCAAAGCAGGCTCCAAATAAAGTCAGAAGAGCAAGACGGCAGGTCCCAGATACTTGGCTTCAATTCTTTACCGTAGAAGGAAGTGGGGTTTTGTCGTCCATCTATATACACAGTCAATTATTTGAGGAGTTTGCAGGATTTGCACTATACATAGGAGTTCTTGAGGGAGTTTGTGTTGTTTTTATCAATAAACCAGTTGGCCTCGATATAACCATCATTTCTGGAAAAAAAAAGCTGTGTGAAAACTGTCTCTCATGACCTTTGACCACAGCACTGCTGCTCAGCAATATTTTCAGGACTGATGACATTTGCTCTCCTGCTGAGGAAAATATAGTTGTCATCTTTCAAACTGCATGCCCTTGACTCCTACATAGCAACTCAACCTTGACTTATGTCCTAACATCACATTTCACGGAACTAAATAAATACTCAGGTCCTCCACAAGATTAACCACTACGGCATAATTCAGCCATGTTCTTGTTTTTAAAGTTACAGTACTGTTACTCAAATTAAAATATAGGTAAAACATACAGTGCTGTAACAGTACTATCTGTATGTTATTTACTATAATAAAGCCAACACATTTCACATTAATCAGTGAGTTTGAAAATAGGTTTGCATTAATTTCTGTTTGGTATGAAATTCATCTATCAAGGTGAAAGCTAAACCTGCAATAACAGATTTTTTGGTCACTTGGGGGCAGCGGAAACAAGCTGTAAACACAACACTGACACATTATCACCTTTTAAATTACTTTTTGACACATTCAGCAGGTACAGCAAATAGCTTTCATTTGGAGTTGTGTTCCTTTCCACTTGTCCAACATTCACTCTCATTTTACATATGACTATATTCTGGCAAAAGTTGAATCGAAGGCAACTGGACTTAGATTTGTCCCTGAAGACGTTTCGCCCCTTATCCAAGTGGCTTCATCAGTTCGATCGCTGCAGTCTGACTAGTCCCCACTAGTCTGACAAACAGTGGAGTAAGACCCAGGTTTTTAACCTCTGTGGAAGTGTCCGCCCCTTATTCTCCTAAGACAATAGTTCGTTAGTGGAGTTTCAGTGTGAGTCCCACTAGTGAACAACAGTCGTTAAGGATTCAATGGGGCCAACGACAACAGTCGTTAGGCATCATGTGTGTTGCCAGTGGACGACAGTCGTTGTGTTCGTTAGGGACACTTGAGGTTAGTTTCGGACTGTCTTTGATATTGAATTTTCTTGGTACCGCTGAAAGTGCAGCATTGTAGATGGGGGATAGGTGGTGTCTGAGACCCCCTCCTCTGTTTAAAGATGACTGTGTGTATGTATGACTATATTGTTAAATGCTGCACTGTGTTCACCAGCTTGTCTCTGACTGTGTCTGCCTGTGGTTTGGTGCTGTGCAGGCAGTGTACAGCTGCCTGATGCTGCTGAAAACAATGCAGCGAGAGAGGAGAGGCTGAACCAAACAATTAGTTGCAGGCTGAAAAACCAAAACAATGAGCTGAAAGATGCTAAAAAGCTACGTAGAGCTGAGGGGAACTGCAGACTCGGCTGTGAATCTCTGCAAGTTTTTAGCAAACAAGTCACGCGATCCACTGTTAATATAAAAATGTTGATTATGGCCGCTTCAAGTCTGCATTCATTTGATCTACAGGTAACTGTTGTGCAGCAACACAGTGCGTCATGATGTTGTGAATAAGGTAACAGGGACAGGACCGAAATGCAGACAGACAGGATCATTCAGGTTCAGATAGGCAGGTAGAGATAAAGTAACAGAAGGTCCGCATCAAAAAAACACATGGCAAGAAAGGCATGTATACTGAGAGGCTGATGAGGGAATGAGATGCAGGTGGGCGGGGAAGGTCACCGCAGGGATGATGAGGAGAGCGGGAACAGGTGGGTGGGGCCGAAAGGTGATGGTGAAAGGAGGGGAAGTCTGAGGGCAGCTGGTGGATGCATGGAAAATGGCAATGAAGGGGCCTGGCCAGGGAATTAGAAATCTGGCCGAAGAGGGGGAACAGAGAGACAAACTGTGACACAGTGCAGACTTTTCAAAGCAAAGTCTGATAATTGATTTTTAGCCACGCTAACTGCATGGTTTTATGTCTGTCTGTCACTTTGGTCCAGACTGAAATATTTCAAGAACTATTAGATGGATTGCCGTGACATTTGGTTTAGACATTCATCTCCCCCTCAACTGTAAAAACTTTGGTGAGCCCCTAACTTTTCATCTAGTGCCATCATCAGATAAGGATTTTGACTTTCTTCTAGCGTTTGTCCTGAGTTGTACGTTGTTTTCCATTAGCTAATTAGCAAATGCGGCATGCTTCCACAGTTAACTGAGATGCTGAGCATGGTAAACATTATACCTGCTAAACATCAGTATGTTTAGTCGTGTTAAACTGAACCTTTAATTCCGTTCAGTGTAACACGACTAAACATAAATGCGAGCCGCAGTAGGTGCCAGATGTGCTTGGCCTGGGCGATCGGCTCGTGGTGCTGCATTTACAGACTGACTAGCTGGGCATGCCTATAACCCGCCCCTACTCTGCCTCTGATTGGCTATACCCTTCCAGGCAATAGTTAACAGCCTGGCTATGATGCTAACTAGTGCTACAAACTGGACAGGCCCAGGAGGAGTGCTTTTGTTCCTGTAGTCGGAAGGTAGTCTACGCGGACCAAACAATGGGACATTTTTTTTACAATTTTCATTTGCTATTTCATCATTAAATTCACTTCTGGGAATTTCTGCAGTAAGAAATCTATGTTTTTGGCGTTTTCGGAGTTTTCGGAGTAGCCGAGTAACTAACGAGTAACGAGTAGCCGAGTGGGGGCGGCAGTAGCTCAGTCCGTAAGGACTTGGGTTAGGATGCGGAGGACCCGGGTTCAAGTCCCCCATGGACCAGAGGGAGAGGTGCCAGTTTACCTCTTGGGCACTGCCGAGGTGCCTCTGAGCAAGGCACCAAACCCCCAACTGCTCTGGGCGCTTGTCAGGAGCAGCCCCCTCACTCTGACATCTCTCCATTGACATGTATGTATGTACTGTGTGAACAACAGAGTGTAAAACTGAATTTCCCCACTGTGGCACTAATAAAGGAATATCTTTCTTTTTTTCTTTCTTAAGCATCTGGTGCCTACAGTGGCAGCTCACATCTTAAGGTGCTCGCAGCACTAACAGTGTTAACCTTGGGGGTAGCCCTTGCATGGGTGCTATGCTTTTGCTACAGACGGCGTTATCAGCTGTAACCACCGTATGAGAGCAGCGCAGCGGCCATGATCTAGCCAGTGGGGCATGCTCACATGCACAAACATGCGCTAAAAGGCACTTGCGACTGGCTATGTCAATAAAGCAAAGAGAAGCTCTGATTACGACACACAAAGAGGAAGAGTGACTTCTTCTTCTGCTCAGGTAGACGTGACTCCACTACACATAGCAAATAGTCGTTTGATGCTATGGTAATGCTTTGGATGTTGTACAGAGCACCTTTAATGGAAAAATCAATGGTTTCCTGAAAAGTTGGGAAAACATTCAAAAACGTTAAAGCATACACATTGCATCACTTGTAGTTTAGGGTTTGAAATGAGCAGAAACACTGACATGGTCCTATGGAACGGAAGATTCTTGTCGTAATATACTGTATGTATTGCTTTTTCTCACAACCCTTTTTTTTTTTATTTTGTCCTCTCTATTCCAACACCTCTCTCCGTCTCTTCCTGACGCACATGTTCATTCTCCCTTGAAAGTCTTCATTCTTGATGGCAGCATTATCATCGCAGCCCCCTGACAAAAACAAACCCCCGCTCACACAACAAAGCACACTGACACACATGCGTACTATAGACACACACACACACACACACACACACACACACACACACACACACACACACACACACACACACACACACACACACTGCGTAGGTTCTCTGCAGTGCCTCTACCTCATTGACCACAGTATAATACTTCATTAGCTATATAGCAGATTTTACCGTTCTAAGTGAGATTAGCTTCCTTTGTCTCCTTTTAGCCTCGGCAAAGCTCCCTGCCATAAACCTTCTCCCCAGTCACAAAGCCAATAACCTCAAAGTCAAGAAATTTTATGTTTTCCTGGCATTTTTTTTTAAAATTCGCTATTCATTCCTTTATTCTCAGAGAGTGTGTGCGCTGGAAGAGATCCATGGCCATATGACTGATTGTTGCTGTGACACTGTAAAAATACAGATGAAGGACTCCCGGAAGGGTCAAACGCTCTGTTTTATTAGTCAAAAAATAGAGAAACCAGATACCAGATACATAGTGGTATGATGTAATTTTCTAAAAAGCTCATAAATTATAAAATGCATTGAAATGTGTTTATATATTTAACAACTCTGTACTGAAATATTAAACACCTACAGTATTAACAATCAAACTGCTTAAGGCTGTTCCATAAAGGGCAGCCATTTGTCTTTCCGCACAGAGGAAAGTTAAAAAATTCAGGAGGCAGACCGAGGCCACAGAACTCCATTTTAAACCTTCTGAGAAATTTTCAGCGCAATTGATCATCGCACTTCATTTCACAAGGCACAAAGCCCGAAGTGTGGAGAGAGGGCTGCTCAGTAGCAGGAGGAGGGGAGGAAATCAGAAACAGTAAACCTGTCCATCTGGGCCCCGTCTGCGTGGGCTGCTGGTTATTGCACCCTGACGGGGCTTCCACACTGCGAGCGGCTGATGTGTCGCTGCAATCTGACCCAGCGTGGGCGGCGCAACAAGCTATGATTGCTTCTGTGTTCTGGTCTCGTGAAGCTACAAAGTTTAGAGCGGGCGAGTTATTACTGTTTTCGACGTTTTACCATAGCAATTACCATAGTTGACTGCACGCGAGCACTAAATGGGAAGCATCAATCTGAAACAGCAAACTGAAAATGCCACGAGAAAAATGAAGCTGTGAGCAGAAATTTTCATAATAAACAGGAACTGATATGTGAAGCGTGGGTCCTATAGGTGAAGGTGCCAACCACGTAGTAAGGTATGCTGTATAATACAGGCCAAATATATACAGTATATTAGGGCTGTCAAGCCATTTAAATTTTTAATCACAATTAATCGCATGATTATCCATGATTAATCACAATTATTGACAAATTAATCGCACATTTTTATCTTTTTCAAAGTACCTTAAATGGAGATTTGGCAGCATTTAATACTCTTATCAACATGGGACTGGGCTAATATGCTTGCTTTGTGCAAATGTATGTAAATATTGGAAACCAATAAACACATAACAATGACAAATATTGTCCAGAAACCCTCACAGGTACTGCATTTACCACAAAAAATATCATCAAATCATAACATCACACACTGCAGCACAACAGACAACAACAGCTGTCAGTGTACTGACTTGCCCCAAACTACATGTGATTATCATAAAGTGGGCATGTCTGTAAAGGGGAGACTCGTGGGTACCCAGAGAACCCATTTACATTCACATATCTAGTCAGAGGTCAAGAGACCCCTTTGAAAATGGCTATGCCAGTCTTGAAAATTTAGCGCAAGTTTGGAGCTTTTTTTTAACCTCCTTCGCGACGGGCTACTATGACATGGTCGGTATCAGTGTATTCATTAGGTTTTATAATTTCATATAATACCACTGTAGTTTTAACACTAAGCCAGTTACAACCTCTGAAAAAACGAATGCGTTAAGGAAATTGGTAAATGAATTTGCATTAACAGGTTATTATCAATAACTTTGACAGTCCCAATATATCTGTTATACTGTATGTAGCATATTAATTAATCAAGCAACATGGCAATTCTGAAAGTTTCACATTGACACTTTACTGCAGCGACCCCAGTGTCATATTTGCACTAATGCAGCGCAACAGACTCTTTTTATACTTATCTATTTTCATTTTTATTCAGTAATTTTCTCCTTTCTGTTACTCTACTTTTCTAACTGGGCTTGTTCTCTACAACATTCAATATTCATGACTAAATGAGAAACAATCAAAATACATAAAACATATAAACTTTTTTAACAATGATTTTTTTATTAAGAGTTTTTCACATTTTAAATCTTGATTGGTAAACGGAAGTAGCCTATGTGACATCACCATGTAGGATCCCATCCGTTACAGTAAAAAGCTGATTGAGAAAACAGGTTTTTAGGGCCATCAGTATTTTTGTTCTATGGATGGCAACCTGTTCACTGTACATATGGCAATAAAGCTTTGAAACGGCCCTTTTCCCTTTATTTTATAGTGGACAGAGAGGTGGCGGAAATCACAATACTCAGATCAGTTTGGCTGTTGACCAGTTGTCTCCAGTTAGATCTCATTGATCGTTCTGCTCACAGACCGTCTGAACACAACACAGTGATACACAACTGTTCCCTTTTATACATTTTGCTCTTTGTACCGACTCCATTCAGGTCTCCATGCAGTAAAAAAGGCGGTGTCCTGCTTGTGAGCCATTTCACTGAGCTTTCTCTCATGGTTTGTGAATTATTCATTTAAACATGATTGACCACGGGATTGAATTACAGGATGGATTGATCAGTGGGCTCGTAAAAAGGAATTCCAATGACCACTGAAACCTAAGTGTGACTTAAATGACTAAAGGGTGGAGCAGCCTCAACCAGTGCAGGCTTAAAATGCATCACAACATCCCTCATGTACTCATAGAAAATGGCAGATGTTAGATGGAGGGCTAAAACATAAGAGATAAAAAAGATTGAAAGCTAGGATGGAAATGCGACGTCTGTACACTGTGAATACTCCAACACCTTCCATGGAAATACTAAAGGAAACGGGTGTCTGTCACATTAAAGAGGACCTATTATGCTTTTGCGCCTTTTCCCTTTCCTTTAGTGTGTGCTGTAGTTGTTTTATTCATGTTAAAGGTCTGCAAAACGACAAAGCCCAAAGTCCACACCAAAAGGGGTTACTCTCTCCCACAGAAACACTGCTCCTGAGCTGCATGAAACGACTTGATTGATGTCCCGCCTTTTCTTCTGTAACATTGTGATGTCACTAAGAAACATATTTGTACAACACCTGCCTAGTGGCTAGTTTGGCACACCCTCAAACAAAGCCAGAGCTAGAGCGGAGTCTAAAGTGCTTGGTTCGGTTGATTGACCAATCACAACAATCGGGTTTTCGGGAGGGGGAGGAGCTCAAACAGAACATTTCAAAGGGTGAAAAGAGGCACTGCAGCACAGCCGAAATGAGAAAAATAAAGTGATTTTTGAACTTGAATATTGAATACGTTCCAGTAGAAACCCAAAATACAAGTATACACCTTAAATGAGTATTATTGTCCTTCTTTAATAAATTACAGTTCCAACTACCAATTATTTTCATTACTTATTAATCAACTGATCAGTTTCTTATTTAAAAGATAATTGGATTGCTCTATAAAAAAAATCAGTAAATTGTGGGAAATTCACTTCCCAAAACCCAAATAAAACCAACAAAACAAAAACATATTCATAAGGAAAAAAGCTGGAAAATTACTTAAAGGGGCCATATCATGGAAACTCACTTTTTCAGTGGTTGTACTCATACATTTAGGTATCTGGAGTGTCAACCAACCCACAAACTCTGATATAACAAGACACAATCAGTTGTTTGTGAGCTACCTAAATCAGAAAACGTGATTCAGTAAGCTATCCCAATTTGGCTCCCCTTCCTATGTCTCATAGAGGGTGACTACAGGTATATTTAGACAGATAGTATGAGAAAAAAAAAGTCTTTTTTAGATTCCTTCCTAAGGAATTCATTGGTGCCAACGTCACTTGCACTAAATTTTGGCAAGAAAAACCTCCCATTTACAGACATGCACACTTAATGATAATTATATATCACATATGTTGTTGCCTGTTGCGTTTGAGTTTGCTGTGTTATGATTTGATATGATTATTTTATGCTAAATGCAGTACCTGTGAGGGTTTCTGGACAATATTTGTCATTGGTTTGTGTTGTTAATTGATTTCTAATAATAACTATATACATTCAGTATATTTGCATAAAGCATTAGCCTACTCTCATGTTAATAAGAGTATTGATTACTTGACAAATTTAGATAAAATAATGTGCAATTATTCCCAATTAATCACCACTGGGCAATTATTAACCATCATGAGATTAATTGCAACTAAATATTTTAACTGATTGACATCCCTAGTAGAAACCCAAAATACAATAAACCCGGAAATGAGCCCCTTTAAACTAATCTAAAATCAAAATATTTGGCAATCAATTTCATGACAATCAGCTAATTAATTACTTGAGTCATCATTGCAGCTCTAATAAAGACGCCGGAGGTCATTTTTGTGCTTTTGCTGGATTAATACTCTCCTCCTGTGCTGTACCAGCCTCCTCCAAACTCCATCTATAAAGTGTCATAAAGCAATTCATCCGATTTCTAGTGAAATTCAGAAGCACATGACATAGCAGCTTTGTGGTGGCTGCCCTGTTTGTTTTGGTAATTAAACAAATGTCTCAGTTGTTATTGTAGTAATCAGTGTTTGAATGCTGGATGTTAACACCTTTAACTGGTGCTAAGAGCAACATTCACACCGATATCAGATTGGATAGAAATGTCTGCGGACTGTCTTGTGTTTCTAGGAGATTACTGTTGCTGGTGTTTCTGTCCCAGACACTGATTCTCTCTCTGTTCGCCTCCTCCATCAAAGCAAAACAACAAATCCCTGTATCCCTCATCTTTCATTACCGCCAGTCTTTCTTTATCCCTTAAGGTTCAAGTCTGAGCCTTATGTTTTGTCTATTTCTTTTCGTGCATTTCTGCATCACATGAAGTGCAGGACATGCCCTCCTTCTACAATAATCCCAGATTACACATAAATATTGAGTGGCATACCGTTATATGACACACATCTTGTTTTCTTTTGCTCTCTATGTATGCTTTGTGTAATCTTGTGCCTTGTAATTTCCTCTTTGCAACCACTGACCTCTGCACTTCCACAAATTCGGCAATCCGGCCTCCACAAAAACACTAATCAGATGTTGGATTTCGGAGCTGTTGTTCAGTCTACATCAATCAGAGAATGTGACCCAAATGTCACTTTCCATTTAGAGTGAAGGAATAAAAAAAAAAAATATCAGCCACTGGGGAATTCTTGTAAATGAGGAAATTGTGGAAATTATGAAAAAAATAACTGCTGCTCCTTTTTCATGCATCCTCCTGTTTTCAACACCAGAATGCATATTTAAGACTCAGCTCAGTATCTGCTCTTGTGTTTTTTATATATTTATATATATATAAAGTATACTGTATATACTATATATACATACATATATAAATGTATATATATGTGTGTGTGTGTGTGTGTGTGTGTGTACACACTCTGTATAATAAAAGGTGCTGTTTGCATATTGCAGAGTCATTACAGGAGATCTGTGCTGTGTGCTATGAAGCTCCTGAATTTAAAGGCAAAGCACGGGCCTCTGTTGTTTTTTTGTTTTTTTTTTAGTTTCAAGAAAAAGGGGAGGAAAGAAGCCACATGAGCAACAAAGCGGAGCTTAATTATTGCTCCAGTCAAAACAAAAAAGAAAGTTATCGCAGTCGCCTTCCAGAAACAATGAACACAAACATCTTCATCATAAAATTAACATACTGTACAGGGGATGGATTTTAGGATGTCGATCTGTCTTCATCTTTATTAAAAAAAAAAAAAAAAAATCAATCTAAATTTAAAATCAGCCCACATGTAATTGTTTTTTTTAATCAATTCCTCTCCACGCGCTGCAGCTTCCAATGGTTGATTTTATGGCAGCTGCCTACATGGCCTCCATCCCCCTGGATTCATTTACAGGCCTTTTGTGAACGTACTGTTGCATGTTTTAATGGCCACAAAGCTCTGCAGGCAGCAGAGGAGTGTGATGTCTGCTGCATGTGTTTGAGCTCTTCAGAAAAAAAGGAGCAGCAATAGGAGATCCAGAGCTACATCGCGCACATGTTGGTCACGTTCCAACGTGTATTTTCTCAAGTCAGTTGGCAAATATCTGCACTTGGATTGGCATGCCCGCTGTACCCTACTGGCTGCCAGCTGTCACTCAGGAAGACGGAAAGATGGAGGATAGAGAACGAGAGGAGAGGGAGAGAAGATAAAGGGAGTGGTGATGATGTGAGGACACGAGCCCCCAGGCTTTCTTTCTCTCTTGTTTCTCATTTGTCTCTCTGATGATAACAAAAAAAACATGGCAGCCCAAAAGAAGAGAGGTCGACATCAGAGAGAAAAAGGAGAAAACAATGCTGAGGGGAAAGAGAGAAAGAGAAAGTGTTATAAGGAGAGGAAATACGACAGAACATTTTTCATGTTAATACGAAAATTACCGCAATATAGTGATTCTTATTCTGCATTAGTCCACGAGTGCACCCTTGGGTTTATCATGACACTAACCATATACAACAATGTGGTGTTTTAATGCATAAAATGCATGGAAATCCTAATTCATCAATATGAGTTGAAAAATGTGATGTGAAAGGTCTTGTATTGATGCCACATATAAGAACACAGGCTGCATGTTGAAGCTAAAGTAGGCGAGACGAGCAAATATGATTAAACTAAGTTATTATAAAATGGTTGCTATATCCTGACAGTGGTATATGAAAAACGTAACCTTAAAAAAAAAAAACGTGTCTCTCTGTCCTCCGGTGCTCATAATGACATCTACAAGATTTCACAGACCGGAGGAAAACAACCAATCAGAGCCGAGCTGGAGTCTGCCATCTCTGAACGGTCAACCTATGCCTATTTCTCACCTCAAACATTTTCAGAAGCATCTTGTAGTTACTGTTTAGCTGTAAAATGAGAAAGTTTGTGACCCGGCAGCCATGTTAAGATCAGTTGAGGAAATACCAAGCACCGCCCACCAGCTGGAGCACAGCCAATAGAAATTCTCTCTCTTTAAAATGACCTGTGATTGGCCAAAGTCTCCCGTCACTGGCTAGATTTTTTTAAAGCCTGAAAACAGCCATGAGGAGGTGCAGAACAATGCA
Organism: Pterois miles; assembly: GCA_947000775.1. NCBI lineage: Eukaryota > Metazoa > Chordata > Actinopteri > Perciformes > Scorpaenidae > Pterois > Pterois miles. The sequence continues at coordinate 13,345,478 of CAMQGK010000052.1, read as the reverse complement.
GTACAATATGCTTATGGTTTCAAACAGGACATGAGCAGTGATCACCTGGGCGAATACAGTGTTTCCTGACACAGCTTTTCACCCCAACCTCCTCCCTATGTTGCACTTGTCGCTCTTTATACTTCCTGGTTCACGATTACGTGGATTACATATCGTGCAAATTGATTTTGTGGGATATACACCAAAAACTCTAAGCATTACTTTTCGTAGGTTATGCTACGAACAGTGTATGAGAAGAGCCTGGCTGCCCGCATTACGATCCAACCACTAGAAACCTACAATTACTAGTGAGCAGCAGAAAAATGAACAACTTAAGAAATGCTTGTTCTCATCTCCTGTATGATGCATGAAGACTGTCGTGAAGCCCTTATAGAGCCTGCTGCACTAAAAAAAAAAAAAAAAAAAAAAAAAACACTGTACAAAAACATGACTTCTCTCCCTGACTTTGCAACTATCAATCAACCTACAGTCACAGCGCTGCACAGAGAGAATTTCAGCGTAGTTACTCCTGATAGAGTGTCAGCGCCATGTGTGGGTTGAATATTCTCTATATCAGCACATACATTGTATTTGACATGAAGTTACTTTATATTCTCGCTCAGCTCTGCTGCAGCAGATTTACAGATTAATAGATTTCTCGAAGCCTTTCGTGTTACACGACAGGGCATGACACATGCAGATGCAACTTGCTCATATCCCACCTCATGGGAAACGTTAATATTTAATACATCTGGTCCATACAGTACAAAGGTTTACTACTGAGCAGCACGTTGCAGCTAGTGATTCTGACAATTTTTGAATTGGCATGTTTGTCAACACATGTCAGATACAGCCCTATTACTAACAAATGAGACGGGCCGTGCACACTTTTCATAAGACACTGATTTCTGTGATTTACAGAGTACAAGGAGGTTTAACAGATCACTAAATCACTGAAAGACACATTCTCTGACTTGTGCTGGATTTAAATGCTTTACTGTCTGCAAATGTCAATACTGGGCCACAGAAAGCTTCTTCCATTTTGTGCCTCAACATAAGAAACTCATCGTAAATTTCTCCACTGTGGGACTAATAAAGGAATATCTTATCTTATCTTATCTTATCACCACTTCTGTTCAGTGTCTCAGCTTTCTAAATGTCTTTTTTCGCTATTACTTCTGTGATTTTCCTTGATCATTTATGCAAATAATAACTGTCAGCATGTTCACTTAACTTTAGGCCTCAAACTGCGGCAGCCTCTCCTGTGTTTCACAGTAAGAGTTGTTAGATTAACACGACAATCCTTTTAGCTCAAAGGTGCAACATGTTAGATCTGGCCAGATCTTTAGTTTAAAACATTCAAATGAACTAACATTATCAACAGATGAATGAGCAGGTTACAGTGTTATATATTATATATTTGCCCACTCCCATGTTGATAAGAGTATTAAATACTTGACCAATCCCTTTAAGGCACATTTTGAACAGATAAAAAATGTGAGATTAAATTGCAATTTATCATGGACAACCATGCGATTAATTGTGATTAAATATATATAACTTAATCGACTGACAGCCCTATTATTATATTTTTACATACAGTGGTTGTGTTCCATGTTGGATTGAAAGGGTTATGAGCTCCATATTATTTAAAAGATGTCGGTGTGGGCTCAACAAGAGTAATAAGCTCCAAGACTGCGTAGGATAGAGCAAATTAAGTTCATATGCCAAAAGAACATATTTCCAATGGGAAAAGTGTGCACCACCAAGCAGGCAGAAGGTTTGATTTACCGCGCTGAATATGATCAACGTTATATCTCCTGCATCAATGTACCGAGAGCCCGTTCCTCAAATGAAGCTCAAATGAAAACTGAGCGAAGATGTCGTTTGCTTTTCCAGCCTCTCAACATGGCAGTGTAATGTATGAAGGAGGTAATAATATTGCCTGTCTTTTGAGACAGAAGAATTGTGATTTTATTCCAGCTCAGTGCGCTCTCACAAGTTGCTTCAAGCTATTGATGTCTGTTCCCACAACTACTGTTATTCTACATTCAATTCACAGATACCGCTTTTAAAAGTAAAGCCCCATATTGGACAACGTCAATGCAATGATGACCCCCACATCCTCATAGCTTTCATCTGCGCACAGCTTTCATCTGTGGATGAACTGGTCACTCTGCATGCACAGCCCAAGTATAGCGACTCACAGCGTTAAACCGGCTGTTTTAAAAAGACTTGAGTGTTGCTTTTTTTTTATTCTGTAAAAATGGCAGACATTCAAAATACTCAAAAAGACAAAATGAATGCAGGAAGCTTGGTTTCTTTAGCCTCCAACCACAGTAAATGGTTATATTAGCAGCACCACAGCTGATGTAATCAGGGAGAGATATGCGCTGCACACACAGCAAGACTGAAGCATAGCAGGGGAGGGAGAGCAGTTCCTGTCTGCTCTTTTTATAGTGATATCATGAAATTGTCAATCTCTCATCTTTGCACCTGCACTGGCTTATATATTCAATATTAGAATGTGAGCTTGAACCTCATAGCTTCTTTTGCATATTTACCAAAGCCTGTGATCTGATAGGTAGGATGTATAGGAGTGCTGTTAGAGCGACAGCAGCTACAGCACTAGTGGTTATCATCCAACCAGATGAACTCAGGTAGCCCCTCACCATCCCTCATGGTCCAAATGTATTTGAAGTGGTTGTCAGTGAATACTATTAATTCTAGAAAAGCGGGAATTATTACAATAATTTACGCTAATTTAAGCTATTTCAGCCATTTATCTATTAATTAATTAATTAAACTATTTCAATATCTACCGATTATTATAGTACAGTGTGTAGGACTTGGTGGCATCTAGTGATGTGGTTGCAGATTGCAACCAACTGAGCACCTCTCCGCTCACTCCTCTCTTTCCAAGGCTGCATTAATGTGTGCAAATCTGCGGTAACTAGGGATGTTAATAATTAACCGGTTAACCATTAAACGTCTTTTAGAATTTTATCCAATAAACATTATCAGTTAAATGGTTAAAATAAACATTAATAATTAATTGAAAGACTGCGCCAAACGCCAGTCCACCTGAAGAGAGTCTGAGTCGGCGCTGTAAGATACAGGAAGTTGGCGCCCGAGTGGAGGAGTTGTAGTTCCGTAGCATTTATTCACTGACAAATAAACTGTACACACTGTCTGCTACAGCTCTGCTCACAATTATAATGCCACCAACAACCCCACACTCACCACCACCACACACACACCCGGGCTGTCGGAAACTCGTGTTTGTGTGTGTGTGACAATGGCAAGCAAAAAGCCAACACTTGAAAATGGTCTGTCGGTCACTCACTATCGTTCCACCGGGCAGACACACAGCTGCGAATCTAAACTAGAAACATATCGGACATGTGCATTAGGGCCTAGTAAGACCTGGAAAACCCGGAGGATCCAGGTACTTTTCCACCCATTGACTTCACACACCACTGAGGAACTTTCATAGCGATGAACAGGGCCCCACCTCCAACGCTGTATCCAGTTCTCTTTATACATCCATGGTGAAGAGAACCCACTGCGAAAACCCAAGTCTTATTTTCAGGTTTATATACAGAAATGAAAACATAGTTATTAATATCATATTTCTGAAAATAGAGCCGCTAAAATGTTACACACTGTTCCATTAACTGTCTCATCTACTATCTTTGTCGTTCAATAGTTTCATGCCCTCTCAGTTACAACATCTGGTGACAGTAGACTCAATATTAGCATATATTGTTAAATCAAATCATGATATCTTTTTTTTTTTTATTTATTACTGAGCGACTCTGCAATCCTTCCATGTACCCCCTAGTACGTATAACCATGTAACCCCTGGTGTATGAGTACCCCTGGCTGAGAATCAATATCGACAAGAAGCTAAAGAAACCGCTGACCCATCCAGCTTCAAACAACTTGACTAGTAAAAACATACAACACAAGGTACAAAATGGGCATAAACGTGGTACTGACTCGAGGTGTTGTCCACGTTCAGAGGTATGACACAGAGATCTCTCCCTCATTGTCAAGCTGGATTCATTTGAAGCCATGTCATAATTTGGGGGGGGGTGTTAACATCTTGACAAGCTTTGGTATTTAATGCGCTTCACGGTGTCATCTTAAAGAGGACCTGTAATGCTTATTTTCAGGTGCATACTTGTATTTTGGGCTTCTACTAGAACATGTTTACATTTTTAATGTTCAAAATTCATTCTATTTGTCTCACAGCGGCTCTGCTGCAGCACCTCTTTTCACCCTCTGTCCTTGAGCTCCTGCCCCTCCTGAAACACCCAATCTGCCCTGATTGGTCAGCTGGTCCACTCTGTTGTGATTGGCCAACCGAACCAAACTCTTCGGACTCTGCTCCAGCTCAGCTCTAACCAGTAACTCCTTTTACGGGCATAAAAAAACTATATAACGCACTAAAGAGGAAGGGGAAAAGGACAAAAGCATCATAGGTCCTCTTTAATGAAGTGATTTCCCGCTTATGAACATCCACTTCAGTCTGTTCAAATAATGATGAACTGATGAACTGTTCATGACTATTGATTTTCCTGTCATGTCAAAACAGACAGTGTGACTTAAAGGAGCGTCAGCGCTAATGAATGCCATGCATTGTATAATAGGTGTAACACATGTACGCATCATCATGGTACGTTGGTCATTACGGTCAATTTGCATGCTTTCAGCGTTTGACTTCATTACACTTTGATTCTAGGAAATGACATACAATATGACATGTTTGAATGTCCATTTCATGCATTGCTGCACCTGAAAAGACGCACTTTGGCTTCGGTGGCTGATAAATTACATGGTAGGCTGCAGAAATAAAGCCAGTATAGAGGACAGGTGGCTTTAATTGCTGAGTGTTTGACTTGTTCAAAAATCTTTTATTTATTTATTTTTTTTCACCCTAATCTCCTAATTACCTTGCACAAAAAAAGCAGTAAAGACCACATGCTGTTGAAAGTATTTAGACCTTTCTGGTGGTTAATATTGATTCATTAGTATATCGTATTTCATACTAATTTGCATTACAACAATCAACAGCGATTAGGGAACAATTTGAAATGTTTTCCATTTGTATTTTATTTGTCTTGGAAGGATTTCGCTTTGGAGGGCATGTGCTGATATCGCCACTCCCGCTCTGCCAAATAAATAGCACTCATAAAACTCCGGCGTCTGCTGCACAGGATGGCAGCAAGTTTACAATAAATGTCTGGATAAATCTACGAAAGACAGTGCTGCCAACCAATGAAACACACTAATGGCTGCTGAAAAAGTCACACAAAGAAGACAATGTAACACCTTCATTTACATGTGAATGAAGTTAATAGGTATTATCGTCAGAATTTACGGCGTGAAAAACGACAAAGATGGATGCTGCAATCGGTGTGCGAAGACTGAGCTATAGAGATGCTTCATTAGCTGGTGGTACACAGACACATCCTGTCACAAGCTGCCCCCCATTCTCGTCTCCCAGCCAGCTGAGTAACGCCGCTCCAATGAACGTCAGTTTTGTCAGCACTGGTTTGACGCGCTGTTTACCCTGCAAATGTACAACTAATTATTTTGTGGTCATGGCCAAAGATAGAGGCCGTCCAGCTCAGCGCAGGCCTGTGGCAAGGGTACCAACACCAAAGGCCCAACTGGTTCCAGAAAGCCCTCTCTTCCCTTTCCTTTGCTTCACTTCTTCCCCTCTAATGCGTTCACTGCAGAAGAGAGGGATTGTGTTTCTGTTCCTGCTGCTGCAAATGGCAAGTGGCTCAAGAACGGCTTTCATTAAAACAACAAAAACAGTTGGATGCAAAATGCAGTTAAAATATAACATTCCCTTTGAAAAATGGTGTGTACACAGGCATTTTGCAGAAATTAGGTCTCTAATAGAAGCTGGAAGGCTGCTGGAAAACTACAACTTCAAAGATCATTTATTTTTCATACACTATTTAGATTTCACCAATTTCCCCTTCTGCACTTGTAAGAGCACTTCCACCAGCTAAATGCATAGGTATGCTCTACTTCACGACAAATAGTCCTATGCTTAAAAAATTTCCACTTTGTTACTGAGCTGTACTAATTAGTACTCTCCTTAATCAGTGTTGTTTTACCACTATGACATCGTAAGGTTTCTTGGATTGACTTACCTCGCAATTAACAACACAAGTGAACAGTGAGTATAGGCGCTTTCTGTCAAAATCAACCTGAACTGGTCTCCATGAGCTGTTTTAATCCTGTTCCTCAGTCCACCTCCATTCTGTTCTGACAGGTTTCCACCTACTGCCCACCACAGACACTAGTGCAAACCATCAATTTTTCAGCTGCAATGGCAACAATGGGTAGCGAGGAAGGCTGTCATTCCTATAATGACTGTGCTGTCATGAATATAACGGCTATGCTGTTATGTTTTACAGACAGGAAGTCCACATATTCCAAGTGTGAGCAAGCAGTGCTGTACCCGAGGGCAGCTAGCTTGGCTGAGTTGAAACAGCATCTATAGACGACGGTATAGAGGGAAGGATGTCATGAGACAAAGCCAACTGATCTTTTAATCGTGTCACTGTAAATTCTTTGATGCAGCATTGTCTTGCCTGTTTTGAATGATTTCTACATGAAAAAAAATGTTGGTGGTCTGTGACAGAGATCAGGACAAAGTGATCCGGACATCAAACGTCAATAACGCGAATAAGTCAGTGAGTAATGTTACCTTGCATTCGCGGCCAATTGAAACAAGCACTAATGATTTGAGACCGGCTTATCACTGGCAGCAACAACAACACGAACCTCCAGTCCACTACAGGTTGCCAAGTGAGGCACATTTACAGTAAAGCGAGGTGGTCATTATGGAAAGTACGCTCCAAGACCGAGCGCATAATGAATGGCTGCCTATACATTACCCTGCTTATTACATAGCTGCTTACCAAAGACATTAATCACTTGACAGTATATGTACTGATTTTAAATATTTTTCTTTAATGCAACTAAGTAATCAGCAAGGCAGCTCAGTGTTGCTGCCATAGGTAGCAGCCATGGCAACACTGAAAGAACCGGAGCAACAAAACAAATCCAACAGGACTGCTGTACAGCCTCAGACAGATCATAAAAAGTATTGTGCTCTCCAAATGAATCAGTATCCAAATGCTTTAATGTGGTCTTGCAGTAGCAAACTTCAAATCAACAAATAATCCAGTGAAAAGCCACACAAAGACCCTTAATCTACAAATACCTGGTCATCTGATTGCAAATTATTGCATGATAAAGCCATGCAAATCAATTCATCAACACTCCAAATCAGCATCACAGTTTTTTTTTTTTTTTTAACGGATGTGTAAATCCTAAAAGTGAGCGATGCAATCAGTGAGGCCATTCACCATGACCGCCTGCCGTCATTACTGCCAGACGCAGGCCTCGGTGCCAGCTAGTCGGAGGGTAGTCCATCCAAGAATATCTCTTCCAACTTCCCCAAGATGAATTCCTCTGGAGATGCCATCTGTTTGTCTATCGCCCGTGTGCCACCATGTGCACAGGTTAGATCAAGTTATTGCAGCAGGCACGTTTCGAGCCTCTGCGGTTCCTTACTCATATACTGCTCTGTTTTGTTTCGCGTCTTCGAACAAGTGTCCCTCTGTTGGATGACTGTCAGACCTGTTTCCCGCCAAGTCTACCTTCATTTTAGGGGATTATTTAATGAGCTGCATTGGATGGGTGTTTGTGGTTGGACCACACGGTCTCCCAAAATCCTGGCAGGATCAAACACGTAAAGCAGCAGTTGGTAGAACTGGAGCAAATATGATTTTAAAACGTTATTTTGATAAAACGGTCACTACATCTTGACGGTAATACATGAGACAGGTAATCTTAAAGAAAAAAAAAATCATGTGCCTCTGAGTCCTCTATTTCCATTCACAGACTGGAGGAAAACAACCAATCAGAGCCGAGCTGGAGCCTGCCGTCTCTGAGCAGCCGTCAATCACTTGCGAACTCTAACAAATTAGGCAGCGCTGATCAAATATGAATCAATATTCTGTTACTGTAATGACTATTTCTCACATCAAATGTTTTCAGAAACATCTTGTAGTTACTGTTAAGGTGTAAAATGAGAAGGTTTGTGACCCGGCAGCCATGTTGAGATCAGTTGAGGAAATACCGAGCACCGCCCACCAGCAAACTTTCTCATTTTACAGCTAACAGTAACTACAAGATGTGAACAAATTTGAGGTGAGAAATAGGTATTTCAGTAACAGAATATTGATTCATACTTGATCAGCGCTGCCTGGTTTGACCGTTTCATCAAAGTTTGATTGACAGCTGCCTCCATTGAATGAACAGCCAATAGGAATGCTCTCCCTCTCTGAAATCACCTGTGATTGGCCAAAGTCTCCCATCACGGGTAGATTTTTTAAAGCCTTAAAACAGAGCCACAAGGAGGTGCAGAAGTCTAGTTTTCTCTCAGAACGCTTGAATTACAATATACTGAAACGTTATGACGGATTTTTTGCCCAATGATGCCAAAAATATGCTGCCTGCTGCAGGTTCACTGTAAGTTTGAAAAATCTCAGTGGAGTTGAAAAGAGCTATTGCTGACATGACATGAAAAAGGCTTAATGATGACACAACAAAATACTGGACTTTCCATTTGATTCTAGCTCAGCTTGGCGAGTGCGCGAAGCAAACTGACTGATCCACTGAACCACGGTGTTTCTATTTAACACGTCTGGATTTACTGGCCGTCGCGTTGGTTTCAGCTCGCGGTGTTATCACATCCAACTGTGTTACCAACTTAATGACAATTTAATGGGCATTCATGGTGGGAGGCACTGCTGCAGGAGTAATATATGCAGTCATTCTATCCACAAGTCAGATAAGTCAATGGGAGCCTGGCAGTGGGGGTGGGGCGTTCAGGGTTATCCAGAACTTTACAGTCTTCATTTAAACCACAATTATCTGAGCACATTCAGATTCTTTAAAGCATCATTTTGATTGTTCGAACTGTAACTAAAATATAGACATTAATCCATTATAAATGTTAAATATTAACTTACATTTAATATGCTGTTTTTTTTTTCTTCTTGCATCTGTCTAATCCCTGTCCCTTCTATACTGTCTTCTCCTTTGTTTGGATTTATATCCAGACTGGGCCTTCCAACCACAATCCACTGCTTATATACATGTGACTGCCGGCTATTCACTCAAACACGTATCCTCAATCAAGTGGCATTTTGCAAAGAGGCGACTGTATTGTCTCACAGATGGACCTTATTCTTCCTGTAACCGAGCCTTAAATGGACTACAGATATGTGTCAAATAGCCTACTTGTTGGGGCGCATTAAAACACAGATGGGGTGATTGTTTTGTTTTTTTTTCCAGATCTGATGATGAAGAGTATATTGGCAGTCCGTGCACATCAATCAAGGCTCACCTACCGGATGGTGCCTCAGGATGCTTTTCTCTCGTGTTTGATGCAAAGTCCATCAGATTTCTGGCCGCCCTTTTTTTTGCTGTACCCCGCGCGGGTCCTCCGGTGTCCTCCAGAAGCAGGTGTGACCACAATCTCGCCTTGTTGTATTCCCATATGTTGTCGCCAGCGCGAATTATGCCCGCTCCGGTTGATCGGTGACTGGATAGTGATCATGTGCTGCTCTCTCTGTGTCTGTCTCCTCTCTGTAACTGCTCCCTCCGCCCGGTTATCTCCCCGCTGCGGCACTGGGCTACACGCTAATACGGAGGAATAAGAAGGGAAATAAATAAATAAATAAACGTGCCTCGAGTCGCTGGCGAACTTGTGCGCCTTATTATGGCAATTAGTCACCGGGCCGGTCCGTGCTCGCTCATCCGTGCGCCTTTGCAAAAAAATAAATAAATAAATAAATAAATGTGCTTGCTCTCAGCTGTATCCGCTATTTGCACTGAATAAATCGCCCCGGAGAAGCTGTTTTATTCTCTGAAAGAGAGAGAGAGAGAGAGAGAGGGAGAGGGAGAGAGAGAGAGAGAGAGGGAGAGGGGGATATGCCGGCTGTGGTGGAGAAGAGGAGCAGAGGAGGAGAGAAAGGCTGAGGCGTAAAGGATGGAGACGATTAAAGGAGGAGGAGGAGGAGGTTGGAACACATTTGTGAAAGCCTTTCCTCTATATGTCCTTTGAATAACAGTGAGACGCGGTGCATATTAGCCCTTTCTCTCTCTCTCTCTCTCTCTCTCTCTCTCTCTCTCTCTCTCTCTCTCTCTCTCTCTCTCTCTCTCTCTCTCTCTCTCTCTCTGATGCTCCATGTGTTTTAACTGTGTGAACTTGTGCAAAATAAGCTACAGATCATTGATAATATGAATGTAACCTCAACTATCTATCTATCTAGTCTATCTACAGTATCTATCCATCCATGCATCTGTCATCCATCTTTCTTCTTCATCATCTTCTATGCATCTATATCTATAAATCTATCCATCATATACTTGTCTATCTATGCATCTATATATCTACATATCCTCTATCATGTATCTATATATCTATATACAGATATCTATCTATCTATCTATCTATCTAATAAATATGCATCTATATACCCATCCATCCATCCATGTTTTTATACATCCATCTATCTATGCATCTATATCGTCTATCTATCTATCCAGCCATCGATTTATGCATCTATATATCATCCATCCCTGCATCTATTGATCTATATATCTACCTATGTATCTATATCATCTATCTATCTATCCACCCATCCATCCATGCATCTATTTATCTATATATCTATCCATGCATCTATACGTATATATATATGTATGTATATATATATATATACATATATATATAAAGATAGATAAATAGATAGATAGATAGACAGATAGAGAGAGAGATCTTTCCATCACACATATATATATACAGTATATGCATCTATACTGTATATCCACAGTATCCATCTATCTATCCATCAGTCTATGCATCTATATATCTATGTATCTACATATTCATCTATCATTTATATATCTATCCATCTATTTATGCTTCTATGAATCTATATATCTATCTGTCCTTGAATCAATCATATCATTAGCAGTCTGCAGTGTTATTTTGAGTAAAAACAGCAACAGTTCACACACTGAGCTCCGGCTGCAGGTCTCAGTCTCACTCCCTCTTTGTCACACTGATGGATGTTTTCTTTAACTAATTAATGCTCCGCTACGCAGCGTGTTGGGCAGCTTTATGATTCTGTCCAATCACAGTGCCGTTTAGTCTCAGCCTTGACAGCGAGTGTTTGCAAAGTGGTCCTCAAATTGCTTGGACATCTGCTCCGGTCCCCAGAGTGATGTGGACGGCGGGCTCGCCGTGGGAGGAACCCGAGCCGTGTGAGTGCCGAGTGTTGTGAATCTCACACCGGTGTGGCTGAGCTCAAATCAGCTGTCTGCATTTCGGTCGGGCATCAAAAACCAATACTTGTCGGCCTGAGAGCTTCCCCGTGAATCCGCCGGTGTGATTAGGTGTGGCACAGCTTTGGCCTCTCTTTCCCTTGTTTCATGTCTCTCAATCATGCTCCACAAGAATCCAGGCTTGTGGTTTTTGCAGAAAAGCAGGATTTTATATATAAAAGGCACAAACCTTAAGCAAAGATCAGTAGCTTTTATAATTACAATGCAGAGCATCAGTGTACAACATAAATGATTCAGTAGGACCTTGAAAAATGAGAAAATGCAGCTACTCACATTTTTTCTGCTGTGCTTGTGGTGCATTTGATGCAATTTTGTGTGCAACATAACTGTTTCTCTGGGTAGCAATTCCTATAACATCTGAGAGAAGCACGGCAGAATGATAACTTCAGCCCTCTGAACAGAAAATAACCTGCAAGTGTGGGAGATGAAGCTTGACAGAGAGGCAAGGAGGAGGTCTGTACCCTGAACTAAACCTGAAGTGTTGTTTCTCAGCCCTATGTGACAGGCCTCGCGTCTCCACTTGACGTCTATCTGGTATGCGCGGGGTTGAGCATCCTAATAATCCTAATCTGAAGGATTATGCACTGTGGAGTCACAGAACTCCAACCTCTTCATTAAGCTGCCATGATTTCATAAAAATGTTGTGACAGATGATTTGTATGTATTGGTTGGTGAGTGAGTGAGTGGGCTTGTTTGTACTGTAGTTGTCACAGTTGCTTATCAAAGGTACATGCCTCCTGGCAAAGTGTGTGACAACATGAGTTGAGCTAAAAGCGTACCCTCCTTATGCTGTGTTCATGGCGCAACTTTCTTCCCCTCCGTTTACAAAAATGCCATTAGCCAGTCCCCAGCGCTATTTAACAGACCTACGTCGAGTTAACAACACTTCAATGGCGACTCACCGACAATGTAGTTGGCCACGCTGGAGGTTTTGTTGCTTTTCTCAGCGACACAGCAACAGACTACAAGTCATTTTCAATGGAAGCCGGTGGCATGAAGCTACAAACTGGCGCCCGACACTAGCGATAAGGAAAAATTTGAAATATCGGATTTCGGGATATGTGACACTGCCAAGATTAACTGTATTGCATTTGCAAAGAAATGCACCCTCTCAGTGTGTGTGCCCTCTCAAAGTCATGCTATGATGTTGGATGTTACAGTGATTGTGATAAATGCAAACGCAAATCCCACTGTCCTGATTTCATAAAAAAGTTTTTAAAAATGTAGTCTGATTTTATGCATATGGTGGTGTGTTATTTATACTCTGACAGTTTTCCTAAAAATTTGACTTTAAAAGTCACAATATATTGCCTTGCTTACAGTATTGTAATATATCACAATATATTGAATTGTAACCGCAACACAGCAAGAGGCTACAATGGAAGGTGGTGACATTTCAGCACTCTAATGACCGAGGGAAGCCTCAACCAATCATATGTTTTTGTTTCACCGTTTTCCATCTGTTTAGAAAAATGCAGTTAGCCAGTTCCCATCGCTATTTAATGACATAACTATGTCAACAAGCAACACTTCAGCAGCGACTCTGTGACAATGTAGATGGCCACGCCACCTGTTTTGTTGCTTTAGCATAGTGTGAACATAGATTTAGACACGTCTACACCGTGAGAGGAGCAAGCTGTCATTATGTGCATGCAAGTCATCGATATGTCCAATCACGGCCACGCTGGCAGTGATCCAGACATTTCAGTGGCTCTGCAGGCTGACTGTACAAACATACAGTAAGGTGAGCTGAGCTGGCTGCATGTTGCACTGAGAGGACTAATACCAGTGGTGTTGTACTGGCTAATGTCAACAACCTTGTTCAAGTGCTTGGTTCGTCAGCAGTTGTCGTGGGTGTACAGAAGCGTGCAGGTTTTCCAGTTTGCTAATTCAATTTACTGGTCCTCATATAGTACTACAGGTTAACTCTGCCATTCGCTGATGGCTGATGACGTTGCTGTCCTTGAAGGCCAGATGTGTCTGGCACTTGTTTATGGCCAGCTGTAAAGATCCTATTGTGATAAAGTGGCTTTCAGTCCATCCAATGAACGATTGTGCTGCTAAATGTGATTTGCCATTAACATGGCCATATTGTGATTAGACTGCAGATTGAGTGGGAGCTACAGTGTTGCGTGATGTTCAACATGTTTTTTTTCTTAAGAAGAAAAAGCGCAAGGTCTAGTGGCTCATATACAGTATGTCAAGAACCCCTAAACAGGGCTGAGATAGAGAAACCCTGTCTCCTGCTAAATTACATTCCCATTCAACTTAACTGCTTCTTAATTACAGAGGGAAATGTATTTTCTCCTGAATTACAGTTGCATTTTTCAACAGTTTTAAACATGTGGTTAACATTGTAAATTGAAACACAACAAAACTACTTGGTTAGGTTTAGCTGGTTTGGTTGCCAAGGTGCCCCTGAGCAAGGCACCAAACCCCCAGCTGTTCAGGGGCCCTGTCAGGGGCAGCCCTCTTGCTATGACATCTCACCATTAATGCATGTGTACATATGTCCTGTTTGGGCATGTGTCTATGTATTTCAGGCCTGTCTGATATGTGTAAAAACAGAGTGACAAAATGAAATTTCCCTGCAGGGGATCAATAATTATACCTTCATCATCTTCTTCTTTGGTTTTGCAACATTAAGCTAAATGAAAATAAGTGAGTTTAAGTTTCACACGTTGACTTTAAGTTTCACACTGAACACAAACAGCGGTGGGCAGCCTCCAGTTCTGAAAAGTAAAGCCAATGCTGAAGTGTTTTAAATTTGCATTGTTTCTAGCAGCCAAAAAAGCTGTAAAAAGAAGTCTGATTCTGTAGAAGTCTATGAGAAAATGAGCCTACTTTTCACTTGATTTATTACCTCAGTAAACTCTGTAAACATGAGTTTATGGTCTGAATCGCTAGATTCAAGCCTTCTTCTTCATTTAATAAATTATGGTCCCATTTAGAGTAAAATGGCGTGGCTACTTTGTGATTGACAGGTCGCAACTACGGCATTGTCCGGTCTGGGAGTTGTCTGTGTTTTCGTCTTACAACTTCAACCCATTCATAGTGTGTTTTCAGTTCATGACAGTTAATTGTAACATTCTGGTCAGATAAAAATGTCTTGTTCAGCATTCAGTTGTATTTAACTGGCAAAATCAAGATGCCGGTGGCTGAAAATTAAGATTGCGGTGGCCAAAACCTAAGATGGCAACAGCCAAAAACCAAGACGCAACAGCCAAAATGCCGAATTCAAGGCTTCAAAACAGCAGTCCACAAACCAACTATCTGCAACAAAATAGGTTCCCTTGAAACACAATTCACAATGCAGTTTCGTTGTATGGGAACATCATTTTTAGGAGATAGGTTAAGTCCAGAGGAAACTGCAGCTTGCAGCAGTTTAGAGAGATATTTTGCTTTCTATAATTAAGATGTAATGACCAATATGATGATTGAGCTCCTGATGTTCAAAGTCACCTTTCCCCCCTAATCTGTAGGAGTGCCCAGCCAACGTCCAAGACTCAGCGAAGGAGAGAATCTAATACGTGACCCCCCTTGTGACATTTTACTCATCTTTTCTCTCACCCACTGCCACTGCTCTCCATCTACGCTGCATTTCCTTCCTTATCCTCCCTCTCCATGGCGTCTCAGTGGGAGTGGGAGTGTAATTACGCAGTCAGACGGTGTTTACAGACGCAAAAGCACCTTAATTTATTCCAACAGTTAGCAGTAATTCCCCACTTTAATTTATAGCTCCTCCACCCAGTGGGAAAAGGAGAGAAGCAGATAGTGAGAGCGAGGGGGAGAGAGACGGAGCATATGGACGTTATATTACAGACTACAGTCAACTACAACTTCTACAAGGCTCACACACACGTTACAGCCGTCACCATTAGTTTTACTGCACATTTAAGTTGTTTTTCTTTTCCATCTACTGTGTGGTGGGTTTTAGCTTGCTCTGTAATGAAAGAAAAACTAAAAAAGATGTCCATGGCTGTGTTTTTTGTCGCTAAAACACGTCTGCAATGTCACTGTTCGGTAATCATTGTCATCCAGCTCTTTTATAAGAAGGTTCAGCAGAAGGCCGGCTGTGATATTTATGTCAGGTCAGGCTGTAAGCCATGTAAAGCAGAAGAGTGAAGGGTAGTTTAGTTTGCCTTTATTGTCGTTTAATCAACACAGTGACTGGGTGATAATTCACCATTACCAATGTGTTAAACTTCTCGTCTTGTAAAAAGTGCGATTTACCACCAACAGGAAGTGCTTTCAGGCCAAAAGGTGCATTTACTGCTGCATTCTCTTAACGTCTAAGTCCCTCTAAAGCTGCGAACACTGGTGAGAAAACTGCCATTGATTACATTCATACTGCCGCCTCAGAACAGCTACAATGGTTCTTATTGACTTTTTGGAAACCATGTGAGGCAAGGTACAAAACCTTAATGACCGCACCGAAAGACTTATGTCAAGGTAGCAAAGAAGAAAAACAGCCTGCTGAACTGTAGCAGCTGGTGCGGAAACATGCCTCTCCGTCCCCAGCATGAAAGTGCAGTATTGATGCAGCTGTTGATGGCAATTTCAAACAGGAACAAGTCAGAAGGGCAAAGAAAGCATGGACCAAATCTCTGCATTGAGGGTTGTCATTAAAATCTTAAAGACACAATATATTCAAGAAAGCAGCTCAAGAGTTTTACATTGAACGGGACACTAAATGCAGCATCATCCTCCTGGACGGTATCCTTTCCTCTATTCACCTATATTTTTTACGTATGCTCAGCACAGCTTCCAACAACATATTTTAGTGCTTTTTCCTCAAATCACAGCAACATGTAAACATGTGTCAATTTCCGCTCCAGTATTTTCAAAATAAAATCATGTAGTTTAGAAAGACGACTTGGGTAGGTTTAGGCAACAAACTACTTAGTTATAGCTTTAGGAAAAGATCGACTTGGAAATGCTTAACATCAAACCTTAGTAAGTTAGGAAAATGACTTGGTTAGGTTTAGGTAACAAACTACTTAGGTTTAGGAAAAATCGACTTGGTTAGGCTTAGAAACAAACTACATAGTTAGGTTTAAAAAAGATGGACTTGATAAGGCTTAAGCAACAAAACACTTAGTTAAGTTTAAGATTACCAACTTGGTTAGGTTTAGAAACAAAGCTACTTCGTTAGCTTTAGGAAAGATTTGGGTTAAAAAACACTGCAGTGGCATACCATAAGTATGGAAGACTTAACAAAAAAAATTAGTAGCTTTTAAAAACACAGTTTTGGTTAAAAAACTACAAAGTTCTATGGCAAATAAACAATTTTACTTTGTTCATAGGATATGCATGTTATATGATAACAGTGGTCTCCTGGGCTAAAGCCTCATTTTTTACCAACCTATCCACCCCGACCTCCTCACTATCAGCACTCACCACTCTCTATACTTCCCTTTTACAATTATGTATTAAATACAAATTATTTTGTCTACCATCACAAAAAAATGTGAAATCCATGTCTATGTCCATGAATCAATACATTAAATTTTGGGACTATTCCCCGAACTGCGGTGCGACTGGGATGGCAGAGAACGAACACTAAAGGCTTCCCTAAATTGGACAGTCCTGATTCACATTTCAGCTTAATTTCTCTTACAGAAGCCGTCAAATTGCATTTAGTGCAGTGCTAGAGTAAGTTTAAATTCCTGGACAGACAACATTACAGTGAAGCATTAATAAGACCATTCGCAGGAGTACAAGAGTTCAAGCCAAAGATACCTGACAATGAATGTAACAGATCTGTGTAGCTATGATGCTCAGAAACACTAATTACAGAAACAAGTAATTTGCAAGAGGGAGAAAGAAGATATATTATGTGCAGGGGAGGTGAAAGGACTGAAGTGGAGACATGAAGATATTAAATTTTAACAGACGTTTAACAGAGACAGTGCTGACTGGGAGCATGGCTCCACCTATGATGAACCACGAATGAGTAGTTGGTGTGACGTTGGGTGTAGCCACACTTCTGTCGCCGTGGGGAAGAGAGAGCTAGCTGAAGAGAAGACACCCAGACCAGCATATCAAAATGATCATGATGTGCGCCTCAGTAAATAAATAAGCTGCATCTGTCACTGGTCACACATGTCAGCAGTGAAACCACACAGACCAGGCAGAGAGCTGGCTCATCTGGCAAGTCTCTTCAGTAATTACGGCAGACTAAATGATATCACTGGGTCGTCCTGATGATGAGCCAGTGGTCAGCACACACACCGTGTTACTGTGACCTGGTTCGAGTCTGGCCAGAAACTTGTAGAATTTCACCCTCCTCTTAAAGAGACTAGGCAAAGAAGGACACATTGGATGGGTGGGAGTGGGCAATTTGCAACACCATTTCCCAAATACCTCTAAATACCATTGTACCTTAAAGGAATACTTCACCCACAAAAGGACAATATGCATATCAATTACTCACCTTGTGTTTCCTTGAAATCTTGAAGTACATTTTTTCTTGCATGCCTCCACGGCGAACGGAGAATCCAGAAAAGTCTTGATGAATTGAAGTGAATTAGGGCCGTGTTCAACAACAGCAAAATCCCATTTACTTTTCTCTGTTTTTTTATTCTCCGTTCACCATTTAGGCAGGCAAAGAAACCAAAGTTTTCTTCAAGAACATGGGCTGAGTAACCGCTATACAAATGGTCATTTTGTGGTTGAAGTATTCCTTTAACCATTAATTACTACAAGAGGCAAAGCATGAAGAATATGAGATGTTACTCTCTACTTTAATCCTCACTTAAAAAAGTGCTCCACTAATAAATTGGGGGCGGCAGTAGCTCAGTCTGTAAGGACTTGGGTTAGGACGCGGAGGTCACAGGTTCAAGTCCCCCATGGACCAAGACCAAGAGCAAGAGGTGCCAGTTTACCTCTTGGGCACTGCCGAGGTGCCCCTGAGCAAGGCACCAAACCCCCAACTGCTCTGGGCGCTTGTCAGGAGCAGCCCCCTCACTCTGACATCTCTCCATTGACATGTATATGTGTTAAGAAAAACAGGTCTTAGTTGGTGTCCCTGTGTTGCATGCTTTTATTTTGGGTGCACTTCCTGTTTTATTTTGGCATGTTTAACTTCTCCTCTCGTTTGCAGATCACTTCACTCCCTGCCCTGCTTGTTTCCCTCCTGCACGTTTGAGCACCGTCCTCTAACCTAGTTTTCATCACAGCTCACCTGAGTCTGATCGTCGCCCCCTGCCCCTGATTGTGTCCACCTGTCCATAGTTAGTCACTCCCTTCACTAGTATATAATGTGTGCTCCCCATTCCTCCTGTGCCAGTTCGTCTTGCCTGTTACCAGTGTTAAGCGTCCCAGCATTTTTGATTAACTAGACCCATCGTGAACGACATTCTGCTCGTGTTTTGACCCTGCCTCAGCCTGCTGATTTGGACACTGTCGCAAGTATTGATTCCCGTGTACTGAACCTGTTCTGTATTAAAAGACGCCGATTATTGCCTATCCCTGTTCTAAGTCGGTTTTTGCGTTTGAGTCCAAACCTGCTTTTGCCTCATGCATAACATATATGTACTGTGTGAACAGTACATATAAAACTGAATTTCCCCACTGTGGGACTAATAAAGGAATATCTTTCTTTTTCTTTTCTTTAAAGCATCGCTGTCAAACTACTAGTTAAAGGACCAGTGCGTTGGCTTTGGCAGCATCTAGTGGTGAGGTTACAGACACAGATGCTCCACATGTAAATTATAAGCTAACAAAAAGATGATTCTTAGTTTCAGGTGATTATATGCTTATAAAAACTTTGATCAGACGTCACTGACAACGCAAACAAACAACCCACAACTGTCTGATTCTAATGCTGCTAAAATGTGACTGGCGCAGAGAAATGCGTGACATGTTTCGATCTGAGTACCGCCCACTTCAAACCAGTGAGAAGAGCCCAACAACAACACTGACATAAATCTCACAAGTGAAATCTTAAGTGCTGTCAAAGTTAATGTGATAATAACATGTTAATGTAAATTCGCTTTAACACCACTAATTTCTTTAATGCATTAATGTAACTTGCTATTTTTAGGTTGTAGTGGGCTCAGTTTAAAGCTAGAGTGAAGATACTGGTATCATGTCAAACTAGAAAACTTAAACAATCCATTAAATGAACCAACCACTGTCACGAAGGACTGGCAAGGGTCCCTTGACCTGAAAATGGGTTCTCTGGGTACCCACGAGTCTCCCCTTTACAGACATGCCCACTTTATGATAATCACATGCAGTTTGGATCAAGTCATAGTCAAGTCAGCACACTGACACACTGACAGCTGTTGTTGTCTGTTGGGCTGCAGTTTGTCATGTTATGATTTGAGCATATTTTTCATTCAAAATGCAGTACTTGTGAGGGTTTCTGGACAATATTTACCTCCGCCAAGGGGGTTATGTTTTTGCCGGCGTTTATCTGTCTGTTTTTCTGTGTTCAAAACAACTCAAAAACTTATGGACGGATTTTGATGAAATTTTCAGGGTGTGTTGAAAATGTGAAAAGGAAGAACTGATTCAATTTTGGGCGTGATCCAGAAGAAATCCTGGATTCTGGATCACTTTGAAATTTTCGTTAACATTGGGGTAAATGGGACCCAAAAAAATGTTTCTCAATATCTCTGGTAATTGTTGCCCAAAGCTCCTACTGTGCATTTAATATTAGAGGTAGAGATTTCTAACAAGCGGCATCGTGTAG
Organism: Pterois miles; assembly: GCA_947000775.1. Classification (NCBI taxonomy): domain Eukaryota; kingdom Metazoa; phylum Chordata; class Actinopteri; order Perciformes; family Scorpaenidae; genus Pterois; species Pterois miles. Next base: position 13,325,347 of record CAMQGK010000052.1, on the reverse strand, counting down.
CTGAGACAATTCTGCATCCGAAGTATGTCAATGAATTTGATCTAGCTTTAATACTTGAGGAGATAGATCCAGAAGAAACCGCCAGGGGGGAAACTATGGTGCTTGGCGGAGGTCTGCGCTCTCCGAGTGCTTTTCTAGTTGTCCTTGTTTTGTGTCATTTTCAATAATAAATATATACACACATTTGCACAAAGCAGCACAATTGTCCCCAATCTCCATTTGAACAGATAAAAAATATGCAATTAATTCACAATTAATAGTGATTATCTATAGACAATCATGTGATTAATCGTGATTAAATATGCTAATCAATTGACAGCCGTAGAAATAACCAAAACTGTCAGACAATAGTGTGTCTGTAAAAAGCTGCTTCAGAAAATAGGTTTTAAGGGCCTTTAATAGTCTTTTCAAACTTTCAGAGAAAATATCTCCAACAGTCCAGATGTAAAGGCAAAACCTCTGAATAACCTCTAACATTTTTTACAACATTACTTATGTCGCCAAAATAGTCCACCCGTTTGAATGACATGACCATTTAAGATGCTATTTGTCAGGTGATTTGGAAATGAAATCTACTGGGACAAACAGACCGCAGCCATTACTTTCTCCTTTCAGTGCAGAGTCATTACCTTGTGGATGCTTCAGTTCAAAAACTTTGCTCATTTGATGAAGAACAACATGATGGAAGTCAGTCAGAGAGTGATGTCGGTATTGAATGGGAACATTAGATGCCACAGAAAAACTCATAAACACTGTAGAGAGACAGATAGATCAATCTTGTGTTAACTTTTTGGATAGTATATTTCTTGATTTTTTTTTTTTTTTTTTTTTTTACACCCTTTTAGGTAAGCCCAGGAATATAAACCATTGCGGTAAATTTCCACAAAGAACCAATACAAGTACCTCATAAAACACAATCACAGAATAATTTGTGGATAATAAATTTAGCATACAGTCTGCAACAGTGGGCCATTTCATGGCCACTTTTACTAGAAATGGCTCAAAGCTTTCTTCATCTTAAACCCATTTACATACTCAGAATTGCTAGTGTGGGAAGATTAAAGAAAAGTTGAAATTATCCCTACCTGTCACATCATCCAATTTTAAACAGCGAGATAAAACTGAGATAAAACGTTCAAAGGACTGCTTATAAACGCAGGGAATTTCACAGTCGTGTGAAAGTAAATGGGTTTTGGGAGAACGTTAACCATGTCAGCTTTCCAACCATATCGCCTATCGACGGGCCCTCAGACTACGAACACAATCATGTTCCGTCTCTGTCATTTACACATGCATTTCACTGTTCATTCTCCCTTTAAACCATTCATCCAGCTGCATTTTCTATACATTTAGAGATACATAAAATGTATGGCTAAACCGTGTCTCATCAGTACTTAAACAAGAGCCTTCTCGCTTGAGAAATAAACAGGCGCAGGAGGAGTTAAAATATTCATTTAAACTTTACTATCCCTTCTTCCTGTTCATGCAATCAACAAATCATCTAACCGTACTGCAAAGAGCAGTGATCCATTATAGCATGATAACAGTCATTTTGACAAGATGAGTCAGACCATTCAATGAAAGCCGAACCAGCTGTCAAATTCAACTTAAATGACGTGACCTGCTAACTAATAAATCAGCTCAGTATATTTTGTTTGTCCTTGTGGGTAATTTAATTAGTTTCATAAAAGCGATGTTGGTCTCATCTATTACAACTCTCCTTCTCCTGCCTCACTAAATATTACTGGGATCCTCTTCCTGCTGGTGTTGCCGAGGGAAAAGGACTTACTCCTGTTATTTAGCCATACAGATTGGCATTTCCCCACAGGACTCACCAAGCCACAACCAAATATTTACAGAGGCGCACATTCTTAAATCCACATCACAGCTATAATTTGTACCCTGCAGAGGCAGATGTGAAGCATTCTTGGCACAGAGCAGGCTGGCACAGCAGGACGAGAGGAAGTAAAAGGAAAGGTGAGAGAGAGTCGGGGTTAAAGAGGTGTCTGGGCACAGCATCATCACCGCATGTTGAAGTTCAGCAGTGGTAATAAGTCTGTTGATATTTTGTATTTCTCATATTTTCAACAAATCCCACGACAAAACAAAAACCAGCAATGAACTGACAATACTAACAAATATTGTTTATGTAGTTAAACCTGCAGCAGATAAGATAAGATAAGATAAGATATCCCTTTATTAGTCCCACAGCGGGGAAATGCGCGGTGTATAGCAGCAAAGGGGATAGTGCAAAAACAAGAGGCTAAACAAAAGGAGACAGACATAAAATTTTACAATTTAATAGAAGGAAATATTAAAAATAGGAACAATATATACAGTATTGACAGTAAACAGACTATTAACACAGTTGCACAAGTGGAAAAATAGCTATTGCACAGTGATTGGAATGAAATGAGTATTGCACAGTATGAGTTGAGGTTTACACCTGAGTAGTAGTGATACTGCACAGTCGGTGTACAGTAAGGTGCAGTTATCGTCAGTTTTGGTGTGTATGAGATCTACTGGGAGCAGTCCTGGTTGTCTCCTTCACACACTGGGTGAAGCAGCCTGTCGCTGAGGATGCTTTTCAGTGCTGTGATAGTGTCCTGTATGGAGTGGGAGTCTCTCCCCATCATGGATAATGGCTTTGCCATCATCCTCCTCTCTCCCACTACCTCCACTGGGTCAAAGGGGCATCCCAAGACAGAGCTGGCCTTCCTGATCACGTTATCAAGTCTCTTCCTGTCCGCAGCCAAAATGCTGCTGCTCCAGTTGATGACTCTATAAAAGATAGCTGATGTCACCACAGTATCATAAAAGGTCTTCAGGAGTTCCCCCTGCACTCTAAAAGACCTCAGTCTCCTGAGCAGATAAAGTCTGCTCTGGCCTTTCCTGTAAAGTGCAGTTGAGTTGACAGTCCAGTTTATTGTTCAGGTGAACACCCAGGTAGATCTGGAGCTGGCACCAGTCCACAAAGTCCTGAGACAGTTCTCTGCACTCCCTGTAGTCCCCATCTAAGATGAGGCCGACGACTGCAGAGTCGTCAGAGAACTCCTGTAGGTGTCAGGTCAGTGAGTTGTGGGTCTGCAGTGTAGAGGGTGAAGAGGAACGGAGCCAGGACCGTTCCCTGAGGAGCCCCCGCTGTATTGCGTTGAAAGCACTGGAGAAATCAGTGCTCCCAGGCTTCTCCAGGTGAGAGAGAGTGCTGTGTTGGAGGAAGATGATGGCATTGTCCACCCCGATGCCAGGTTGGTAGGCAAACTGTAGTGGCCCACTGATTGTCTCACCAGGGGGCGGAGATGGGTAAGGACCAGCCACTCCAGGGTCTTCATCAGGTGGGATGTTAGTGTCAGCGGCCTGTAGCTGCTGAGGTCCTTTGGATGTGGAGTCTTGGGCACTGGTACTACACTGCATGTCTTCCACAGCTGTGGCACTCTCCAAGGCCTCAGGCTCAGGTTGAACATGTGTTCAACAATCCTGCACAGCTGGTCTGCGCAGGACTTCAGGAGCCTGGAGCTGATGCTGTCCGGACCCGCTGCCTTCCTCGCCTTCATCTTCCTGAGCTGATTCCTCACCTGGAGTGTGAGTCAATCCAACATACAGCATCTTACAGTTGTAAATACTCTCAAGTGCATCAAATGAGTATTAATCCGCTGCTGAAAATAGTCCCCAGTAAATGCACTATTCATTACTGTTTGAGAGTTGCTTAAAACTATGACGCATTAACAATGCAACTTGTGATTTTTAGGTTGTAGCGGACTCAGTTTTAAAGCTGAAGATACTGGTATCATATCAAACTAAGCAATCCATTGGTGCCAACCTCTAAGTTATTTATAGAACATCACTATATCCTGTCAGTAGTGCATGAAACAGGTAATCTGGAATAAATCATGTTCCTCTGTGTCCGCCGATGCGCCTAATGGCATCTGCAAGATTTCACAGACCGGAGGAAAACAATCAATCAGAGCTGATCTGATCAGTTGCCGTCTATGAGAATCGTCAGTCAGTCATGAACTAATCTAAACTAGGCAGTGCTGATCAAATATGAATCAATAATCTGTTATTGTAACGACTATTTCTCAGGTAGAATATTTTCAGAGTCATCTTGTAGTTCCCGTTTAGCTGTAAAATGACAAAGTTTGTGACCCCACAGCCATTTTGAGATCTGTCAAGGAAATACAAAGCACCGCCCACCAGCTGCAGCACAGCCAATAGGAATGCTTTCCCTCTGAAGTGATGTGTGATTGGCCAAAGTTTTCCATCACAGACTAGATTTTTCAAAGTCTGAGTTTACTTTACTTACAATTTAGTGAAAGGTTATTATGGAAATTTTTGCCCCATAATGCCAAGAAAATTCTGCCTACCGAAGCTTTAATTGATTTCCAGTAATAAATACAGTATATGCACACATTTGCATAAAGCAGCATATTCACAAATCTTCCTTTAAGGTACATTTTGAACAGATAAATAAATGTGTGATCAATTTATGATTTATCATGATTAACTAATTGTGATTAAATATTTAAATAGGTTGACAGCCCTACTAAAAACTAAAGTAAGGAATTACATATTCGGTAGGACTGAATGGGATAAGTCAGGGTTGGGAAAGTATTGAGAAACAGATTGTTGGTTTTGGTCTTTTTGTGGGATTTCTTGACAAGAACAAAAATATAGAGTATTACCAGCCTTATGCTTTAATAGACTATAGAGGGTGAGTTCTTCTCAGCACAAAGCTCATCCCCCACAGCCGCTGAAGACTTGCTAAATTACTTATCAAAGATTCCTCGTTGATGATTCCCAATTAATGATGTAATTTTCCACACCACTGAGCTGACTTGCTCTGTCCAACAACATACGGGACAGAAATACTGGAGGCAGGGAAGGGCGACTAAATCACCACAGATGCATATTGTTGGGGGGGTGAGTGAGTGTTACATCACCATATATCAGCAGTAGGCGGCTGTGCTTTCCTCATATGGACAACATGTCCCAGCAACGAGAGGAGAGGTGGCATTCTGTCAGATATCAATCACTTTTTGATCTCACCCGTTTTTTTGTACAGTGTTTTTCCTACATGTTAACCTGTATGAAAGCGTGTTATGACATGGTTTTCTGGATAACTTTGTTAGCTAGAAATCCATACTCAGGCTGCAACTAATGATTATTTTGTTTTCGGATTAATCTGGCAATTATTTTCTCAATTCAACAATTAGTTGTTTGGTCTATAAAATGTCAGAAATGGTGAAAAATGTTGATCATTGTTTCCCAGAAACCAAGATGATGTCCTCAAATGTCTTGTTTTGTCCACAACTCAAAGATATTCAGTTTACTGTCATAGAGGAGTGTTAGCACTGGGTCGCAGGTTCTGTGTTGGTTTGGGTTTTCTCCGGGTTCTCCGGATTCCTCCCACAGTCCAAAGACATGCAGGTTAACTCTAAATCTCCCATAGATGTAAATGTGAGCATGAATGGTTGTCTGTCTCTATGTGTCAGCCCTGTGACAGTCTGGAGACATGTCCAGGGTTCGTCCAATGTCAGCTGGGTTCAGCTCCAGCCCCCCAAGACCCTGAATAGCAGGTACAGATAATGGATGGATGGATTATCAACTAGGCTATTGATTAAATAGCTGACAACAAATCAATTTACTGATTGTTAATTGTTGCAGCTCTAAACCATAGTGTTGTGTTTATTTTTATAAATAACATCTGTGTCTTTAGGTGGGGTTGCAGTCCGATATGGGCCAGCTCTGAGGGCCCCTGTCTCCTGAATGGGAGGTCACGCTCTCATACAAGTAAACAAGTAGGAAAAAAGTTACTCAAATCAAAAAGAGTGAGGTCAGAAAGTGATTGATTTCATACAGGAAAGACTCCTCACAAATGGCTATAAATATAAAACTGAATTATTAGTTTTAAAAAAGGACAGTGGTGTCACAATAATATGATAATACGGGGCGGCAGTAGCTCAGTCTGTAGGGAGTTGGCTTGGGAACCAGAGGGTCACCGGTTCAAGTCCCGACATGGACCAAAAACTGAGTGTGAACTGGTAGCTGGAGAGGTGCCAGTTTACCTCTTGGGCACTGCCGAGGTGCCCCTGAGCAAGGCACCGAACCCCCAACTGCTCGGGGCGCTTGTCAGGAGCAGCCCCCTCACTCTACACCTCTCCATTAATGCATGTATGTGTGTTTCAGGTCTGCATGTACCATGTATGAGTTTAACAGAGTGTAAATTAATTTCCCCATTGTGGACTAATAAAGGGACTCTTCTTCTTCTTCTTCTTCTTCAATTACAGTTAGAGCTCCGTCCAGGTCAGAACTAAAGCCAGTGCTTACAGTTTCTGAGTCTCTACATCAGCAGCTCCCACAGTGGGTGCAGCGGAACCCTGGGGTGCCTTAAGGACAAGCCAAGAGTGCCGCAAGATTTATCATATCATTGTTAATTTATTGGGTGTTTATAACAACGTTTCATCACATTATAAATCAGTTTTATGTTCTCAAACATATCAAAACAGAGGAAAGAAATAAAAAAATAAATCTCAAAATCACATATTAGGAAGTGTTTAATATGCAGTTATGCTGCAGCTAATGCAGCAACAAACCAAATGGTTGTCATAGAAACACAACACGCTTTCCAGCTCTGGAGCTCAGCAGTGAGAAAAACAGTGACTTAGTGACACTGTGAACAGAGCTCAAAGAAATGCTGATACATATCAGCATTTTTTCTGGCAAAAATTGAATCGAAGGCAACTAGACTTAGATTTGTCCCTGAAGACGTTTCGCCCCTTATCCAAGTGGCTTCATCAGTTCGAACGCTGCAGTCTGACTAGTCCCCACTAGTCTGACCATTCTAACTGATGAAGCTACTTGGATAAGGGGCGAAACGTTTTCAGGGACAAATCTAAGTCCAGTTGCCTTCGATTCAATTGTTGCCAGAATGAATATGACCTGGATGAATGAGAACCTTCACAGACTTATCTCAGCATTTTTTTTTTTTTTTTTTTTTTTTTTGGTTGTCCATAGGTAACCTTAAATATATACTTATTTTCATTTTGAAGAAAATTAAAGAAATACATGTAACATAACCCTAACCCTGAATACAATTAAACACCCTAAGTATTTAATTGTATTCATTTTTTATTTTAAGTTATATATTTGTCTGTAAATCTGCAGAGCACCTGAGAATGGGCCCATATTATTTAACTTCATATTGATCTAAAACATGATATATGAAATTAAACCTGCAGCAGGCAGAATGTTTTGGCATCATTGGGCAAAAACTCCATAATAACCTTTCAGTATGTTGTAGTTCTGTAGTTCTGTAGACTTCTGCACCTCCTCGTGGCTCTGTTTTCAGGCTTTAGTAAAATTTGGCCCGTGACGGGAGACTTTAGCCAATCATAGGTCATTTCAGAGAGAAATAGCATTCCTATTGGCTGTTCATTCAACAATCAAGATTCAAGTGAAACATCTTGTAGTAACAGTAACTACAAGATGTTTCAGAAAACATCTGAGGAGAGAAATAGTCATTACAGTAAGAGAATATTGATTCATATCTGACCAGTGCTGCCTAGTTTGACCGCTTGATCAGAGTTTGTGAGTGATTGACAGCTGCTCTGATTGGTTGTTTTCCTCCGGTCTGTGAAATCTTGCAGATGCCATTAGGAGCACCGGAGGAGACAGAGGAACTTTTTCAGATTATCTGTCTCATGCACTACTGTCAGGATACAGTGATCATTTTATTAAAAAAATACCTTTTTAAAATCATATTTTTAAAATGCATATCTGCTTAAATCTAAAATAATACAATAAGCACATTATATTCGGCCTGGGGTGCCCGTCCTTGGGGTGGCGATATTTCGTTTGGAGGGGTGCCGTGCTGCATGACACTTTACATACATTAGCTTAGCTTGTTACTGTATCTCTAAATCTTTATGTGGCTCTGTTGTACTTTCTATTTCATGTTGGCCTGTTCTTTAACTTCAGTGCTTTACACCCACTCTTTGGCCTTTAGACTTGAATAAGAAGCAGCAGAGCGCTATCCATGGTGTTTGTATATGAATTAAGAAGTGATGCTTGGGCTGAGAAATTATGAAACAACCCCAGCCTTCAGTGAAGTGGTATATGTGGTATATATGGTGACTGTATATGCTTATTTAATGAGTAAACCTGGCAGAAATGAGAGAGAACATGCAAAGCAAGATTCTAATCTGTAATTTAACAGTGAAAGTGGGTCTTGAGTTGTCAGAGATAGAAATGTTAGGTACCTTTCAAACTGTGTTATTTGAAGGAATATTTTCAGTGTCGGTGACAGACCCTCGTTCTCCCAGCGGGTGCCACTGGGCAGCTATCGAACTAGCGATCTGCTCTGCATGTGGGCAGTGAGCCAAAAGTGTAATACGGTCCTTTATTTCCCACTAACCTATTTGGAATGGTTTTATGGCAGGAGGAGAGCTGCGTCCAGCTCCCTGGTGCAGTAAATGGCTTCATGCCAAGCCGTGAGAAACAGCTCTGGATGTTGCCGTCGTTGATTTTCTGTCACAGCTCCGTCATCTGTCCCGCCCACGGCAACATCTGCCACAACCACAACAGGATCAAAAAGGTCATGAGGGACAGATGTTTCCCCCTTTTATACCTGGATGTTTACAGTAAGTGACCTTTTGCTGAAATTGAGCTCAATGTTGGCTTTGCTAACAGGAGATTTCAAATTAAATTAAGCATGACTTAATTCAGTAATTTAAGTTAGAGAAGTTGGCCACTGGCCCCACAGTGTTCAAAGATAAGACTCAAATATACACACTGTATATACTGTGTATGAGCTGTTGATACAGATATTTAATCATGATTAGTCACACATTTTAATATAAATTTAACATGCAATATGGCTTTATGCAAATGTATGTATATATACTGTATATTAATTATTGGAAATCAATTAGCACTGCATTTAGCATAACATGCAACCTAAAAATTGCATGTTGCATTAGAAATTAGTGGCGGTAAAACATTTTTGACAGCCCTAAAATATATATTACACACACACAAACACACACACACACATACACACACACACACACACACACACAGTATATACAGTACTTTATATACTGTCCATACACAGTATATATGAATACACATTTGGTTCAATTTTGTTTTTAAGTATTTTAGTATGTACAGCAGCATGATGATGAATGGGGGATTTACTCAAAATAAACTACAGTGCCCATGTTGAAATTCCATCCATCCAGATGCCCCTCTCTATCAGCATCACTTTCCAGCTCCTCCTGGGGGGAATCCCGAGGCGTTCCCAAGCCAGATGATATATACTGTATAATCACTCCAGTGTGTTCTGGGTCTACCCTGAGGTCTCCTAATGAATAAATTGCATTTCTAAAAAATTGTTTTTCAATTATGCACACACCACTTTGGTTCTAGTATAAAAGTGCTGGAGTGTGCAGGTAGATTGTTCTTTGCCAAGTTTGTCACGCATAGAGGCTACTGAACGTACTGAATACTAAACATATATATTCATCTTCAAGTTGGGAAAGTTCGCCACACATGAGCAGAGTTGTACTATCTATGCAAGAAAGGAACACAATACATGAAAATAACTGTGAGGCAACGCATGAGCAAGAGCTAAATTAATAATGAAGATACCACAACGCAGATTTCTTCCTTCATCATGCATTACCCCCCCCAGCCTCCTCCTCACTCCCCAACCACACACAGACATACACATACACACCACGAACACAACTCCTCCTGCATCCAACGTACTCAGCCTCTCAATGGTAATTACTACACTTTGCTATTTGTGCACAAGAGCAGGAATGCGTTTCATGTGTCCTACAGCAACTTGTGCCAGTTTTAGTACAAACGTTGCCCCATGAGTGATAGCTGCAGGCGCTCCGATGGCCACTGCACACACACACATGCATCAGCTCAGAGCAATTTAGTGACTGTTAATAAGAGCGGCGCAAGAGTCCACAATAGAGTTGATTGTATTTCCTCTGAAACGGCGGTCCTGTGTGCTGCATGTCGGCCCAGTGCGTGCCTATAAATGCACTCATGCATTACGAGGGCTTGACCCAGATCACAGATAGACGTAATAACGTGTGACAGGTTGTCCTTTTGAAAGCCCTGAGTCCTAAAAGGCGGACTGGCCATTCACTGCCTCCATGTCTGATATACCCTCGTGAGTAAATGAACAGTCTGCCACAAACGTCTGAGCTTCCCTTTAAATGTCACCGGATGTTTATCGTAATCTATAAAACACGTCCACACTATAAAAGATTATCACATGTATATTCATTTCTTTACAGCTATATGATGCTTTCTTTCAGATATTATATTCAAATATTTAAAACACTATGTTTAAATGGCTGCATCATTTCACACTCCAATTCAGAATATACTTGGTATTGTTGGAAAGTTAGAGATCCCTACTTCAATTTACAGTAAACTTACATATAAGAGATCATATATGAAAATGTCCTGAGACCTGCAGCTTTAACTTTGACTCACACAAAGATCTTATTCCAGTTGCAAGAAGCTCTAAAGTTACTATGTGCTCACATACCACAATGTCAATTTAAGCACAGTTTCCATGGCATCTGTGAGCACATCCAGATTATATTTATCCATTATACATGGGGACGTGTGAGCAAGATATTAAAGATGCATACGAACAGCTTATCCCGAAGACTTCTATGGTGCTCCTCGCCAAACAAACACACGTGCTGTATTATTCAAACAATCTCACGTTGTGCAACTGTACCACACATTCCTCGGCTTTGAGTAATTTGCGGTTAATGAGACTGAATTTATCCACTGAGTGGTGTCATCTTAAGGGCATATATTTTATAGATCATGTAACTAACTCTACCATGTGAGTGACAATCCAACAATCTGGCTGCTCTGATGATTTTTAGTCAACAGGATTTCAGGCAGTGATTAAAGGGTCTCTATACAGAGTTTAAAGCATACCTATTGAAACAAAGCATGGAGAAGCTTGGATTACAACACACACAGAAGGAGAGCGATTTCATATTCAGAAAATAGTTGTGTGCTGCTATATTAATGCTCTGAATATATTAGCACCTTGAAAGGCAGTATGAGTAGGATTGTCGGTTGCGGTTTGTAAACACAACATTATTCGCCCCTCCTTCCTAGCTCAAAGAGGGTTAGGGTGCTCACCAGCTTTGTTCACTTGATGCCTACGAAAATGGCGCTGTGTCCGGCATTTTCATAGCTTCCTCTTGGATGCTTCATCTGGCACCTGGTCGCTACGTTTTTATAGAGGTTGATGCCCAGAAACAGCCTGAACACAGCAAAATAAGAAAATACAGGCAGAGGGAGAGAGAGAGTCCATACATTGTTTTACTAGAGTGGTAAAACTCAAACTTGTGATGTCATAGGGTGTAAAGTGTGGAAACACTCCATAGACAATAAATGTTGTAGATGACACTGAGAGGAGCTCATATTTACAATGCTCTCCTAGGCCACGGAAATAACAGATTGGTAATCTTAATTTAGGTGGCGTTCCCCTTTAAGGAAACACACGCAAGTGGAGAAGACGTCTTCACCAATTTGACATTAGCGTTTAGACAAAACATGCTGCAAAGTAAGAAAACCCAAACAGATGCAGTGTGTTCAACTTACAGAGCTGTAGGAGAAATTTCAAAGATGTTTTGTGTCTGAAAATTCAGTGCCAATACATAAAAGACATTATGAAGAATCAATAGGAGGAAGGCTACAGTATGGTCATATATTCTATGGCTGTTCATATCTGGAATACCTGCCATATGTAAACATACTTATTAAATGACGGTGACTAATATTCTCGCTTAATTTCTGTGCTGGTTAGTATTCATCTCTCTCCATGATCTAGTCTGTTAACGTTTCTCGCTGTCTCCTGAAGCGTTTAACCTTGTCAGAGATAGGCTGGGATCCATTAAGGTTTCCTGAAAGGGTTGAGCATTACGGGCTCATTTAGAATGACTTCCATTTTTAATAAACTGCTCACAGCCCCACAGATCAGATACCGAGGAGGTGCACTTAACAATACCGGAGAGATGGATTTGCCTCATAATTTATATTACACAAAAGCTTAGGGAATCATACCGGCACACCCTCCATGATTTCCCCCCCCTTTTCGTTTTGTTCTGCTCCTTCCTCTTCTTTGTGAAAGCTCTTTTAACGCCACTCGCTCTTAGTTTGACATTATTCAACATGTGTAAAAGCTGTCTTCTTTTCAGGTTCGCCCTGCTGAAGCTGGTGTGATTTTTTTTTTATATGCTACAACAGTGTTTACCTTTTTTTTTAACAGACTTGGGTTATTTGTTTGTACGCGGCGTCATCGCTGCCAACTGAATCTATAACAGTCTGAACAGGCTTGTTAAAGTGGATGTTACTGTCCTGTGAATATTACTCACCGGTGATTTTACATTTTTACAGCACACTGGTATTTGTATCACTGCACAATCATGCCTAAAGAGGGACGTGTGTGGAAAGGTAATGATCATATCTCTGCTGAACCAGAGATGATGGGGTAAGAATAAAGCGGACAGGGTTAACAGACAGTGAGAGGGGTGATGGTGGGTGCCAGAGGGTAGGGTGAGGTTAATGGAACTGGTGGAGTAAAAAGCGCAGGGAAAGCTGTTTAAATGGTATGTGAATTGAAAACGCCTTTTTAGCTTCTGAATCAATACGCGGTTTCTGTGCTCTGAGAACCTGTCGACCAGTGAAGGGGTGAAGAGAAACTCTAAGTAAAGACCTTTCTATCCACTACGTGCCTCCTCTATACTCATAACAGAAATCCCATTGTGTCCACTATATTCATAAGGCATCTCCAGTTCACTCTTTTTTTATGATTTCTCAGCTCCATTGCTGTCCTCTCAGTCAATACAGCAAAGAAATATGCTGCCGGAGAAGTATATACGTCTCTCTTGGGTCGACCTGCGTGATTAAGTGAAAGCGACTCTGTGCGCATGGCGTGAGCCAGTTTTCTGACATCTATTCACAGATGTTAGCTACTGCAAAATTAAAGTTGCTTGTGTAAATGCCAGAGTCAGAGGAGGACAACGTTGAGAAGAGGGAAGGAAGTAGACGTACAGCAACAAAACAACCAGTCTCACCTGTCTGCAACACGTGGAGCATGCTAACACAAAATATCAATACCCATGAGTATCGGGATAGTATGTTTTTGACACCGTATCAATTCTCCAAAATGCTGAATTGATTTTCAGTTAAAATCTTAATAACTCAGCAGCCATTCTGTCTTTCGGAGGTTGTGGCAGAAATTAAAGCTGGACTGAAGATATTGAAAAAGGACACCAATGGTACCAACCATGTTATACTTGTCCCAAAGGACGACGCTACGTTTTGGTGAGGAAAAACTGGCATGGCCATTTTCAAAGGGGTCCATTGACCTCTGACCTCAAAATATGTGAATGAAAAAGGGTTCAATAAGGGTACTACCCATAAGTCTCCCTTTTAACAACATGCCCATTCAATGACAATCATATTCAGTTTGCGGCTAAAACCAGGGATGCGACATAAATGTTATTTTCATTTATTCTTAAATGGTGTATTTGAATATTTCTGCATACTGGGGTCCCTAAACAGACTTAGAGTTACATAAATATCACTGTAAAGCTGAGACTCTGATCCACTGAGTTCAATTGTAATCATGTGTAATGATGTTAGTCTCCACAGTTTCATAGTTTTCATAGTTTCATTTCACACAATGACTTTGTTTACTTAGATTTCATACGTATGGTGGTGTGTCTTTATACTATGACATTTTTCCTAAAATTAGATTTGAAAAAAATCCCAATATATCTCCTTGCTTACAGTACCACAATGTATTGAATCGTTACCCCTGTATCATGGTACGTATCGTATCGCCAGATTCTTGCCAACACACAGCCCAGGCTAACACCATAATACAGGGAGAAAGATGATTCACTTATTAGCTGATAAGTATTCATTTACATATCGCTGTTAATTTACAAACTGTCACTGCCAGGTGAAAACCTCTTAACTGCTTGTTTTTAATTTCTAACTTCAATTAAAGGAAGCTGTAAGCTGTGAAAATTCGGTGACCCCCGGGTTAATGAAACCTCTTCAATGCAATGACACAAACTCAAACTAAAAATGCACGGTCACAGAGTTCAAAAACAAACTCCCTGACATTTTTTGGAGATCAACAGTAATTTTTAAACAATGGCTGTATCATGACACGTTTAGTGTTCCTCTTCTTGTTAAGGCATTAATTTACTCTGCTAAAGCAACAACATGTTGGAAAAGGTTGAGAGGGAACATATCATGAAAATTTTTTTCAAAGCTTGTGTGCATACATTTGGGTTATCTGGAGTGCCTACTAACCTGCAAACTGTGGAATAGGACGTCCCAGTTGACCAGATCAGAAAACGTGATTCGACAAGCCATACAGATTTGACTCCCCTTCCTAGGTCACATGCAGGCTCATTAAAATATACCATATTGTATGTGGCCCACTGAATATGCACAGTAATGTAATGCTAGCAAGTTTTGCTCGAATTTAAATAGCTTCTCTCGGCTCAAGTAAAGTTTTACACATATAAAACCACCACGGATCAAAAGAATAGAAAGAGCCTTAATTGACCTAATTTGCAGTTTAAGGTGTCCTGTGGGGAAAATGAATTCTGGTCCACAGGAGAATTTTCAGCGCAATACCGCAAGAGGCCACAGGAAAAAATTGGAAGCAAGGCTGAGCAGCAAACTGTGTCCAGGTCTTATCATTGATCCATGGCATATACCGCCCACAGCTTGAGAACTACCTTTACAAAGGTGCACCATATTTTTCCACACAAGCCAATCTGAGCAATCTGGGCTTTTTCAGGAGGTCTTTACGAGAGAGGCGCTAAAACGGAGTGTGAATATAGGTGTATTCAGACAGGGAAAAAACGTGATTTTGAACATTAAGGCATGTAAACATGTTCTAGTTGAAACTTAAAATACAAGAACGAATGTAAAAATGAGCATGATATGTCTCCTTTAAGTAGGGTAAAATTTGAGTTTAAAGGGGTGTTCTGGTGATTTAAATTTTCACATCCACAAAGTTTGGGGGCTGCCGCTTCACAAGGGCTTGATCCTACAATTCCCAGAATGCACCGCAACAGTATCTTTCATTAGATGTTCCCTGCCCGTGTTTCTAATCCATACAGCACAATGCCTGAGTAGGTACCAGTGTTTATTCTGCATCACCGGGGCTCAAACTTACAACCTTAGACACCAAAGGCAGGTCATGATATGTGCAAAGTTAACTGCTGTTGTTGTTAATTGTTGTGTTAATTTTTATGCAAGGGAAGGCAAACTTCCAGTGTTACAGTGTTCCACATCTTCCATGCATTATTGGTATTATGAAACTTTTAAATCCAGCAATGCAGTGTAGCATCAGCTATTTAAAAACCTTAAAATATTCCATATCTTTTAAAAAATTATTGGTGTTTTTTTAACTTTTCAGTGATATTCATATGAATCAAACCCATTCCCACTTTTCCAGCTATTCCTACTGCTTCACCTTCTTCTCACAAGAATCAAGCCAGCATTACAGCGTAGCATCAGCTATTCAGCATCCAGCATTCACAACGTAATTTCTTCAAAAAATTGCTGCTCTAGTTTCAAACTCACTGTTGCATTTATCGCATAGGTTTTCTGTCAGATTTTTAAAGTCTCAAGCCCAGCTCAAGATAAGATAACCTTGATGACATCACTATGACTACATCTGGGTTGTTTTCTTAAGGTGTTAGAAAGCTCCTCCAGAGTCAAAGAAGACATTATAACAGGCTGTTTTAAATAGTTTAAATAGTTGTAGTCCCAATGATGAGTAAGCTGACCTTCATTTTAATATCAGTATCCCTTTAAATTTATATCAACCTAATAATGTAATATATTCTTTTCTCCAGTATAGTAGTACTGTGCAGTTTTCATCATGTGGCACAAGTCAGTATAGTGTGTTGATGCCTTGCTTCCCCATGAAGCCATACACAACTCAAACACATTGTGTCTATTGACCTGTTAAGAAAAAGAATCTACGACCACATCTGTATGTGTGATCTGCTCTGAAAACTCATCAATAAATGAGTTCCTACAGCATGATGGTGCGACTGGCAAACGTTTCCCCCCTTTTTGTTTGGCTACGCTGCCGACTGAAAGAAGTGCACTCAGTTCTTGGGTCACTTCCAAGTCGACTTACAGACTGTAATTGATGATTTTGAGCAAGTGTTCCATCCAGATCTGTCTCTGTCATGCTCAATATATTACATTTATTCTGCACAAATCACCCACCCGGGGATTGATTTGATTAATGAGTCAGTGACACATTATAGTCATGTTATCCATCGCTTCTCAATTGCTCAGTGTGGCTTTTGTGCTGCCTGTGCCAAGCACCCTACTGACCCCCGGTGGTGTGGAATTTATGGTGCAGCACTCAGGACCACGGACAGCGTCAAAGTTCATGAAACTTATCAGTGAACTAATAGAGCATCGTGGGCAACATATTGTGACACGTACATATTATCACATATCACATATTTTAATAGCCTGTTAAATATTTCATTAAGCACTCGCATCAGTTAAGACACTTATTGTACAGTTGTTAACATAAAGCTTACACTGAACAGCTGCACAAGAGCAGCTACTCTCCCATATACAGTACAGGCCTGTTTTAGTGCATTTTATTACTTCATTAAAGCTGCAGGGTCTCATACTATGAGGAAATGTAACACAAAATATTACCACGACTGTAAATGGATCGACTCTCGAAGGACTTTTATTTTTTGGTACTCTGCAAATTGTTACTATAAAGCTAATAACAGCTTTTATGGCACTCTCATGGGTGTCTGCAGAACTGTTAATAAGCTTAAGATGACACTTTAATTCCACCTTATAATTAATATTTAATTCCCTACAAAATCTAAACATAGTTTCAATTTACCATGCCAACAGAGCTGTCCCCCCCCCCCCCAACAGTTAACTGGCTTTCATTTTTGTTGTGTATGAAAGTGTGAGTTTCAGGAGTACACATTTGCTTCCTCTTGCAGAGGAAAGTCTTGCCCTTCAGAAAGTGCAGCTGCTTGTAAGCGATGCGGTGCCAATAACAGCGGCCTTTGCTGCAGCGCGTAGTCTGTAGAATATGTGAAGCGAAGAGTTTGATTAGCCCAGAGGCTCGGCTGGGAATTAATCTGCTGCCAGCGATCAATGAGCGGGCTGCAAAGCATGCCAATCAGTTTTATTGGTTTCTCCTTGCCGTTGTGTTATCACATGCATCATCGCCACCGATATAATATCACCTTCTGTGGCTCATATCTCAACAACAACCGTGGATTACTTTGACATCTGGTACAGATATTCATGGTGCTCAGCAAGGTTATTATAGTAAACTAAAACTGAAACTAAAACCAAAATAAGCCGTGAAAAATATTGTTTGTAAACTGAAGCTAAATAAAAGCTATGTTTCTTCAGAAAAATTTAACTGTTCTGAATATTTCCTTGGTAAAAAAAAATAATAAAAATACAATAAAAACGGGTGTAATTTCATTTGATTTTTTTTTAGCTATACTATATCACTGCCAAAAAGAGGAGATGGAGTGACATTTTGTCCATCACGGACATGACGTTTCAGGAGACATTATGACATTATGGCCATTCGTACACAGGTTTCCAACCATGTGCAGTATTTTACATGTACTGTACAACTTCATAGGTGATTTCTGAGTCATTATAGCCGGCCCTAACAAAAACATACTAAAACTACACTAAACTAAATATCAGGGCTCTCAGTCGATTCAAATATTTAATCACAATTAATCGTGATTAATCACAAATTAATCACATGTTTTTTTATCTGTTCAACATGTACCTTAAAGGGTACAAATATTCCAATATATATTCAAAGGGTTCAAATATGATTGCTTTATGCAAAAGTATGTATATATTTATTATTGGTAAACTCAGGCCCAACAGTTTTCAGTGTGTCAGTGTGCTGAATTGACAATGACTTGCTTCAAACTGCATGTGATTATCATAAAGTCAGCATGTCTGTAAAGGGGAGTCTACCCATAGACCCATTTTCATTCACATATCTTGAGGTCAAAGGTCAAGGAGCCCCTTTGAAAATGGCCATGACAGTTTTTCCTCGCCAGATTTAGCGTAACTGGAGTTTTATTTTGCTTTCTCCTTGACAAGCTAGGATGACACAGTTGGTACCTTACTTATTAAGTTTCCTAGTTTCATGTGCTGCCAGTATCACTCTAATGTTCAAACTTTAAAACTGAGCCCACTACAACCTCCAGCAGATCAGCTGCATTAATGCGTTATTATCGCCTTCATTTTGACAGCCCTACTAAATATATGAAACCTAAAACTAAACCTTTCAGAAAAACTGAAACTAAACCCAAACTAGTAAGCACACTCTGGAGACAAAACACAAAAAAGTCAAGTCCTTCATGTTTAGTGCCGATTAGCAAATGTTAGCATGATGGTGAACGTGGTAAATGTACTAAAAAAAACAGCATGTTAGTGTTTTGTTGCTATAATCATCTTAGCATGCTGATGTTAGCGTTTAGCTCAAAGTACCGCTGTGCCTACGAAAATAAAGAATGACACCCAACACAAAGGCCACAGAGGTGTTTCACTCAGATTGCTTCATCAGTGCTTCTCTTTAAGGCCACAAACCCTTTACAATGTCTTTTACAGGCTTGGTGGTACATGAGCAAGGATGTAATTAAGTGAGAAGGCGTAATTTACTGTCATGTCCTGTGTAATGAGGGCTTTGTATCATTAGGTGGCCAGTGCGTCCTTTTCTGTCCCGCCCTGTGTCGGCTGTGTCCTGTTCCTCGTGTCCTGTGCTGTTAATTGGTGTCTTGTGCTGAGCAATGTTTCAAACATTCATGTGGTCTAATGGGGGCATGTAGCCTGTCTGATCCAGTGCCTCTGACCGTCATGCATCACATCACTTAGTTAGAGGAGTAATAGAACAATCAAGTAATCCCATATTAGGAATTTTAAAAGTATTTGGGTGACGTATTCATATCTTTCACAGAAAAGAACACCTGACACTGGATGAGACGACTGGACAGATAAAACAGGACACAAAGGACACAGGGCAGCACGCAGCAGCCACCTAATGGTACAGTAAACTCATTACACACAAAGGGATAGTGTAGCTCCCTGCAAGCAGTGGAGAAACTAACAAAGATAGAGCTGAAAGATCATCACGCCACATGTGCATTTGTATAAGCATCATCATGTGCGGCTGTTCAGGAAGACAAATAAAATATCATGTATAGTGAAAATAAACTGTGCAAAGCAGTACAGTTTTAAGCAGCTCAGCTGTGTATGAACAGAAATAACAGCAGCACTGAAAACAAATGATTACACAGTGTTAAAAGAGGTTGAAATCCCTCCACTTACTCCTGTGTTCCTGCCCCCTAACCTACTGTTACTGCACTGTTCTGTAGATTTCAACAGTTACGAGACTCGTGAATTTCAAGAACATCAAGGTCAAACTGAAGAACAGAAGTAAAAAAGGAATAAACGCCAGAAGTGGAAACAGTACTAGAATATTGCACTCAAGTAAAAGCAGCCTATTCTTAATTTGAATAAAGTGTAAACAAAAAACTTAATTACATGTAAAAGGAGAATTAACGTTAAGGTTATGATGATATATGTTTTCTTGGGCTATGAAATAAATGGCATTACATGTCAGCATAGTGGAACATCACCAACATGAGCTCTAATGTCCAAAACAACAATGAATTTCTTTTCCATAGACGACACTTTCCAGCCTGTGTGTACAACGGATTATCAATTATAAATATACAATCACCCTCCTCAGTGTAGCCTCACTAGGAACAACCATAAAACAACAAAAATGAGCAATGATAAATAAACAGACACAGTGACGGGTGCAGCAGTCATTACTAAGCCACATAACACTTATAGAATCAACAATACCAGAAAAACCTGACAACACAGACAGTAACGTATGTAATGTAACGGTATAATATTAAACACAGCGATCAAAACCCAAAGCCCAGGTATCGCTATGGGTATCGAGGCTGAAAAAGTTGGATCGTGCATTCCTTTTTAAACAGGGCAGAAGCGAACGTGGCTCACATATCACCACTCACCCTGCTCCCAGAAATATTGTGAACCATCATACCAAGTTTGAAGTTTCTAAGTCAAATAGTCTCTGACTTCTGTTTTGAAAATGTAATAGAAGTTGAAAATAATCACATTTTTGAGAGAAAAATGTTAAAAACTGTTATTCGAACCTCCAAAAGGCACAACGACACCACACTGTCAACCATCATACCAAATTTGAAGTTCCTCAGTCAAATACACTGCTCAATAAAATGAAGGGAACAATAATCATCACAGTACAAAACCAAGTCAGTTAAACTTCAGGGATATCAGTCTGTCCATTTAGGAAGCACAAGTGATTGTGAATCTCTTTCACCTGCTTTGGTGCAAATGAGAGTGACAACATGTGCAATGGAGAGGCAACAGCAGGACAACCCCCCAAAAAGGGAATGGTTTTACATGTGGTGGCCACAGACAGTTGCTCTCTCCTGATCCTCCCTGACTGATTCTCCTCTAGTTTTGTGTTCTGCTGGTGTCCTTGTCACTACTGGTAGCATGAGGCGATACCTGCAGGTCAATCAGGTTACACAGGTAGTCCAGCTCCTCCAGGATGGCAAATCCATTCGTGGGGTCACAAGAAGGTTTTGCTGTGTCTCCCAGCAGTCTCAAGAGCATGGAGGAGATACCAGGAGACTGGCCGTTACACGAGGAGGGCTGGACAGGGCCATAGAAGGACACAAACCCAGCAGCAGGACCAGTATCTGCTCCTTTGTGCGAGCAGGAACAGCAGGAGCACTGCCAGAGCCCTACAAAATGACCTCAAGCAGTGCTAGTGGTGTGCATGTTTCTGACCAAACTGACAGAAACAGACTCCATGAGGATGGTATGAGGGCCCAACGTCCTCTAGTGGGACCTGCTCTCACAGCCCAGCACCATGCAGCTCGATTGACATTCCCCAGAGAACACTAGAATTGGCAGGTCCGCCATTGGCACCATGTTCTCTTCACAGATGAGAGCAGGTTCACACTGAGCACATGTGACAGGCGTGAAAGACTCTGGAGATGCTGTGGTGAATGTTATGCTGCCTGTAACATCATCCAGCATGACCAGTTGTGATGGTCTGGGGAGGCATATCCTTGGAGGGTCACACAGACCTCCATGTCATAGCCAATGGTACTCTGACTGCTGTTAGGTACTGGGATGATATCCTCAGAGCAATTGGCAGACCTTATGCTGGTTCAGAGGGCTCTGGGTTCCTCCTGGTGCAGGAAAATGCCCTCATGTGGCCAGAGTGTGTAGGCAATTCCTGAATGACGAAGGCATTGACCTAACCTGACCTAAATCCAATTGAGCACATATAAGACGTTGTGTATTGGTGCATCCAATGCCGCCAAGTACCTCCACAGACTGTCCAAGGGCTCACTGATGCCCTGATCCAAGTCTGGGTGGAGATCCCCCAGGACACCATCTGCCAGCTCATCAGGAGCCCAGACATTGTCAGGAGTCCGTACAGGCATGCAGGGGCCAAACACACTACTGGGTCACATTATGAGTTGCCGTGATGAAATTCACACTGGTTGGATCAGCCTGGGATTTCAATCACTCGGTGTGATTTTGAATCCAGGCCTCAGTGGTTGATGATATTGCTTTCCATTGACCGTTGCTACGTCATTTTGCTCTCAAATTACACATTTTACATCAGTAAAGATTTTCAATTTGAATAATTTGTTCATTAAGACATGATGTGTGATTTAAGTGGTCTCTTATTTTTTTTGAGCAGTGCAGTTTCCAAATTCTGCTCCGTAAACGACAGAAGAAGGAAGAATGGATGGAAGGATGGACAGACGGACGCGCAGCGCACTATCTACCCCCAACTACGTTGTTTCGTGGGTATAACAATATAAAATGGTAAAATGTCTGCAGCCACAAACACATACAGTATATGAGCGCAAACAGAGAGACTATACAGTATTTACACATCATGTAGCACACAAACAACGCTACACTGCTAGGCTAATCAGTGCTGTTGACGGTCTCATCTGTTAGAATGCAGTGAATTTGTTGTTGTACTCACCTTTCTGAGCAGCATTCTGGGAATCTTGTGCACCAAGAAGTCCTTCTCAGTCTGCTTTGTAGGTTCATCTTCTCAGCGGGGGCATGTTGATGCCCTGGTGCCCCCGACAGCACTGGATCAGAGTACTATCCATCCTTGCCTGTTTCACTGCCAATCACACTTTCACAACTGTGAATCAGGAGGAGAGACACGATTTGAGACTTTTTTGTCAAATTAAAAGCACCACATTTCTGTTCATGGTATGTACTCACTCAATTAGATATTTAATAATATATGGACTGGGGAGTTGTGCTTCTCTGCTGCAATAATGAGCAGATGAGCCTGAAAATCACGTCCATTGTTTAATAAGCCAATTTCCAATGCTGTATTTATTTTTGAAATAGTCCCCCCATGTGCCACCTCACTTAAAATCCTGGAATCGCCCCTGCATCTCAGCTCCTCCGTTCTCAAAGCAATATAACCAGTTTGCTCAACCTACTGTACCTGTCCCACTATAACCAGTCCACTCACCTCTCTGTCCCACTATAACCAGTCCACTCACCTCTCTGTCCCACTATAACCAGTCCACTCACCTCTCTGTCCCACTATAACCAGTCCACCCACCTCTCTGTCCCACTATAACCAGTCCACTCACCTCTCTGTCCCACTATAACCAGTCCACCCACCTCTCTGTCCCACTATAACCAGTCCACCCCTCAGCTTCCCTCTCTCCTATCCACCCACCTCTCTGTCCCACTATAACCAGTCCACTCACCTCTCTGTCCCACTATAACCAGTCCACCCACCTCTCTCTGTCCCACTATAACCAGTCCACTCAGCCTCTCTGTCCCATTATAACCAGTCCACTCAGCCTATCTGTCCCACTATAACCAGTCCACTCAGCCTCTCTGTCCCACTATAACCAGTCCACTCACCTCTCTGTCCCACTATAACCAGTCCACTCAGCCTCTCTGTCCTATTATAACCAGTCCACTCAACTTCTCTGTCCCACAAAAACAGTCCACTCACCTATTTGTCCTATTATAACCAGTCCACTCAGCCTATCTGTCCCACTATAACCAGTCCACTCAACCTCTCTGTCCCACTATAACCAGTCCACTCAGCCTCTCTGTCCCACTATAACCAGTCCACTCAGCCTATCTGTCTCACTATAACCAGTCCACTCAACCTCTCTGTTCCACTATAACCAGTCCACTCAACCTCTCTGTCCCACTATAACCAGTCCACTCACCTCTCTGTCCCACTATAACCAGTCCACTCAGCCTCTCTGTCCTATTATAACCAGTCCACTCAACTTCTCTGTCCCACAAAAACAGTCCACTCACCTATTTGTCCTATTATAACCAGTCCACTCAGCCTATCTGTCCCACTATAACCAGTCCACTCAGCCTATCTGTTCCACTATAACCAGTCCACTCAACCTCTCTGTCCCACTATAACCAGTCCACTCAACCTCTCTGTCCCACTATAACCCGTCCACTCAACCTCTCTGTCCCACTATAACCAGTCCACTTAACCTCTCTGTCCCATTATAACAAGTCCACTCAGCCTATCTTCCTTTTCTTTTTCCCACTATAACCAGTCCACTCACCTCTCTGTCCCAGTATAACCAGTCCACTCAACCTCTCTGTCCCACTGTAACCAGTCCACTCAGCCTCTCTGTCCCACTATAACCAGTCCACTCACCTCTCTGTCCCACTATAACCAGTCCACTCAGCCTCTCTGTCCCACTATAACCAGTCCACTCACCTCTCTGTCCCAGTATAACCAGTCCACTCAACCTCTCTGTCCCACTGTAACCAGTCCACTCAGCCTCTCTGTCCCACTATAACCAGTCCACTCAGCCTCTCTGTCCCACTATAACCAGTCCACTCAACCTCTCTGTCCCACTATAACCAGTCCACTCAGCCTCTCTGTCCCACTATAACCAGTCCACTCAACCTCTCTGTGCCACTCACTATAACCAGTCCACTCAGCCTCTCTGTCCCACTGTAACCAGTCCACTCAGCCTCTCTGTCCCAGTGTATGCCTCCTCAAACTGAATGCGTTCTGAGCTGAGAGAGACTCTGTAGTATCATATAGTTTGTTAGCACTTAGTCAGGCCCAGGTCACCTGTACTAGCTAGGTGTCGTATTAATTAAGTATTAATTAGGGGTAGACACAACCTTTTCTTGACTGTGTCAGGGTACAATGACGCAAACTACCACCAAACCCTGCATTGCAGTGCATTTCTTTATCCCGACACCCCGTGACACTAGTCCGTCTAACAAACATTTTACCACGTGGTTTCAGCCGAGTGTCACCTGACTGTAACAGTCCTCCTGCTGCAGACTCACCTGCAGCTTTTCTCTGCTGCAGCTGCTGATTTAAGGTCTTTCTCCCGTTCATTTCTCACACGGTTTAGCAGGACTTTTCCACGTGACTCTTGTTCGTCACTCTGTTAGTGATGTTACGTGCTGTGTCGAGGTTTGGCAGCGTGTCGATAATCCAGTTTTCTGTGAAGCGTTTTTTTTTTTTTTTTTTAGACCGGTGACGTTATTGATGACGCCCGAAGCCGAAACACAGCTGAGAAATGAAGTTTTCATTCATAAATGTAAATGTGCCAGAAGCTGTAATGTTTTTAAGATGTGGAATTACATATTTAGGCAACATCTGCAGACAAACAAAACGGCTAGTAAATCGGTGAGTTTGTGCTTCCATATCCTGAATTAAAACGAATAAGGTCTCTACATCGTTTTCCTCGCTAACATTCACTTTGCCTGGTTAAACCACTGACACTTTACAGTTTTAGAACACTAATATTGCCCCTCCTGCCATTATTATGATACTAGCATTGGTCTAAGGATTAATTAACACACATTTGATGCGTTAGGCTACTCACAAGACAATTACAGTTTATTATTATTATTATATTACATGTTATACAATTATAATATAGGCTACTTATCAGAAAATGGACACCATATTAATTTAAATGGATTAGCCTACGTGTTTTGTTTTTTTTTTTTCATTGTAGACAGTCATTATTCCCAAGTCTTTTCTGGTGCAAAATACAGTCGCCTCTATCACAGATGCCGTGGTTGAGACCATCTGTAATATGTCTGCCTGTTTTACACTCTTTGATCAGCTGATGGTGACAGTAAAGTCAGAAATGCACCCTTTTGGGAGCCAGTTTGCTGGAAAGCTTCAATGTTTCATGACGCTTCATCTCCCCATCACTACATTTAACGGATGCAACTTGAAATGAAGCTAAGTAGTGTATGATACGTGTGATTAAAAAGTGCATGAGTAAAAGTGAAATTAACATACCAATTTTTTTTATTCTCCAAAAAGTACACAAAATATGACTTTGTTACAGCAAATGTAATTCGTTACATTCACCCCTAATGAAGCCCAACAGTAGATTATATTTGGTATACTCTCAGGATTATCTGTCCTCAGGTAGTCTATACCTCAAGTAATCAGTCTGACAGATATGAAGCACCCAAGTACCTTTCTCAGATGCGTGATTCTACTGAAAAATATTTGAAGAAGAAGAATTAGAGAAATGTTTTGTACACTCTGGTATTATGTTTTGGGCCATTAACGTCCCTCCATTTTCAACAACAAGCCTGGCTTGGTTGTTCAAATAATGATGCATTATTTGTTGGATAACCAACAGTGTCTACAGATGAAGGCCTTGATCCAACTGAGGATCAGATGCTCATAATTCCACGACTATTATTACTACTGACCCCTATTATTTCCTATTGTCCTTTTTGAGCAATATGCATGGTGCTAGTTATCCAGACTAAAGAGGGAAATTAACTTTAAACTGCTCTCTTTTGTAAACAGATGCTAAAATCAAGAGATTGAATAGGGGATTAAAGGTATTTTTAAATTACATACACATGCCCAATAATAAAGCGAACACTTAAACAACACAATAGCCACATTTACATGATTATTTGTAAACCTTGGTTGATCAGAAATTCCCGATCCACTGTGTACATGGACACTAAATAAAATGATCCGTATGATAAAATGATGCGCATACGTGCACCGAGCGTTTAATTAAAATAAATCCTTTGGGCATTGCGCAGACTGGTCTAATAGTCCGGAAATAGAAGAAGAAGAAGAAGAAGAAGAAGAAGAAGAAGAAGAAGAAGCTCTAGCTGTACTTCCGCCTGTGTTGTAAACAAACGCCGCGTTGTCTGTCATGCGTCACGCAGATATGTAGCACGCATGCGCAGTGGAGATAACCAGGAAGATATAATGTGTGCATGGAGGCCGACCGGAACAACGATCGGCATAAACCACGTCTCTCATTCAGAATGAAATTTCTTTCCGATTGGGCCGTATCGGATCAGAATCTTCCGTTTGACGTGTTTACGTGAAGCATTTTAATCTGATTGGGCCTTTATTTCGATTATTTGTGTCCATGTAAACATAGCAAATGTAACTCCAAGTCAATCGCACTTCTATGAAATCAACCTGTCCAGTTAGGAAGCAACACTGACTGAATCAATTTCACCTGCTGTTGTGCAGATGAGGTAGCATGAGGTGGTGTCTACAACCCAGAGAAGTTGCTCAGGTAGTGCAGCTCATCCAGGATGGCAGTATTTAACTACCCAGTGTAGTTGATGCTGACATTGCTCAGTCTAATGAGAACTCCGATTACAAGCATTTACAGGACAGTTACAAAGACAACACAAAACCATGTATTTAAAAGTAATGTTTATTTTGCACCGACCAAAAAAAAATCTTGGTGCAAAAAGATAAATTCCCAGTTACGACATCAGTGACAGTGCATGTCAGTAAAATAGCAATGCTCAAAAAAAAAAAGGAAAGCAAAAAGGAGCAAATATCATTTACTACAACAAAAGAATATCAACACCAATAAAAGCACAGTTTCTTAAGTAAAAATGTAAATGTTCAAACACAAACAACCAGTTACCTTTAAAACAGACAAAGGCGGCAAACAACATCGAGGAAATAATACAGTAACTTGCAATAATGCTTCATCTGGTACAGAAATACCGGTACATCCAACCTCCCAGCCCCATTCATGCTCTCACACACACAGTCACACACACACAGTGCTATTACACAACAAGACCCAGTTCAATCATCAATCCCATTACCACGGCATTAAAATCAATTACATGTAATAAATATCAGTGAAAGCACCTTTAAAGCTGAAATGTGTTTAATTGATCAACAGACTGTGCAACATGTAAAAAAAAAAAAAAAAGTCCAATAAAAATACATCAGCAAACTAATATACCATTAAAACAATTTTAAGTCATTACATATGTCATTTTTTGCTCAAAATCAAGGATGAGTATATACAGAACTTGCAGGATGGTCTCATCAGACAAACCATATTAAAGTCATGATTAAGCATCATATTCTGTAACATTATTTGAATTTCAGATCCATACAATGTTTTAAAACCATGTGTAAAAAGACATACTTGGGTGACCCTTCCAGCCCAGGTGACAACAAGCTGAGGGGCAACAATATTTCACTGTATCAAATCAGATTGTATTCGTGATAGCCACATATGGCGCTGGTCTGACAGGGCAACAAAACAAAAAAAGAAACTGTAATACCCTTTTAAAATTCACAAGCCCAAGGCGATGTACATGTAAAATCACCAAAATGGATTTTGCTCCAACCTGCGTGCAAACACTCAAGCTGCACTTGGTAGCGTAAAAACATTCTGGATGACCTTAGTAAGCTCAAGATACCAAAATATAGAAAAAACTTACAGTTCATCACAACAGATTAGCATGCCAGAAATTTCCAAAGCAGCACAATGATGCAAGTAATTTACAGCACGTGTGACGAGAAAACCGTACTCCGTTTCATGACTGTCTTCATCTGTTTTTACAGGTGCTACTGTTGGACACTTGGTTAGCACTGCGACCGCTTCAAGTCAGACTCCCAAAATACTTTACCAGAGAACATTAATCAAGGCATGCGCTCCACTCTGTGTTCAACGTGGTCTGTAGAGCTGGTAGTGTATTGGAGGTGCGACTGCTTTGCTGAGTCAGTGCCCTTATGGCTGGGACACACAGCTCGCATTAGCAGTGCGTGGCGGCCTGCCTCGCGTATGGTGTCAACACCGACCACCACTCTGCTGCAGTGCTGCTGCCAGCCCTTTATTTCTACATAGAGTTTACCTTTAATAATGACCATTTCATTTTTTAGACAGAAAAAGTTTAAGAAGTGTGTGCTCATTTGTAAATAATAATCCACAAATAATACCTGGTACTTTATTCATTCATGGAGCCCTGCAAGTCACTGCATTTTCTACAACGCTGTCCTGCACATATTTAAAAATAAAAGCCTTGTGTTGACAAATTACGGAATTCTGTCCACAGAAAAAAAGATTGAGGGCTTTTATTTTGAAATGGAAGTAGGGGGTGTTGATTTAAAAATAAATGTTTACTTTTTTCATGTATGACAGTCATTGAAACTGTAGTAATGTTGCTGGTATGACGTCTGTCAAAAGAACATTTTCACTGTCTGTTGCTGAGAACCACACGCAGCTCGCGGTAAAAATAGGCGAGACCTCAAATCTCTCGCAGGCGACATGGCTGCTCTAAACTGTTAACATG
This sequence comes from Pterois miles, assembly GCA_947000775.1. Lineage (NCBI taxonomy): Eukaryota > Metazoa > Chordata > Actinopteri > Perciformes > Scorpaenidae > Pterois > Pterois miles. The sequence goes on along the minus strand of CAMQGK010000052.1, from coordinate 13,296,547 downwards.
AAAAACAACAGGTTCTGCAGCCGGCATGCGTTGCTGACGTTCCCAGTGTGTCCCGGGCCATAAGGATTGACAGTTAAAACTGCATCAAGTAGACAAGACTTCGCCCACAGCACCCTCTGCAGTCTCTATGGTTATATACATATATATCTCATTTCCCTCTGCGCTCTGTCCTTCAAGCTATTTGCCTTTTTTTACCGTTTGATCATTTACATTCTCTGCAAATAGTGCAACAGCAAAACTATCTTTACAGAGCAGAGTGCCAACATGTGGCACTGCACCTGTAGCCAAATGTTTGTCGATTTCTGCCAATCATTACACGTGTGGCAAAGATCAAAATAACGACATACAATCAAAGGATGAAGCCTGTGAATTCCTAGAAGGACTTTTCCTTTGCTGTGTGCAAATTTGTGTGTATTCACAACAGATTCACTGTGTCGCTGTATATATGGCTTCTGCTCATTTATGGCTCCATTTTCCCTTTGTCCCTATATAGCCAGGCACTGTTTCTTACCCACAGTGTAAATAGGTAAATGTCTCATTTTTTAACTTTTAGTGTGTGATATCACCATATCATGGCAAGTCAATACTGAATAATGATATTTTTTGCTCAAGGCCACAGATTTCTGTACATCTTAAAGATGCCACACTAGATTTTTACCATCTTCTCTTCTATCCACTCGAGGAAAATACTGTTTGGTTAGGGGAGAATATGGCATGGTGAACAAAGTTGCTTTGCTTTTCAATTCAATTTTGTATTGAAAACTTAACACTAACCATTTGTCAGTATGGTTTTTATGGAACTGGGTGACCCTATCAACACTGGAGAACAATGTGTTGCCCTAATAAGCACATACCTCTTCCTTCTATTCTCTCCCATGTTATTTAGGCTAGCTCTGCTTTGGGGTCACAGTTTGCTTTGGGGTGACAGTTTGCTTTGGCTGTGCTTTGGATGCTGTTGCAGAGGCAGAGGAGGAGGTGGAAGAAGAGGAGGATGAAGAGGATGAACTCCATCGGGTCTCTACACCTGTGCTTGTCATCTTCAGCTTTCTGCGTTTTGCGAGGGGAGCATTGTCGACACTTTTCAAAAAGAAGCCCTCCCTCTTACCACGGTTAAAAGCCTGGCGAGGGAGGGAAAGGACCAAAGAAAAAACACAGTAAGTTCATGCAATCATCTATTTTGAGAACTCTGCCAAATTTTACACACAATGCTATTACCTTGTAGGTGGCGTTGACATAAGTGCGGACAGTGGGCCCACTAGACTCTAGCACATCTGGAGTGCACAAAGGAGTGGTGGACATGGACGCTCCGCCCTGCAGCCAGCTGTTCTCTTTCAGATCAGAGAGTTTGAGACGCATCTCTGGGTCCACTGTCAGCAGGCCTTAAATCATGGAGGACATGGTTAAAACAGTCAAAAAACACATGGACAAGAGAACAAGATGTAAGGAATGCAGCCAAAACAAGCTGACTTGCATAGAGGGGATGTGAAGAAAACATTTCTCTGCCGACGAGTCCTACAAACAGTGGGAACACTTAACCAGGTGTGTCAAACTCAGTTTCACACAGACATATATGGTTTACTGACTGTTTTTTAAAAAAAAAAATGAATAAAACGTCTTTGATTATATTGTTTCATTTCACATATGACCTTCTTATGTACAATTTGGTCCACATAAAGCCCTAAAAATGTCAACAAAAAGTTACCTAGCATTTAATAATGCATTCTTATTACATTAGGGTACCATAAAGGACATTTCATAAAAAAATTGAAGTGTAAAAGTAATATGTCCCATACAACTACAGCCCATAGGATCGGGTCGGGTGGCTTTGAGCTTCCTAGACAAAATGGTATTTTCTTTACTATAAAAAGAGAGCCAGAGATCAGGCGGGCAGGTCAAAAGTTGACAAAACAGCGTTTTGTGTAGGTTATTAATAACTTACAGCTGGACTGACCTGAATACTTCAAAGCTCTGACCGTTACCATGGTAATCAACCTCCAAATCAGTATTCAAATGCTTTGTTTGTTTTTTAACTTAAGTATATAATAATATATAAATTCTCAAAGAAACCATGAAATAAGGAGTAATTCCACAACATTACAAATTATTCATATACATTTTTTCATAATTATTAGGGAGGACATGGAGACAGATCAACTGAAGAACACAGTAGCCTCCGAAGCTTCGAATACCTTTGAATAGTTTTCACCACAACACCTGTGTGTTTCCTGTACGAAGCATGTGTTGCTGTGCAGACTACAACTCGGTGAACCAAAATTTATTGAGAATCTGGATTGACGGATTTGGCTCATGGGCCTTGAGTTTGACAAATGCTCTAAACCATCTACCATCACATTCTCCAACAGGGCTGGCAGAAACTCCACCGAAGCACATACTGTTAGTTATGTAATGTGGTCCTAATAACTGATCAAATGTGTAAGTTAAAACATGCTATATCACCTACCTTTAACAAGCTCTTTGGCATCCTCCGATACACCCTTCCAGGCCTCCCCATCCAATGAAAAATCACCCTCTTTAATCTTCTGCATGATGTCAGCAGCATAGGATGAGGTCATCCCCCGCTGCTCACTCTGAAATGGCACCTGGCCTGACAGCATGGTGTACTGATGAAAACACACACATTCACAGTCATTAGTACTCCAGTTAGCCTTAATGGTGTGACAGAATCAGCAGTATTAGGTTAAATTACCAGAATGACCCCGAAGACTCCAGAGGTCGCAGGCTTTGTCGTATCCTGCGCTCTCAAAAAGTTCAGGCGCGGCGTACTGCAGCGTGAAGCAGGGAGTCTGCAGGGGGGCACTGCCTGCAGGGCACAGGCGGGCGAATCCAAAATCTATTACTTTCAGCACAGAGTCCTCCCCCTCATCTGCAAACAGCACATTCTGCAATGGAGACAAATACAATTCCATGATTATCCTCTATTATTTTTCTTTACTTTTTACACTCCTGACAGTGCAAAGACTACTAAATACCACTAGGAAATACTAGCACTACCACTAAATACTGCAAGCTGGTATGTCCCTGACCTTTATGTATACCTTTTCCCCTGTATATGGCATTTTTTTGCCCAGCGCAGCACATCATGTGGTGCAAACGTAGACAGTAAAGGGCAAACAGATGGGAGTTTCACCCAAATGAGGCGCCGCAAAATTAGTAGTGGATATTTTGGTGATAAGGGGCTGCACGGTGGTGTAGTGGTTAGCGCTGTCGCCTCACAGCAAGAGGGTCGCAGGTTCGATTCCAGCTTGCGGCTCTCCTGTGTGGAGTTTGCATGTTCTCCCCGTGTAAGCGTGGGTTTTCTCCGGGTACTCCGGCTTCCTCCCACCATCCAAAGACATACTGTTTAGGTTAATTGATTACTCTAAATTGCCCGTAGGTGTGGATGTGAGTGTGAATGGTTGTCTGTCTATATGTTGTCTGTCTCTATGTGCCCTGCGATGGACTGGCGACCTGTCCAGGGTGAACCCTGCCTTCGCCCTATGCCAGCTGGGATCGGCTCCAGCCCCCCCGCAACCCCTAACAGGATAAGCGGTTGACGATGGATGGATGGATTTTGGTGATAATTAGATTAAATGCCGGAAGACAACATCTATTTCCACATCTGACCATGATTCATCATTTGGTGATTCTGTCCACAAGCCCAAATAAAATGCTTACAAAGAAATGTGCAGGAATTATGGAATAATGTAGATAAGCAGTTTTAATCAAACACTCTCCAACCAGTAAATGCATTTCGATTGGTATAAAGAAATACAAGTTTACGACAGGCGTCTCAGTAAAACACTGTGCGGAACTAAAAGTTAATGGGTGATTCTTACCGCTATCTGTCATTCACAGCTGCTTTATACTCCCTCCGTTAATTAAATCCCACAGCCATCTGAAGATGGCAGGATACGTGTGTGATGAATCTGCAGCCTTCATTTTGAAAAGTGCCATGCCGCAGTGGAGACATTATGCCCTGTTGTCCACTGTGATTACCACAATTAAATTATGTGCAAATGATGCAGCGAAAAGACCCACACTAATATCGAACAGGTTGGTAATAACTCTGGATTCAGACAGTTTATGTGAGACATCCTCAGGGTACACAGAATACATGCAGTTCACAGTGGAAAAATACTGAGACAATTAAAACTACAATCTGTTCTCGTTCCCACTAATTCTCTCTCCATCACCAATAATTCCACTCACAATGGCTTCCTTTCTACTTCTTCTCTGGAAAAAGTTTTATTTCTAATTACTGAAATGTATTTCAGATTTCAATATGATCTGATACAGTAGAATTATGGATGCAATGACTATGGACTGATGTTTTCATATGAAAGGAATCATACAGTGAATACTAGGACTGTCAAATTTGTTTTAAGGCCACTAATTTCTTCAATGCAATAACACAAATTGCAATTTTTAGGTTGTAGCGGGCAGTTTTAAAGATAGGGTGGCGATACTGGCATGATATGAAACTAGAAAACCTAAAGACTCCATTGGTACCAGCCGTGTTATTATATCATACTAGCTTGTTGCAAAGGAGGCTAAATAATGCTCCAAATTTACACTAAATATTGGCAAGGAAAAATTGGCTGACTTTAAGGTATGCAGGACTCCAGAGTGTGACCATTTTATTCATCTATGCGACCAAAAATCTGTGGAGTGCGACTAAATATTTTCACTGGGTACACCTGACAGGTCTGTCTGTGCATGTCTGTATGTGTGAAACCGGGGTGTATAGACTACTCCTCCTCAAGCAACATTACAACTGCAACACTAATGACGCATCCAGGTGACCCACCTTATTTTTTTTTTCCATGATAATGCTACATTGTGAACGACAAATAAGTGTTGAAATCGGCAGGACGAGCGTTTAACAGGAGGTGCCATTGATTTAATGCATTCAGGCTCTAAGATGAGTATTGGGCAAAGATAAATTCTAACTTATCATATGTTCAAATGTCATCTTGTAAAATGTAGTTTTTGGCACAGAACAAATAAATCCAGTTTGATGGAGATATTTTCACAGCAATAAAAAAATAGATAATAGAGAGGGAATTATGGCCTGTTTGACTTCCTCACAAAAACTAGTATGCAAACTGTAATAAAGAAGTGGCCACTGAAGTGCATTTATTATTTCACTTATGTTTTATAACATGGTATTGAGAATCATGGAATTTCACATCCCTAGTGTAGGCCTATGGTAACTTAATTTGTAGTTTGTGATTAATCACAATTTACTATTTTAATCATCTGACAACCCTAATACATAAGTGTGTGAACAAGAGACTGCTTGATGCTATTGTGTTATTAAATTCAAGTCATCACTTCACTTGTTTTTTTATGAGAGACTGTATATTTAAAGGGATGAATCAAGTCATCAAAGCCCAGCCCACCTCTGGTTTCAGGTCTCTGTGCACGACTCCAGCCTCATGCATGAAGCTGACGGCTGAGACCAGGCTCTGTAACAGCTGACTGGCCTCCGCCTCTCCAAACAGTTTCTTCCTCTTGATCCTCTCCAGTAACTCCCCACCTCGCAGAAGCTCCATCACTAAATATGTGTGGTACTGAAAGGGAAGACAGAACAAGAGTCCATACAAGGGCGGTCACAAGATCCAATATGATGAAATTCTGAACATGTGATGATACTCCATTTTCTACACTACCGCAGGTCACATAAGGGCTCAAAATTAATGGCATCCCGTCCTCCTGGGGATGATAGAGAATGTGTTTGGGACGTAGTAAACTCATTATCGACACGTCTGGGGGACCTACCCTATTTTTCCCAGCTAATGCTACCTTGTGAACAAGAAATCCATGTTGACATCAGCTGGATGAAAGCTAGTTAACGTTAGCTGCTAGCTCTGTGAAGCTTACTGTGCTGCTTACTGATTGCTAACAGCTAACATTAACTAACTCTCATCCTGCTGATTTAAACAAAGGAGTTTCCATTACGCATTACATTACATTATGATGCGTTCATATGATCCTATATTCATGAGTATTGGGTGAAGGTAAATTCTAATATTATCATGAAGTAAATGTAATCTTGTAAAAGGTAGTTTTTGATGAAAAACTAATACAGTGGTTTGAAGGAGATGTTTTCACAACAATATATTTTATTAACGAAAATGATGAAGAAATATGTTTGTCAAAGACCGTTTTTTCTATAACTCTGAAGAGACAATGCTGATTCGCTACTATAACGCACAGAGCTGGCAGTCTGCGAGTCGGGTCGGGTTCAGGTGGTTGAGTAACTCATATTTTTATATGCTGGGTGGGCGGACTGGTTCTCATAACGGACCGCTGTGTCCTGAATCACACATCATTAATGAGCAAAGTCAGGAGGACTCAAACTACAAAACTGCATTCTTTATCATTCAATAAGTGTAATAAGTGAGTAAAATGACAGAAATGTTCAGTATTATCTGATGACGAAACAGGACTAAGATTAGATAAGAAAAAATAGCTGACAATATTAAGAAAAAAAAACATTTTAAATAAAAATGATGACTTTTCGGTGACTAAAACATTTTGAGTTGTCATCGACTAAAACTTGACTCAAACTATAAAGGATAAAAATGACTAAAATGTGACTAAAACTCACAAGCATTTTCATCTTTGACTAAATAGCTGTCAAAATTAACTCTGAACATAAAATACATATCAGAGAGGGACTTAGGACTCGTTTGACTTAAAACAGCAAAAAGCAGTATGTAAACAGTAAAAAAAGGAGTGTACACTATGTTGAAGTACATGGGATTTATTGTTCTACTTTTGTTTTTTAACGTGGTATCGGGAATCATGGAATTTCACTGGTACTGGTGTCTAAATGTCTGGTATCTCTAGTTCATGCAATGGTTTTGTTGCTGCACATTACTCAAGTTTCCATCCTTGAAAGCACATACAGTGTATTCACTATTTGTGGTGTTCATGTTGTGTCAGTACATCCGCTGTGGGTTTCCTCCACTGTACCTGATCAGTGTAGACTTCATGCAGCTTTACGATGTTTGGGTGAGTCTCACATTGCCTCAAAGCAGCAACCTCCCTCTGGGTGTTTGCCTCCATTCTAACACAGTCGACACAGCCAGTTAACACGTGTTAACAAGGACATTCTGTGACTTTTACTATCAGTACAGCAATACTGTCGGTGTGGCTGCATCACATCTCCGCTCACCTGCGGCTGACGATCTTGACGGCGTATTCGTGGCCACTTTGCTTGTGTCGGCATTTCCTGCACACAGAGAAGCTACCCTCTCCGAGGGGTGGCCCGTGAAGACACAGCTCATAGTGCTGAAAAAACTGGGATTCCTGAGAAAAAAGGGAGTCATATTGAGCTGTTAAAGGAGATGTGCTATGTTTGTTTGCTTCCAGCAGTGTTAAAGGGACCTGACTTTGGTGTGCATTGACCAATATGTGATACAACCTGAAAAGTCAATATTTATGTACCTGAGAATGGGTCGCTATAGAGGAAAATGTTTGGATTTATGTAGAGATTCAATCTGCATTTACACTCAAGTAAAACCGTGTTGGTCAGCATATCAACAGCACATCAATCTATCCTTTATCAGCCATCAGTGCAATCATACTATGGCATTATCTGTTCACTAACAAGCTGTGATACACATATTTGTTATTAAAACAAACAATACAAAGAAATTACTAGGTTAGATTTCTCAGAATTCTGACTGAAAACCATACAGTAGCTTTACAATTAAACTCAATACTTAATGTAGGGCTGCCCCCTCTTAATCAATTAGTCAGCTACTCTCACTTTGGTCTTAGTCAACCAAGATTTCTTCAGTCAACCAGTTGGTTTTTTTTTATACTTCTTTCATGCTGAATGACTTATTTCCAAGGAACATATCAGCACATCTCTGGTAAACGCAAGATATAGAGTGGTGGTTTAGTGTGATTCTTTGTGGAGCAGCTCAGTTTTACAGATCTGTCAATTAAATCTACGTATCAGTTGAAAAATCATCGACTAAAAATCGAGGACAACCCTACTTTATTGCCATGCTAATACAGTTGATAGGAATTCGCCTCACTGAAGTCTAATGTGATAAACATCAAGATAAACTGACCTGAGATAATTCATTCCTAAAGTGATAATATAACTCTGTAAAATGCAGTCAGAGTCTCCTGATAATTATTATATTTCTTCAATATTGCCTTGCCCTTGACAGAATATGATAAGACATGCTACAACTAGGCTACATAAATGACTTTCTCTTCCTCTCTTCCTTCCTGTCAGTCCTAATTTACAAACACTGCTGAGCCTTTTTAGATGCTATTTTACATCAGACTAGATTACAAAGGGGCTTACAATAAAGACATGCTGATTTAGTACGACTGCTTCTCTACCATAACGTAAAGAAGACCTAATAACTAAACTAACCTAATAAAGAAGAACTAATACCCAAATCACTTTGAACTAGGCCGGTCAATCGATTAAAATATTTAACTGCAATTAATCACTTCATTGTCCCTTAATCGGGATTAATCACACTTTTTTTTTTTTTTTATCAAAATCAAAATGTACTTTAATACTCTTATCAGCATGGGAGTGGGCAAATATGGTGTTTATGCAAATGTTTTTGCAAATGTTTTGTAAATTTATTACACTAAACAATGACAAATATTGTCTACATTTAGCATAAAAATATGCTCAAATCATAACCTGGCAAACTGCAGCCCAACAGGCAACAACAGCTGTCAGTGTGCTGACTTGACTATGACTTGCCCCAAACTGCATGTGATTATCATAAAGTGGGCTTGTCTGTAAAGGGGAGACTGGTGGGTACCCACAGAACCCATTTTCATTCACATATATTAAGGTCAGAGGTCAACGGACCTCCTTTGAAAATGGCCATGACAGTTTTTCCTTGCCAAAATTTTGTTTAAGTTTGGCGCGTTAGTTGGCCTCCTTCTTGACAAACTAGCATACTTGGTACCGATGGACTCCTTAGGTTTTCTACTTTCATATGACACCAGTGCCTTCATTGCAGCTTTAAAACTGACCCCGCTACAACCTCTGATAGAACCACTGTGTTAATGCATTAAAGAAATTAGTGGCGTTAAAATAAATTTACTTTGACAGCCCTACTTTGAACCTTAACCCAAAATGTCTTTACAAGACAAGACCCACTGTTTCAAGACCCATACCTCTAACATTGCACTGCGCTGGACAGAGGCTGAAGCTGGCCGATCGGCACCGATCTGGGATTGTACAAAGTCTCCCATGACTGCGTTCTTGTTGAACAAGATGGAGGGAGCAACAAAGGAGTAACCCTAAAATGACAGAGAAGTAAAGTTAGGTGTATCCCACATAAGTAAACGCCAAACACACAATTGTAATAACAGAAAAGGCATTAAAACATCTTAGACCACAATCTGATTTATTAAGGTGAAGTGAGCACACGCTTTGTCAGAATGGTATTTTCAGATGACGGTTATAAGTATTGTATCTTAGAAATCCAGCTTTTATAAGGGTCAAGATTGAGAAAGCAGGGACTAACCTGGAACAGGCGGTCAGTGCTTGGCGGCGTGCTCGCCGGAGAGTAGACGGGATCCATCCCAGTGAATTCCTCAGCAAAGTTCCCCACGTCCAGTTCACTCTTCAGCTCTGGCTTGAATGGACTTGCCACCTTCTTCTGTGCTAGGTCAGCCCAGTTAAGTCCCTGTTAGGAGACAAAAAGCAGCCGGAGAGAGTTATGGATGAATGAGAAGAGGTCACAGGGGAGGAGGGATGTATGAGAGACTGGAGGTAAGTACGACCTTGAAGAAACTATGTGCTTTAATGTCTTCAGACCCTCGCGGTCCAGAGCCCAGCCTCCTGTGGGGATCTTTCACTAACAACTTCCTCAGCAGGTCCTGAGCGGTGGGGCCGATCATAGAGGGGAACGGTGGATCACAGCGCAAAATACGTCTGACGGAGAAGGGGTTGAAAAGATGGTCAGGGAACTAAAATAATGCCCATTTTGTTTGAGTACCTTTAAAGGACATGATAAATATGTATGATAAAATCCTATAACAGATTTAAGATATTCTCGATGTTAATGATAACCACATGTATGATTATGCAATTCCAATTTGTGCTAATAAGATTAATGAATTAACAATACATGTTTCATGGAGATACAGTCAGCTTCACTCACTTTGACACCTCACTCTGGGAGTTCCTCTCCCCCTCCAAGGTAAAAGGAGATGCACCCGTCAGAAGCTCAAACATCAGGATCCCAAGGCTCCACCAATCCACAGACTGAAGGAGATGAATGATGACATAAAGAAAGGAGAACAAAACAGGAGCAGATAAGGCACTACTGTGTATTTACTCAGTGGAACCTGGGTTTGTCTGTTATGATACAGACTGTCTTCCATAACCATAAATAATCTTATCTATGATCTAATGTATAGTACATCAGCCTCCAGGGCTTCTCGAAGTCTGGACCAAGGTCTGCATCCGGAACGAACGGCAAGTCAATCCATGAATTGTGAATACAATACGTTATGAGGTGTATCGTTTTCTATTTTGAAAATTCATTTTCTATTGATCACTACATTGTTAATGATGTTGAGTGTACAGTATAGCTGGAGATCGCTCACAGTGATCCAGTCACCAGATTAACTGAAGCTAAACTGGCAGAACTTCAGGGGGCATCGTTGTTCTGGGACACTAACTGCTGTGGACTGTTGTGTGTCATGTTGCTTCAGAGTTCGCGTATTAACGTTACACTGAAGAATTTGCTGTCAGCTCCTAAAATCACAGATACAGTGTCTCATTTTCTTGAGTACACAATTTCGACGACGTGTCAGAGACAGAAATAATAACTGTCTGAGCCGTGTCTGCCTCGGTTTCATGCTGGCCCAACAGGTAAGTTGAGTAGGACGAGCGGATTTTTTTTTTAATTTGTTTTCACTGAGGTCTCTGAATCAGTGCAGGAACTGAGTTGCCATCTATGATTTCTTTTATGTTTCTTAAGGTGCATTGTGTAGGATTTGGCAGCATCTAGCAGTGAGGTTACAGATTACAACCAGCTGAAACTCCCGCGTGCTAACCAGGAGAACTACGGTGGCTGATGTAAAAACATGAATGGCCCTCTCTAGAGCCAGTGTTTGGTTTGTCCATTCTAGGCTACTGTCAAAACATGGCGGCCAGCTCCACGTAGAACAGAGCTGCACACTGTTTTTAGGTGTTCGTAAGTTTGCTCCTATTTTGGCTATTCAGACTGATAAGCATTGGATTCCTGGTTCAATAATCCGATGTGAAATGACAAGACTGTGGAATCGTTTGCTTAATATGCCAGAAAACAGGATTAACAAGAAGGTTTTTCTTTGGTGTAAATCACATAATGCTCCTTGGGTTATAGAAATGCATGTTATTTTTGAGGAAGCTGAATTACAATACATGAATGGTAATCACTTATCATGCAGCATGAGCACAATGAGAAAAAAAGTTACTTGCTAGAGTTGAAGAAAAATGGTTGAAAGATATATTGTTAAAACCAACATTACGAACTTATATTCAAATCAAGCACAGTTATTGTGCTGAATTTTATGTTCTGGCAAACATCAGGGATTCAGAGGCCTTTAATTGCACAGTCCACAGGAATCCTTCCTCTGGACCTCGAAGTCAGAAGATTTAAACACATCCAGGAGGACGACAGGTTGTGTGAAGTATGCGAGTTAGAAGTTGAAAATGAATCTTTTCCTCTGGTATTGTCCGTACTATGATGACTTAGAATCTTTTATTTTCAATGAAATGTCAGTTCAAAATCCAGAAATGTGTTGCTGCTCAGATGATGACAAGTTGAAATGTTTAATTTTAATGCTTATAAATTGGCTACTTTTGTTTCTCATGTTTGGAAAAAACGTCAGGATGGTTTATTTGTCTAGTTTTATTTGTAATTTATGCTGCTACTCTGGTTTCTGGCTTTGTCTCTTTTTTATTTTTTTCTAAATGATGGTGTCTCGTTTTGGCTGTGTATATTAGGGACACAATAATAAAACAAATCAAATTTAAGGTAACAAAAACACAACAATATTTATTTTCAGTTGATTATACTCTACGGAAAACATACTTATAATATTCCATTTCTGCCAATAGATCGCCCTAAATGTTACATACTGTTCCTTTAAGTGAGTTGGTTATATATTATTTTGTCATCGCCAAATGTTCAGGACCTCTGGCCTTGAATGAAACTCAGTCGTGGGCCTTTGAGTGAGAAGTTTTAGAATACAGTGACATTTTTGTTGTTAGGCACCAAAGTTACCCAAAGCCATGATGACACTTGCAGCATTTAGTCTTCAACTGCAATTTAAATATCTCCAGCTAAATTCAAGTCGCAATGGATCTCAACAGAACAGCTACTTTACACATATCACTACTTAAAATCTTAGTTGTTGTTTTACCTTGCCATGCCCAGATTTCCCCCTGATGATTTCAGGTGCCATGTACTCAATGGTGCCACAGAAAGAGTACGTCCTTTCCTTCTGTAATGAAGAGAAAGGGAAAATAAAGTATAACCATAAAAACAAAATATTATATGATTGCAATAAAACAACACACATTTATGTGTCATTGTCCACAGTGTTTACATTTGGGTATCGTGTTTACATACCTCTTCTTCCAAAAACTCCTTGCTGAGCCCGAAATCTGTCAGTACCACATGGCCTTCGCTGTCTAGAAGAATGTTTTCCAATTTGATGTCTCGGTACACAATCCCAAGCTGAACAATGAAAACTTAGTAATTACATTCATGTTAAGAGCAGTAATATGTGAACAGAGATGGCATGCAGTATACACAGAGGAACATCGTGAACAATTTAACAAGCAAAGAAGACAAAAATGACTTAATATCTACTGGTTATTTTCAGCAATCCCGTTCACTGGTTATAAGCCCTAAACTTGTTGACGTAAACAACAGCCCAGAAGACCGCAACACAAACTCAAGTGCAACCCTAAATTACAACATTACCTCAGGAAATGAGAATACCAGTCACCATGTGTGCTTTTGTTCTGATGGTTTTATTTGATGCTATCCAAATAGAACAACTCCTAAAAAATAAGTCTACAATCTCTGTGAATCGAGTTTGCCTACCAAAGGTCATAACTCATAGTTACAGATTGATGCTAATTAATAAAAACAGTGAGTGTACTCGTTCTCAAAACAACCTTGAAAATGTACACAGCTTATCTTCCTTCCATACTGTGGCTTGTGCACACTTTTTAAGAAGACATTACCATCTTTTAATAGCAGTTGTTTACCTCAGTTTAGAGTCAAATGTACAGCTACAGTAGTTGTGAAATGTTATTAGGTAACTTTATTGAGCTAGAAAGTATTTCAGGCAGTAAAGTAACAGTCCAGAGAGTACTTCCTGCGCAGCACTAACTGACGAATACAGTATCTGGTAAAGTAAGTCAGGAAGTTGGTGGTGACCAAACCAAAGATAAGACCACCAAATATGGCACCTACATGTCTGGCGTAACAGTATATCAGGTCTGGCTCTGAAAATACCTTTTTTGCTGCCTGCCACAAATGTAGAAATAAGCATTTAGATCTGATGCCATTCAATGTTCTATGTTCAATATATTTCACACAAAGAAAAAAAATCATACGCAGCTTCCGGGGAAACCCTATTTTTCGGGGGTGAGAGGGTACTGTGTACACAATACTGTACTTTACTTTGCTTTTGATGTCTATAGTGGACATCTGCATAAAAACACAATTGAAATGATTAGGGAAAAATATGACAGTATTTCTATTTAAATATTTGCTTTGATTAAAAACAAATCTGTAGTTTAAACAATGGATTATAAGCTGCTTAGGGCTAGAGTTAGGAAGTTAAACAGGTCATAATTCCCTCTCTAATATCTTTTTTATATTGCTTAAAACATATTTATTCAAGATTCAATAGTTAATTTTACTGAATGGAGCCTGAACGCACCATGTAACTCAACTGAATCTCTGATGTACGTCAGTAGCTCTGTTATGTAGCCAAGCAGGACTGAGATGCTCACCAGCTGCAAACAGGTAACATTACTAACTAATTACTACTTACTACTTAATTACTAATAATAATAATAATAATAATAATAATAATAACTGTTCACAGTGTAGCATCAGAGAAAAATAGGGTGCGCCCCTCCAGTTTGGTAATAGTAGCACCATGCTTTTGAGCACTTTTTTCTCTCCACCGTGGCTCCGGTCCCAAACAAACTCAAATGTGCTACAGCGTGCTACAGCGTGCTACAGCGTTACATAGGGTACGTTTACTGTTGCGTCATTGTGCATGCGTAACTGTTGGAACGCCTCAATACAGAGGAATCAATAGTCACTGAGGCATGAGATGCCAAAGTACTGGACAGCTAGGAACCGGTTCTCAATGGGAGCTGATTCTTTATTCTGATCCCTAGCCTTTGCCAAAGTGGTGGATGGCCTGATGATTTTACTGCCAACAATTTACCCACATTTGGTGGGTAGCGGGTGCTCAATTCAGACCCTGTATAAGATGATAATTTAGTGCAGTGATTTGATTGATAATTATAACATTAATTTATAGAGCAGGAGGAAGCACAACCCACCTTGTGCAGGTGCTCCAGAGCCAGGATGATTTCCCCAATATAAATCCGCACCGCATCCTCAGGAAAGTGATCCCGCTGGTACAAATGAGTGAACATCTCCCCGCCGCTCACATAGTCTGTTCTCACACACAGGCAGATACACAGGGAGCTTGAATAGACATAATACAAAAATTACACAAGACACATTATGCAACAACAAACAGAAATAGCCGGAAACACGAAGAGGACACCTATTCAGCACTTCAAGACTGAGAAAACAACGAGTTCCTCATATGTGGTTACAGCATGCCATCACCCACCCAGGATGAGATGTAGTTTGCTTTGCGTCTGAAAGGCATAGTGGAGCGTGACCAGGAAGGGAGACTGGCGGATGTGCTCCAGCACCTGCCTCTCAGTGCGAGTGTGCTCTGTTGTCTTTGCCTTTTGAACGATAGCTGCTTTCTTTAACACCTACGGTAGTAATAAAAATAAACTTCATCACGTGATGTGCTAAGTATACTACATACATTTGAAATAAAAGCAAAATCCAAAAAAATGTAAAAGGTTTCCCGTCTTGAATTCTAAACATTTAAATTTGTATTTAGGAAACTGTTTTGTGATCATATTTGGTTTAATACTTTACCTTCATAGCATATAGCTGGCCCACATCGTGGCCGGTGTTCTTCCTGACCAAAAAGACTTTTCCATAAGCTAGACAAAGACAAACAAATATTTCATCCAGTCATTCAAATGACTTCTAGTACAAAAGTGAAACTGAACGGGAATATAGGCAAAAACATTCCTGCACAACAAATTTAATCAGGTGTTGTTTTGTTGACAGAAACAGACTCTCAGATCTCTCATAGGTATTCATTATGGATGAGATCTAATAACAGAGACATCTACAGCATATGGTCTGCCTTATAAACATTCAGATGCTGGCTTGATGATTTGCAAGTCCCAAATCAGAATATGAATGTTAAGAAATATTTTACTGCAGCACTGAACTCATCAGGGATGCTTTCCCTTTCAGCCTATGAACATCAATTACAAACAATTTGCCCTTAAGATAGTTAACTATGGTAGCAAGTCAGCTTTGGTTTTACCTCATATTGACATCATACTCAAGTTTTTCTTCGGGTTTGGCAACAACTGCATCTATATTTCATATATTTCAAGCCTCATATAGACCCTTACCTCCAGTGCCCAAGACTTTGAGCAGCTCGAAGTTCTCCATGCCGACCCTCTCAGTGTGACCCGTGAGATTAGCTAGAGGCAGAAAGAAAATACGTCAGTTAAAACATACAGTATACAGTATAAACTCAATTTCTGTAGCCTGCAAACACAGACATTTTTGTTATAAGAAGACAGGCAGACACATTTCAAAAATGCATGAGCATCTCTTAAAATATGCTGAAACAGGAGCGTAGCTTTTAAGAGATGCCATATTTTAATTGCGAGTGAGGCCAACACATGAACCTTAAAAAAAAAAATGGCAAAGTAATACTATTACTTGTAGAGTGCACATATAATAACAGTGAAAGGCATATATCTAATATAAATAAGTATTCAGTTATATTAGTGTTTTGGAGATTCACTATTAAGCAGACACAAGAACAGTTTCTTCCCTCAGGTTGTCACTCTGGTGAACACTTAATCAGTCATACACTGCCAATAGCCATCTAACACCATATATCCACTGCTGCCATTATAGATTGTGATTTACAGTCTTTAAAGCACATTTACCGATCACCCATAACATTATGACCACTGACAGGTGACGTTAATAACACTGATTATCTCATTATAGTGCCACCTGGCAGTGGGTGGGATATATTAGATAGCAGGTTAACAGTTTGTCCTTGAATTTGGTGTGTCAGAAGCAGAAAAACTGGACAAGCGTAAAGATGTGAACGACTGTGACAAGGGCCAAATTGTGATAGCTAGACAACTGGGTCAGAGCATCTCCAAAACTGCAGCTCTTGTGGGATGTTCCCGGTCTGCAGTGGTCAGGACCTACCAAAAGTGGCTAAAGGAAGGAAAACTGGAAAACCGGCGACAGGGTCATGGGCGGCCATGATGAACGTGGGGAGTGAAGGCTGGCCCATGTTGTCCGATCCAATAGAAGAGCTACTGTCGCTTAAATTGCTGGAAAAGTTCAAACTGGTTCCTCTAGAAAGCTGTCAGAACAAACCATGCATCGCAGTTTGTTGCGTATGGCGCTGAGTAGCCGCAGACCAGTCAGGGTGCCCATGCTGAACCATGTCCACCGCCAAAAGTGCCTACAATGGGTACATAAGCACTTAAGTGGACCACGGAGCAATGGAAGAAAGTGGCCTGGTCTGATGAATCACATTTTCTTTTACATCATGCAGATGACCGCATGCGTGTGCGTCGCTTACTTGGGGAAGACATGGCACTGGGATGCACTATGGGAAAGTAAGCAGGAGGTGGCTCCGTGGCGCAATGGATAGCGCATTGGACTTCTAGGCAGAAGCTCAGTGATTCAAAGGTTGTGGGTTCGAGTCCCACCGGAGTCGCACATTTTGTAAATTTCTCCACTGTGGGACTAATAAAGGAATATCTTATCTTATCTTAGGAGGCAGTGTGCACACTGCAAAAATGGTTCAAGAATGAATTGAGGAACACAAGAAGTTCAAGGTGTTGACTTGCCCTCCAAATTCTCCAGATCTCAATCCAGTCCAGCATCTGTGGGATGTGCTAGATCTACTCAATATTAGGCAGGTGGTCATAATGTTATGGCTGATTAGTGTATTTCTGGAGTCAAATTTTGTGTATGTATGTACGTGGCAAAATAAACTCGATTCTGATTCTACTGTAATACAACTGTTGCCTGCTGCACAGATTTAAAGGTTTTCACTTTTAGGTGACAGCTGGTTAAAAATTTCCAGTGACATCACTGATCAAGGTGTGGGCAAATCTGCAACTACCTGAAATTGTCAACTCACTGACTAAGTATACAACAGCAGCTCTCTGATTTGCATGCTTCTGTGTAGATATTCTTTGAAGATTTACACTATAAATTATATTGTAGGACATATACAGTGTCCATAAACAAACTAAAATGCAATATCCAGAACAAGTGATCCAAATTAATTAAAGAGTAAACACAAATGAACATAAACTGAGCCAAGATTCCTCTCTGAAGGCAACGCACCTATCCACAAGCTCCTCAGGTCTGACACACATACGCTCTGAAAGCACGGCACTTAGGTGGGTATGATCTTTTCTGATGAATCACTTGAGAGTGTACCGAAGGACATGCAATCCAATATTTACACACACTGAGATGTTTCACCTGTATGTTATGCAACACTATACAGAAGTAAAAAAAAAAATACTATTTTTTATGGACAATAAAATTTTGTGCGTTGATCAAGTTAGAGGGGTTGCACTGCACTGTTTTTATATGTAGAGAAGCAAGCATAGGGGAAACAACAAACAAACAACTTGCAATGTAACACAATCCAATATAACATTACCATTAGCTCCAGCTGCACAAAAAACTGTGTGGTTATTTTTAACTCTGAAGGGCTGAATCAACTTTGACAAAGACTCAAAAATATACCTTTCACAAATATTGGATACATAAAAGGAAGTAAATGAATTACAGTATGCAGGGCTTTCTACATTTGTGGTTACGCAGTGTATGCACATATATATATATATATATATATATATATATATATATATATATATATATATATATATATAAACAGTATACGTGACTTACCATTGGTGATTTGATGCTTGACGGTACAGGCCTTTTCATTTGTTTTGGTATCGGAGTCATCACTACTATCAGATGCGTCCCCAGACATAACTTAAAGAAAAATAGACTATAGCCTATACAGACTGTTTAAGGTGAACTAGGCAGCCAAATGTTTACAGGATGATACACTACACGTTCAGCAATTATAAACATCTATTGTAGGTGCATCGTGAAGAACACAAGGATTACCGAAATGACCGGACAGTTGTTTTCCAGACAATACTGCTGCCCTAACGTTAATCCCCATGCGTTTGACATCCTGGTGTTCCTTATTATTTATCTCATGCGATTGGCCGAAATCAATCAACACACAGACATGTAGTTGTTCAGACTACAGCTGTTTACGAGCTGCTGTTCGCTTTATTTCCCTGTTAGCTACGACAAAGAAAACCAGTGCGGATTTTGAGTAACTGTGTCGCAACATGTTAGTTACAGTGAAGTTTAAGTGGCTAATGTTAGCATTAGCTGCTTAACAGTAGTCATTATTGAGAAGTTAGCTGACGTTACTTAGTAATAACGTTAACGCTAGTTTTACATGGACGACTGGTCAAAATAACGCGCTAGTAGTCAGTGCGTAAACACATACGACGCTAGTTTGTTAGCGTAATTGCTACAATAACAAGATATGTTACCTGGCTAGCTGGAATGGTAGTAGTGAATTAGCAAACTAGCAGCTAGCTAGCGAATTGCTGATGTTGCCCGTCAAAGTTTGGACGATAGCTAACGCTAATGTTTAGTTAGCTGTGTTCACTGGCCTCTTCAGACATCAGCTGTCAAACCATGTTAGAAAAGGCCACTTTGGGTAGGTCCTTGTCTTCTTTGTCTCCACACTAGAGCCGTGGTCATAAGTGGCCCATTATAAAAATATTAACACCTCACTTTATCATTTTTTGTCAGCGGGTAGCTAGCTAACTGCTAATATCAGGATGCTTTCGACACAACCTGGGCGACGGTCAGTCACGTGAACGCTCGGTGTGGGCGGAGCGACGTGGCTCGAGACCTCAGAGGAGCTGGTTCAAGCAGATCCAGTTTCA
This sequence comes from Pterois miles, assembly GCA_947000775.1. NCBI lineage: Eukaryota > Metazoa > Chordata > Actinopteri > Perciformes > Scorpaenidae > Pterois > Pterois miles. The sequence goes on along the minus strand of CAMQGK010000052.1, from coordinate 13,277,151 downwards.
ACATTCAATAAGCAGCTGGTGAATTTGTTTTACACAAAGATAGGTTGTAGATAAATTATGCACACTTTTATCCTTCATAAAACTAAATAAACGAGTAACACGAACGTCGAAATGGCTGAAAAACTGTAGGTCTCCAAGGCAATACATAGTCCTCAGCTTTCACTATATATTTCCACACAATTGAATCCTGTTATCCTTTACATGCTGTTGCTGTTCATATTCCCATGTTTGATTTTGAATACAGTAAACCTTCCTTTCCTACATTCATTCATTCACACTTTGGCTTATGCTGGAGCAAACTTTCTCATTTTACACAAACAGTAACTACGAGATGTTTCTGAAAACATCTGAGGTGAGAAATAGTCATTACAGTAACAGAATATTGATTCATATTTGATCAGCGCTGCCTAGTTTGACTGTTTTATTGGCTGCCGCCGTTGAATGAACAGCCAATAGGAACACTCTTTCTCTGAAATGTCCTGTGATTGGCCCAAGTCTCCCATTAAGGGTTAGATTTTTTTAAAGCCTGAAAACAGATCCTCAAGGAGGTGCAGAAATCTAGTTTTCTCTCACAACACGAATTATAATACGCTGAAAGGTTACGCTTTTCAATAATTGTCATGCACTAGCAAAACATATTTTTGTTATAGACCTTTGTGACACAAAGCATTCCTTCAACTTTGACATGCCTACACCCTGGAAAGAGATACTTGTCAATACTACGAATACCTAGCGACAGACCTGGATGTTGAAAGGCTATTTTACACTTCAAGTGTATAAACGATGACAAGCACAACAATTTACACAACTGTTTGTATGAAGAATCTCAATGCATTTTTTATTGGTGTGTACTGTAAGGTTTTAAAATCACACTGACTAAGCCCTTACTATAAAATGCCGGTTTACTACTGCATTGAGTCACTGTCAACATTGTTGGTCTTATAGGACACAAAAAGCCACCACTGACCTTTAAAATACATTCAGATACTGTATATTTCAATGTACAACTGATTTCCATTGGTACATTACACTTCTTGGGAATATCTTTTACATCGTGAGTTCCATGTTTGTTGTTTAGTTTATGATTACAATGGGACTTGCCATAAATTATAGAGAAATCCAGATTGCAATCCTGCTGTGATGAAACAAAAAGGTGTCACGGTTCATTTCTAACATATTTGATTCCCCCCTGGAAACAATAGCACAGAGATACTGTGACAAAGTGTTGACTTTGAGGTATCTGAAGCCATGTGTCATAGCAGTATTAACACTTAAATGCATTTCCTCTGACAAGAGAAGCTGAGCAGTCTGCCGCTGTGGGACGAACTGCCTCGCTGGGCACATTGGGAAGCAGAGACAGGTAGCAGTGGGGCTTCAGTACCCTAATAAGACAAGCCGACAAACATTAAAGATGAGATAGTGAGATAATTGTGACCCCTATTACTCAACCAATAGTTGCTAGTTTAGAAAGGTAAATCCACCCTTTAACTGTCACATTATTCCCATCATCTTGAAATGTTCAAGCCAGGCAAGCTGTCCCATTTTTGAACAGCAGCCCTCTACTTTACAATGTTGACAATTTCAATTTGTGATCTACATTAGTCTTTATTTTGAGCATAGATTTATTTTTTTTATATTTCCTTAAACCATGAACCCACTGGAATACCTGAACTGCTTTAAGGTGGATTTCCCCTTTAAACGCTGTGCGTGCTGGTGCACTGAACTGTGCTGCTTATTTTAACATGTATTTGAGCATCTGTACACATGAATCCAGTTGTTTTTCAGATGGTGTCTTCTGGAGTCCTTAACATTTCCAGATGACATACAAGATGCTTTCATAATACAATGAAAACATTGTGAAACTGATTTAAAAAAAACAAAACAACATACACACAATGTCTCAGGGAGACTAACGACTATAATTTCAAATTTGAAGGCAAGAAAGGAGGATGTAATATTTTGGAGGGATTTCCATTGTTGTCTTGAAGTCTCTTGGTTTTCATCAACGAATGGCTATCAGTCCGACATCAATGAGTTTCTGAATCTTCTGAGCAATGAGTGGATTCTTTAAGTGGCTGTGGATCAAACAGACAAAAAAAAAAAAAAACATTAACTTCTTGGCATTGAGTTGCAGGCTTTGAAACTCTTTGGGGGGGAAAAGGTGAAAGAGATGGCAACCCCCTTATTTGTGTTAAATGGTGCAATTTGGTGCATTCTGGCCATGATTTTTTTTTTTTATTATTATTTTTTATCTGTAGCAAAGGCACCAATTTATGAAAGTATAGAATAAAACATTTTACCTTCAAAAAGTATGCCATTAGTGATAGAGTCCTATCTTGTACTTATTTTAACAATCAAACTATTTTAGAATAAAAATAAAACAGATATCTACTTATCTTTATCAACTTTAAAAAGACAACCAAAAATTACAACCAGTCAAAAGAAAAAAAAGTTTAAATTCTTGTCACTTTCATTGGTACTGTCTCTTATTTTGACTGCACGCTGCAATCTTTAATAATACACCAGTAGATAAAGTGTCAGAGACTGACACAATCCTCCTGACGGGCTGAGGCAGCATTTTGCCAATTGGTAATTCTGGTAAACTATTTTCAATAATAAAATAAAGAACATTTCCAACAGCTCTGTATTACAAAGCACGAACACTGAACATACACTTTCCCAAAAGAGATCTCACAATAGGCTATAAAACTGAAAAGCATCTATAATACAACGAACAGGAAAATACTAAATAAATAGAATAGTAAAAAAAATAAAACTGCCGCATTACAAAGAGATGCAATTAGTTCCACGCTGGCTATATGACAATATAAATGCTAATGTGTTAACTTTCCATTCACTGTGGAGCAACGGCGACACACAATCCTCGTTTTATGCCTAGTTCACACTACAAGACTTTCAAAGCCATCAGATCGCAGTACTGTTCACACTACACAACTTGCTGTCTTGAGGTTACCAGCCGATGATAGAACAAGATCTTTCACTGAGAGGAACCCAGTGATGAAGTCTTCAAACTACATTTTGTCACAAAAACTTTCAAGAAATACATAAATAGGTAATAAGTAAATGGTGTGACACCATACACAAGGCACACTGCTGATTTTGTCGTTGGCATGCGTTTGAAAAAAGCATGTTCCCACACCATCCATGCATCGTCAAACGCTTATCCCGTTAGGGGTCGCGGGGGGGCTGGAGCCGATCGCAGCTGGCATAGGGCGAAGGCGGGGTTCACCCTGGACAGGTCGCCAGTCCATCGCAGGGCACATAGAGACAGACAACATATAGACAGACAACCATTCACGCTCACGTCCACACCTACGGGCAATTTAGAGTCATCAATTAACCTAAACAGCATGTCTTTGGACTGTGGTAGGAAGCTGGAGTACCCGGAGAAAACCCACGCTTACACAGGAGAGAACATGCAAACTCCACACAGAAGAGTCCCAAGCTGGAATCGAACCTGTGAGGCGACAGCGCACTGCACCACCGTGCAGCCCATGTTCCCACACTTTTTTAAAAAATTATTATTTATGCCTCTAGTTGCAACAATAACTTTGCTCCGTGTTGCAAATGCAGCACATACAGCAAGTTCCTATCATTACAGACGACCTCTTCTCCCCCAGGTTTCCCCTCAACCCATGTCTTGCGCTCTCATTGGCTGTAGTTCATGGCCGGAGTCGCCGACAGGTACGGATATTTTACATGCTAGATATCTGGAAAGTGTCTGCGAGACACCGGCTGGCCTCTTGGCTCGCGTCTTCGAGCAGTTCACACATAGAGCTCAAATGCTGATGTGGGAGCGGCAAGCTAACGCTGATCTGCCTCTGATCTGGGGCTTTTGTCTGGGAGCAAAAACTGTCAGTGAGAGGAAAATCAGAGCTTAAATCATGTAGTGTGAACTCATTTTATACAACTCTCTCTCAGTTAGGGTTGGACGATATTGAAATTCCCCTACTGGCTATAATGGTTTAAGGAAAAAAAAAAAAAAAAAAAGACATACGGTATAATTGAAGAGCTTAAGAGAGATGTACATAAACATAAACATAAATATCTATGGACTGGAAACATACTGTACAGTGCAATACACAAGTGGCCATGATGTGGTATTTTACACAACGACACGCTGAGACCAATAAATCAGATCAATCAGCTGGTGACTAGTAACTGTCCTCGTACAGTCTCGCCACTGTTTATATGTTGTTTCCTTTAACTGAAGGCTGATTTCTCAGCGTGGGAGGAGTTTTTGTCCGGCTGCTGTCTGTGGAGGGAGTCGGTAACAGACTTGCATATACTGGATGGTGAGTTTTAACATGGGAGCAGAGATCTGTGGCTTGTGTGATTCGCAGTTTACAAATCACTTCATTCATGTTCTCTGGCTCTCCTTTATCGTTTGGTTTAAAGCCAAAGAATCGCAACTGACCCAACTTCTCCTCCTCAAACAAGCGTGCAGGAGACACAAGACGTTGCATGTTCAGCTCTCACTACTTTCATAGCTTCAAACTGAATCTCCTGCTTCCCTGTTTGTACTTTCAAATATCTGCTTTATTTTACCATTTAGCTGTTCAGCTGCATAAGAGTCGTGTTAAGTTTCTGCTGATGAAAACACACTATTTTCTGAATTGCTGCTTCGTAAATAACAAAATAAAAGAACATAGGAAATGTGTGTCACCATTTTACAGACGTTCCTTTGAGTAGCGGGTAACTGTAATGGCCACCTAAATCCCTGCCATGCTGGGCTGACACGCCGAATCATGTATGTAAAAACCCTACAAGACACGGGAACTTGTCATGTGTCTTGAGGAGTTGTAGCATTTATTCACCAGCAGACTAAACTGTACACGCTGCTACGCTTACAGCTAGTTACAGCTGACCTCCTCTCATTGTCACTCCATCACACACGCTTAAAGGATTTTGCTACTTGTATAAGACATTTTACATCTTGAAAATACATAATTCCCCAGTGTTTTGCCCGGTAAGGAGTCATCTCACGCCTGTTGAGCTTGCAATATATTGGCAGAATCCCTGTATTCAACATAATTGAATATTGTTCGGTTATCATGGACACGTGAGAACCATTATCGTCGCCAATCAATATTGTGTCTAATCATAATCTCTTAATATCACCGAAGGCTACTCTCAGTTGTTGAACTGACTGGGAACCTGCAGGTAGCTCTTCCAGCTCCGCTGTTTCATTTGCAGTTGCCATAGTGTGACTGACTTGCACACCAGTCTAAACTCTCTTTTGTGTGTGTGATGGAGAACTTGAACCCACTAACCCCCTCCCATTTAAAAAAAAAAAAACTCATCAGATCTGCACGAATCACATGGGTGATCTATTCTGCATTCAAATCGGTGAATGTAGGCGAATGGTGACAAGTTTGACAACTTACTCGCTAAGCGCCTGAGGGTCCTTATGCATTTGCTCAAGGATCATGCGCATGGCAGGGTCACTCATAATCTGCTGCACCTCGGGATCAGCCATGGCCCTTTTCTTCACTTCCTCAGGACTGTCATTCCTCATGGTCTGATTGACCATGCAGCGCTGCAGTCCTTCTGTAGCTTCCTGAATAAGGAGAGGGAAAATGACGAACAAATGTTGTTACCCAGCAATTATGAATTATGAAAGTCTTCATACTTCATGATCAGAGTATTTTAAAATATCACACTTTTTCAAAATACGTTGTTACCCGTTTTCAGAAAGGTGATAGATTATAGAACATACTACTTCAAGAAAGAGCAATTAAGTCACAATAGATTTTATATTACTAAAAAAATGTAATTCAGGTAATAACCTATAGTACCTATAGTATGTACGTTTTTACACATATAAACATGTTTTAAATTTTTTTTTTTTGTCTTGCCAATGTTTGAACAGGTTGTAACCTAACCCAAAATATTAGACATTCCACGACTTTCTGGGATTCCTCTATGAGCATGTAGACTGCTTTCAATGTGAAGATCCCCAGCCCATTTTCAAGGAAATTTAACAAATGTGATGTCCTGTACGCTCATGAGTGCCTTCAGGGCTAACAGTATATAAGTTATATCTAGTCATGTCTTGCAAAATAGGAATGTGTCCAATGCTGGGCAAAAACTAGTGCTGTGGCTCAAAAGCAGAGCCAGTGCAAAGTGTGTGTGTACACATGGGAAGTGAATGGGGACATAAAAGAGACGGAGCGGCAGCAAGTGTGTGAGAAAACAAGTGAGCAGCGTAGCAGCAGAGTTAGTTTAGGGCTGAGATTATCAGTGAGTGTTCAGTTCAAGTTGCAGTTTGTGCAGAAATGAATGCTGCAGCTCCTCAAGCTAAACAGGTTTCCCGTGTTTTCCTGCTGCTGAGAGGAGTGTCAGGGGTTAACTCCAGAGCGAGTAACGTTACCACAACTATGGTGTCTCCCCTGCACCTTCTGACCACGGTCGGTAAAATTTGTATCAGCATCGGCCGGGCATGTGATTCATGGAGAGGCCTTCGTCTGATAAACTGACATTACTGCCAAGCATGTAAAATACATAGCCATATTGTGGTTTTAGCTGCTAATGATGCTAATGTTAATCAACATGATGCCTGTCAATCACATTCAGTCTTGTGTGTGTCAGTAGTGCGAGCACAAGCACAAACAGGATGTTGACTTACTGGCCGCAGGTGTCACTGTTAACAAGTAATTTTTGATTCTTACAGAGACTCCCTTTAAGTGTTAAACCTGGAACAATCAAGCCTTAAAGAAATATGTAACTTTGCGTAAATATAATAATATATCTCCCTACTTTTCCAAAATGTTTCGGCACACATCTTAAGTGCTCCAAACGTTTTTGAACTGTGTAGTGACCTGTAAAATACCTTTGAGGAAGAGTCAAGCTCCAGAGCCTTCTGGTACACATCCATAGCTTTTGAATAGTCTTTCATGGCCTCCAAGGCAGCTCCTTTACGTGTGTAGCCTTTTACTGTGGACAATTGGTGTAAAATCAGAAAGACAAATCAGAGTTAATTCAAATTATTCAAGCTAAATGTGCATTAAATAGTAATAAATACAAAGCTTCCTACTTACAGAAGGAGGGCTCAAGTTTGATGCACTCTTCACAATCCTGACCAAAAAAATGATTAACAAGGGGTCATTTTTTTTAGTCGGGTTAGAATCTCATTAACTCACTCAGGGAGACGTTTGGTGAGGATGCACTGTACCTTCAGGGCAAGTTGAAACTCCAACAGCTTTGTGTAACAGGCAGCTCTGTTACTGAAGAGTTTGGCATCATTGGGGTTTCTTTTGATGGCTTCGGAGTAATGTCTCATGGCTAAGGGGTAGTCTCCTGTACGGAAAAGGAGTTTATCTTTATACAAATTCTTAAAAGAGCAATCAAATGACAATGATCAACCAAAGAGCACTACAACTATTACACACACCTTTTTGGAAAGCGTCGTTGCCCTTGTTCTTCTCTTCCAGGGCTAAGTCGGGGTTGATGTAGGCTTGTTTCTCCTGTTCCTTCAAAATCTTCTCTGCCTGCAGAACCAGTTACAGTGTCAGGGTCAAGTGCTCACTTCTGATTTTATTCCCTGTCCACATGCAGGTCTAGCACAACTTTTTAAAATTAACTTAAGAAGTAGAAAGTCTAGATAAATTAATACTGTCTAGTGATGTGACTTAAAACCATAAATCTCCATTCAGTGGGGAATCAACTTGCACTGCACCTGTTGACACTTCTTCAAAACGTCAGGAGTACGATGCTCCGTCAAACTCTTGTTGAAATACTGAACAGCTTCTTTGTATTTATCCTGCTTGAAGTATGAGTTTCCAATCCTAGCCAAGGCCCTATATGAAGAGAAAGAGGAGACAGATAAAGATATTACACCAGAATGCAGTGATCTGACATTCTTCTCTCTTTTACATTTATTTCTTCATTTAAGAAAAGTTCGGTAATATATCAGACCGGCACTTATGGGTACTCAAGGCCGTGCCCCCTTTTGAGGGATAAGAAAATGAAGATCCCATAGACAGATGCAATTTAACATGTTTGGCAATTTTGACAACTTCACATGCATTCATCTCTTTTTATTAAAATATTTGTTTTACACACATCTAATACTTATTTTGTAATCTTGTCTGAACCTGAGCACTCACAACACGTTAATAGATTAAGGTTGATCACCGCAACATCCCTTCAGTCATCCCTCATCCAAACCCAGTAGCCAGGTGTTGCTTATGCAGACATCTCTACATATTTGATTGAATCACATTAGGTTCAGTGTTGTCTATAATTAACAGCCTGTCAATAGCTAACTATTTCATCTATAGTCTGAGCTTTATTTGGAAACAGTCTGATGCTGCTGTAACGTTATTATATGACTGTATTACTGCAGCAACCTCACACTCAAACTAATGTTAGCTAGCCATGCTAGTCACCGTCACCAGTATCATTTAGTAATTTACCACCCTGACAGTGAACATTCACGCATCATATGTGCCTCTGATGTTAGTGTGAAAGTCTCAGTTAACCTGCTACACAACAGCTTTTCATCATTTTCCATTTTCTCTCATATGACAGTAGGTTTCTTTCTTCCAAAGGGGGATCAATGTTGATCTGGTCTATAACTTGAAGCCATAAAGCCCGTCTATTATATATATTTCAGGACATGGCAGGGGAATAAATCAGAGAGCAGCATTTTTGGATTTGTTATTGGTGCAACAAACTAAAAACCAACTCTTCAGCATAGTGTTATTACTATCACTAAGTTTAGAGACATGTTTCAGCTTCTTCTCTTCACTGTTGCCGTCTATGAAGGATACAGGATTGGTTTCCGTTAAAATGGGACGTGGTCATGCAAGCCTACTCTGTATGACGTATTGCCGGTCTGATGTATAACAATGATTCTTATGAAACAAATAAGAACCACAGTCACACAATCACCTCTGTGCTCCTGAACAATGTTCTCCACTGGAATAGACAGATAAATTGTGTCCTACTTCGACATCACTACATCTTCTTTGGCCAGTTTGCAGTGGGAAGCAATAGAGCAACACTGCCACCTAATGGTTCTTGTTTAACAAAATTTCTCTGGACAAATGCTGGTTAGCTCCATGTCGTTTCCCATCCACTTAGGAAAGTAAATAAATTAGTAACTATGAGTCCTGTAAGACCCACCAGAAAAAAAAAAAAGTCCTGCCCTCTACATTGAGGGGCAGAGTGTAGATGGATTCCTCTCGCAGGCCATAACACTGCTGAACTATTGAGCTCTTGAGATCATCACCTGACACCTTACCACTATATTGTCACCATAGCTCTATATACCCAATATACTGTACCTCATTTATTATTTACTATTTTCCAAACTGTTCAAACATACACTGTTGGCTTTTGCTTTAACTTGTGTGATTTTCCTTTTATATACAGAATATAATTTTAATGAGCATTGTTGAAGGGTACCTGAGACTCAACATTTTCATTGCTAACCACTGCTTGCTGTAATTGTTGTGCATATTACGATAAGGAAACTTGAATTTGAAAATTGATTCAATCAAGTTAAGACATTTTAAAAAAAAAAAAGCATTAAAAAGACAAATACTGCTCACAGAACTCACTTTGCAATTTGTCTGTAGTCTTCCCGGTTCTCTCTGCCAACATCGATGGCCTTCTCGCACAGCTCTCTGCACTTCTCAAAATCTCCCTTCTCAAAGTACACAGCTGAAGCGAGAACAAACAGGAGCACACAGTTAACAGTGGTTCAGAGTACAGGTTATAATGTGTTGGGTCAATATTTCAGTCCATTCTATATTTCTGAGCGACTGGAGCGCCTTGGTAGCCGAATGTCTACAGCACATGCCACATTATATCCCCCCCTTCCATTCTGCCTCTACATTGTTATCTGTCCAATAACAGAAAATGCCAAAATAATAATCTTTGAAAAGAAAAAAATGTACATAATTTCTGGGCGATTCACTAGCAGCTATACGCCCACTTCAATAATGTGACAAAATTTGAAAACTGAGTATTTAGTTGTGGTGGTCAGCCCAGTGGCAGCAGCTCCAACAAATCACCAGGTTTAAATTGGGAGGAGGATTTTCCATCCAGTTTTTCTCAGTAGACAAAGCAGATTAATTCTATGTATGAGATTTTTTTTATTTGTTTTATGCACTTTATAGGTCAATCAGCTGAAATGTATAAGGCTGGTATTTGTGAGAATATGTACCTGCTTGATTAGATATGTAGGTCATGTTGGTGGGGTCATGTTTGATTGCTTCTTCATAATGTTTCAGCGCTTTTTCAAAGTCCTTGTTCTTATATGCAGTATTTCCAAGCTCCTTCTCTTTCAATGCCTGTTAAAGTAAATTAGAGGATTAAAAAAAATTGCTTATGCTAATTAAAAGCGAAACGTACAATGAATCTGTTCATCATCCTTTTTTTCTACCTCTCTCTTGTTTTTGGGAAGGTCTTCCTCTTTGGGAGGAGGTGGCTGAGTCTCTTTGGGTTTGGGGGGAGGAGGAGGAGTGGGCTCCTCTTCTTCTTCCATCTCAGAGAGATTCAGTCCCAGCAGCACAGAGAGAGTGGTCATCACTCTGGGATCCTGCAGCTTCCTGAAAAACAGTCAGACAATTTCTAATACCACAGTATTTTCACAGTATATTCCAAATTAACTTCAGATTCTGATCTATTTATTACTTTTATATTCTTGTCCCTTTAGTATTATACATACTTAAACATACTGAGGAATACTGAGCCACAACACAGAAGATCATCTTCTGGAATATACAGAATAACAGTGGGACTACAAATACTATGTAATATCGTACTCTCACTGAGTAGCAACATTTCTCAATACTTTTTATTTTACAATTCATTTGGTGTAATTCTACCCATAGTAACCACCTTTTTGCTTCTCAGTGCTGCCTCAGCACGTAATTGGTTAAATTTGAAACGGAGACTATTGTTAAAGCTGACACATTTTTGAAAATGCACATACGTGCCAAGCTCCGATGGTTTATTCCTGAGCTGCTCCAGCAGTTCTCTGTAGCTGGGATCTGACAGTAGCTCACGGGTCCGAGAATCACTCTCCAGCTTCTGATACAAGTTGGGCACGGCGAAGGGGTTCATCATTGACTTCTCTGGTGATGGTGAAGCCAAAAAAAAAAAAAAAAAAAAAAAATCATGGTCATTAGTGTAATGTATATGGTCACATAGAAGCACTCAGGATGCCGACCCATCTTGCAACGGATAATGGTCTTGCATTTATATATCAAATTCTAGTCTTCCGACCACTCAAAAGCTTAACATATCATGTCAACATTCACCCTTTCACAATAGGGCTGGGACGATACACCTATCTCCCGACTCAATACTATCATAATACTTGGGTGCTGATTCGATATGTATTGCAACTGTTAAGTATTGTGACTCTGCAAGTTTTGCAATTCAATATTTTTTTTTGTTAACTATTTTAACACTAGACCATGGGAAACAGTTATATCATACACTCTAGGGACTTTTACTTTAGAAAATATCTAAATTAATACAGTAAAAATGTTTGATTTTCAGCATGTATATAGTCAGAGATGTTGTGAAGTCAAATATATCAGTCATTGTCAGGAATTACTTATCAAATGTTTTCCTGCAACCCAAAAAACAGAGACATTTCCCTCACAAATTTGTGGTATTTTCTTTTTAAGAGACACGTAATGTTTTTATACTTCTGGTTAGTAAAATCCAATCAATCTTCTATCCATATATGTATTTTACATATACAGTTCCCTTTATTAACGCCTTATTTTGAAAACCAGATGTGTATACTTCCGCTAACTTCGCCAAGTGCATCGCTAGCTCTCCCGTCAGCTCTGTCCTCTCTAAACATTGTTGGTCAGCTCCATCAGGGTTGTTTGAATACATTTAACATAAATGTCAGTATATGGGTGCTCTACAGTTGTAGCATCAAATACCACAGAGATGCCAGCAACGGTTGGCTAGACTGCACGTTACTACAACACGATAACGTTACCTGCCTATAACAAGAGTTAACATGCAGCTTTAGCCATGATGTCTAACTCTGCTTTTCCTGCAGTGTGTGTAACCCAAAGTGTGTCCATACTTTACTATATGTGTAGTGTTTAACTTGGTTTTAAACTGTGAGGGTGCAGGTCTTATCCATGCCGACCCTCTCCTGTTTTGCATCTGTTGGTTTCTGCTCACTACAGCCTATTGTTTAAAATGTGAGATGTGTAAGTTGTATCCACACAGACCCTCAGGCAATTTGTACTGCAGTTTGTTTTGGTGAAGGATATGGAACAGGTTATGATGTCATGTTACTATGACTACAACAATAAAAGCGATAACTTCCTTTTTCCTCCACATAGAATCAAATTAAGCAAATATATTGATTCTGGCATTTTAAAAAAAATGATTTCGTAATCATAAAGCAGAACAAAAATTCACACACACAGTCACACAGAGATGGTACATACGTGCATACACTTCAGGAGCAATTTGGGATTCTGTATCTTGCCCCATTTGAACGTGAGGGGCCGAGCATCAACCCCTGACGTTCCAGTTAGTGGGTGATCTGCTCTACCTCCAGATCGACAGCCTCGTCAAGGATTAAACAGAGCAGAGCTTTCTCTCCTCTGTAAACCCAACTACTTGTCCACTGTCTGAATGAATCACAACACTCAAAACCCATGTGGACTGCCTACTCTACTTCTGAAAACTTGAGCGCTCAACGTGATTTTACTTTGGTGGTCCTGTCAGCGTCCATGTGTAAATGCTCTGCCCACGCAGGATGGAAAATTGACTCAAAATTTTCACATGATAATGCCACTTTTTCTGCAGAATAAGAGACATCACAAATTATTACCTGCAAGCCGGGCCTCAATGTTCTGTAAACCCTCCTTGAGCTGCTGATTATTTGGCTCTTGCCGGAGTCCCTCGTGGTAAGTTCCTTTAGCATCCTCCAATCTGCCAAGAAATTCCAGTGCTGCAGCTTTGCGGGAGTAGCCCTGATTGATCAGAATTGAAAGACTGTAGAACACCTTCTCAATTTGAATTCCTATATATCGTTTCAACAGAAAAATACTGGCAGAACACATGATATCTCACCTTGCCCCAGTCAGGCTTGATCTTGATGGTCTGACAGGCATCCTGGAGGGCATTCTCGTAGTTGCCTTTCTTGGCGTAGGCAGCTGAGCGGTTACTGAACAGGACATGGTTTGAAGGGTCAAGGGACAAAGCTTCGGTGTAGCAACGTATCGCGTCATCAATATTTCCTGCACTCAGTGCCTTGTTGCCCTGGTCTTTCAATGCTGAAACCTATGAGCCACGAAGACACAATCAAATTAAGCATCAAGTGACAAATTCACAATACTACAGCTCTCCTGCTCTATCTGTCTTACACAAAAGCACATAATCTGCTATATAGATCTGACTACAAAGAAGACACTTTTCTGACAGCTGCCGCTAGCAGAACTGAAAAAAGAAATCAACAGCCACTCAGCTGTTCATGTCAGACAGGTGCGGCAGTGATGCAAAGGGATAATAAAGTATGTCTTTAGTTTTTTAATGTGATGTGGAATCTACTCTTAGCCTGAAAATAAGATGACCTAGTGGTTAGCATGGAAGGTTTGAATCCACCAAAGTTAACCTCACTGTTTAAAATGTCTGGTGTGCAACTTTGCAGATTGTTTTCCAACACCTCTTGTCATTTGTTGGTTGCATGTTGCTGTCAGATAATGTCTCACATTGCATCTCCACAGTATGTGTTGGAATAAATTACACACTGAGCATAAAGAAGCACCAATCTGTTCTAATAAGAGGCTCTCTATCCTTTCTGGCTTCATCTGACGACTATGTGCCAACACTAAATGTACATTTACAATTATCCTGGGCAAAGAACAAGGAGTGTTGATTGGCACAACTTTCTCTCCACAGTCACCAGTTCTAATCTGATCTGAACACCTTATAATACTTGAAAACGTGGCAACACTGCCATCCCCTGTGGTGCTCTATCTAGGCTGTGATTTTGGTAAACTATGGGTTGAAATTTCAGAAAATACAAAGCAATTGTTGGACTATGAATTGTAAAATATATGTATAAATGCATATTTCATAATTCTTTACCTAATATTCCAACCAGTTGCAACCATGACAAATGATAAATCTGTGAAATTAGTTAAATTAGTATGATCCAAATAGCAGATGCACCTATCTGATTTTTTCAGTCCTGATACAGATTGCAATACCTGGGCTTTGGGTATCAGACTATACAGAGTACGGATCCAATACCAGTGTTTAATTAATAAGCTGTATGTCTTGCTGTGTGGAAATCACTGTTCTTTTATGTATAAGGCAACATCAGCCTTGATTTAAACATAGCTTTCTTAACTTTATAAAGCAAAATGTAACATTTTATTCATACAAATTAAAATGTAATTTTTATTAACATAAATCCTACACCAGCAACTTAGCTCTTGGATCTAAAATTCCAATACATAATACATTTACAGTAGTATATAAATATTGAATAGAATTGAATAGATCAGCTCTATTGTCACCGATTCAGCTGTTCTAGCCAGTATTGCCCAACATCCGATCCAGTACAGGTGCATCCCTAAATCCATGTCAGCAGCTCTGTACTTCAGGGCTGTACTCAAAAAAAAATATTATGGACAAGTAAGCAACTCAAGCAAGGGATGGCCAAGAATGTTTGTCTCAATAAGGTCTAGTTAATGATAATTATGCTTTCTTTAGGATACTGTCATTGGAACATCAGAAAAACACTTTTAGTCATTAATAATGAAAACAAACTCCATAATCACAAACCAATTAAAAAATGAAAATGAGACTGGCAGGATAATACACTACAGATGTGCTGTCTGTGATGGAGGTACTATGGGTGTGCAAAGTCTTTTACTGTCTTATTTGACCTGTTTAAGGTGTTTGTTGTGCATCTTATTTCCTGTAATGTTTAGTGGCCTTGCCAGATAAGTTATGATGGCTTGCCAACAAAATAATAGAATATATAGAGGTAAAATTACTGTCTCAAAATGAACGCATTTACCACAAATACATGAACTGCCCAGATGTGTCGAGAAGACGCGTCAGTTGACGACAAAATGCGGCTGTAGCCGTGACAGCGGCGCCGTGTGCATCTAGAATGATCCTCCGGTCTGAGGGCAGGCTGGTGAGGACAACGCTGAAGCCGATCCAAAAATACTCCTGCACCATGTGCTACAGACGGACTGCCGCAATTTAGCTGTCAGTCCTCTGGCACATTTTAACACAGGGATTAACCTACTGTCTTAATTGTGGCTTTCATTTGTCAGTCACCTTATTAATGATCGTGTTCACTTTGTGAGCTAACGTTAGTTGGTGTTAGATGTGACACAGTGATTTGCTAACTTGGAAGCTAGGGCATCTTGCCGGCGACTTACTACGGGTTATCGAAGTGCTTTGTTATATCGAGGCACACACAAGAGCTAACGTTACAGTGCCAGGCAAACCTTACTGTGATAGTTTCAATTATAAAGCAGCTGTGATAAATTTAAGTGATATGCGTTAGCTGGACGTTAGCTAACCTTGTCGTGTGCATTCATACATTAGCCATAAACGCTCACAGATGGACAAATAGCCAACCTAGTTCAATTTGCACATTTTGGAGTCTAGTTTAACTACAGGGCAAACTGACGTTGTCAAAATATACTGTGTAGGGTTAACAATATCAAGCTCAATCAGACAACATTAGCCAAACCGCTACAACATATTACTACCGGATTGACGCTAAGCTAACAAGCTAGCTAGCCGTCTGATATTAGCAAACAGTGAGCTCTTAGTGTAAAGAGGTGGCTAACTTCACCAACCCCCAAATTATTATTGTAAAGACGCTTACAATTAAAGAAACTCGTCAATGTTTCTAAAATACAGAGATAGGCAAATAATTATCAATGCAGTTGCATGACACTCACTTTCTCCATGGTGCAAGCATGAGGTTCCTTCCAGAAACTACTGTGGACTGGCGCCTCCCCCTGAACACACGCGGGTTGCCAGTTTGGGATGTAGAAAACCCGCAATCGACCTCAATTTCTGTGGGACAATATACTGTATAGCCCGCTCAATGAAACTTCCAGAAGATGATGGAAAAGAGCAAGTATGTGTTACACAATATGTGTTTCA
Source organism: Pterois miles (assembly GCA_947000775.1). Taxonomy (NCBI): domain Eukaryota; kingdom Metazoa; phylum Chordata; class Actinopteri; order Perciformes; family Scorpaenidae; genus Pterois; species Pterois miles. The sequence continues at coordinate 13,260,993 of CAMQGK010000052.1, read as the reverse complement.
TGCCCTCCAAGCAGTACAGAGCTGGGAAAATGACTGACTGAGTACTTTGGGGACAGAGTTAGTTGAGGATCACGACAGGAAATGAGAGGGAAAACCTCATCATTTAAGTGTGGAAAAAAATATATTTAGGTAAATCATGATCAATTTTAAAGTTGGTGATACATACACAAAAATAATGTACTACATTCATGAGTAAAGCTGATATAGACAGTACAGTACATGGGATGTTATAGGAACTTATAAGGTAATATGATGTCATCATATGACATGACATGTCATTGATAGATACATTTACAGTACATGCGATCATTACCGATTAGCCATAACACATTATGACTACTGACAGGTGAAGTGAATAACATTGATTATCTAGTTATAATGGCATCTGGCAGTCGGTGGGATATATTAGGCAGCAAGTGAACATTTTGCAGTGGTCAGGGCCTACCAAAAGTGGTCAATGGTAGGAAAACCGGTGAAGCGGCGACAGAGTCATAGGCGGCCAAGGCTCACTGATGCACATGGGCAGCGAAGGCTAGCCCGTCTTGATCCGATCCAATAGAAGAGCTACTGTAGCTCACATTACTGAAAATATAATGCTGATTCTGATAGAAAGGTGTCAGAAAACAGTGCATTGCAGTTTGTTGCGTACAGAGCTGCGTAGCCGCAGACCGGTCAGAATGCCCATGCTGATCTGTGTCCACCGCCAAAGGCGCCTACAATGAGCATGTGAACATCAGAACTGTCTGATGAATCAAGTTTTCTTTTACATCATATGGATGGCCAGGTGCGTGTATGTCATTTACCTGGGGAAGACATAGCACCATGATGCACTATTGGAAGAAGGCAAGCTGTTGGAGGCAGTTTGACGCTTTGGGCCTGAGTCTGTACCCTCTAACTTAACACTGTTGCTGACCAAGTACACCCCTTCATGGAAACAGTATTCCCTAATGGCAGTGGCCTCTTTCAGCAGGATGATGCGCCCTGCCACACTGCAAAAAATGGTTCAGCAATGAGTTTGAGGTGTTGATTTGGCCTCTCAATTCTCCAGATCTCAATCCAATCAAGCATCTGTGGGATGCAATAAGTCCAATCCGTGGAGGCCCCACCTCTCAATTTACAGGACGTAAAGGATCTGCTACTGCAGGCTTGGTGACAGATACCACAGCATACCTTCAGAGGTCTAGTGGAGTCCATGCCTTGACAGGTTAGGGCTGTTTTAGCAGCAATAAGGGGATCTACTCAATATTAGGCAGGTGGTCATAATGTTATGGATCATCATAGTCCATTTTTCATCGTATGATGTACAGAAGGTCAGCTTTAAAAATGCATTTGTGGCCAATGAGGATTACAACCAGATTTCCCATTGGTTTTACAGACATAATACTAATACATATTACTGCAATATTTGAGGGCAGCAGTGTAGGGACTTGGCTTGGGAACCAGATGGTCATGGGTTAGCATGGCTCCCTATCTGGAGAGGTGCAAGTTCCCCTCCTCAGCACTGCCAAGGTGCGCTTAAGCAGTTCGTATAGGAGCTGTCAACAGCTCCTAATGTATACTGTATCCTAGGATGGGTTAAATGCAGTAGGCAAGTTTCACTGTATGCAATGTTTGACAATAAAGTTGTATTTACATTTAAATAACTGCTAGTGTTTGTAGGCTACATACAGTATATCTTTCTCATTGGCAGACTCAGGAAACTTGAACCCCATGTAGACAATGTAATTCAAATCTCAATGTTATGAAGTCACCCCAGACTTTGTGGACATACACAATATACTTGGGAAGTAGCAAGCATTTACAGCAAAGGGGATCAGATGTAGGTTTCCACCCCTATCTAACTTTCAGCTCATTATAACTACAGGATGTTACACATTTGAACAGCATATGTATTTATTTATTTATTTATTTATCATAAGTGGTGCTACAGCAATTAATACTCACTAACTGAATAAACTGTTTGGACTCCAGAGAAGAAATGTAAGCGATTCTGAGGATTCAGGGACCAGCTGAAATGATGATTTGTGTTTCTCACCTGGGATAAGAACTAATCAGCTATGTTTTTAGTTGATCCATAGTTTTTAGTTAGGTAAAGGATGTAGCGGAGGCCATCCTTAATAGACCGTTCATGCTCCCGTTGCCATGGATTCACTGACAGGAAACACAAGACGAGCTGTGTGTCAAGATGAAAGAGCGGCCTTCGGACTTTCAGCAAGGCTGTCACACAGACACACTGAGGCTGAGATAAGATTATCCTCAGGCTCTGTGCAAGACGATGGGTAGACCAGACCAGGTAAGTGTGTAGCCTTTACCCTTGTCTTTCTTCTCTCCAACAGGATGTCCCCATCTCTATTCACTTTAATTCATCCCCTGAAACACCACAAGGAGTCAAGAGAGGGTCATATATGAGCAGAGCATTGCAGCCATACCTGGATTGTAACAAATGACATGGAGCTTATAATGTGTCTGTCTCTAACAGATTTAAGGTCTTTGTTAAATATTAAGGTTCAGAATTTTGTTTTTCCTGTGGTTAGAAGGATCTTATCAGGGTTGAGGAAGAGGAACTGATACTGATACTGATACTACAATTGAAAAGTCTCAAACTTGCTGTATGTCTATGCCCTGTTATCTCTCTAATTTTCCCTTCACTTGTTTTGCAAGTCAAGCTCATTCATGTATTGAAAACTGTAATTCAGGTCCTATAGTTATATGAAATAAAAACAAATCCACATCTAATGCATTTATGTTTTTAATTTTGGCCAAATACCACGTGCTTACTACCTGATTTGTTGTGCAATTATTTCTAATTGGTAACAGAGTTCTGGAGGTGTGTGGTGTTTATGAGATAAACGAACATTAGAGTTATATCAACAATGCATACAATATGAGGCATACAGTAACATTGTGACCATATATAGTTTCCTTTACGTTAAAAATGCACCTCAGTCAAGAGTTGTACGTTGCGAAAACCACCGCTGTCATTATTTTCGACCAAAAGTATTTGCATGTCTTCTGAGGAGTCGCTAGGACCTCCGAGCTTGCTTGGGTAACTTGAAGGCAACACCGGTCACGAGCGTTTTGGCGCGTGTCGTTTTCCAAGGTGCTGAACTGTAAACGGTATTTCCTCCTAACTGTGGATAAGGTTGTAACTTCTGTTAACTTTTGTTAAAAATGAGTCAGTAATTATGTACATGTTCATAGTAAAGAGCTCGGGTTTGTAAAAGCGAGAACAGTTTCAACTGGTAACCGCATATTTCAGCTATAATGGTGATGTACTGAGCTAAATTCATCTGTCAAAAAACTAACGTTAGTTAGCATTTTAGCTTACTAGCGTTAAGCTACGCTAGCTAATTTACTGTAATGCTGCTAGCCTATCAAAGCATCAAAATATAAACTAACTGAACTTGTTAAGTCTTTCTAACTGAATTAATCCATTTTTTTGTTTTTATTGAACAAAGTGGGTGAAAAACACTAATCAGAACATCACTTTTAAAGTGTTTTCCATTTTTTTATTTGGTGCATTTCTTTGCGTGAAGCTAGGTAATAGGCTACCACCCCCAGTTGGATGAGCAGTTTTTTGCAAACCAGCACAATGAGGAGACTGGAAAACCAGCCAGCCAGGCCAACAGCAGGTTTGTAAGAGATGTGCTTCACAATCTCCACACTAGTATACTCATTTCCTCATTTCAATAGGTTGCCAGGTTCAGTTATTAGTATGTATGCATAATGATATAATAATAATAATAATATAATAATAGCGAGGTAATACTTCAAACATCCTAATGGACTGAGTAGTCTGATACTTTCAGACATGTTTTGTCTCTGTGTCCACCAGGCTGCCTGTCTGTGCCACTCTTTAACCAGAAGAAGAGAAACCGGGTTCCTTTGACATCTGCTCCGTCTGAGAATGAGTTCTTCTCTCACAGTGAATACACGGCCAGCACCAGCTCGGCTGCATCTCGCAGCACATCAGGTGAAGTATTCTACTGTATATCAGTCAGTAGGTGGCAGTGCACCCAAAGAAAAATATTACATTTGACCTATAGGCTGATCAGCCAGAACATTATGACCACCTGCCTAATATCGAGTAGGTGCCCACATATGCTCTATTAGATTGAGATCTGGAGATCTTGGAGGCCAAGTCTACACCTCGAACTTGTTCTTCTGTTCCTGAAATCATTCTTGAACCGTTTTTGCAGTGTGCACACTGCCTCCTTTGGCTTGCCTTCTTCCCATAGTGCATCCTAATGCCATGTCTTCCCCAGGTAAGCGACGCACACGCACTTGGCCATCCACATCATGTAAAAGACAAGGTGATTTATCAGAGCAGGCCACCTTCTTCCATTTCTCCGTGGTCCAGTTCTGATGCTCACGTGCCCATTGTAGATGCTTTTGGTGGTGGACACAGGTCAGCATGGGCACCCTGATCGGTCTGCGGCTACTGCAATGCACTGTGTGTTCTGACACCTTCCTGTCGGAACCAGCATTAACTTTTTCAGTGGTTTGAGCAACAGTGGCTCTTCTGCTTGATGAGACAGCACAGGCCATCCTTTAGTCCCCATGTGCATCAGTGAGCCTTGGCCGCCCATGACCCTGTTGCCGGTTTTCCTGCCTTGGACGACTTTTGGCAGGTCCTGACCACTGCAGACCAGGAACATCCCGAAAGAGCTGCAGTTTTGGAAATGCTCTGACCCAGTCATCTAGCCATCACAATATGGTCTTCGTCAAAGTCGCTCACATCCTTGTGTTTGCTTTCAAGCATAATTTCACGTCAAGGACAAAATATTCACTTGCTGCCTAATATATCTCACCCACTGCCTGGTGCCATTGTAATGAGATAATCAGTGTTATTCACTTTACCTGTCAGTGGTCATAATGTTATGGCATGATGTATTTTTTTTAATACAATTGTTGCTCTTGGATACTGTTTAATGTCTGGCTGCTCAAAATCACCATCTCTTGCTGAGTCACACAAGAGACCATTTTACATAAAACATGGGACAATGTCAGAAAACATCTCCCCAGCAAGATACACAGCAATTGATAGAGGGGGCAGCTATAAGATTTTCCTCTGTGAATCCTCAGGTACCTACGGACATTACCAGGCATTGGCTTCATCCTCTGGTTCTCCACAAAGCCTCAAGTGGAACAGGCAGGGCGTCCAACAGCCTGCTCCGCCCCAGCAGTATGGCAGCAGCAGACCTGCCCCTGCAGTGAGAACCTATACACCCATGCCACATCCATACAAAGCTGGAGGCATAAGGTATGATTCACTGACTTTCTGACCGTTATGGTCAGTGGCTTGACCTATTTGTCATAGTACTTTAACAATAAAAAATGCTGAAAAATAATGAAAGACGTTTTCATGTATTCATATTCTCAAATAATAAAAGTTAACCATCCAGACACCTGAGAAACAGATGGAAAGGCTTATAGAAATATGGACCACTACTTTGTTCCAAGCTGCAACAGGCAGCAAACAATTTGTCAGTTTGAGATGAGTAACTTGATTTGTTCATGACAGGAGAGAGTGTGTACCTGGTTAGCACAGACAACATATAAAACATAGACCAAAGAAATTAAATTTAAAACTTAATTTTCAAGGTTCTTTATCTGTCAAATGTCAAGTCCCGCAAAGCAGTTATTGCAGATGAAGTCTTTGGTTTCAGGTTCCTTCAACAATACTCATTAAATATGTCCTGTTTTATGTATATGTATATGTCCCTATTACCGGTATGTATATTAAAGGGGAAATCACACAAGTAAAATAAAAGCAAAATTATAATCCAAATAAAATAGTGCAGTTAAAATAAATTGACACATAAGTAAATATAAAATTGCAATGTACATATACATTTTGAATTTTGTTGACAACAGTATTTCAGATGGGAAAACTGAATGTAATAGGATGTAGTATGTATATGCATGATGAGAAGTGATATATGTTCACAGAGGTGTAAACAGGAATGTAGTATGTATAGAGAAGTATTTATTACTTCTCTATACATACTTCATTCCTGTATGTATGCATGTATAGAAACACAGAGGTGTAACAGTTTGTTAAAAAGTAAAGTGACGGTGGTCTTTGATGTGTGCTGGGTTTCAGTTTCAGATCCCAATATGTGACAATGGGTTTCTGTATTTTCATTTTCAGCTCTCAAATGGTACAGCCCAGCAACCCAGTGAGACAACAGGATTTCAGCCCCAGTGTTAACAGGCAGACCAAATATCAAGCCCCTCACATCAGTGAGAGTGCACAAGTCAAGCCAACACCCCATACTGGGTTCTCTCAGATGGGTCAGCAGTCATCTTCCAGACCGCCCAATCCCACACATCAGTATTCCCAGCAGCAGCCCAGACCTCTGCCTGCTCCTGTCCCACCACACAGCAGGCCCTCTGCTCGAGCAACGCAGCCACAAAACAACTCCTGGAAGTTTACTAACAGCTTTGGGTCGCAGAGATCCCTGTTTGAGGGAAACACAAGCACAGATCAATGTCAGGCTGCGCAACAAACTCAGGTAGAAAAATATGTGAAAAATATATAATATACAAACATTTTAAAATGTGATCACTGCAGCATTAGTGTCTGTGCTCAGCAGGACAGATTTCCGATGAAGCCAGCCGTTGAGAACTCACTGAGGATCCTGACTTCAGTTATTGCTGGCATGAGACACTGGAGCCAGTTCAAAGACAAAGTCCCATACCTATCTGAGATATTCGGTCAGTTGATTAGGAGTTGCTGCTATCTCTGACGTGTACAGTTAAGTATTTTTAAATACCATTAAACTGACAGGCTGTGCTCTTTCCTCAGCTACTCTGGACTCTGCGGTCACATTGGGTCGCCACGGAGCCAAGAACTTCCTCATGAGGGATGGGAAGGACGTTGTGCCTTGTGTCTTCTACGAAAATGTGAGTTTTGAAAACAGCTTCCTCTTTAGAAGTAAATTGAATGAATGTGTCAGTGTCAGTTTACTCCCATTAACTTGCCCTCAGTCTCGTCACCTTCAGTCAGATAAAATAATGGCTTTTTATTCAAAATGATTTTGTGTTATCCGTGTTTGGTATGAGTACGCATGAATATCATCATTGTCCTTTGTTTGACTTTTAGATTGTTTCACATCTACTCAATCTAAAAAAAATGGAGGAATTGCTTAGCATTCGATAATAGCTGTGAGGTTGCACTTCTCCCAGTTTCCCAACAGTAACAGAGTTTTTTGTTTATGAATTTATGAATTCCAGCCCAGTGTTTCAGTTAATCTTATAAACTACTAATCAGCTCCAATCTTGTGCTCAAATCTGGCAAGGAAAAGCTGTCATAGCCATTTTCAGAGGGGTCCCTTGACCTCTGATCTCTACATATGTGAATGAAAATGGTTTCTATGGGTAACCACGAGTTGGACTTTAGTTTGCCATGTTATGATTTGAGCATATTTTTTTTATGTTAAATGCAGTATCTCTGAGGGTTTCTGGACAATATTTGTTATTGTTTTCTGTTAATTGATTTCCAATAATAAATATATACTCAAATTTGCATAAAGCAAGCATGTTTACCCACTCCCATGTTGATAAGAGTATATAATACTTGATTACATTTTGAACAGATAAAAAATGTACAATTAATCATGATTAACTATGGATAATCGTGCAATTAATTGCAAATAACTATTTTAATCAATTAACAGCCCTAGTTTTAAGTGTTATCACTGGAATCTGCTAATCTTCATTTGTGTCTCTTGTCCAACAGGAGCAGGAGCTGCCCCGTCTCATCCGTGGTCAAGTTCATCGCTGTGTGGGAAACTATGACCGCAGTAGGGATGTCCTGATGTGTGTGTCTGTCAGACCCGGCCTGCCTTCGGAGCTGAGGAACGCTCAGGAGGCCGTCAAAGCCTGCGATGCAGAAATGAGAGCACTGGTCAAATTACTCAGTGAAGTCTGAGCATGAGTAGGTCTCTACAGCAGCACAAGACTGACGGGAAGAAAGTATAGCAGTATTTGATGGGCATGAATGAGAGCCAAGCTTATACAGTAATAGATAACTCGTTATGGGTAGAAGTCCTAGTAGTTTTAAAAAAAAATGTTATTCAAGTTTTTGACCTGTGAAGGGCGCTGTTGAGCTGTTGTACTGAAATTTAACAGTTGAACTCATAAGCATGTTCTGGCAGTTTTGTATTTGAAAGAAAAACATAAAGAGTTGTTTCGTTTTAACGAAAAGTAAAGCCTCTTTTGTAAGTTCTGAAATATTTTATTACAAAGAAAATTCACAGAACAGCAAACATTGTTTCGAGGTTAATTAGGTAAAGCAAACACGATGAGGTAATATCTCAAAATATATCTTTTGAAAAACGGGGCAGTTAAGAATAGCATGTGATATCAAGTACAGTTAGTTTATTTACAGTCAAACATCACAATGGAAAAAACAATAATTCTACTCTACCAAAACAGCTTCACCAGTGCTGAGACTTTAAACACAATGGTTCAACAAATTGGGGAATAAGTCCAGTGAAGTCACGCCAGTCATTCCCACAGTCAAGCACAGTATGAGGTCCAATACAATACCAACGTTTCTCTCCTGACCTTTCAAATATGGCAACATAATCACAGTCATTTCCTTAATGTCAGGACATGTCATTGTGGGAACCCAAATTAGGGAACTATTATAAAGATTAACCCATTAGCAAAATCCAACCCATTATTCAACACTAATACGCACATATACACCCACTAGAAAAGGGAGTCTAGCTCGATGAGATTGGCAGTGTACAGGGAGAGTAAGTGGAGACATTTTGTCCTTGGAACATGACAGGACTGGTGCCAGCGCTTAAAATGAGAAGTGGATCGACGAAAAAACACAGCAACACATTAGCTTACTCAAGGAGCTAATTATTTTTAAGCCACGTTCTACACATAATGTGAATGATGTGTCAGCTCAGCACAGATAACCAGAGGCGAAGTTCAATTTGTACAGCTCCCTCCTCTACCACTCAATTCCTGAATCACATAAGACAAGGATGCCAAGAATTAATCTGTTCGCCGCGTGTCACAACCTTTTAATGTAGCAATTCAAGTGATTTACCTCCTCTAGATAATTGGCCAAAATGTCTCAGGGCGTAATTGAACACAAGCACACTACTTTCCTTTTTTTCTTCTTCTTCTCTCAGGATTAGAAGACATCATCTTTTTTTTTTTTTTAATCCTCCAGAACATTTTCTCAAGTTAATGAGATCATACTGCATCAAGTACAGGAGAAAGACTTCACCTCCGAGAGGAAAAAAATATAACAGAACAAAAAAACATCACACAACAGGATCCACAGTTTTTCAGCAGAAAAAGATGACGACCTGATAATTGTATTCAACACTTGTCTTGGTTATGTTAAAAGGCACAAGTTGGTCAGATCACATTTAAAATCTAGATCAATTGTTCTACCATTAACAAAGCCCATCTTATCATGCATGTTTCACTACATCTCCCTTCCTTTTGCAATCATTTTTTTCCTGAATTAGTGTCTAGTATTGTGTGTTGTAGACAGAAAATTTCATGTTTAACAAGCAAGTTACATTACACAAACAAGTTCTGGGGAAAAAGGTTAACAAAAGGATGTAGTATCCCAACATACACTGCTCTGAAAGCACAAATTATTAGTATGTCCTTGTTATGAGAAGATTCCCGTTTGTCCTCTCGGCAGGTCTGCTGCTGTGTCTGTTGTCCTTTTCTTTTTCTTTGAAAGCTGAAACGTCTTCTTGACTCCCACTGCTTCACAAGACTGGAAGGCAGAGAAAGTCTGACAAGCACACAAAAATCTCTCAAAGCGTCAGATTTCTCTTTTCAATGTGGTATTTTCAAACATCAGTTCTGTTAAGTCTAGATCATATGTACAGTCCAAACGCTTCAGCACAGTACATCGAGCCGACCCATTAATAACCTGTCTTCGACCGCTCAGAGTGTCTCTCCCGATGAGTCGAACATTCTTCTTATTAAAACATCTGTTTGGGTGAGTCACGCTGCCACATACCCTCATGCCTCCACTCTCTTTATGCAGCTGATCTCCAGTCTGTTTGGGAATGTTACATACGTTGACTTGTTACCCACAAAAGAAAGGAAGGGGAAAGAAAAAACATCTTTAGCAAGTACTTGTTTGTGGTCATTTCCTTAAATCATTTAAAATGAAATACTGACTGTATCATCTCCAGAACTGACATGAAGAAAACAGCAAAAAACTCATGATAAAAAATAACCAGAATAATATTGTAATGTAAAACATTCCATCTAAATGAACTCAATTTGAAATAACAGATGTAGGAAGACAGAGTTTGTCGAGTCCCAAACAGCATCGCCTTTAAAAACGGGATGCGGGTGTCTCTGCGTGATACTGATCCCAGGTTAGAGACGTGGTATCGATGCACTATAACAGCGTGGGCAGAGGGGTGGGGGACAGCTGCTCCTTCGGTGCATATTTGGCGAAAAAGGGCAAGAAGACGGTGAGCATGACTCCGACTATAGCCAGCATGTAGCCCCAGCCGATCTGGCACTCGCCGGCGTAGTAGATGTCAGAGTCCCCGCAGAAGGACCGGACCAGCGAGGAGTTGAGGCCAAAGGGGTAGACCAGTAGTCCGGCAGCCATGATGAACACTGCGAGAGAAGACGGAGCGGGTTAGTGAATAGCATGTCATCTAGGCCAGGTTCTCAAACATTTTGGGTCCAGGGAAAGAAGAGACAATTTCCCAAGGACCCCCTCATAAGCATAATGCTTACAAACCATTTTTACTCTTAGATGCCATTGGAGCTATTTGTATTCTAAAACTTTTCAACCTAAATACCTGAGACCTGCTTCACAGTGATAAACAGAAACATTTTAATTTAAATCATTTACATCACTTTGTTTTGCTCTGATTTTCCGGCTGCTTTGTAATCAGTTGTCACTTTAGCTTAGCCGGCTTCATGGCTTTGTTAGCTAGCACCTGAATACACATTTTAGTCTCCCGTCGCTGTCCCTCCATATAAATGTTGTCATATTTTCTCAGTTTAACTAGTTTGGGCGTAGCATCACTTCACGATATGGACTGACTCAAATATTTTCATACTCGCTAACTGGCTCGCTCGCTGGAGTCAACACAATTTAAAACATTTATACCTAACTATTTCACGGACCCCCTGACAGAGTGCAACCTACCCCTTGGGGTCCCCGAACCCCACTTTGAGAATCACTGATCTAGACTGTTGGTTGTTTATACAGTTAAAATGTTTATTCTTTCATAACTAAAATGTTTGTTTCATTGAAAGTAAAATATACAAAACTATTTTTAAAGGGTCGATTCACCCCAGTAAAACACATTTTCTAGATTTGTACACAGGACTGGTGTCAAACTGAGAGCCACTTGGTGGCAGCAGAGGTTTTGCAGAAAACGCTTACAGTCTGCTGTGTAATTTCAATACTTCATCAGTGCCTCCATTTGCACTGAGACTTGATGATTTGTTGCCTTGTGTTACATATAGAAAAATAAATCATGACTTAGATAAGTCCAACCACAGCCAAACAGCGCTTTTAATGTATTAAACAACAAAAGTGCCGATGACCTGTAATTGACAGAAACTTCCAATGCAAATTGATTCACGTCACCTTTAATCCATTTGCACTCCTCATTTTAAAGCTCCGTAAAAAGACGCTCCCCCCGTGGACTTCTACTGCGATCAGCTTTCTCAGACTCTATCCTCAGTCAGCAGCCAGAGAGCAGCTCACTCTTACAAATTGAGTCAAGTCTACCAGCTCGTGCTGCCAAGCAGATATTGACTGTGCTACAGGCTATCATTGCTGCTCTTAGTCATCCTGAGTGCTGGCTGGATTTCCATTACAATGCCAGGTGTCATAGTTGTTTTAGCTTCGGAGAGCTGGGGTTACTGGAAAAAGCTTGAACTTGCGATAGTGAGCAGCTCTCCAGAAAACACAACAAACATATCTTTTATTACGCTCTATTGATTTCAGAAGATGTCTGTTTTTGTTACTTTCAAGGGCAGCGGCTTCACGGGAAACAGTGCTCGCATGAGAGCTACTCTCCACAATAGCTGTTTGAGTATCAAATCGATGGTTTGTGTGGGCAGCGAGGGATTGTGCTGGTAGCACAGGGATGAGGAGGCAGGAGGCTTTCACTGATGTTCTAGTTGCACACTGGGGGCTCTGAGAGTGACTATTAGGAGGAGAAACACAACGAATAGAGGTCTGAATGGGTGGAGGAGAGCTGTCTCTGGAGTGTGGTTTGTCTCTCTGTGGAGCTCTGCCTCTCAGTCTTACGTATATCCCAACCCAGCCCTCCCAGCTCTCACTTCAGAGTGGCCCCACGTTTTATCTGCAGGGGCCCATCGCCTCAACGCTCGCTGCCTAATGACACTTTAATGACCTTCTTTATCAAACTATCATTGGCTTTTGTGGAAGAAACACAAAGGCACAGGCGTGCGCACACAAACCCAAGGCCACCTCCCGTGCTACTCTGGAATGACGGTGACTAAAGCAAACACAAACCTGGAATGGATAAATGATGAACTACACACAAATAATCAATACGGGACTGAAATCCAGGCAGCCGTCTCTAACAAGTGTCAGGTAAGCAGGGCGAGGGCTGGATTTTATCAATCAGGCCGGGAGTATGTCTGGATCAGATAAGCTGCAGCTCGGACCGACTTGTTCTCCGTGAGCCTTTAATGAGGAGAGAACTATCAAGAAACTAAAATCAACCTCACATTGGAGGCTAACTCCAAATGGATCAATGTCATCCTTCAGATCTGAGAGCGATGAAACCAAACCAAAGACCATTCACATGACTTAAAGGGGAAATCCAGTGGTTTTACACATCAAACTCTGTTTACAGGTCTCGAGGTGTTTACTACTACTGTTGTGGCTCCAGAGGGAGCTGGGTGAATCTGAGAAATAGCCTCGAGTGATCTCACTTGAGTCAGTGTCGGACGGGGATGAAGACTGTAAGCTTGGAAATGGTAAAAAATGTGGGGGTGTTGAGTTGAAGAAGAAGAAGAAGAAGAAGATATTCCTTTATTCGTCCCACAATGGGGAAATTCAATTTTTACACTCTGTTGTTTTTTACTTATATACGGTACATGCAGACCCGAGACACACACATGCACAAACAGGACCCATATACATGCAACAATGGAGAGATGTCAGAGTGAGGGGGCTGCTCCTGACAAGCGCCCCGAGCAGTTGGGGGTTTGGTGCCTTGCTCAGGGGCACCTCGGCAGTGCCCAAGAGGTAAACTGGCACCTCTCCAGCTACCAGTTCACACTCAGTTCTTGGTCATGTCGGGACTTGAACCGGTGACCCTCCGGTTCCCAAGCCAACTCCCTACAGACTGAGCTACTGCCGCCCCCAAGTTTGGTGGCCAAGTGAGGTTACCACGGCTGCTGTCTAACCACTTTTCCTCTTCTTGAGGTCAAGGAAAGGTGTGGATTTAGGAAAGGACGACGACGGTGTTAAGACAGTCCGACTGCACTTACACTGGACTCCAAAGATGGCTCCAAAGATGGACTACAAAAGACATATGCTCGCCATGTGCATTCTTACACAGCTGTTTCAGGTCCTTCTGCTGCTGGAACACTTTACAACGTATAATTAAAGATTATCTGACCTTAAATGTGGACAACTGGTGAAAAATATCACTTCATACAAATGCTGGACTTGAGGAATAACCAATAGGCTACCACAAATGTTTATATGCTAAATACTGAGTCAGTTGTTTCAGTTATGGAGGAACAAAACCATTAAATGTACATTTCCTTCTACTACTTTTCGGACGTAATAGTATTTATGTTGATTATTTGTTAGACAGTTTGCTAAATGCTAGTTTTTTACTTATTTGTTACAAATTGAAACAAAATGGTAATGAATCCCAATTAGTATATGAGCGTATGGAAATAACTATTAAATCTATGCAAGATGGGCATATTGTTTGTTTTCATGAACAGCTGAATGGAGCGTCACTTTAAATCTTGCAGCTGCAAGGAATTGTGGGGCGGTATTCTCTCCTTTCCTTTGGTAAAGGATGGTCCAGTGTGTCCTAGGCTAAAGGACGTAATAAAGGACATGTGGAATAAATATTTTTTTGCAGTGTTATAGGAGTGCAATGCTAGAGTACTTTTAATGCCCTATTTCAAGACTGCATGTATTGCGTTACTCTTCAGGATGCATAATGTAGAACAACGAGGTCGACGGTTTTGTGACAAACCTTCAGTTAAGGTACAGAAAACATGAAACATTATTGTGTAGTTCCCACTGCAGGCTGGATAAACGTAATTTGAACAGGGTCTTACACGGCCTGGTAATCTAATCCTGTGAGGAACGGGCAGTGTGATGAAAGAGGCTGACATGACACCAAGTGTTTATTACTTGTGCTGCCAGGAGAGCAATTTGCATGTGAACTCGCACTTAACATGGACTACTGAACGCCTCTGCGTTGTTGACATCACTGGCTCAGATAAGAAAGGGGTGACAACAATAACGTATTTTTGTGTATACTTTTGTTATGTGAAGAACAAAAAACAAAAAGGTTCTTTATTGAGCAGCTGCAAACATGGTTAACTTGGAAAGACTTGAATTTCTCATTTAATTGCAGTTAGGGACTGTATGAAAATTACCTCTTTTTATGTTTTTTTTTTTTCTCATTCCAAATAATAAAAATGGAATAGATGCACAACTATGTTTTTTTAATGTCAATATATAACAAACACATTAAAGACGGCCTATTATACTTACTTTTAGGTGCATACTAGAACATGTTTACATGATTAAATGATCAAAAAATGAGTGATTGGTTAATCGAACCAAACTTTTCGGACTCTGCTCCAACTCCAACCTAACTAGCTTTGTTTGAGGCCGCTAGGCAGCTATTATGCAAATGTGTTACTTGGTGACATCACCACGTTACAGAAGATAAGGTAGATCAGGAGCAGTGTTTCTATGGGGGACAGGAACTCCCTTTGGCGTGGACTTTGGGCTTTGTAAGTAGGTCCTCTTTTTAAAAATTGGGGAAGATCTTGCTTTTAACAGAATGAATAAGACTCAACTCCCCTGTCCACCCCAATAATTTTCATACAGTCCCTTAGAGCAGTTTTAAAGCGCTGTCCAAGTAGCAACCTGGCAGTTAAAAGCTACAAGTGCTTCAATCAATTACCCCTAATAGACCCCAGAAGTAGACAGTTTACTAACCTCCCAACCCCCAATTAATGGTGTGTATTTGTAAGAACTTAAGACAGAGAAGAAAGTCCAGACCTTTCTCCACAGAGAGGAATTAAAGTGAAGGGGTGATGAGAAAAAGCGTGTCAGCCCCGATCAGATGAGCGAGGCTGAGTCCACGAGGCTCATCATAATGGCTCAGAGATGATGAGACAGTGAATAATGGAGGGACATCAAGCTAGCTGCATGGCACTAATGTGTCCCAGTTTCACTGCAAACTTTACACACAGATCTAAAAAAAAAAGGGAGTTAGGATTTAAATTCAAATTTATTTTTTTTTTAATTTGGTTGTCATCATATTTCAACCTAAAAAAGAGTTCATTTAAAGTTTCTTAAATTACTTTTTCTTGTTGTTACCCGACATACTTGCAGTGAGTTAAAAACATCCTTGGATTACTTGCTGTATTTCTCAATACAGCTTGTTTGAACGCACACTTCAGCAGCTTTGAAGTGCACACCAGCTCCAGACTAAGGGAGTAAAATATTGATTTGGAAAGGCGACAGAGCCAGGAGCATCCAAGAGCATGAGATTTCATTGTTCATCATCGGCTTGTTTTCACAGGTAGCTACAAGGCTGCCGCGGCCTTTGCATATGCTAATGAATAGCAAATACATTTACTTGCTTGCTTCTCTGTGTTGCGTTTTTCCTGTGTGTGCATCCACGGCAAGGATAGTAGAGGAAAGATGCAAAATTGAATAAAAGAGAGGGAAAAAAAATCTACTACAATACAAAGACTCTGCAACTTTGCACAGCTGAATGAGTTAAATTAACCTTGAATCTCTTTCTCAGCGGTGTAGCGAGAAATAGAAAGCTACTCCCGGAGACAGTGAAACGGGTTCACAGCAGTGAGAATGAGAGAAACAGATTGAATGGGTTTGTGAGGGCAGGAAGGTGTGTGATAACCTGGGGTCCAAGCGTGACGCCGAATCACTTTCATCACAGGCCTTTTACACAGAATTCACTGGCTTAGATTATTACACAAACCTAGAAACACACCAATCATAAGCGTTGTATTTCAGTTCAGCTGTACAAATCTGGAATCTACTCTTGTCAGAAAATGTCAGAAATCCAATATAGTGTCGTTCCAGACATTCATACACCTTGTCTCTAATATTCTTTCCAAGATATTACTAATAAAAAATTCAATTCTGTGAGCTGAAAGGCCCCTTTCATCATAATGCCAAGACCTTGGGTTTGGATCAAACTCTATTGCCACTGTGTGCTGACTGTCATAAATCTGTTAGAGACGGAAAGGGTTGAGTTAACCCTCTGAGACCCACAGTGGATCCCTTTTTGTTAAGGTGGGGACAGGAGGTCTTTACAGGGAGCTAGCACGTCAACATCATCTAAAAGCTGATGATTAATTTGAGATGCAGCTCAGCACTGTGTATCAAGGTGTTTTAGTCATGAATCAGAAATAAACATGAATGAATTAATCTAATTTAATTGTGAAAGTGTATAATGGTTTAGAATATTGTGATTGAAGTATATGCTGTCCATCCCCATGCTCTATCATGTCTCATAAGTCGTTGGAGCAATTTTGGGGTTGATACCATTTGTTACACAGATTTGGTGCTTAATTTAACCATTTTTTCAATAATCACTCCAAGATACCACATTAAGACACCAAGACCTTGAGGAACACCATAAAAAAGCCATGCTGTGATTTGGTAACAAAACTTCTGACATTTGGAGATTTCTGCATTTTTGGTAATTGGATGGCGAGCACTTCTACTGTGTAAACTGCTCAGAAACCTGCTTATTTTCAATCTAGCTATGAGAGCCATCCATCCTCTGAATCCTCTACGTCTCTAGTTTGTGGCTGTAAAATTTTGTGAGGCTGTGATTTTCCTAGAGGTCACCACAGGTCATTTTATACAGTGAAGTCAAGCTTCAAAAAATGGTCTTACTATAATGAAATGGCTACTATGGGGACTACCGTTATCACACGTAAATACAGTTGGACTCAGTCTCAGCTTTACAGTGATACCCAATTTAGGTAATTCTAAGTCTGTTTAGGGACCCCAGTATGCAGAAATATTCAAACACATCATTTTTAGATTAGGCAAAATTAACACATTTGTATTGCATGCAAAAACTGGATGGTTTTTGCCCCAAATTGCATGTGATTATCATAAAGTGGGCATGTCCGTAAAAAAGAAACTGGTGAGTACCCACAGAACCCATTTTCATTCACATATCTTAAGGTCAGAGGTCAAGGGACCTCTGAAAATGGCCATGGCAGTTTTTCCTTGCTAAAATTTAGCGCAACTTTGGAGCGTTATTTACCTCCTTCCTGACTAGCTAGCATGACATGATTGGTAGAATGGATTCTTTAGGTTTCCTATAATATATGTATCTTTGCTCTAGCGCTAAAACCAAGCATCTGAATCTGCTACAGCGTCTGAAAGATGGTTGGTCGGGATCGTGGTCTCAGGGGCTTAAACTCAATAGAAAATGGGTGGCTCCCCTTCTGTAGATGCAGCATTCCTTAATTCCTGTTTTGCCGTGGTATCATCTGTCAGTTTGCTCCCTCTGGCAAACACTTACATAAAATACACGAACTGCAGTGATTATTGTCACTCCCGGCCCAGACAGAGAGACGACTACTGTGCAGTAAAATTTGTACAGAGGCAGAGAGATTCACAGTCTAAACAAGGCGGTTCTGTGAAACATTGGTAAGGATCGGGGGAGATTTACAGCTGAGAAGTAGCTTAGCTCACTAACTGTCTTTGTGTGCTCTTCTATACAGTAGAGGATGGACAATTTAAAGTGTTTTATAAAGAGAAGTCAGCGAGAAAAAGAAAAATCAGACAGGACGGGTTACGCAATATACGTTCAAGCCTCGCAGCCAGCAACTAGAATATATTAGAAGAGACTAATGCGCTGCTTATCTTCTCCGACCTACAAAGCCAGACAGACAGTCAGCTCCGTCGGGACGAGAGCAGTCAGACGTGTAAATACAGAAACATTAAAAGAAGAAGCGCAGAACCACAGTGGACCTTTGGGTGCTACTTATCCTGTCCTCCGTGTCACCAGCGCCCACTCCTGAAAAGAAACTTCTTCTCCATCTGGCTGCCGTCCAAACAGGGACATTATCTGCTATTCACTTCAAAGACACATGAATGAGCGCACGCATTAGACTGTGGCCTTACATTACCGCAGACTTGTTTGATGTCACATTACCTTGCATAGCGAACACATCAACACACAAGCCAGTGGGGAGAAAAAAAAATACATTTTTCTTCACTACCTGTGAAGGATATTCTTCCAGGTAAAGTTGTAGATGAAGGCAAAACAACAAAATGTGTCTAATAAATCTTGGTTTGGTGGACATGTCTGTCACTGATGAAACACAGTGACGGGAAACGTGCTGGAAAGAGCTGAGAAATGTTTAATTACAGACGCAGGCCCGAAGCTATACATCAGAAAGCACTGTTCCTCTATGGTGTCTCCCTACGTTCTTCATCATCTTGTCTTCTGTTCTCTTTTTCCATAAGCAAGCATTTTCCATGAATAGAACAGGTGAGCTGTGTAGTGTAGTGTAGTGTCCCATGTAGACTTTAATAACCCAGATGCAAGCTGATGTAAATGAGGTGCTGATTTACAGCAACAACCTGGGGCAGTAAACACAGTGTGACCCACATACAGTCACTGTTATACTGTATATACTGTACATAGGTACATACAATCATGTAGAAGTGTTTGCATATACACCTGTGGCCAGCCTCTGGTTCTGATGTCAATGCTTAAGTGCTAAGTTGCAAAAAGAAATCTGAATCTGTGCAGAAGTCAATGAGAAAATGAGCCTACTTCTCACTTGATTTATTACCTCAGTAAACATTGTAAAAATGAGTTTATGGTCTCAATCGCTAGTTTCAAGTCTTCTTCAATGCAACATGATGTTCACTTAGTCAATTATGGTTCCATTTAGAGTCAAATAGGCCATAAAGCAGGGGATGATTTAGGGCGTGGCTACCTTGTGATTGACAGGTCGCTATCACAGCTTTGTCTGGTAGCGACTAACAAACTAACGGGTAATGTCACTGTGACTACGTCCACTTTTTATATACAGTATATGATATGCACACATGCAACTGTCCAGGTAAAGAGTGGTGCAAAGACACTAGGGGGGGTCAACAGACATTTCACAAGTAAATCCAAAAGATTAGCATCTAAACTGCATAATGTAATCACTGTGTGTATATAGTGGCAGCACACAGTGTGTGTGTGTCCAGTAATGAAAGCACAACAAAAGGGCAGTTTGTAACAGCGGTGTGTCTCTCGGAAATTGCCTTTTCACCGGCCACACACGAAGAGTATTTCCATTTCCCCCACTTTATCTACAGGCGAATGGAGTTGACGATGGGTAATTTCTGTTTCTCTCTCATGCAGTCAACACACACTTTTCCCTCCAGCCTGGCAGGCAGCAGGGAGAGGGAAGGCCGAAGGACGTCCAAAACATGGATCTGACAGTGCATTAAGCAACACAGATAAAGATGAAGGAATAGCAGAGGAATGTGGAAGAAGAAGACCACACCAGAGGTTGCTCTATATAAGAGGAACCAACCACCTTTAAAAAGAGAATGAATTGAAAGCACATGCAGCTCTGGTCCACAAGAGTTTCAGGTGTTACGCATCTAAATGTGCACCGAGTTTCGCTCCATTATTTCGACCCCGCTCCGTGTGCTCAAGGTGAGGAATCGTAGCGTGGAAGATGAAAGTTTTGGAGTTGCTGGGAGTTGAACTGTGCCAGCAATGAATCTCCAGGTAGTCAGCTGGGACCTGGCGAAGCGTGGGCACAAACAGCAGGGAGTCCATCCTAATGTGATGAGCTGTGCTCTAGTCTGCACACAGCCAAGTTGATAATTAAGCTCAGTGCGCCTCTGGGAAATTATGCTAATGACGCTTTTCAGACTACCTACATTCCTCGAAACGTTCGGCTTAAGGTGATCCCGAATACACAGCGGCAACTAAAACACAACTGCCTAATACATTTTTCTGAAAAACATTAAGGAGGAGATGAAAAGGGACAATGGAGAGAGGAAGAGATGACTTTTCAAGGATTCAGTGAAGTACTTTGGTGGATAGTATTTGCTAATATGTGTAAAGAACAAGTATGTAGTATTTAAGGGATCTATTGGCAGAAATAATACCAGCCTAGCATCTAGTTTGGTACGCCCTCAAACAAAGCTAGCTAGAGCGGAGCTGGAGCAGAGTCTGAAGAGTTTGGTTCAGTTGACCAATCAGAGCTGACTGAGCTTTTTTTTTTTTTTTGGTGGGGCGGTAGTTTCAAACAGAGGATGAAAAGAGGTGCTGGATGGTACATGTATGCACCTGAAAGTAAGCATAACAGGTGCTCTTTAATACTGGGTGGTCCATCAGGAAGGATATTTCCAAGAGGACCTGAAATTTACTTAGAGCAAGTGACAGAGCAGAAAAGAAAAGCCAGCTTGCTTTTCAGTTACCATAAAGAGGTGAAACAAATCAGGACCGCGTGCTCTGAATGTCCACAAAGCTGGTTTGAAACCACAGAATTATTACTCCTAGCATTTCAGGTGAAAGTGACTTTTAAAGAGAAGATCAAACCATTTTCTGTGGAAATTGTCTGCTACTGTCAATGGAGGCAAAGAGCTGTTGACCTTGACCTACGAAAAAGAGATAAAAGAGCGAGAGAGCAGAGAAAGAGAAAGCCGATGAGGAAATAAAATACAGGGAGTTTGGAGAGATTAGCAGGGCAATAAAATAGCCTCTGCTATCTTCAGAGCGAGCAGGCCTGCCTGTGGACCGGTCAATCAGTGCTCAGTAATAGGTCTGTTTATCACTGACTCATTCACTCTAAGCTCATATAGACTCATTGCATAGGTGGTTAAAGCCTCTGCTGCAGAATGCACATGTAAATGTTTTGTTTAGTCTCATAGACTCTTACTCTACATGCATTTTGCATCTTGGAGATTATATCTTATGATTAAATTCAGCTTTAATGATTCCCTGTGTGGCACTGCAGCAACAAAGACACAGATAAGAACACAACAGCTACAGAGCACTGAGGAAAAGACAATAAGCAGTTACAGCACATAACATATTGTGAATAATCTCAATGGATAAAGAAACAGAGATGCTGTTGTAAAGGGATTACAGGTGAATTTAAAGGAATAATTCAACATTTTTGAAAAATTCACTTTCTTGCTGAGAGTTTGATGAAGAAGATCGATACCGGTGCACATCTGTCAGTTAAATGTAAAGCTGGACAGTTAACTGAGCAAAAGCAGCCTGTCTCTGTCCAAAAGTGAGGCAGTTCACCACACAAAAACCAAGAATGTAAAAACAACTTGGTTTCACAAGGAGCGCTGGGCTGTTTCCAGTTTTTTGTACAGATTGAACAAACAAGATAAAATCTGTTAATTCGTGAGCTTTAAAGGTGCTTGTAGGCTGTTTCCGGTCTATATGCTAAGCTAACTATCTGCTGACTCTAGCTTTATATTTTGCATGCAGGCGTGAGAGAGGTAGGGCTAGGTGTTGGTACTTGACCGAAACAACCAAGTACCAAGTATTATCGAAGGTCCTCTCATCTAACCACACCTGCAAATAACTGTTTTGCATGCAGTCAATCACTGCAAGCGTTCTTGGATTTATTGCGGCGTGTGATTGGTTCACCACTGCAGTATCTATAAACCATACAGCCTGCAATAATAATAATAATAATAAAGCCTGCCTGCACACCAAAGAGTATAGACGCAAAGAGACAAAATTCTAAAGGGAACAGCCGCTGCCGCCATTTTGGACTGAAAATGCTTATTATATTTATAACATTGTTAATGTTGAACACAGGCCATTTCTGTAGAATATGACAATAGAATAGAAATTTTGTTTTACGTTTGTACGGCACTTTGTAGGTAACGTTTTACTGGCGTCTGGTAGTCACTTCCAGTCCAAAATGGTGGAAGCGTAGCTCTGCTGCTCATCGCAACGACTGACTTTCTCTTCTTGGAAATATACGTTCTTTGTTCACACAGCTCTGAACATGGAGATGTCTGCGCCAGCAGCTAGCGGCTACAACAGTGCTTTCGGCGCTATACAACGGCTAAAGAGCTGACAGAGCTAACAGCTTCAACCTGGTGGGGAACCGGAGGATAGGGTGACGCAACTACGCGACACATGTACAACTTCCATTGACATGATGGGCATCGAATGAAGTAGCTTTTCTATTGGTACTGGTATCACTTTAAGGGTACTGGTACTGGTATTGGTTCTGGCATAGCTCTCAAGAAAGGAAATAAGTTAAATAATAATAAATATTCCCAAATTGTAGAACTATTTTTTGGTTCATCCAGTTCACAAATAATCATATTTTCTCATTTACACCTAGAATATGTTGTGGGTAACACGGACAAAGAGATATCGCCGCTGAATTTTTCGGGCCAATGCCAATTGTCAATTGAGGATAAGAGAAGGAAAACAACACAAATTAAAGAAGGAAAGAAATACAAGCTGGGCAGCATAGCATGCAGTTAGTCGGACACCATTTTCACAGCTTCCAAACAAAGACCACTTCAGTGTCTCTGAGCTCCAAGCACATGCTGAGCCGTCTGAACTAGCGCTTATGACTGTGAATCTCCATCCTGGGAGCACTGTAGCGATGACACATGAATCTCACACGCTGCATCCAATCTGTCATCTTAATTACTTTCATTTCCATATCACCATCTATTTTTTTTAATGCTGCAAATTAATTTACACCTCAGACAAATTGCTTGTCCTTGACTTCCTTATCCCTTATGAGGCAACCCGCGGTGCACATGGTGTTTTGTGTCAATGTACAACCTAACCAAACTTAATCTCTCCCTCAATCCATCCATCCCACCTCGCAAATCAAATTAGCATAGGAGACAAAGTACCTTGCATGCATGGATGGGAAAATAAATAATAATAATACAAGAGAGAAAGTGGCAAATAGATTGAAGACATCAATCAAGTGTGAAAAGTTGCGTTCACTGTGACGATGGGGTGTTGTGTGAGGAAACAGTCAATGAGGAAACAATGGTTTATCTGATGAAACCTGAAGGTCTGTCCCTCTGCAGCATGTGAACGGCTACTAAAGGTGATATCTGTGTGTATATGTGTGTGTGTGTGTGTGTGTGTGTGTACAGCCGTGTGTCTGACATTAAACCCCTGATTGTGTTGACAGCCTATGGCCTCGAGGCTAAGCCCTTAAGCTAGATGTCTCCTGGGTTCAGCAGCTGCCTCAGGTCCAACGGGGAATGTCAGCCGTGAAAGTCAGAACAACCTGGTGACACTGGTAGATGCACTGTGTAGCCAGCTGTGCTGTGGCATCACAGTTCACATCTGTGTGCCACACAGTCAGTTAGGAGAACATGCCAAAATGAATACGATACAAACCTTGATTTCATATCTTGTGTGTATTATGCAAAGCAGATAAAAGCTGCTAAAACAGTAAGCAACCACAGAGAGACACAAAACAACAACGAAATGTAAAACAAGCACAAATAAATGTAAAAAAACCCACAAAGAAATGCAAAATAACCACAAAAAGACACAAAATTACAAAGATGCAAAACAACAACAAAGAGATTTAAAACAACCACAAAGTGCCGCAAAACTACAAAGATACAAAACAACAACAAAGAGATGTAAAACAACCACAAAAATTGCAAAACAACCACAAAAATTGCAAAACAACCACAAAGTGACGCAAAACTACGAAGATACAAAACAACAACAAAGGGATGTAAAACAACCACAAAAATTGCAAAACAACCACAAAGACATGCAATACAACTACAAAGAGATGGAAATCAACCACAAAGAGACACAAAACAACAACACAGAGACACAAAACAACAAGGGATACAAAACAACCCAGAAAAATGCAAAACTACCGCAAAGGGACACAAAACAACCACATCGAATTGCAAAACTACAAAGATGCAAAATAACAACAAAGAGCCACAAAACAACAACAAAGAGGCGTCAAACAACATTTTTAAAGTTGCTCATTTGGCACCGAATAAACAATGTTGCTATTAATAATGAACAGTGTATTCTTGCCATGAAACCTGGCTGTAAATTGGAGTGTTTCTTTTTTTTTTTTTTTTTTTTTTTTTTAACTGCGCCGTAACAAACACGTGCATGAAAACAGCCCAGAAGATGCATTGGATCTCACTGAATAAATATACATGCACTGTGTACATAACACCAGCTTTTTGATAGTATACGCTGTAGAACTCATAACCTCTAGCAGAGCACCACAGGTATAATGAAAAGTGCAAAATGCATGAATTCATGAACAGGGTACTTATTTTCCAATTGACTGCCACACATTTTTCAAACTGCAGAACGTATTTTGAATGGGTTTTCCTACGTCCCGAGGTGACAGAGCTCACTCGGCCCGTAGACGACCCTGAAGCTCAAGGGAGAAAATGTGAAAAGCCCCGCTCCAGGAATTCACCTTTGGTGTATAAATTCATTTGGCATCCGCAGACAGTTTTAAAGAAGTGATGCCTTGGCGGGGTGTTGTTTATGAAGCGGTGTGAGAGAGGAAGTGGATCAGTATGAATGTGATCTGCACAAGGCTGCTGTGGACAAAAGATGATCAGGAGCCTTGCACCTGGGCGCCGTGACTATATACGAGCTGCCATTAATCAGTTTGTGTGTGTGTGCGTGTTGCAAATGTGCCTTTTTTGTGTTAGGTAGTCTGCACATAGAACACATGAAAATAATAAATGAATGTACCTGTGTATAAATCATGATCTTTATCTGTGTATGTGCGTTACTGTGTAACAAGACTATTTCTCAGTGTTGGATTGGGGACGGGAGGGTACTGAGAAAAAGACTGATCTTCTGTTATCTGTTCTATATCTGTTGATAATAAAACAATTTGATTTGGAAAAAAAAAATAATCTAAAAAATGGATGTTTTTGGAAAACATGTTTAAAAAATTTAGGTGCTTTTACAGTACTGGAAAAGCCTTTTTGCATGTAGTCATCTAAGCACAGTGATGGAGAAATCCATTTATCCAATCCAATTTTCAGAGGTGGCAGCTTGTACAGTAAGTGCTCTAAAATTTCATGTGCTTAGTCATGTTTTCTTGAGGAAAAGTTAGCAAATACAACTTATCCTCGTGGGGGAGGGGAAATGCAGTTGAGGCGGTGTCTTCAAAAAGAGTGGATGTTGCACTGAGGAGTCGTCTGAAGGTTCAAACCTAGAGGTTCATTATCTGATAATATATAGACTTTTTTATGAAGAGTGCATGCATGTGTGTTTGTATGAGTGTATGTGGGGGGAGCAGCGACATAATGAATCCCTACAGGAGACATGGGGCCCTGCTGGGCTGCTGTAATGAAGCTCTGCCCTGCCATCGCTCCCTGACCCACTGGCATTAAGGCAAAATGGAAACCATTACCTTCAGCCTTCACCTCAGCCTACCAAGTGGGGGATCTGGAGCAGACTGTACTGCAAGTGTGTGTGCATGCATGTGTCAGGAATGGGAACAGGAATGAGGTTGAGACAGGTCACAGCGGGGGATACAGACCAGACAATACTACTACTATATAAAGAAAATGTCTGTAACAACACTGACGGGTTATAGTCTAGAGCAGAGGCCTGCACTATGAAGCAGGATTTGTGGTTAGCGAGGTAATGTCAGGGTTAACTCTAGATTTTCAGTCCTGCAGCAGAAGTTCACTTCTTACCAGGGTTGATCGCCATGGTAACTGATGCTGAACATCTAACCAGCTCCAGAGCAGGTTATATTCCAGGTCAGAGATCAGCTCGTATGTAAGTACCACCTACTGACCAATCAGAGCTTGGTGCACAGATCTTGTGATAATATTACAAACGTGAAGAAGTTTAAGTGATAATCAAGGCAAAAAACAACAGTTTAAACTAACAAGTGCAGAAAGGACATGTGGCTACATGTTGTGGGTGTTCACCGCTTTGAATTATGTTTTTATTTTATTTAAGTCTGCTTCACACTGTTGGAGTCGCAGCCGACAGAAGGCTGAAATAGGCAAACGCGCCTTATCGGTCTCTAAGGGCATAATGAAAAGCAATTTATTCAACCATTTTATTCTGAAAGCTATTTACTGTATATATCACTGCCCCATCTGGACAACTATATCTATATCTGTTTAATAAGTCTAATAATAGTCTAAGTTAATTCACATATGCAGTTTTTTTCTTTTGCTAGCTGTTTTTCCTGCATTTGGCAGCTGCATCTACTTTTAGTCTGGATTGTGTTTAACTTCTTTGTATTTTTCTACTATTATCGTTTGCTCTTCCTTCGTAAAATATGCCTGCTGACAGTAGACTTGTCCATGTTTGTGATTGGTCACATGCTGCAAACCCCGCCCCCTTTCATGTGAACAGGCTGGGTTAATTTACCGAGTTGACTGTAGGACAGCTTAGCGTGATGGTGCCTGTTAGGGTTAAGCCAGATAACGCTAGATACCCTGGGTATGTTGAAGTTTGTAGTACAGGATTCAGGTGTGTGTGTGTGTGTGTGTGTGTGTGTGTGTGTGTGAGGGAAAAAAAAGATCTTCGACATACTATTTCATATACATATTTCAGACGCACGACAGACTTAGAAGTTGTGGTTTAAAATAAGATCAGATGTTTCCTCTCAGTCACATTCCTGCTGAAGTGTCTAAAAAGTACTCCCCAGCTAATCTCATCCTTGGTTGAATGCATCTTATTAGGACTAGAGTGTCTTTGTTTGTTGCGGATTTCCAACAGAGTAAACAGACCATGCTTCTCAGATATGTGTGTGCGTTTAGTGCATTGAGAAGCCATTGTTCAGAAGTGTAGAAATCCACGGCACCCCGAGGGAGCGAGAACAAAAGGGAGGCTTTTGTCTTAATTCTCTACAAATGATATTTCGCCAGGCTGCCTTGTGTCAGTTGCAGCCGCGGCTGCGTCCTCCTCCGCTGGTCTCTCAGATTGAAGCGCCACTGGCTGGAGATCATCTGATCAGCAGATCTCTGGGATCAAGTTCATTACAAGAGATGGAGCACCACAGCAGCCGGCCACGGATGAACCCTGTAGATAAGACCGGCTTCTTTCCCTCTGCCTCTGCTTTTCCTCTCTCTATCTTTTAAAGATATTAGTCTTCCCTTTTCTCCTCTCCCTGAAGCAGTTGGGGAATAAATATTTGGTTAACAGGTGAGTAGTAATATCCACTATTAGCTATTAACATCTAGTCATCTGGTCAGAGTCCTGGATTTGAAAAAAGCGGTGGATGTCTTTGCACAAACTGGTGAGGAAGAAACACCTGCTTTAAGCTAACACAGCTCAAAATGAACTGTGTTTAATGGCTGTTTAATGAATTGTGCAAAAGTTTGCCAGGCTCTATGTCAACCTGGGATCAGTTTGACATGCGCTGAATTGTGGGAATAGTGGACAGCTGATAGAGCTGAAGACTGAAACAACTCCACATTTATGATGTTCTGCCTGAATACGCTGCACATAATACATCTGGCATATACTGTATATAGTGTCTGCTATGTTTTAATGGAACGGTGTGTAGCATTGAGGGGATCTATTGGCAGAAATGGAATATAATATCAATAAATATGTTATCTTTAGTGTATAATCACTGGCTGCCATGTTTCTACTGTAGCCCAGAAGAGACAAACCAAAAACTGGCTCGAAATAGAGCCATGTGTGTCACATTTTTTGTCAGCCAGTGTAGTTCTCCTACACGTGCACAAAGGAGGTTTCATCTGAATGCAACCTGTAGCCTCACCACTAGAAATACTAGTGTTTTACTAGTGTTTTCAAAGAAACACTGCTCCTGAACTGCCTGAAACGCCTTGCTTGAAGCCCTGCCTTTTATTTCGTAACATGATGTAAAACATTTGCATAATACCCGCCTAGCAGCTAGTTTGGTATGCGCCCTCAAACAAAGCTAGTTGGAGCGGAGCTGGAGCAGAGTCTGAAGAGGTTGGTTCAGTTGACCAATTACAACAGAGTGGGCCAGCTGACCAATCAGAGCTGACTGAGCTCTGTTTTCTGTTTGAATAGAGGGTGAAAAGATAAGGTGAGAAGCTCAGCCATCCGTGACGGACTCGGAGTAGAGCTGCTGCTCCTTTGCGTTGAAAGGTGCCAGTTGAGGTGGTTTGCCCTCTGAGCGCCTCCCTAGGGAGGTGTTCCAGGCACGACCAGCTAGGAGGAGGCCCCGGGAAGACCCAGGACTAGGTGGAGAGATTATATCTCCGCACTGACCTGGCAATGCCTCAGCATCCCCCAGTCAGAGCTGGTTAATGTGGCCCGGGAAAGGGAAGTTTGGGGTCCTATGCTGGAATTGTTGCCCCCGCGACCCGACCCCGGATACGCAGTTGAAGATGAGATGAGATGAGATAGAGGGTGAAAAGAGGTGCTCCAGCAAAACTGGTATGAGAAGAAAGAAACACTGATGTAGCTTACAGTGAAAGTGACAGTCTTGGGTGCATAAATGAGTATATCTGACAGTCAGTAGCAAGTGATGAACAATAGCTGCTACTTTCCACTGAAATTATTAATAACACAAGTAGGGGGGTCAACTTTTTGGGTCCAGCTTGCTTTTCAGTTACCATAAAGAGGTGAAAAAAATCAGGACTGCGTGCTCTGAATGTCCACAAAGCTGGTTTGAAACCACAGAATTATTACTCCTCGCATTTCAGGTGAAATTGACTTTTAGAGAGAAGATCGAACCATTTTCTGTGGAAATTGTCTGCTACTGTCAATGGAGGCAAAGAGCTGTTGACCTTGACCTACGAAACCAGATAAAAGAGCGAGGGAGCAGAGAAAGAGAAAGCCGATGAGGACATAAAATACAGGGAGTTTGGAGAGATTAGCAGCTCTGCTACCTTCAGAGTGAGCAGGCCTGCCTGTGGCCTTCGTTACCTTAGACCGAGCCCTTTATTTCTACACATGGAGCTGGTCCTCTTCACAGAGCCGGCCGCCATGTTTCTACAGTAGCCCAGAATGGACAAACACTGGCTCTAGTTAGAGCCCTTCAGAGGCAGCATGTAAAATATGTCACCAAAAAAGAGCACAAGGAACGCCATTCGCTGTTTCTATGCAGCAACATTTGCAGCTGTTCTCACTGGTCAGCGGCAACCGAGGTCAAAGTTAATTTGAACTTAGTGGCGATTTGGAGTGTTGCGCCACGAAAAGGGTAGCACTTCCACCTAGTTGGTCAGCACCCCATAAGAAAGCAATGGCACAGCCAGTGCAGAGCGAATAACTGCTCAGCGCACCTGACTATGTGGCAGCCCCATCACTCTTAACATTTCTTCACGACTGCATGTCTATGGGAATGTGTGTGCATGTAAAAGATAACAATGGGTATGAAGCCGTATTTCCATTCACATATCTCTATTCACATTTTGAAGTATTGCATTAGAAAAGCTCTATGGAAATGGCAAAGTTTGATCAAACTACTTCTTCTTCAAACTTCAATTGCAAGAAAAAAAAAAGTTTTTTACTCTCACTTGAGGTGTTTTTTGCCTTTGTCGAAAAGAGCTGACACACTAAATGGGATTTGGAAACGCCTTTGTGAAATAAGTTCTAACGTAGCGGACATTTAACTCACACGACTGATCAGCTGTTTCTGCTGTCAGCGTATTTTTTTATAGTCCCTTAATATGCAAATACTAGAACATGAAAGATGGCCAATATTAGCTGACATGAAAGAACAATTACAATTTCTTAATTTCTCACATACATGGGTTAGATGGCCGAGCAGACTGGTTTATTCTTGCTGCCCGGTTTAGAACCTCTTCTTCTTCTACTCATGCGTAGCCTATGGCGCCAACCTCTGACCTAACTACACTACAGCAGAGTTTATTTGATCTAAACCAGTTAATGGAAACACACCTAATTCACTTTTTTGTGCAACACTTCAAACGTTTGCTTAAAACTTACTTGACAGTTGAATGGAAACATGGTTAATGATACTTACCTTCCATAATTTTACATACAGTGTAGTACTACGCATACTGAAATGATTCATTGGGATTGTGGAGATGATTTTGGTTTCTGTTGTCATGTGATGGTCTCTCTTTGCTATTGCATCTCTTACATCTTTAATGAGCTTCTCCCTTCCTCCCTCTGCCATGAGCCATGAGTGCAGCACAGAGGTGCACAAAGACACACACACACACACACACACACACACACACACACACACACACACACACACACACACACACACACACACACACACACACACACAATCCTAATGACATTTCTTGAAGTGCTGCCCATGCTAATGGAGTAATATGGGACTTTAGCAGCAGCTTCCCTCAACCTCACCCTACGCCAGCTCACTGGACTTCTAAAGTCTCAATGCAAGAGTGCTCATCCTGCTCTTTAATCAGTCACATCTTTTCTTCAGAAAGCTACCTTCAGCCTCTCTATGCCGATAAATGGCTTCCTCCGTCTCTCCCTCAATCGATCACATGCTTTCAGATCTGTAAATGAAGGCTTAGGTAACAAGAACGGCCAGAGAGGTAATCAAGAAGACCACCGAGACACAAGGGAGGGGAGCGCTAATGTGGTGAAAGCATTTCCTTGGTTACAGCAGCCTTCATAAAAACAGTCTCTCTCTCACACACACACACACACACACACACACTGGCCTGTGTGTGTGGCTGCGTGACCCTTCTTGGGAGCAGAGTCTTGGTAACAACAGTGTGCCTCACTTTCCTTTATTTAATGCTTCGTCCTCTCTCCATCACACACATGCAGGGTGTCAGCAGTCAGGGTCAAAGGGTGACCTCTGTTCATTCAGGCGTGACTCCGGAGCTTAATCACACATACTTATTGTTTCGCCCTCTGAGCATCTATCACGGCACAACTGACAGGCTGAAAGGCATGAAGGAAATCATCAATGGAGGCAACTTTGGAAATGCTCATTCATTAAGTAGAATAAATGATTGTATATTACTATTATTATCAAGTCTGATGCTGTGTTATTTTGAAAATTTAAACAGGGGCTGCACAATTAATCGAATATTAACCACAACCAAAATTCTCTTTAAATGAACATGATTGACTGCGATGTTTAAAATGTGCGCTCTGTTTTGGCTTCACTTTTGAAGAGTTGTCTTGCCCACAGACTACAATTTTACGTTGCTTCTAAGAGTGTGAATAAGGACCAGTCTTATTTTGATGGGAAGATTTGTTCATTAGCAGAAATGTAGCCCAACATGGAAGAGAAAGCAGTGCTCTGTTTAATTAAAAGTGAAAGTGCAATAAAAATATTGTCCCTAAAGTCAATGTATAATCATGATACATAATAATGTTCTCAATATTGATTAAAATAATCGTGATTATTATTTTTTGCCATAATCCTGCAGCCCTGCTTGATACACATTTTACAGATTCAGAATCCTGATTTGCAAATTTGCTGATAGCTTGCTTTTTCTTCTCAAGTGTTTCACAGAACTTAATGGCATCATGAATCATTTATTGAACTGTATGTCAACACACACACAAGCAGGGTTACATCCAGTATAATTGCAAACATCACAGTTCTCCTCCGCATGGTTTCAAAGCTCAATTTCAACACGAATACAACCCCTACAAACACACAGAGACCTGCTGATTGTCCTTCAATCACAGTAACAACAACAACACGCTGATAGGTGGCGTGGACTCACTGTGACAGGATGGTAATCGGGACAACAAGGACAGGAGCAAGGTGTCCTCATCGCAGGAAACAATTTGAGAGTGGGTACTGAGGTGGAAGTAGAAGGGTGTAACGCTGGAGATCAAAAACATCAGCCCAGCTGCAGAATATCATGTTTAGCCCTCTGCCTACAACACTCAACATGTCATGATGCCATGAGTGCAAGATGTTTGGTTGCTGCTGGTGCTGGCCACTCAACTGACACGGCGAGGTGCTTGCACACTACGGAGCAACTATTATGTGTTATCACAAGAGAACGGTGAGGCAAGCAGGGCAGTAAATAGAGCTGTTATCTCTCCTAGAAGCTGGTACAATATGTGTTTGTATGAGTGTACACACACTGCACAAGGTGAAGTGTCCCCACTTGATTTCCTGCGAGCTACATAGAGACACTCTAGTCTCTCTGGTATAATGTACATTTCACAAACTGGTCATTTAAGATTTTCTATTAGATAGTCAGAGCATTAATATAACATCAAACTACAATTGTCTATGTAAAGATACAGAGGAGTAATGTCTACCTGAGCAGAGAATGAAGTCGCTCTCTCAAAGGTGATCTGTGCTTTGTTGACATAGCCGGGCTGGCCATGCATGCCTTTTAGTTCATGTTAATACCTGTGAGAGCACCCCACTGGTTAGCTCACAGACGCCACTCTGCACTACGCTTATATGGCGGTTACGGCTGATAAAGCTAATGTTGTTGTCACTCAAACATAGCCCCACCTTCCAGTTTCCCCTCAGGTTAACACTGTTAGCTCTGTCAGCACTGTTGCCACTGTTATTGATGTTAGCACTGTTAGCTATTAGCCACTGGCTTGGCCGTCACCATGTTGAAAGCTGTGTGGAAGCAATAGATCTGAATATCGAATTTAGCACCTGTAAAGTAACAGCGTGAAGGATTTTGGGGGATCTATTACCAGAAATGGAATATAGTATTCAAAATAGGGATGCTAAATTTAAAAAAAAAAAAAATGTTCTTATCTGATAACCAACCCTCGTATATGAGCATGACAACAGTTCACCATCAGGAGAGCTACTGTAACAGCCACAGTGTTGCATAAAATTACTGTATTTTTCGCAATATAAGGCACACTTAAAATCGCCCAACTGTTTAACTGAGACACTGATGATGAAGGATTTGATGGATTTGTGGAAGAGGAATGAACTGAAAAGTGAGTGTATTGTTTGTATTTCATGTGTTACAACTGAAAAATGTTGAGCGTTATTGAAGTTATTGACTTATTAAATGAACTAAATAAAGTTTGACTTATCTGACCGTTTTGTTTCGCTTAATGCGCCTTATAATCCGGTGCGCCTTATAGTGCGAAAAATACGAAAACAAGAAAAAACATATATGACTAAAATAACAATATACTGTACAATATTAACTTATTATGCAGTGAGAAATGAACTTCCATGGGCTCCACCCTATTTTTCACAACGCCAACAGACACATCTCAAGTCGTGAGTTCGGAGCTTTCCGCCTTACGAAGTCGTGAATTTGACATGACGGGGCGTTCATATGGGCCCAACTCGTAAACACAGTAAACACGACCCCATTTGAAGGCACCATTAGTTAGCTTAGAACCAGCCCTTCATATTTACATCGGGGGTGGGTCCTCTTCATTTACTCCATCATGTTGCTCCTCCATGTTTCTACAGTAGCGCAGAACGGACAAACTTAACACTGGCTCTAGAGAGCTCCTTTCGCATTTTTATGTTTCCTGAAGGCTCTCTGACAAGCTTGGAAAGGGAGGGGTACTCAGTTGGTTGCAATCTGCCTCCTCACCACTAGATGCCACTAAATCCTACATACTGGTCCCTAAAGTAATATGTTCAAGATGTGATATAACTGATCTTTCAAATGCATGTAGGTTATCTAGGATTTCAAGTACAATCTAGTAAACCTGAGCAAAATATGTCTCGAGACACTTGGCACTGGGTGGAAAAAAACACTTTTACACTCAACCAAAGGAGGAGCAGAGACACCCAACTGTCCCACTATCTATGGGAGGATAACTAAGAAGAAGACAAAGCCAGGTGTAAAACTGACTGGCCAAGCTTTGATGACAAGGTGTCGTCCTTGTTATTAAGGCCTTAAATCAGCACTCATCTCTTCTCTGTGTACAAACAATTCCCTCATCCCGATGGCATTTCATGCATGTCTGGAAAAACCCTTCAGTTAGAGCACGGTGACACTGGAAACCCAGAAAGATGCAGGATTTCTATTATTACAGGCCCCTGTGACACTGTGCCCATACACCCACAAACAATGTTCAACCAGTTCACATAAACACTGTGCTGGGTTCCCTTGTGTGAAATTATTGTGATAACTGTCGCACAGCACAAAGACAGGTTAACATCTTCAGTGACAACTCTATTAACAGCTTTATCACTAAGCAACAGAAGAGAAACCACACCCCCCCAATCTCTCCCTTAACACCAAGGGACACACACACACACACACACACACACACTGTCCCTTTAAATGTAATGGCGCTGTGTCTAATTGGAGGGTGTTTGACAGACAGCATTTTAATGACCCAGAGCCTGGGTGAGGACTTAAGCTGACAGAAGCATCTATAGGGCCCCTATCATGTCAGGGAGAAAGACTTTGAACAGTCAAATAAACTCACTATGGAGAGTGAGATGGGGCGGGGGGGCTATTATATCATTAAATCCACCAGCTATGAATAACCAGTGAATACAAAAAAATACACAAAATACTGAGAATTTACAGTGAGACACTGGAAACCAAGTCAGGCTTTCTCCCTGTCCTCAGCATAATGCTACAGCACTCTGGGAGTACTGAGTACCATGTAATGAGAATAACCATGCAGCTTTAGTCATGAAATGCCTAATTAGCCATTAGCATGCACTAAAAAGCAGCTATGAGACCATCACTGTCTCTCCTCCACAATCCCCCACTGAGATGATACAATACAGCACAGACTCGGAGGATGCTCACTGTGGGGGGAACAGTCAGCCTATCAGATATCTCCTTCCACAGTTCAGGTCCCAGCGATGAGACCATGCACGCTAAAGTTCCTCTTTCATAGCGCCGGTCCAGCACGCCCCCACACAAACTACCGGCCTCCTGCTCCTCTCATTTTGCGGGTTAATTAGAGTGAAGACGTCTGCTGTGTTTACAAGAATGCAGCCATATGTAGCCCAGATTATGCTCGTCAACACTGTGTTCAGAAGAACGGGCTTTAGCTAAACACGCACAGATATGTATACAAGCACAAAATCATTTTCATCTCTCTGTTTTGGGCTAATTAAGCAGCACAATTTGGTGAGCGTCGCGGTTAATGAGAGGTGATGCGCTGAGACTGGGAGTGTGCAGAAAAGAATCTGTATAATTAGAGAAGACAACACAAATCTGCTAGCGAGTTAAAACAATACTGTTATCCACAAAGACATGGGTTTTTTTTTCTTCCCGCATCCACAAGAAGGTCAGAGGTCAGGCTTGGCTGCAGGAAAACACGGTCATGTCTAGAAGGGAACCAGCAAATAGGGAAAACTCTTGTGAGTTGTTTAATATTAGGCATTGACCTTGAATGGTTAAGGTTAGGCATTGACCTTGAATAGTTAAGGTTAGGCATTGACCTTGAATGATTAAGGTTAGGCATTGACCTTGAATAGTTAAAGTTAGACATTGACCTTGAATAGTTATAGTTAGGCACTGACCTTGAATAGTCCACAAATATACAGTCACAATGGCAACTGCCACATTAATTTGAATGGGAATGTCCATTCTACTCCTATTCCATATCTATGCATGTGGTTGAGGGACAGCCCATCTTCTCTGCCCACTGCTGCACCTTTCTGTTCTCCAACAGTTCAACTGGTGTGTGCAGGTTTACACTGAATACATTTACATTCATTAGCATTGACATTTGCGATTGTGGTGCATTGACGTGGAATTTGGCTTGTACTGGGTGTGTGATTAGGTTATTGATGTCCGAGTTTGGGAACCACTGAGTGTGTGTTTAGTCAGTAATGACTGTGTAATTTCGTGGGAGCAGAACCCGACAGAGGTGCAGCAGGGCCGATGTATCAGAGGTGAATGACCCTGTCAGCGCATCACGGATAGAACAGCAAGGCAAACTGAATATAATATGCAGACCCGCACTCAGCGATCCGGACAGCAGAGCATGATGAATGTGTGAACTAAATATCACCATAGAGCCATCTGTAAAGCCGGTCACTGTGAATGACCGGCCAATAATTGCCTGGATGGATTCTTCTGTGCGAGCCAAACCAGCTTAACTCTGTCATACCTGACAGTGTGGTAAGTACGGGGTAACACTGAATTTTACCCTCATTTCCCAAGATACTTGAGTCACTTGCTGTAAAGACATCATCATGAAAGTGAGAGAAATGGACCCACAAGCAGGAAGCAATAAACATGTCACCTAAGGTATGGTGTGCTTACTTCTTGATTTACTTTCTTGGTGAAGTTATTGAAATGTTATATAGAACAGGTAGAAAAGAGCCAGCAAACTCAATCAGTAATTTCAGTCATACAACTCAGGGTCTGAAAATTGAAGCCAATGTTAAAGTGCCTCAAACTTGTATTCTTTCTAATATCCAGCAGGGGGCGACTCCTCTGGTTACAAAAAGAAGTCTGATTGCATAGAAGTCTATGAGAAAATGAGCCTACTTCTCACTTGATTTATTACCTCAGGAAACATTGTAAACATGAGTTTATGGTGTCAATCACTAGTTTCAAGTCTTCTTCAATACAGCATGATGTTTATTTACTAAATTATGGTCCCATTTAGAGTCAAATACACCATCAAGCAGGTTATGCTTTAGGGCATGGCAACCTTGTGATTGACAGCTCGCTACCACGCCATTGTCCGGTCTTGGAGTTGTCCATGTTTTCGTCTTACAAATGTAACCGTTTCACAGTGTGTTTCAGGTTATGAAAGTAAATTATAACCTTGGTCACCTAAAATGTCTTATTGAGTGTCTGGTTGCAAAAAAGAAGATGGCGACATCCAAAATGCTCAACTTGAGGCGTCAGTACAGTAGTCCACACACCGACATCACGGTGACTACATCCACTTCTTGTACACAGTCTGTGGTTATACAGCAATATATAGCTTTAGGTTTGCTAACTTTAGCTAGCGTTAGTCACCATAAGCTACCAGTCAAACCAGACCAAGAGAGGTTGTCTAGTCCACAGGCCTCATGAGACATCCTACACAGACCCAGTTGTCTATGACACATTACTGAGGATTAATAGGCAAATTGTTATGCCCAATGCAAATTTCCGTCTGTTGGATGAGGCCACATTTGGGTCAGTATTGCATAGTCTGATCCTGGGTTTATTCAGAAAAGTATCAACACGCTACCAACACCCAAAGCCTCCCTGTGTCCAGTCCTATAAATGCACCACCACGAATCCTACATTACCCTCCCTCACTAAGTAAATATGACCAGTGTGCTCAGTGCAAGCCAAAGCATGTCTGTGTGCTTCCATCACCCACATCGCTGCCCATGCACATCTCATGCCCAGCCTGTACCCACCCAATGTACCATCTGCCTTGGCAGTCAACTGCACCAGACCAGGCCAGACCATTGCTCCAAAGAGGGCTGGGTCGGTGATGGGGGGGGGTTGTGGTGCTCCAGATGCTCCTCAATCCAGCTGCAGCCTGTTGGCAATGTCACGGCATGCCCCTGGATTAATGAGCCCCCCTCCCTTCTGCTTGTTCCTTGGGCTGCTGTCCCACTATCTGTATGGTCCCTGCCAAGCCCATTATCCATGCACGGTTTAAGTCAAAATGCCACACGCTCACTAACTGATCGATGGGGTCTTAAACTGTGGGGAGCCATTTAAACAAGGAGTGTGTGTGTGCGTGTGTGCGTGTGTGTGACAGTTTTCGTGCCGCCATCTCCTCTTTTCCAACCGTCTGTGTGGATTTAGGTGGCGGGCCCGTGGACCGAACTCCATCGATTACAACCAGCCAGCCAATCATGCTGACAGACAGCTCGGGAAGAGAGCGCACCTTGGCTTTTAATAGTGCCGTCCGCGATGCCCGTGTTTGCATGGAAAGCCGGGAACGGATAGTAAAACACTGACACCCAGCAGGCAGCCACTGTAACCTTGTGTTCCTGCATAATGAGACAGACAAAGACGTAGACACAGACAACCTCGAGCAGTCGCAACACACACAAGCACACACACTAACAGGCCAAAACAATGCTTTTTTATTCAAGCCTAAGCTTTTTTGAGCTTTTCCCTTGT
Source organism: Pterois miles (assembly GCA_947000775.1). Taxonomy (NCBI): domain Eukaryota; kingdom Metazoa; phylum Chordata; class Actinopteri; order Perciformes; family Scorpaenidae; genus Pterois; species Pterois miles. The sequence goes on along the minus strand of CAMQGK010000052.1, from coordinate 13,222,808 downwards.
CCTGTGTGTGTCTCCGCTTTGCTAGCAGGCTGAGTCGCAGCTTAAAAAAATACTCGGAGAGGAAAATGCAAATGACCTTGTCTCATCTCAAAGCAAACACTGGGAAATTAAATTAAGGCTCCCTGTGACTTGGGAAGTGCTCTTTCCTCAGTCTTGTTGGTTCTATGTGTGTGTGTGTTTTCAGTGTGTGTGTGCCGTGAGCAGTGGATGCTTTTATTGAAATCTTGTTAAGCCCTATTTCACTTCTGTAATTCTTCAAACTTATGTGCGAATAATAATCAAATTTGGCCGAAGCAAATGCAATATCCAAAATTGTGTCGCATTTCGGGTGTTTCTGTGGTCGTTTCTGTTCTCTGTCTTGTTTGTGTGTGTGGGTGCTGTCTGTGAATCCAGTTCTTTGTCTGGCCTGCTCCATTGTCACAGCCACTAATAGGAATTCACAGCCGTTTAATAATTCACGCGGATGTAGGCGGCTACGGTAAACTGTCAACAACACAAGCTCCAACTGAAATCCCATTAACTGCCAATGAATTAGTCCCACATTACATCTGTCCCAGCTTTTATGTACACAAATACACAAACATGCACATACTGTATGTATCACACTAAACTCACAATATTCCTAATGGCCCAACATTAAGCAGGATAAACCTGGAGGTCTAGCGGGGCTCTGAGGCACTTTCCATTATTACAGCGGTGAAATGGGACCCCATTGGCCTTTGGGATGGGGTGCTAAGCCCAGGGACATTATGATAATGGAGGTTCTACGGGGAGTAGATGCCATACAGGCTGATGTACTGTCTGGTGATACTGCACAATGACAGCAGCCTGGCTACAGGTTCAGCTCGCTCCTCAGATTTAACGTCCTCCGTGGCACATTTGCGTCACATGATTTGTCTTTCCCGCTGATTTGTTATTGGAGGAAGCAACAGAGTCGAAGGTGGAGAAAATGTCAGATTGTATTTGCATTTCATAAACCTGAGTTTGCACATAGTGAACTTGATTTAGGTGAAATGAAATGTCGAATTTTTTTTTTTTAACCGGTTTAAAAAATCAAGATATAAACTGTTACGCTTCATATTAAACGGATAGATATGAGTGTGGTATTGAGCTTCTCATCAAGACAGCAAATATGACGAACTGCAATATTACAAGTAAATATTTATGGTTAAAATTTGAGTTTGTTTGCTTTTTTTTCCAAGTCCTGAGAGATGTCCCCAGTGTCAGGGTACTCACAACAAAACAAAAACATATAATGTTTATAAAAATAAAAAAATTAAAAAAATCAAATGACTAAAAAAATCAAACTACTATATTTCTTTCCAAATGATGTCTTGTTCATAATACTTTCATACCAATTATTTTCTTATACATAAAACAGAGAGAGAGAGTGACGTACAAATGTACTATTAAAACAAAGACAAGACTGGGTGGCATGGAAAAAACTATAACTGGTAGACCTTTGGCATATATTGGCAATATGAATGGACATTCAACTCTTTTCTGTGGTCATTTGATTAATACAAAATAAAATCACAATTGTGGTAAGTTGTTATGATGATAACGCACATCAGTGGGGGTGTCGAGTGTGGCTGCAGCTCACCAGGAAGGAAACAGATGCTGCTAGTTAGTTTGGTAGCTTGTCCTTCTCTGGAGTACTGGGGAGTTAGGTGGAGGGATGCTATACTATGTTGGTTTGAATGGGACTGCCAGTTTTACTCCTATTTCTATTTTTGGGATATTTACGTATGTAACAATATATGTTTATGTATGTCTACGGAAAAAATCCCTAGTTCTCTAGTTGTTCTTCAAACTGGCCTTCGCAGTGATGAGAAGCCAAACAGAAACCTTCATGATCAGTCGTTCTGGGGGAGACCTGTCCATGTTAATTTAGACTACAGTTCCTGATATTAAAAGAAATAGTCCCATGATAGAATATAAACAATAAAATGCCATATATTACTCTACATCCCCTGTGCTTTGGAATATTATTTCATTTTAACAGATGCAGCCTTTCCTTGGTGTTTCCACATTAAGTGCATCTACACAACAGCCTTCAACCACCAGTAGGGAGTGGCTCTTTGTCTGCTGCCAGCACGTGCACACGCACACACACACACACACACACACACACACACACACACACACACACACACACACACACACACACACACACACACGCATACACAGACAGTTACACACTGAAACACTCCTCTAGCAGACAGGAGACAGTCCCTATTTGTCAGCGGCTGAGATTATACCTTTCATCAGCAGCAGCGCAAAGCTGATGTGAAAGCTATATGGATTTCTGTTATCAAACACGTAACAGTCCAGATGCCCCCGGTTACTCAAGCGGAAAGCTGGGAATATTTCGGGATCCCTTCATTCCCCTTTCTGATCTCTCTAAGGTAGATTAAGATACTTTAAGATGCCCAAACAGGCAGTATAGAACACTCTGGCAAAACCTTTTTCATTTTCAGTAATTGCTAACAGGGAACGAGCTATTAAGAAGCTGCAGCTCGGCGCTGAAATTGAATGCATTTTATAGTGCAAGTACCTGCTTCAGGAGCCAAGAAGTGTTACTTTAATACTGTCCATTTACTGTAACTAACTGCTTCAATCGAGATAATGGCGCAGAGGTGGAGGGGCAAGTTACCATCACAACCTATAGTCTTCCTGCAAAGACACCAAACTTGTTTTCCTAAGCTTATACTGGCTTTTATTTTGCCTTCAGTAGCTCCTCAAGGTCATTTACAGAGTTTCCACAATCATTTTTATATTATAGCTAGAGGATGAAATCTTAATTTACCCTGCACGCCCAGACTGGTTTGGAAAATATCAACCCAGCCTCTGTTAGAAGCAAGCAGAATCCACATCGTACAAGCTTTACACATGCACACAAGCTCTAAAAGCAGCATAAGGGTTTAGAGTACTTGTACGTCCTTGGAAAAAAGTAATACGCTCTGGTTATATGGTGCTTGAAATGTGGTTATCCCGTCAACAAAAGCTGTAAAGAAGCCACAGTTAAACTAACACAACTGCCGGACCTGCTGGGTTGCTGGAGGGTTTCGGTGACCCGGTCAGAGCGTATAACCTTTCCCTCTGTTACAGTTCACAAATCTCTCTGCACTCCGCCCCAGGGCTGTTGGGCATTTTGTCACCGACTCTGAAAAAGCTCATTTTAGAGCAAATATGCAAACCGTGAGCTGCCTGCCCCGTCAGCAACCTCCATTCTCGGGTGGCTGCAGGGTAACATTAGCAACCGTCTTTATTAGTGCTATTAGGACGCCAGACGTGTTTTTCATATCCAGGCCGCGCTAATGTGAAGGTTAGATTGATGATGATTATGATGCTCGGCGTGGAGATCTTGCGTCTGATTTGCAGAGGGTGACAATGAGGGCTTCATTTCCATAATGAATCCTCAGTGCCTCCTTGATGAGCTGTTGACAGAGGAGAAAACAACAAGTGTCTTGTCTTCCACAGATAAATAATGGAACAGCGGGAAATGAGCCAGTCCAGTAAATGGCTCCATCAACACATGATTTTTTTTTTCTTGCTTCTTGGGATTCAAGTTGAACAAATCTAACAGAAGTTTTAAGGCCACCGCTTACAGCCACAACTATCTAGCCTAAAGCTTCCTGTCAAAGAAGACAAAGCCTTGTCTCTCTTCCACACACATATCCTTACGCCGCCCGCCCTCTCCAGCTCCAAACAGCGTCTACCTTCAGCTTTATTACCAGAGAGCGACTCTGGCTAGATGAGATCCCCACACAGCTTAACATCTGGGCGCTTTGCTGCTGATGCCCTCATAAATAAAAGATAACTCCTGCCTACCGCACACAGTCGCACTAGTATAAATCATGTATATGGATTTTCACTTGGCTTTCGCTCTCTCTTTCTCTTACAGTCCCTCAACCCCCTTCCTTCACTCTGCCCCCTTTTTCCATATTTCTTCTTTTCTCTGCCTTCACAACCCAGCGTGAAGTCCACCACACAAAAGGAGGGTGGCAGGTAATTAGAAGCTTCACGTTGGTGGGAAGAGAAGCCACCTTGTCCTTGTCCTCCTCTAATTCAAAATCATTACAGCTCACTCTGTGGCCGGCATGTCTGAGGACTGCTATTTGCACTTCAGTAGTTGTAGCTGTTGTCTGTAAAGCTGGGGGCCACACCAACCGGACCATCAGAGAACTAGCGGCGTCGATGACCATCAGTTGCCTTGCCTCCCGTCGCCTTTATGGCCGACAAATTGCACTCGAAGGACCGAGGACTGTGCATATACAGTACAAGTTGTTGTTATGATACGTGCATAAACAAAGCGGCGTTTGCCGACCATTTTCACACCACTTAGCTTCAGTCCAGATGGCATGTCGTTGTGAAAATATCTCTGTGTTGCAATGATCAGATGAGATGAAGATGAAAACTGAGAAGAGTCTTCTGTGTTTGCCCTCTCATTGCCTTGCTTTCCTTGCTTCCATTTCTCTTCTCACAGATTTGTTTAAGCTGAACATCAGAGTGATTTCTCTCACAGACGGCCGCCACCGCCGATTCAACATGCTCAATAGGCTGAGAAACCTCCAACGCCGGCAGACTAGAGCGGACGGTGCGGGACACACCGCAAAAACTGTCCGACAGACAAATGAAAATAAACGTAAACAGATGTCACATATGAATCCATAAGCCATAAGTGTATTCACCTTGGGGATTCATCAAGTGTGTCAATAGAGTCGACTGTAATAGAAATACCTTCAAAGCAGCCTGACAGTCAAACAGTGTCCTCTTTAAAGGGACATTCCACCACCTTGACTAAAAATTTTAACAGATTGCATTGCAAACTGGGGGTGCTGAGTTTAAGAGAAGAGGTCATTTAGGATGCAGGGGGGTCTAAAGAAAGATGCTATCGAGTTGCATTATGGGAAATGTCAGATCCAGTATTTCTGGATCTTGACTCTTAGGAGCTTCTGCTGCTTTCATTTTGATGAGTTTTTTGTTCGTTTTTTTGTTTCCTATCTAAGTACAATATTGGTTATGGTGGTTACAACCAATGTTTTTATATCAACGATGCGTCCTGTGACCAGGGTCGCTTGTAGTGACAAACCCACAGAGATTTATCACCTGACTCTGCAGTTCCAATCAGCTCTACTGAGCTTTATAGCAAATTTCAACTCTTTGCACTTTGTCTTGTTTTTTTAGGCCCAGACTGTTGCTGTTTAGATTCTCTCTCAAGGCATCACTTTCGCCCTCAAAGAGAAGCTCTTTGAAGCAAAAATGCATTACATCAGATTGCATATAAGATGTGGACATAGTCACGATGACATCTCCCATTAGTTTGTGGACTTCCGTTTTGAGGCATCAAGTTCTGCATTTTGGCCATCGCCATCATGGTTTTTGGTCGTCGCCATCTTGGTTTTGTCGTCGCCATCTTGTTTTTTGCAACCAGAAGTGACATGAGAGAGTGGAGCTGAGTACAACCCAATGCTGAATAAGACGTTTTTAGGTGACCAAAATGTTACAATTAATTCAATAAATTGAAAGGGTTAAAGTCGTAAGACGAAAACACAGACAGCACTCAGACCAGACAATGGCTTGCTAGCAACCTGTCAATCAAAAGGTAGCCCCGCCCTCAAGCATACCCAGCTTTATGGTCTATTTGACTCTAAATGAGACCATAATTTACTAAATGAACATCATGCTGTATTGAAGAAGACTTGAAACTAGCGACTCATGTTTACAATGTTAGAAATAGGTTCATTTTCTCATAGACTTCTGTTTGATACCAGAGGAGTGGCCCCCTGCTGGTCCTTAGAAAGAATATAAGTTTAATACACTTCCGCAATGGCTTCACCTTTCAGACCCGGAGGAAGCCCCCTGCTGACAACCCACTGTCCACTACCTGCCCACCACCAATGGGCAGACAGACAGTTGGTGGAGCTTTGTGTCTGTAATAAGATAAGATAAGATAAGATAATAACATCTAACTTTTCTGGATCAACAGATCAATAGAACAACCAAAGTGACTAAATAGTTTTTTCAAAAAGCACTGAATAACTAAATTGTAATGCTTTCCAATTGTTCAGAAAGTGATAGAAACTATAAAATGAGATATCCGCCATCTGAAAAATATGAAAAATGAAACTTAGTGTTAGTGATATTGAAGCTGCAAGCTATCTTGGAGACCTTTTTTTAAAGACAGCACTATGAAAGAAGCTTTTAGGATGTAATATTTTTAGGGTTTAGGGCTCAGAGTTTAAGAGCAGCAGCCATCAGGACATATTACATGTCCATTCCAAAATGGATACGTAATATTCAATTACTAAGAGACGAGCTATTGTGAAAATGAGGTCTGAGTAATGTGGCCTCGCCAATAACAACACAGCTTTATTAATGTTCAGTGTGATACTTTATTGATGCCTGAGGGGACATCCCCTCCCCCCATTGTGTGTCAAGTGATGAAGACACAACACAGACAGACAGCAGCATTCAGAAGAGATAAATAAAATGAACCTAGAGCGGAGGCGCAACACAGATGGTCATGGCTGATCAATAGACAGAGCCGCGGACGACTTTCTGACTAATAGGGTTTGTTAGGAGACGAGTGACTGTACGACATGATAGCGGGCAAAACAGTCGAATGATTGGCAGATATATTTAATCCCCAAGGACAGGAAGTCCAAATGAGCTTCAAACTTTAAAAAAAAAACCTTATTATGTCAAGTCTCCTTTGGCTGATGATAAAGGATAATTACTTTTTTATTCCCCTCGCTAAGGCCGAATACGTTCCCTCAGATGTGGCGACGTAACCTTTAACAAACGCCGCGTGATTGATGAGGCGCCTCATTTCCCCCTTCCAAATGATTACTGATCACGGTTTCCCCCTCCTTAGACACACACACATGTGCAAACAATCGATCCATCCTCTCAACCGGCGACAAACAAGTTTGTGGGTGACACTTGAAAAAGAAAAGCATCTCATTTCAGGATTTTCATTACTCATATCATCTGATACTTACATCTGTGGCGCACGGAGTCAGAACACAATTACAGGGGAAAGAGAGAGGGCTCTGCTTTATCTGTGCCGGGAATGAGATGCATTCACATCCACAATGACCGTTTCTGACAACAGTGTCACCCGCAGACAATACCCCGCCATATCTATCTGTCTCCGGTGGAGAGATACTCGGACAGTGGGAGCCCGTGATGAATGAGACATCGCCCCGTGTCTGATACATATTTCTCATTTCCAGAACAAACAATGCAGACATATGAAATTAATATTGCCGGCTGAAGGAACACAGACAACACAGCTCGCTTGGCAGGCAGTAGGAAATGCTAAATTTGTACAAGAGGAGACACTTGCTCTAATTCCTTAAAGGTCACTGGGTTAACTTTATCCAGTACCCATAGGAATAAAACCACTGGGGCACCAATCAAATCCAAGACAATCTGACTGTTTGACCCAGTTTTAGTGTCATTTTCCATATTACTATTGGGTCATTTATTCAATTTAATTAAAAAATGGTATGCTACCAAACTGTAGCTCTTTTTAAACTTTGTTAAAAATATTTTATCCTTTGTCATATGGGCATTGTTTTGTACAACTAACCATAAATTTGCAACAGCTTTAAGTCAAAACTTGAGCTTTTTGTGTTCAACACTGGGTCAAAATAGATTTTAGTATGGGTGTAAATAGCAGAACCCAACAGTAATTAAAAAATAACACTAAAGGCTGTTATACACCGGGGATGTATTTTATGTGATTACTGTAATTCGCAATTTATATTTTTTGAACAGCTGTTTTTGTCATGAATACTTTCACACAGAACGCAAACATTGCATGGTGAAAAAGATGACTGAATTTTTTTTCGCACCGGAGATAAAGGCATCAACCAATCGTGTTGTGTAGCACAGGCTGAGTTGTACCTATATTTATGAAACAACACCACAGAGGCTACGTAGTCCTTCCGTTCTTATCTTTCACAATAAAAGCCCTAGATATATAATATTAGCAGGTGAGTATTGTGCATTTTTGTGTTGTTTATTCCACATGCCTCCGGTGTGTAAAGGCCTTAACACTGAGTTAAAACAATTCTTTGTTTTGGGTATGATTTGTGCCCTAATGGTTTTTCTATACAGGTAACTCCATATTTTTCTTGCATTTTTTTCCCCCTCAAACATTCAAACACAGAACGTAACAAAAACTGGACATCCAGCATACCGGTGCATGCTGACATACCTTCATATTCTATAACGCTTAAATAATAAAATAAATAACTAGATAATAAGTTGAATAATAATACAAATTAAGTGAATCAGAAAAAGTAAACAAAAGTAAAAAGGAAAATATAAATAAAAAATAAAAAATTACCTAATATTGCAGCAACACATTATCTGACTGGTTATCCTCCTGACCCCATTTCATTCAAAATCTTCATTTCGGCTTAAGGAAGCCTATTAACTCGTACGTCCAGCTTGACAGTAAATGAAATGAGACAGCCCCCCCATCCTAACAGTTTGTGTGAATTCCTATGAGACTACAGAGACAGTGTATAGTACATGACCATATCTGGTGCCTGCACAGCGCTTCAGTCCTGACACTTGACAAATGTGGTGTTCCCCTCTTAACCTGGTTACTAGCAGGTTGTCCAATGACGGCGGCCATTCGCTGTTTAATGCCACCAGAATCCGATTATGTCTTTCCAGGGTGCATTCGCCGGCCGACAGAGATGGATGGAGATTATAAACTAAGGGATTGGGCGAGCAGAACATTTTTTAAAAGGTTAGGGAAGACATAAAAAATAGCAAGGCTCAAGGATATCTGTGGTTAAATATCCCAGCACCCCAAGGTCAGCAAAGTCAAAGTGGGGGAGATGATACAGGTTACTGGTGCTTCATCCTGCAACACTGCCAACCTGTCCAGGCAACAGACTTTCATATGATGGATGTAAATCTTCATTTTTTTCAGTATTGTCATTGTAAATTATGACCCACAAGAGAAAGAAAGAAAAAGGACAAGGAAACGGATGGATGGATAGCAGGAGGGATGTTCGTAGGAAGACCATCTAGTCCTGAGTGGCTGTATATAAGGAGGTTATTCAATCTGTGCAGAATAGATGCCCATTGGTAGGTCTGGCTTCAGGTGTCAAGTGAGCTAAAACACAGATTCCTATCAGGGATCAATACGAGGTAATCAAAGGTTAATCGTGTCCATGGGCAGGGACTGTTACCACTGAGGAGTGTTGAACCATTTCATTCTTCTGCCAGTTGTTAGTGTGAATGTTGCCCCACCACACATTCAGCCGAGACAGTATCAGCTTTCAGAAAGCACCACTGAACTCTTTCAACTGAGTGTTTGCCAACACAGTGTACTCTCTGGGAAATCCAATAATCACATTCCTCCTCTCGTTTTGTCTTGCAGCCATTCTCAGTTTCTGGAAGGCTCCATTCAGAGACCAGGGACCATTCAAGGCTTCAAACCCTCGCCTACACTCCTCAATGGCTGAGAACAGGCCGGCTCGGGCTTTCTCTGGGTGACACAATTAGCCATGGAGCGCCCGGGACCGGCCTCCTTGGCATTCAGGCTCTGTTTGATGGCTGCAGCCAGCCCCATGACTTCACCCATGCACACTATCGGCCTATTGCCATGCAAAGCAGCAGCTTCTCCTCCAGCCCTGCACCATCTCACATCGCAAGCCTAAAAGAGGTCCCCCTCTTTAGCCCTGCTTTGTCCCACGGCTACTAATGCGTGTAATTTTTGTGCGACTGAGGAACAGAGACTGTGAGCAAACACACCTCTTTCAGCCTGAGCCATTATAGGATTTGGCCCGTATGGTGGGAGGAAGATTTGTAATTGTGGCCCACTGGGAAAACAGTGGGAAAGACCAGGTTGAGGAGAGCGGTATGGGAGGGCTGAGGAGTTTGTGGCATTCAGTATAAAATGGGAAGCCAAAGGAAAACAAGCATTCATGGTAGACAACTCAAGAAAAAGCAGCTAAACTTTGTTGTGAAAATCTCCTCCGCAATACCCATAGTCCTTTACTTCAAACTCCAGAATGAAAGTCCCAATATTGTGCAATAAATGAAAAAGCTGAGAGAGAAACGCTCCAGTCTCTGAATATGCCTCATGGAGTTTGAATCTTCAAGCAGCTTCCACGTTAAAGAAGTATTTCTGACTGTCCTTTGTTCCCATAAAACTTCCACACACAATTGAAAACGCTATTTCAGTCTCAACAGCCGAGCGAGGAGGAGGAGTGGAATATAAAGCCGGCATGCCTTCAGTGAGGGCCTGAGACAGCTTTACATGATTAAAATTGACTGGCACATGGAGCAGGGCTCCACACCCACCCATAACAGATATTGAAGACCCCCCTGAGAGGGCAAGCAGCCAGAGGCCTCCCTCAATGAATGAGACAGGTTTGTAAAAAAAAAAAAAAAAAAAAAAAAAAAAAGCATGAGGCTGTCGCCACAATCAATTCCCTTCCATTCAGACCATGCATGCATCTGTGTGTGTGTTCGCGCTGTCCTTGTACCCGGGTACCAGTCGCCGATTCCTATTCCGTTAGCTTCTTAAAAAACACTCAAACCCTCCTCGTCGTACCTCCCACCCCCTCCTAGAGTGGCATGGAAATAAATATTTATCACATCAGAGACAGGCGGACAGAGAGGCAGGCAGAGCAAAACAGGGACACACAGAGAGAGAGAGAAAGCCAGAGACACTTGTGGTTACGATGACAACAGCTTCCCACTTGGCAGAGGACAGAAAACTGATGGAAATGGAGCAGACTAAAAACCAATTAGGAACAAGCATAGGAGTTGGGAGTGTGGGAGAAAATGAAAATAGCAGCTAAAGCCTCAAAATGAACCCAAGGTGGTGAGCTCCCATCTGGGCGACATGCCACTCTGGTCAATTCCCCTCCCTGAATTCTGGGAAAACAGCGTGTTTTTCTGTGTGTTACTTCCTGAAAAATTTCACAATGTTGTGTGTAATTTCGCAAGTTACATTCCACTTTGCCTCCTCCTTCAAGTCCAAAAGACAAATTCAAAAAGGCAGATAACTAGGCTATAGTGAAACTGTGCAGTATTTAATAGCATCTTGCAAGGAAGGAGAGTGATATGTAATAGGAATGGTGAGAAAACCAAAGTAATATTCAAGGTTATTGTGAATACTGGGGGTTTATGGGTGAGAAATCCATTTAGGATTCAATCAGAGAGAACGGGATCGTCTTCCCTGGATGGATCACACACTAGGCTGCCTTATGAGGAGGAGCACACATTAACTTTGACCTTTGACCCCAAAGATGCTGAGGGTCATGTGGGTGTGACCGGCTCATGTTGGCCAAAGAATACCACTTTATTTTAGTGCTGAAACAGCCAGTCGATAAGTCGTTTAGTCAACTGCTTCAAAATGAATGAACAAATTTTAATAATTACGTAATTATTTCTCAAGCAAATATGCCAAAAATATGAATGTTTGCGGTTTTTCATGTCATTGTGAAGTGAATCTCTTTGGATTTTGAACTGCTGGACTGAGAAAATAAAGCAATTTGAACATTGAAATTAAAATATGAAGCAGATGAATAGTGAAATTTAAAGGGGGCACTCCACCAACTTTACACACATAGTTCACTAATATTCAGCTGGTGAAAACAGTTCAACACTATAACGTCATCTGTGGCCTGATTATGTCATCAGGGCTGCCTTAAACTGGGACTTTAGATTTTAAAAGTAATCCTACTCGTTACAAACTCGAGGCGTGCGGTTTTTAAAAAGTGTGCTATTGAGTTGCATTATGGGAAATGTTGCATTTTTGGAGCTTGATCCAAACTAGGAGCTAAAATTCAGGGTATCTCAGCCGCTGGTATTTTGAATTTGCCCATTCTTCTTGTAATCTGTGTCTTGTGAGTCCCCCAAGTTATGGAAGTGAAATGCTAGAACACTAGTTTTGCACTTTAAATAGGCTTATTAATCAAAGAACTATACACTACCGGTAATCAATAATGAAAACAATCCTTACGCAGCTGTTTTATATCACTCACAATCACTAATTCATGCAAAGAGATACAAACCACTATACATCAAATCTGATAAATGTCTATAATCAGCTTTTGATTTGATGAATTTCTATCATCATGTTTGCTTATCCCTTCAGGCTCTAAATCTACTTTCATGTTCATAGACACTCTTCCTTCTCTGTCTTCAATAATTCAAAAGTAGTCTATACAGTTCTGTTAATTCACTTGTGCAAATCATGGTCCCTCAGGCTGATCTTTCTTCTCCACACACTTCTCACATAGCCAAACTGGAAAGGTCTTTGGCAATTGTATCCATAATTCTGAGTTGGCCATAGATAAAACCATTATCTCCTGCATTTTTTCAGCCTCAATCCTCTTTCAATATTATATTTCCTAATTAAGGAAGGTGTGGGGCAGTGCAGAGCCTTCCCTCGAGTCTTTTTCCTGACTTGATTTCTTCCCTTTGCCATCATTTTACCTCCATCCTCTGCCTCGCTGCCTCTCCGTTACCCATCAGTCTCACTTTCCTCTCTCCTTTGACTCTCTATTTGTCTGTTTCCTGTTCTTTATCGCTTTGCCCAGCATCCCATCCATCTGTTTTGTCTCTGTCTACGTCTCTTCTCTTTCACTCCCACTTCCCCTCTGTCTCTGCCTCCCTCTCTCTTTCTTTCAGGCTCCAACAGAACAGTTAGAGGATGATTTTCTGAGAGGACGTAAATCCCAGAGAAGGCAGCAGAGGAGGTGACATGGGTAGAGGGAAAGATAGAGCGATTCTGTGAGCGGAAACAGCAGAGCGAGAGAGAAAACCCTAAAGTTCAATTTGCAGTAATTCTGTTATCTGAGGCAGGCAGGACCGGGTCACGGCTTCAGATACAATGAGTCCCCTTAGTCCTGTATTCCCCATGTCCAACACTCAAACTCAGTCTTGTGGTTTGCTGACGCTTGTGTGTGTGTGTGTGTGTGTGTGTGTGTGTGTGTGTGTGTGTGTGTGTGTGTGTGTGTGCAGAGCGTAGATTCTGTCAACAGCAAGGAAGCGATGTGACTGAACTGGCAGCCAATCTCAACAAGGGCACGATATAGTTGTAGAAGAAGAAGAAGCGGAGCATTATGCAAGACTTCCCCCCAAAACTCTAATTAGGAAAATCTGTCATGAATGAAATATTATATTATTATTTGCAGATATCTTCAATCAGGGTGTACATAGAAGAGATACTCCAGTGATTTAGTATTGCAACTCCATGAAGCTGAGAGATACACAAAAGACAGATTTTAAAAGGAATGGTCAAAATATATGAATCAGAGGAGAAGACGTCCTGATTTTAGTTCTTGTAACGGGTCAAGCTCCTAAAATACTGGATCCTACATTTCCCATAATGCAACTCAATAGTGCCATGCTAGCAGCTCTGTGAGGCTATTTGGTTCTAAGCAGAAGTACTGGAGAAATTCAAATTACCCCTGCACAAGAGGAAAAAGTCAGAGGATCCCCAAAACTACAAGGGTTCATCCTCTGACCACCACGAATGTCTGTATAAAATTAAGACAATCCATCCAATGGTTTGTGAGATATTTCACAAAGACATAAAATGTTTGGTGGTGTCCATAAGTTTCATCCTCTGGAGATTATAATTGTTTGTACAAAATTTCATCTTAATTCAGTCCGGATCAAAGTGGTGGACCATCTGACCGACCGACCGACATTTCCATCCATAAACCAAGACTATAAATTGTCTCTTGGGATCTTCTCAGATTTTATAAAGCTCCCCAAGAGCATTCTGGGAGCCCATCAGCTATCAGTCTGACGATGGGCTTGATATATCTGGGGTTCTGGTGTAGCCAACAGATATCCAGGCCAAGACTTCCTTTTCCATGAACTGCTCATTGTTTACAGTCTAATTAGCAACTTAAGACACGAGACTGGAGACGGCACGTACGATCGGATTGTTCCACAAGTAGCCAGTTTACAAGCTAATTTTAAACCAATAAAAAGCAAAGTCATCATCAGACAACAGCCGGTAAGTTCGCAGATTGCACACAGACTGTTTACCTGTATTCAACCAAAGCCTGCTCGAACATAATTGGTCAATATTACTCAAACTACAAGCGGAAACCAGAATGCTTCCGATGCCAAGATCTTGTCCCGTTGCCTTCAGATTCTCCATGTAAATACAGAGTCTGTTTACAGAGATTACCTCAAGAGTAACTGACGGTATCATGAAACCGTGTTCACAGGCTGTGTAATACTCTTCATGAGCCATAAACTGATGGTGATGTGTAAAATGGTACCCCTTTAAAATTGGCACCACAGGGCCTTTTGTCCTCATATTGCTATGAAAATGAATGAAAGCAGTGATGGAGAACAGATTCAAGTTCAGTAATACACAGATCTGTGCTGTCTACGTTGTCTACAAGACACACACAGACCTAATCCCTGGTGTAGTGGCTGAAAATGTGCGTTTTCACCGCTTCTGAATCACACTCAGGACTATTTCAGCCTTCGTTAAGCCGGGCAGCCAACACAAAAATGTGACCTTCAATTACCTTCCACATTCAAATTAAGCATCTTTAGCAGGAGAGATAGAGGGTAAGAGGAAGAGAGAGAGATGTACAGAACAAATAGGTAATGTTACAACTATGCAAACGGACAAAACCACACACAAATCAGTTTAATGCTGGAGGGTTTTAATGAGCCCGGGATAAAACCACTTCTGTATTAACCAGCAGGTCAGAATTACGAGAGAGGCAGAGATGGCAAGTAAACAAATTAATAATGAATGGGTCTGCAGTGAGAATTTTAAAATGTATCACTATTGGTGGATGCTGTATTTTAAATTTCTTTTTAATTCGTTATTTTCTTTTGATGTGTGCATCTGCATACTGAGATACAGTGCATGGGTGGCCTTAAAGTGGCAGTAGGCAGAATACTTGGGCAAAATCATTGGGCAAAAATCCCATAATAACCTTTCAGCTTATTGTCAAAAACTAGACTTCTGCACCTCCTCACGGCTGTTTTCAGGCTTTAAAAAATATAGCCCATGACGAAAGACTCTGGCCAATCACAGGTCATTTCAGAGAGAGAGGGGTGTTCTTATTGGCTGTTCATTCAACAGAGGCAACGATCAAACTCCGCTGATCAAATGTCCTGTAATGCCTATTTCTCACCTCAAATGTTGTCAGAAATATATTGTGGTTACTGTTTGGCTGTAAAATGAGAAAGTTTGCTCCGGCTGGTAGGCGGTATTTGGTATTTCCTCAACTGATCTCAACATGGTGGCCACGTCACAAACTTTCTCATTTTATAGCTAAACAGTAACAACTAAATGTTTCTGAAAACATTTGATCAGAGTTTGAGAGTGATTGACAGCTGCTCCGACATGGCAGGCTCCATCTCGGCTCTGATTGGTTGTTTTCCTCCACTCTGTGAAATCTTGCAGGTGCCTTTAGGAGGACCGGACACAGAGGCACCCGACTTTTTCACATTATCTGCATGCACCACTGTCAGGATATAGCAAACATTTCACAAAAATGACTTTTTAAAATCATATTGCTCAAATTCTACCAACTGCTGCTTTACAGCCACCTACTAGAAACCGACAAAACATCCACACTTTGTTTTAAAGGGGGGGGCGAGGGGGGCATCGTGGGCTTAGGGGGGCGAGGGGGTAAAGAACAGATATCGGCCATCGGGCTCAACTGGCCTGTGCAATGTGTTGGAAAAACAGCCCACTGTGGAGCGAGGATTATTGAAATCTTCTCAGGCACGGCTGTTTTAAATGGGAAAACGAGTGGTGGTGCTGATGCTGTGTGCGCGGGTTTGTGTGTGTCCCTGTGTGCACGAGTCACGGACAAGCATGAGCGCCGCTGTTGATGACATCTCCATGAGTGAGTAAATCTGCTGCTTTGCCCTCCTCACGCCGCCGCCACTATAGTTTTACTAGGAAGTGGAGGGCTAACAGCTGCTGCACTTCTTTCTCTCTCTCTCTCTCACACACACACACACACACACACACACACACACACACACACACACACACACACACACACACACACACACACACACACACACACACACACAGACTTATGCTCACATGTACAGACAGAAGTAGCGGTGAGGGGGCCGAAAACACTGAAAACGAGGGTACGCAAGCTGTGACGGTGAACATTAATGGCGACAGCAGCTGTGGAATTAATGTGGCACATCTGGGGAGGATGGAGCAGAGAGGAGACAAGGAGCGATGAGGAAGAGATAGAAGTAGACAGACAGAGAGAGAGAGAGGAGGGGGACAAGGGATGGAGGAGGTGTTTGTCTTGACTTTCAATAAGCCCCCCCCCATCAGTCTCGCTTAATGCTGTCTCTCTTAGCATCTGGCTGAAGCAATAGATTTTTAAGGCCCTCTTGTCCTTGTTTCACCAGTTAAAACGTCTTCTTTTTCATCTAAAAGTTAACTTTGCGCCACATTCATTTGTCCCATTATTACCCGGGCACCTCTCTGACCTCACGTCTACATCACACACTTGAGGCATTTTGCTAATGCGTTTACCCACCGCAACCTGCAATAAGTGGGCAGCATAATAAGCTGTGAATTAAATCGCACCACAAGAAGTGCAAAGAGCCTTGACAATATCTCTGTGAGTGTGGAGGGATCTTGCAGCAGGGCACGTTGCAGCAAGAAATAGAGCAAAAATCTGAACGTGTTCGCAGAGCAATTAAGACCGACAGGAGAGGGTAAATCTTTCAGTGGGGAAAAGTTGTTATTCTCGTTGCTGCTGCTGGGACTACAAATACGGGATTGGAGGTTTAAATGGGATTAATATGTGTAACAGATTTATAACAAACTGCTCCCTTCCTCTACAAAAGCATAGCTTCCAGTCCAGGCCTTCCTCTACCCCCATCAAACAGGCAGCCAAAGGGTAACCTTAAAAGCCTCCTCAGCCTGTCCTCTCCGTTGCTCGTCTATCTGTTGTCACCGAGGGCCCTCAAAAGCGAGAGCGAGCCGTTGCCACCTGCTGAGAGTAAACATCTCTGCAAGATTTCACTGGAGTTTAAAGACACAGGCAGATGTCAACAGCCCACTAGGTGGAGGAGCTGATTGGATGTCTGTGTGTGTCTGCCTCTATGAGAGCCCACCACCATGCCTATCAGCCAGTGAAGGCACAACGACGGGATCGGAAGAGCTCTGTAATGAGCCTTCACAGTCCTGGAGATCCACTTCACACTTAAACCGAGCGGCGGCTCAGAAAATGAGAGGAAAAGAGAGTGAGACGGGGGGAGTAGTGGATTGTAGTGACGGGAGGAAAACCATAAAATAAACCGCAGCCACTCTCTAGATACCCTTCAAAATAAAACATATGGCCCAATAGCGTTCATCCGCACTATGATGAATGAATGAGCCTCTTTATTGGATGCTCACAAATGCTCAGTATTCACCTCAGCACCCTCTGCACTCATTATGTCCTCACTCTGAGACTGAACATGGTGGATAAGACAAATACACATACAGTGAATGTGTGTTTTCATGCAAAATCAAGGGCTTGAACAGGAAGAACGCTAAACAACGCTGCAAAGTTATGTTAAATTTTGGAGAAGAAAATCTAGCATGGTGATTTACAAAGGGGTCCCTTGACCTCTGACCTCAAAATATGTGAATGAAAATGGGTTCAATGGGTACCTGCGAATCTCCCCTTTACAGACATGCCCACTTTATAATAATCACATGCAGTTTGGGGGAAAAAACATGCCATTTTTGAATGAAGTGTTACTTTCACCTATTCTAAAATGGCGTGTTTGAATATTTCTGCATACTGAGGTCCCCAAATAGTCTTGAAATTACATTAATTGGGTATCATTGTAAAGCTGAGACTCTTGTGGCTATAATGAGCCCATCTGTATTCATGTGTGATGACATTAGTCATGTTAGTGTCCATTTCATTGTAGTGAGACCATATTTTGAAACTTGACCCCACTGTATAAAATGACCTGTGGTGACCTCTAGGATAATCACAGCCTCATGAAACTTTACAGCCCCAAACTAGAGACCTGGAGCATTCAGAGAATGGATTGATTTCTTAGGTAGATTAAAATAAGTGGGTTTCTGAGCAGTTTCCAGAACAGAAGCGCTCGCCATCCAATCTGCTAAAAATGCAATTCTTGCAGAAGTCTCCAAATGTCAAAAGGTTTTGAAACCAAATCACAACATAGTTTTTTCCATGGTGTTAAGGTCTTGGTGTCTTAATGTGGTATTTTGGAGGGATTATGGATCATTTTTATCAATTCTTGAAAAAAAAAAAGTTAATTTTAGCACCAAATCTGTGTGACAAATGGTATCAACCCCAAAATTGCTGCAGCAACGTATGAGACATATAGAGCATGGGAATGACCATCACAAACTTCATCATGTTCTTCAACATGTTCTACACTCATACAACCGCTTATCCTGTTAGGGGTCGCAGGGGGGCTGGAGCCGATCCCAGCGAAGACGGGGTTCGCCCTGGACAGGTCGCCAGTCCATCGCAAGGCACATAGAGAGAGACAACCATTCAGACTCACATTCACATCTATGGGCAATTTAGAGTCATCTATTAACCTAACATGTGGGAGGAAGCCAGAGAACCAAGAGAAAACCCATGCTAATTGATTAATTGATAAATTAATTTTATTATTTAAAATTACTTTAATCAAACAACTTGACACACAGTGCTGAGCTGCATCTTGAACTAAGCTTTCAGATGATGCACACTATGTGGCATCTACTGCTGACTTTTATCTAACCCTGAACAACCCCTGTCCCCCACCCTTACCCCCTAAAGAAGACCATGAAATGGTAAGGGGTTAAGAATGATTTCTGCAGCTATTGTCTGCAGTGCATGGTAATACACCCAACTAGTTTCACATAATCTCAAGAGCAGCACTAGAGAATCTAACAGTAAGATGTGAAGAGGCTAGCAATGTTCTTGCTGTGCAACATTAAGTTGATCAAAGGGCCGACTTTCAAAACCTCAGGGTTTGTCTTTAATATGGAGAAGGGTGCAGAGGAAGTGGAAGAGCTGAGAGTTCACTCGGATTAAGACTTTGATTCTCTGATTTCCTATTTGAGAGAAATATTAAGACTAACTATCATGAAAGTTATGACCCATCCGCAAGGCACACTTAGAGGAAGATGTAGGTCAAAGAACTTTACTAATATTGTCAGAGTTTTTCTTTAATCAGCTGATTAATTGTCCGTCACACATGGCCTGACGAGGGGTTAGCGTGACGGGGAGGGGAGACTAAAACAAGCTGATATGAAGCTTTCGCACAGAGCCGAGGATAGAAATGGATGATCTCTCTCGCTCCTCTCCTGCTCTCTTTTGCTCAGATATATTGTACCATCAATCCCCCGCAGCGGAAGCCACACCAGGAAGATGAATAAATTAATCTGGAATAAATGGCCTCCTGCTTGACACATAATCACAGATTAGGCCGGGTCGGCTGGGAGTGATGGATTGAGCCAAGATGGTGGGGAGGTGGAGGGCTGAGAAGGTGGGTTTGGGGGGGGGGGGGGGGTGTCACCCACATTAACCCCTGCCAGGGCAGGAGGCCCTGCACAGCCTTTAGTCAGAGACGGAACTACAGGGTGATTTACCTGCTGGCTCTTCCCTGAGGTGTGATTCAAACCGTGGGAGGCAACAGCTAATGATGTCACTAATGAGAGGTTCATTAAAGGGTCAGCCCTTCGGACCCAGCAGTGTTAACTCATCACTCTGACGTGAATAACCTTAGCTTGAAAGAACTGTGAGACAACCATAAAGTGACGACACGTCTCCATTTCCTTCTACTGTACAAAAGCCCAAATATGCCAGACATAGGAGCTGCCATCTTGACATTCTTTGATGTCATTTGGAGCCAGGACGTGCATTGTAGTGATCGGAAGACTGGCGTCGGTATTGAGGTCCTGCCCACACATCCGCATGAGCCAATCACAAGTCAAAAACGGCCACAGTCACTTGGCTGCTATGTCAGCACCACGGTAGCTGTTGGGCTAGAAAGACACAACAATTAACCATAATATCTCTCTAACTACATTTATGATCAAACTGACACATACTAATGATGATTATGAACAGTTAAAGTTTATTTATGAAAAGTTTAATTATGTATTTTTGGAGGCAAACAAGGAAGTTAGCATCACCCTGGGTTCCCTCGACAAAAAAAAAAACAATGGAATTTTTCTATTGGGTTTTGGATTACTGCCGAAAATAAGCTCGGCGGCAAACATACATTAATGATAATTACACATTTGTTCAGCAAGATAATCTCCACAAATGAACACCACTTCTACGATTTTTGAAGTGTGAATGCAATCACCAGAGCCACTGACTTTGAAACGAGGGAAGAAGAAGTGCTAAAATGCTACTCTGACTCATTCTACTTCACTCAGAGCAGCTGTCAGTCGTCAATGACGTCTCACCAGCTTTTCGTAGCATCAAATAACTAATTAAAACCAAAGTTAGCAGAACACTTGAACATACATCAGCATGATAAGAAATCCCTAAAATAACAGAGGCCATCTTTGGGAAAATTGTATATGAGAAGTACTTTGACTTTCTATTTTGGCCCATGTCCCATCTGCTAACAGACAGAGGGGACGGGTTTTTGACATATATTGCAACCAACCCACCAGGTGTCCAGACGTTTTGGCTTCACTTTTGGGGAGCTGTCATGTCGTCCATTTTTACATCCAGTCTGTGGATAGAACTCAAAGGTGCTGCACGCATTGTACTGATATGTTTCTTTAACTCCTAACTAATATCATGCACATGAATGCACCGTCACCTTCCCCAACAACCAAAAGCCTTCACAACATCCAGAGGCGGCCCGGTCTGCTGAGCGAAACATAATCAAGGTGAGCTGCGAGTTGTCATGTTGATTTATCCCACACCTCACCTAATGAAATTTTCCCACATTCCCTTTTGAGCAAGTGGCTGAAGGGGCGGCAAAGAAATGAGAAATTGAAGACGGGGTGCCCCCCCACCCCACCCCGTGCCCCTCATTCCTCTATTTAGACAAATGAATCGTGCCGCTGTCCCTTTCATTTTTCTCAATTAAGCGTTTGCCATTTGGAATGCTTCCCAGTTTCATGATCATTAAAACCTTCGCATGTCAGAGGAGGAGAGGGGGCTGAGAGGCACGCTTAATTCAATTTCACAGCCGTCAGGGCTACCTGCCCTCATCGACAGACAGCGAGAGAATGCGAGGGAGGGGCGGTGAAAAGAGCAAGAGATAAATAATGACAATAAACACACTGCTCATCTGAGGAGAGCTGTCAACATGAGAAACACTTATCGACGGCGCAAATCAGCGCTACTTTGTCTGGCGATGAGTCTGTTTTTTTTTTTTTTTAAGATGGGTGAGAGAAAATGAAATGCTGTAATGTAATGTAAAAATTGAAGTCAAAGAAACAACTTCACCTCAAACTCAACAAGTAAATTTGATATATAAAGAAGACTACGCCATAAAGAGAATAAAGAAAAGAGCAGTGAGCTCCTCGACCTCGAATCAGAATGGAGTCTGTGCAGTTTCTTTATCTCCCTCCTGCATTGACCAGCGCATAAACCCTGAACTCGGTGTGCTTCAGCAGTAAACGTGATATATTCATGTGTCGATAGCAGGAATGCAGGGGAGAAAATCAATGCTGATATAATACACTCACGTTAACATGGGACAGAGCAGCAAGGCCACGAGAAAAAAAAAAATAAATGTCATCTTCCTTCATATTTAGCATGTAGGCGGCATATAAAACAGTCTCTCCTGCTTATTCACATCCTGTGCACTAAAAGATCTTCCAAGAAAGAGGTGTAAAATGTCAGGTTGAATCATTACTGTAGCAAACAGAAAGTAGCAACTAAGAATGAAAATTTGGACTTCTAACTACGAGTTTGTACCAGAATAGTGAGTTCAGTTTTTTGCAAATGGCTGCGAGTGAGTCAGGCCGCTGGAACGGTGGCTTGTAAATCCCTCAAGGTTTCATTTAGAGGGGGAATGCTAATTCGTATCGACCCTCCAGTCAAGTCTGGAAATAAGTGATGGCGGTCTGGTGCTGCTGCCTTCCCAATACCATCACAGCCAGAGGAGGAGAGGAGGAACACCTCTGGCTTAATCACATTCATGGCTCCTCTACCTCAGTGATTTGCAAACTTGGTTCCTGTGCACCTAGGGGTCCACAATTAATGACTAACAACTAAATTTATTTTAAGGTTAATTTAGTGTTCAGCAAGACAGCCACACTAGTAGCTCTGTGGAGTAGTGCTAATGTGCTCACTTTTTAATCACATAATGTTAACAAAATAGTAACGATTGAATAATTCATAGCTGATTGGGTAATGACAATGATTACAAGTCACCCTGTGGCGGACATGAATGTTTGTGTCAAATTTCATGGCAAGTTATCCATCAGTTGGAGGATCATCAAAGTCATCCGGAGATATCATCTTGGGAACATGACATCAATTAATGTAGTAGCAGTAGTGGTCTAACTCCAGGTCTGAAAAGTGAAGCCAATGCTGAAGTGCCTTAAACTTGCATTCTTTCTAATAGCCAGCAGGGGGCGACTCCTCTGGTTGCCAAAAGAAGTCAGATTATATAGAAGTCTATGAGAAAATGAGGCAATGAGTTTATGATCTCAATTGCTAGTTTCAAGTCTTCTGTAATACAATGATGTTCATTTAGTAAATTATGGTCCCATTTAGAGTCAAATAGACCATAAAGCAGGGCATGATTTAGGGCTACCTTGTGATGGACACGTTGCTGCTGCAGTGTTGTCCGATCTGGGAGTTGTCCGTGTTTTCATCTTTGAACTTTAACCCTTTCACAGTGTGTTTTCAGTTTATGAAAGTTCATTCTAATATTTTGGTCACCTAAAAATGTCTTATTCAACGTTGGGTTGTAGTTAGCTCCACCCTCGTGTCACTTCTGGTTGCAAAACAACAAGATGGCGACAGCCAAAAACCAAGATGGCAACAATCACAATGACTAACTCAAGGTTTCGAAATGGCAGCCCACAAAGCAATGGGTGACGTCATGGTGATTACTAGGGATGAGTTAGAATTTTTGATTTTCAATTAGTCATTTTAAGCTCTAAAAAAATTTAATAGTTTGTGCGGGCCATGCAGCAATTTTTGAAAAATAATCAAATAATTTCCAGTGATTTTCTAATAGTATTTTTGCTTGGGATGTACATCCCTAGTGACTACGTCCACTTCTTAGACAGTCTATGAGCAGATGTGAAATTTCACAAGAAATGGGATCACTAAAGTTATTAGGATTTATCCTCCGGAGACCATGAATATGTATAGCAAATTTCATGGCAATCTATCCAATGGCTGTTGCTAAAAAAAAAAAAAAAAAAAAAAAAAATTCATTGTGGCATTCGAGAAAAAGTCAGGGGATCGTCACAGTCAGTAGGCTTCATCCTTTGGGAATAATATATGTCCAACATTTCATGGCAATCCAGTAATGGCAGATATATTTCAGTCTGAAACAATTAGGATCAACTGGCATTGTTCCTGGAGCCACGCTGCTAGCATGGCTAAAAAAATAATGTGAATATTTAGGACAAAATTTAATTAAAGTTATTCTTAAAGGGGACATATGAAAAATTCACTTTTTCAGTGCTTTTGCACATACAGTACACCTGGGTATCTGGAGTGCCTGCAAACCCATAAACTGCAAAATAAGCAACCTCTCCCACAAAATCACATTCCCATAAAACTTAACTGCATTCTCAATCAGGCTTGGAAGGAAACATATTTTCTCCTGAATTATGGTCACAATTTTAAACAGTTTTAAACGTGGTTAACATAAATTGAAACAGTCCTGTGGTGGACTTTCTCGCTTGTTGTGCTCGTTATTTTACCACATAACTTTCAATAACGGTATTATTCCAAGTAAGTTTCATTAACGGTTGCTCGATATACTACGTCACCGGCTCTATACTACATCACTTGCGGCGACCGTTCACAGACTTATAAACATATTTGTGATAAGTCAAAGCCATAATCCTCAACAAAACAGGTTTCCTAGAAAAGGACTTCCAAGAAGAGAGGGCTGAAAATAAGGCTATCCAGTCTGTTTCTTGTGAGGTGTCTATATCAGAAACCATGTGATTCCACAAGTCAATCAGATCTGGCTCTCCTTCCTGTCACATTAGAATATACCCCTCACACCTTTGCAAAGGTGCACCATTTATTACTCACAAGCCAATCAGAGCAGACTGGGCTTTTTCAAAAGGGGGTCTAAAGAGACGCTAAAATGGAGCATTTCAGGCTGAGGGTGAATACAGCTACATTCAGACAGACAGCATGAGAAAAATAGTGTGTTTTTTGAACATTAAAGCATGTAAATGTGTTCTAGTAGAAACCTAAAATATAAGTTTGAACCTGAAAATGAGCATATGTCCCCTTTAAGTCCCAGCATCTTGCCTCTCTTGTTAACCTCCAAAAACACTGGCGCTGGTTAAATATCTAGAGAGATTGTGAGCCAGTGACGACAAAGTCTATGTAACCGAGGCACATCTGTGACCATAAGCATCCCAGCAGCCATCCTGAGGCCGGTCCTGACTTGAATTGTGTTCATGAGAGAAGCAGCTGTGCTATCAGTTTGCCCCCGACGGGACTAAAAGAGTTTCAGAAGGCGACAACATAATGTGTGTGCTCCTCTTCTCCCCGTGACCAACTCCGGTATCGAGCGCAGTCACCTCGCCGACGTGCTCCCATTGATTTATACGTTCTCCTCCCTCCGTCTCCTCTCCACTCTCCATCCCTTCACCCTCCCTGGATGACTATATGTCGGCACTGGGTTGTCCAGGACGTGGATCGACTCTTAATACACGTCACACATACACACTCAACAGTCTCCCCACCAGGTTTGATTAATTTGGCTCGTAACGCGTGTGAGCAGAGCTATCACCGGCATCCAGATGTTCCACAGCCCCTTTTGTCTGCACCCCCCACTACACACACACACACACACACACACACACACACACACACACACACACACACACACACACACACACACACACCTGCTTTCATCCCCTCCCCTCGCCTCCAGTAGTGGAGGATGTGATGCAGCGTGTAGCGTGCTGTTGTTTTGATTATTTCTCAAGGAGCACGGAGAGGAAGCCTGAATCCAATTCCCAGCTCTCTCTCTCTCTCAGTGTGGCCCAATATAAACAGGCAGCCACAGTGAGCACTGACAGGGATCCTATGTCTGCTCTTCACCTCTGAACCTGCTGTTATCACAGCGCTAACCTACCTCCTCTGATCCAACCTCCCAGCTTTTATCACCTCCTAAAGCGAGACAGAGTCTAGACCCAGGAGCGAGGAAGACAGAGAATAAGAGATGGGGTTTAGGAGAAGACAGAGAGGGAATGACAGATCGTTGGGAATGCAGATCAGAGAGATGATAGCCATCTTAGGGATAGAGGGCAGCAGTTGATGCCTCTTGTGTGACTTGGTGGCAATTGCTGCACCAACCTCCTACTTAATCCTGGCATCACTTCAAACTAAGCAAAGAAATCAAACTTTTTTTTTCTCAGTGGAACATAAAATAAGCGTGCCTGCAAATCGGAGATCTGCAAAAACATGCAAAAACTCTTGCGAGACTATTATAGACTAATATTCGAGGTCGATGCCTGATCTTACTCTTGCAAGAGCTTCCCCAATTTGCTGGTTCCCTTCTTGCCAAAACCACATGAAATGTTACAGGTTTTCTGTTACGCTATACTGCTACTCAAAACTGCAACAGGAACATTTATGTGGAAAAAAAAATGTTCATTTCATTTACATTTGACTAAAGTCCTTTATACACCTGGGGCATAACAATCAATCAGCATGAAAATGCAAAATACTCACACGCAAATATTATAAATCTAGGGCTTTTATTGTGAAAAGTTGAAAGGAGTGCTAAAGTTTGCTGTCCTGTAAAAGCCTTAATGAGCTTAAAGCCCCAAAATATTATTTATTTGACCGTATAAACTATATTACAGGTATATTCACATGACTTATAAAAGACCTTCACCTATCTTCAGCCAGTAAACAGGGCTAATGTTTCTGTGGGAAACCAGCCTCAAGTGGCCACTCGAAGAACTGCAGTTTTTGGCACTTTCGCTTTATTTCTCAGCACTTGCCTCTTGGGTTGGGTACGATCGTGGTATCACATAATATCTTATCATGGGAGGAAATTTTTTAGGAGATCAGTTGCCTGTTGTATGTAAAAGATTTATGCTATTAAATTCAAATTACTTTTTGGAATTTGATTCGCAGATATTAAATTGGTTAGAAAATGATTATCTTCATTGGTGTTTTGTTGGTGCAGGAGCTGAAAATATGACTTCCAGTTATTTGTATAAATTAGCCTTTGAATCATATAAACAGATTAGTTTTTGGAATCATTTTCTATGACTTTAATAGTGTGGATTGGGTCTCTGTTGAGACGCAGTTTCCAATGTTGGGATTAGAGTTTTGTTGGCAGACCAAACCTTTGTTTTAATGTTTGGATTCCATACTGTGTCTTTAAAGAGGATCTGTTGGCAGAAATAATGTTAATAAGAATGTTTCGTTAGTGTATAATCACCTGAAAATAAGACTGCTTGTGTTTTTGTTACCTCAGAATGAGCTGTTTATATCTGAGCTGGTCGCTCGCTCTACATAGGGATATTCACATTTTTGCATTGGCCACCATAGTTCTCTATACATTTGGCACACAGGAGAAGTTTCAGTTGTTTGCAATAAGCAACCTCCCCGCTACTTGCTGCCGGATCCTACGGACTGCACCTTTAACTTACTTTTATCCAAATCTAGAAAACTGTATAACATTTGAACAAGAGGTTTGTGGTTTGAAAAATAAAGGTAGGACTGTAATAAAATCTCATACACACGGAAGCATAATGCTAATAAGTAAACAGGCTCACATGCAGCGACCAACAGATGCTAGCACACCCTCACACATGCACACACCCTCGAGGGTATTTGTATTTCTGAAGCATATGCGTCCCTGTTTTTACCAGTTGGAGTTAATACGGCTCTGTATCTCAATAAGCAGCTTCAGTCTGTTCTCTGATGATCTGAGGAAAACACACATGATTAACACGCCATTCTGTGAGTGTGTGTGTGTGTGGCGTATACATGTTTATGTGTGTGGGAGTACTTTTCTTAAATACAGATAATACCAGGGCACAGACCCTTCCGGTCTGTTTTATGCACGGAGGGTGAGAGGGTTAATCAGTGTGTGCATTGGGAAAGCAGCGATATGAAGCTGATGTCTTGACAGTAACATCTTGCTGCTTTAAAAGCTTTATCGCTCGGCGTGTATTTGCATACTGATGACGCCGAAGCTCCCAAAGACATTTAGATCCATGACAGCGATCATTAAGAATCCCCGAACACACACTTTGTTTACGTGTGGGTTGCTTTAGAGACCAACTTGGGAACATACATCACGACAAGGCGAGCGAATGTAGGCACGCACGTTTTCACACATACCCAAACAAACACTAAAGCCAATGGATGGTGTGTGCAGAGCAGCTCTGCAGTCATGCTACCATCTGTCCTCCAGTTGGTGTTGGTCATGCTGAAACTAAATCACAGCAGATACCAGTTAAAAGCCTGGTAATGTATGGACTTGAGCCATTAGCATTGTGGTTTTAAAATAAAATGTGGCTTTGAGACTGGTGTTGTAGTTCGTGTTGTTGTTATGAATCTCAAGAAAAGGAATAAAAACTAGACTGAAGGACAAAAAAGGACATAGGTTTTGTTGCAGTTTCAAGCTCTGGCAGTTGCTTTAACGTAGCGGTTCTCAAATTGTGGGGTGCGCCCCCCTAGTGGGAGCCATGATAGGTGGGGTGCATGCAACATGTAATGAAAATGTGATGCGGAATTGGTGTTTTGACGTAAGCGTTAACTTTTCATGGCTGGACAGTTAACAGATCAGCTCTTTATACATTCATGGTAGCAGTGGTGTTCATTCTGACAGCCTGTAGGTTTACAGAATGGACAGGTATTTGACAGGGACTAAAAAAAAAAAAAAAAAAAACAGACGATGCTTCGGAGACGTACAAGACAACGTGCTCATCTGAGTAGGCTGACATTCAAATTATTATTAACGTAATATCTTACAGAAACATTACTTTCCACCATCTCTTCACCTCCTCTCTCAAACACACAGAGCGAGCGACACGGTGCTCGGTCCGTCGAGATGTAATAATTTCCAAAAATTCACAGCATGTTTTTGATCTAACAAAATATTCTGCGTCCGTCTGTATTTGTTGCCATTTAGCCTTTCAAGACCAACATTTTCAATACATGTAACGGGGCGGTGTAACAGCAATCCAACACCACCATAAATTACATTTCTAGAATAGTAAATAATAATAAATGTGGTGAGAGATGAGAAGAAACCAGTGTGCATCCATGTCTGTTGTTGCCTCAGTCCAAAAGTCAAAATTAAAAAAAAAAAAATAGATGTAATAATTTCAAAAATACACTACATGTTTTCATCCAACAAAATATTCTGCGGCAGTTTGTATTTGTTGCCATTTAGCCTTTCAAAAACATTTTCAATGTGGTCAAATACTCACTTAAATGCATATGTAACAGGGCAGTGTAGCAGCAATCCAACACCAACATAAATTTAATTTATACAAATATAAATAATAAAAAAATGTGGGAGGAAATGAGGAGAGACCAGTGTGTATTAAGAAACAGTCATATCAACAAAAAGTGGTTTGATAAGAACTTTAAGCAGAGGTGTTAATATAATATTATATGATAATAGCATAATAAAATATAAGCTAATAAGTCAACTACAACTCCCAAAGAGCATTTGGGTAAGATGCATCCATCTGAAAACATCATTAAACTAACAGCATTTTTAAATTTGTTGCATTTTCTGTTGAGAAAATGCTTCCAAAACAAACTCCTCCACTGTTGCATCTCTGTACCAGTGAAGATGCGACGTTGTCAGCAGCTTCCACATGATAAGGAGAGGGAATGTGTGGCGGCGCTTTATACACGTTTTTTAAAAAGTGTTCTGAATAAATCTGGGTTAAAAAAATAAATAAATAAAAGGCGACAATTTTGTTCTCCAGCGACACAAAATGAGGCTTTTCCCTCGTCTTGTTAGAGCCAACGAACCCACCTGTATCCCCTGCGTGACTGTGTATGTGCATGCACGTGCACGTGCATGAGTGCATGTGCACGTGTGTGTATGTGCACATGGGTGAGATCTGTAATTGGCACGTAGTAAATGGGATGCTTCTGAAGCCAAGTGTAGGCCACGCTGAGTTGAGGGGAAAATAGGGCCATCATTACAAGGATGATAACGAACGTAGACAATAAGTGTGTGTGTGTGTGTGTGTGTGTTTATGTGTGTGTTTCTACTGACAGACTGTGTGTTGTTGCTGGATGGATCGTGTGCAGCCAACGCTAGGGGCCAAACAAAGGAGGGTTGTTTATCCATCCCTGCTTTATAGACACTCTACTACTGCACAGTGAGCTCACAATGGAAACTCACATCTGAGCACAAACACCGAGGTAGCGTTGTTACGTGGTTCATAGCCTTGGCACCGTCTGACAGGGAGTGTGTGTGACTGGCTGCGATTGTACATGACAGAGAGAATTGGCGTCACTGTGGTCACAGGACGCATGTGTGTGTGTGTGTGTGTCTGTGTGTGAGAAGTGTACATGAAAAGGGATGGATTTTACATGAAGTGGAGGTGACATGTAGCCATGGGTGAGTGAATCGTGTGTGTGTGTGTGTGTGTGTGTGTGTGTGTGTGTGTGAGGCCGTAGAGACTGAACACAGGTGACACTGTTTGTTTGTGTGTTCATTCAAATGGAGGCGTAAATTCTCAGATGGCAGCTTGAGCATTCATTTACCTCAACGGCAGAGAGAGCCACAATATTTAAAGCAGTTCACAGTACATAACATACACATGTAGACCAGCGGCGGGCAATTATTTTTCCTGTGGGGCCACATGAGAAACCCAGATTGTTGCCGGGGGCCAAACAAATACTGTCAGAAATAACCGCTATTTTATCACTGTAGGAAACATACTGAGCACTTATTTTTCAACATTTATTATACTGTAAATCACTCCAAACAGAATATTATTATGAAAATTACATTATATACAGGAGTGTTTGAACAGTACAGGACTGACTATTTTAGGTAGTAATATTTCCATGAGCAAAACTTAACATTTAACTTGACATTAACACTTACATTTAACTTAACATTAACACTTAAATTTAACATTTGACTTACTTTCGGCCGTATGATGCCCAGGTCTGATATAGACCTTTATTCATCTTATTCTCCCCCATTTTAAAGTCATTTTATATCATGTTTCACTGAGACGTGCCTGGTTTCTTACATGCCACTGTTTCTTAATTTGCGGTTGATTCTGTTTCTTACCTGTCTCATTTGGCATTTTGGCTGTCGCCATCTTGGTTTTGTACAACCTGAAGTGACACTAGAGGTTGGAGCTGAGTACAACCAAACACTGAATAAGACATTTTTAGGTGACATAAATGTTAGAATTAACTTTCATGAACTGAAAACACACTGTGAAAGTTGTAAGACGTAAAACACGGTAAACTCCCGGACCGGACAACACCGTGGTACAGACCTGTCAATCACAATCACACCAGCCAAACAAAAATTAACCAAATGCACCAGTTAATTTACTGTAAACCACATCAATTAACAGTTAGTAGGAAACTGGCTTGCACTCAAACACAAAAGTATTTCTTTTTAAGTTCTCATTTACTTTGTCTCTATAAGTTTACACTGCAGAAAAGCGACAAGCATAAAAAGATCTGTTAATGTCGGAGAAACTCTGAGAGCAGCAGTCTGGTGAGTATGACGGGACTTTGTTGTTGTACTGATGGAATTAATGCAGGAAATGAAGCCTATATTGTATTATGTTGAATTTACATCTACAGAGCAGCTTATTGTAGTAGATCTTTATTCAGTAACAGCTAAGCAGCTTTTACTTGTAGGTGCATTTGAGACTTATTTGACATATTTGAATACCAGCTTTCATTTGAGAATTTACAGCGTGGCTGTGTGTGAACATCCCAGGTGATGCAAACAGTAGACACACACACACACACACACACACACACACACACACACACACAAAACCCACAAACCACATATCAGGCCCTATTATTTACACTAAACCACAACCTGACACCTAATGGAGGCTCTCACAAGCAGAAAAGTCACTCAGACAGAGAACAATGTGCACTTCATGTGTGTGTGAGGGAGAGAAAACAAATAAAATGAGACTGACTGAAGCTCCAAAGTCAAGAATAACAATAACAATAACAAGAATAAAGCTTTTTGATCGATAACTGCGAGCGGCGCCGGACACTGGGAGCGAGCTGATGGGCGGTGTAAGTTGATTGTCCGTGAGCTCGGGGATTATCCTTCGCCATTCATCCTCTGCAGTGAACCCTCATCACCTGGACGAAGAAATAACCGAGAAGAGAGAGGCGGGAGGGGAGAGCTGATCTGCACATGCTAATATCTAGGATAGATCTACAGGAGGTGAAGCTCTACCCCTCCTTCTCTGTCTCTCTGTCCTCTCTCCTCCCTGTCTCAATTTCTTCGTTACTCTCTATTTTGTTTCTATCCCTCCCTCCTCTCTGGCTGGTGTGGGCAGCAGGGAGGTTCAGATTTCAGATCGCTGGCATGACAGCGACACCGAGGCTGTGCCAAGCCTACCGTCCCTCAGATCATCAGAGAGAGAGAGAGACAAAGGATACTGGCAGTGACACACCGATGGTCCACGCACAAACACTAACACTAACACAAAAACAAACACCAATGCAAACAGAGGGACTAAGACTATTTGAACTAGCAGTGTGTGTGTGTCTATGTGTGTGTGTGATGCATGGCTCAGCAGGGGAGTGTGTTTGCCAGTCATATCACAGGGAGCACAGCAGTCCCAAACCTGCCAACGATGCCTGACATCTTTATCCGGGCAGCCTGCCGGCCTCACCCAAAACCCACCGCCCATCCAAGTCACCTTGATCAGACGGGAGATCCCATATCAGGGCTTCGTCGCAGTGCACATGGATACTGTACACACACATACACACACACACACACACATCCAGATTGAGAATAATCCCCAAAGATTCAAAGCGTGACTCATCTATTTAGCTTTGTTCAGAAAACTGGACTTGTAGACCAAAATCCTATTGCGAAATTACAGCGTAATATGTATATTTAGTAGGGCTGGGACGATGCACCTATCTCCCAGTTCAATACTATCACAATATTTGGGTGCTGATTCGATATGTATTGCGACTTTTAAGTATTACGATTCTACAAGTATTGTTTTTCGAGACTGCAACCATTGGAAAAAGTTGAATCATACACTTCTTCACTTTTACTTTTCAAATTATCTACATTAATACAGCAAAAGAGATGCAAGAGATGTCCTGATGTCCTATTGTCAGGCATTATTTATTACATTTTTTTCAAGCAGCCCAAAAATATAAAGAATAAAGACATTTCCCTCTCAAATTAGCAGCATTTTCTTTTTAATTTATAAGGGACATGTAATGTTTTATACTTCTGGTGAATATAATCCAGTCAATCTTATTTCCAAAGCACAAATGTCACATTAAATAACGCCAACATCTTATAAAAATGCAGGACAAGGGTATTCAGTATAGGCTGTATGTACCTATACAAATAGATTATGAACTGTGCTTATATTTGAGGCACGAGGGTCACATTGTAAAGGACAGAGGGCGTCGTATCCTGAACAGATCATAAAGCCCCCTGAGGCAAGATTGTAATTTGTGATTTTGGGCTATACAAAAATAAATTGACTTGACTTGACATGTATTTTGGATATACAGTTCTCTTTGTTAACACTTTATCTTGAAAAACTGACGTCGTCACACAAGTATACTTCCTTTTACCTATGCGTAGACTAAAATGGAGCAAATGCGTTGATTCTGGCATTAAAAAAATAAAATAAAAATCGCAATACAAAGGTGAATCGATTTTTTCCCCACCCCTAACATTGCATGTAGTTTATCATGTATGTGAACCACACAATGACATATTATCCTTTTGTGCTTTTGTGAGACAAAGAAAGTGTTTTTTTAACACTAAAGCATTTAAACATGTTCTAATAGAAATGCCAGATAAAGTATGAATCTGAAAATGAGCATAATAGGTCCTCTATAATGTGTTTAAAGGCTTATCAGACATTAAGCTTAGCGTTAGATCATACAGGACGCAAAAGTCATACGTCCAGCTGTGATCGACTGACAGCCAGGTAATGAAATCACTTTCAGTCACTCACAGATTTACAACACTTGAACAGTGGAAATGCTCTGTTCACCTTAATCCATTAAGAATATGTGATTGTATAAATGTGACTGGCCAACACTGCAACTTACCAGATGACGCTGCGCTGCATTAAAGTTGAGACAGCATTCAAATGAATGACAGGGCTGCGTTTTTTCACGCAGGGCTTAAGTCAGTCTGAATGCAGCTTTAAGATAAGGATCTATGAGGGTAGATTGTTAAAGTACTACTTTTGTTGGAAATGATCGTATTTGAATGTGTCTCGTTTTGTTTCTTTGTTTTAGCCCCAATTTATAATTTAGGTTTACCTGCACAGTCCAAGTTAATCAGTTTAATGCTAGTGGCTCTGTGCTTTCAGCTAAATGCTAACATCAGCATGTTAACATTAAGATGTTTACCAAGTATTGTTTACCGTCTCAGCTTAGCATGTGCATGCTAACATTTGCTATTTAACACTAAACATAAATGGAAAGCCACTAGTTGTGCAGGTTTGTCAATAACCAAATGATCTGACTAAATAAAATTTCATCGTGTCGGCACTAGATGAAAAGTGAAGGGTCAATTTTCAAGTCGATTTTGTGCCGATCCATTGAAGTAGATATAAAGTCAGTGGGATTCAGCCTCTGGGGACCATGAATGTCCACGAATCCACCTCATAGTTACAGAGATATTTCATTGTGAAACAGCATGGTTAAAAACTGCCTCTGCTTCTGCCATCAGGCTCTCGAAGCTGCTCAGCAAAATGGATGCTGAACGACCACACTGCTTTAAACGCTTTGTGATCTGCAATCACCGGCAACCCGACTGTGCGTAGATGGGCAAATACACAGAGAGGTGGCTGTGCAAGGTACTGATTAGAAAAACCGCAGGTGGGGCCAGACGGGAATGTCATTATTATTTATCAGCTCCCTATGGCTAGTCCAACACACCTGGGTACATGTGTGATGCTGCAGGCACACACACACACACACACACACACACACACACACACACACACACACACACACACACACACAAAAGAGAAAACACATTAGTACACAGACACAGGGAGTTACGGTTTGATGCAATTACAGGAAAACTTAAATCAGCAAAATCTTTCACCTAGAGTCCCTCCACTGACCAGAGCCCAGCTGATCAGATCAGCCCTTCAGCTAAAACAAGTCAGGCCTGTGAAGCCGCAGGGTTGGATTGCTACTCTGGAGAAGACGTTAATTACACTGGATCCCCCTAATAGAGTCACGCTGCACCAATTAAAGACAACAGAGACACAGTGCGGATGTACAGAGCTCATTACTCACGCAAACAACACATTTCTCACAGGACAAGGAGATTAATGGCATTCCTCTTATAGCACATACATTGTATGATGCTAACGTGTGCAGGGACAAAAGCGAGCGAGTGCAGGTTGCATGAGGATGAGAAATTGCGGGACAAAAGTAAATACGCTACACTGTCGGAGAGTTGGAATCATCAATCGAAACGTGCGCAGGAAACAATAAAATAGGACACTTATTTCCAGTGCCTGGTCCACGTTGCTGAGCAGGACACCAGACTCATTTTCATTTCAGAGAAATTTCAAAGATTCCCGTGGGCAATGTGCAGGATGGGGAGGGGGTCGGACAGAAGATGAAGAGGCGATGGAGGGGGTTGTGAAGTCAGAGGAGGAAGGAACAAAAGGAAGAGTTGAAAGGCGGAGCTGAAGAACAGAGGGTGAGAGGGGAACATATTCTTGAGAAATATTGCATGCGTGTATCTATTTTCTTGTTACATCTTTCTTTGAGGCACAAGCATAAGGCGTTGTGGTGATAATTGCATCCACGCTCTCGCTGTCAGGAGTGCCTCTGATCTCTTCTGATGCATGCCGCAACATCTCCTCGCTGTCGTTTCTCTTCCTCTCGGCCTCCCTCTGAAATAAGGGTCGACATGCTGCCGCTGAGTGGAGGCCTGCTGTTGTGAAAACGGGGCAGAAATCACCATCAGGTCCTCTGACGGAGAAAACATGCTTCGGCTTTTGCTGAAGGCCTTTCAGTCGACTGAGGCTGTTTGCTGCTTTCAGAGCTTCTGACAGGCTGTAATTCTGTTTTTAGACAGAAAAAAAGTGCCACACGGTGTTCAGCAGCAGGCAGTCAAAACTCCAATTTTCTCATTTTAGTATTCCTCTCAGGATTAGATGAATGCCGCGTCACTCCTCGGTCATACAAAGTGCCGATTGTCCTCGTGACCCCTCATGTGGGTCGTTGACTTCCTCTGGCCTCAGCGTGCCCACACTGTGTTAAACAGTCGGGCTATAAAAGGCAAAGCAGAGATGATCGAGGAATTAGGTGCCTCAGTGTCACTTCTGTTTCCCGCTGAATGTCTGATCTAAACCACAGAGACTTCTGTGTCTCCAGACTGACGAATAGCCATGTTTACTCCTTACATCAAATCTGTAAATCTGTTAAAATCCATCATGGCACGAATTTTATTTTAGCTACATATCATGGTTACAATGTTGATGCCCTAGTTTTAATCTATTTTATTTTGCATTATATCCCATATATTACTGTTTTATTCATGTGCTTTATTAATAAAACACCAACTTATAAGTCTCTTCATTTCTGCCTCCCTTCAGGGATCACTAAAGATCCTCTTATCTTGCAGAGCTGCCAAGATACTTCTGTGAATATGAGTATTCTGTTTCATTTTATTTTCAGCCTCAAAACTTTAAGAAAATATGAATAACATTTTAAAAAGGAATGAAAATGATCCACTGTACCATTAGAAGAAAGGTGAATTTTATTTGAGATTTACATACATTAAAAAATGACTAATAAATTTAGTTAATTCGAGCTAAATGCCAGCATGTTAGCATGCTGTTGTTTAGCAGGTACCTATGTTTTTCATGTTCACTATCTAAGCTTAGCTCGTTAGCATGCTAGCTAATTAACACTAAACACAAAGTACTGCTGAGGCTGATGGGAAAGTGATAAGTTATGCAGGTATTTGATATATTTCTGAAATACTGAACACATTACAATTAGGTTGGAGCAAGGTGAAATGGTGCTAAATGAGAGATTGGGAGCATTTCTATTGCCTCTGCACAACTTAAAATGGTTAAGGCTGAGCCGGCGGTTCGTAGCAAAAGGTGTTAACAGCACTAACAGAAAAAACTTCATTCTCTACTCAGGTAGACATACCTCCACTCAGGCTGGTCTCATACACCGTTCGCAGCTATACCTACAAAAAGTAATGCACTGTAGTTTGTGAATATCCCACAAAATCAATTAGTGTGCAATTAACATAATAGTGAAACCAGAAATATAAATAGCAGTGAACGCTGCATAAGGAGGAGGTCGGGTGGATGGGTAAGTCAAAGAGTGCAGGACTTTTACCCAGAAGATTGTTGTTTTTGTCCAGTGTGAAACTAGAAGTCAACGTTAATTTATATAAACTTAAGTACTACCACTTCTGAAATTATCTTAAACCAAATCATAATCTTTTCCTAAGCCTAACTAAGATGTTTTGCTGCCTAAACCTAATCAAATCAATCTTTTCCTAAGCTTAAGACATTTTATTGCCTAAAGGAAGTTGCTTCCTGAAAGGATGCAAGTTTATTTTGAAAAGACGGTATGAATGTAACAAGCAGAAATTGACATGTTGGTGGACATTTGTAGGGAAACTAATGAAAAAGGAGAAATAACTTTGGTAATGGTAAAGACATGTCACTGTTCTGGTGGAGGTGAACACTGTGTGTGAACGTGCCGTGACAGATTGAGGGTGCTGCTGGGAGCCTCGGGGTGCCGATGACACCTCTTGCTCCTGTTGCTGCTGCTGAATGTGAGCGTCCTGCTACTCCCCCCGGCAACAATAACAAAAAAAAAAAAAAAAAGGAGGTGGCACTGGTTTCAGAAAAGTCACACTCGCCCTCTTTTCTCTCTTTCTGTCTGTTTTAGTCTCCCTCATTTGTCTCCCTCATTTGTCTTCCCACAAGAGACGACTTGTAACACATAGATGTCTCCTGCCTCAGAAGCTTTGCTCCCCGGCATTAAATTGCCTCTGTGTGACAGAGAGAAAGAGGAGCAATTTGCAGCCAGTTTCCACACCTCATATCTCATCACAAGAGGCGCTAAAAAGGTGTAAGGTATTTCTTTTTTCTCCTGAATCAGCAATCATTCTGATAACTCAACACCAGTAATTCATACTCT
Organism: Pterois miles; assembly: GCA_947000775.1. NCBI lineage: Eukaryota > Metazoa > Chordata > Actinopteri > Perciformes > Scorpaenidae > Pterois > Pterois miles. The sequence goes on along the minus strand of CAMQGK010000052.1, from coordinate 13,185,249 downwards.
GCTTCCGCATCTTGAAGCATCAGCAGATTAAGATTCAGTAAGGTTCGAGTTCAGATCAAGAGTTTTGTTTTTCTCCTTCTAACAAAGCAGAAACGCCACAGAAGTGATGTTTAAAAGGCCCAGAAGATGAGCGCTGTTCTACGGCATTAGACTGACGAGACGGGAATGACAGCCTGCGTTTCTCAAACTCTTCCACATACATACTCTCCCGCCGTACTTCCCGTCTCTCTGACATGCTTTGGTTAGAAGTTGAGAACCAGGGGAATTCCAGCCATGATGAAAGAGTGCAGCAAACTCCAGAGTAAACAGGGCCAGACCGAACCGAGAGACCCCGAGAGACAAGTGAAGTCATTAATGCATCAAAGGCTGTCAAAAGAATACCGTCTGAGAGTCGGAAAGTGTAAACACAGCAGATGGCGAGCATCTCATCCTTGGACGGGAGATTCAGCCCCGCTGACATAGTATTAGCCCCTACTGAGGTTGTTTGCACCGGCCTGTCAGCTAGAAGGGATAATGGGGGAAATAGTTGCATGGATTATGAGATTAGGCTGTGCAGATCTGACAAGAACTACAAAAATACACCTCATCACTAAAAATATTTGTCATTATCGTGATTAATATACTCTCAGAATTCTGCTTTATTACAAGTTGAGTTGGGGATTTTCGTCATTGAATCTATCGGTTTTGAGAACACTGTAGTCAACAAGTTAATCACGAAATCTGCGAACACGCCAAAGTTGCTTCAACAAAGTGTGGCAGGGCGAGAAACATAGGTTGTTAGCATGTGCGCAGGAATGTATTTTCAGCATGGGTGTATAAAAAGAACTAGATATAAAGTTGAAGGTGGGTTCCCATTCATTCCTATGAGAGTTGCTCAGCGGCGCATGAAGCAAAAATGGCTCGACTCCTGAGTGATAAAGTACCCAGATCTTCCACATCCATTGGGCCCACAGAGCAGGCACAGTGGTGTTTCTTTAAACCTATTAGTACATTTTATTTGATTTAGGACCTTATGATTTAAATGTGAGGGCTATGTTTGTACCAGGAAGTTGATTTACCTTCAAAAAATATCCACTGATTAACAGACGTCTCTTTCCCAATGTAAGTCTATGGGGAAAAGTCTTTTTGGGTCCAATGGCATCACGTGACAGACACGGAAGTTGTATTTCCAGTTTGGCCACTATGAAAATTTGCTTCAAAGCTAGGGATGCACCGATACAGATACCAGATCAGATATCGTACCAATATGGACTCAAATAGCTGGATCGGGTATCGTGACAATGGAGCCGATACATCCAATTCAATTCTATGTTTATATACTATATACATTATATAGTAGAATTTTAATACCAGTGATACCACCAATACCAGTTTTGACCAATTTGTTGCTGCATTAAAAAAGTCTACACAAGAATTGTAATTCCTGTTAATTTTGACGATTTATTTTACCAAGTCACTGATGTACATTGTATTTTAATAAATTTATATCTATGTTTTTATTTTGTTTTACAATGCTAGGAAAGCAATATTTAAGTCAAGCCTGATGGTGCCTTTAACATAGAAGAATGATCCCAGTCACTTCTACACATATAGAGCTTATTAACTAAACCATTAAATATGAAACTGATATTGGATCAATACTTGGTATCGGCCGATACCCAAAGTTCAGGTAACGCCATCAATATCGATTTTCAGTGAGGAGAGATGCCCAGCGTGCACAAACAAATGTTCCAAACACATAATAATAAAACTTGCTGGGAAATAATCAGTGCAGTTTAGGATAATCAATGTGATCATTATGATCAAAAGATACTAAAAGCTGCAACCGTCCCAGTTGCTGATGTGGTTAAAACAGAATACAAAAGAATCTGAGAAACACAGGACGTCTTAAACACATGGGCTCAAAACACAAGGGCTGATAGCTACTTACTTTGTGGTGTTTTACTGAACATGTTATTATTGGTGCGTCATGTTTCACATGCTGTAAATGTTCGTCCTGACTGTCATTTGTCTGCCCTCAGAGCCAGCCGCTGACAGTGCTTTTTTATCTTCTAGCCCGAGCCATTATTGGGTTAGCTGCTGCTCTGGGCTCTTTGAGGACACCGAGATTCAGGATAAATGCGCCCACGGCCCCCGTCTCACTCTCACTAGTGAACTTTTTTTTCCCATGGATATATTAGTTGTTTCTATTAATGTATTTAAAATAAAGAAACGTGTGTGGCCCATTTTGTTTCCTCCTGTTTAGCAGCTCCCATAAATGTATGGTTAAGCTGAGCTCACAGCATGATGCAGTCATGCCAGGACATTAAGGTAGAATGCCACACGTCATGTTGAACCACAACCGAATAATGCATTCAAAGCTTTATTATGAATAATTTAAACTGTTAAAATAATTTGATGGCATGACATCATCCCTCATAGACAATTACAGCAAGTACAATAGGTCAAAGTGGAATGAGGAAGTCTGACTGTGATGTTAACAACTGACTATTTTGGTGATTTCCGATACACTTAAACTGATTTGGGCTACTGTGGGGCTTGTTTACAAAAATTACAAAAAACTAAATTATGGCCAAAATTTGCAAGACCTACGTTGTAAACACAGACCATATATAAGAAGTGGACGAAGTCACAGTGACGTCACCCATTGGTTTGTGGACTGACGTTTTGCAGCCTTGAGTTTGGTATTTTGGCTGTCGCCATCTTGGTTTTCTGCAGCGAGAAGTGACACGAGAGGTGGAGCTAAGTACACCTGAACGCTGAATAAGACATTTTTAGGCAACCAAAATATTACAATTAACTTTCCTGAACTGAAAACACACTGTGAAAGGGTTTAAGTTCTAACACAAAAACACAGACAATACCCAGACCGGATAAAGCCACAGTAACAGCCTGTCAATCACACGGTAGTCACGCCCTAAAGCATACCTGCTTTATGATCTATTTGACTCTAAATGGGACTATAATTTACAAAATGAACATCATGCTGCATTGAAGACTTGAAACTAGTGATTGAGACTATAAACTTCTGCATTGACTTCACTTTCCAGACCTTGAGGTTGCCGCCTGGTTGTAATAGATTAGAATGACCCTCTGAGAGTCAGTCAGTATGGGTGGTGGTTGACCTCAAAACATTGAAGAGAGGTTTGTTTAGCAGATAATTTCCACAAACATGACTGAAACAGGACTGTGTTTTGTCCAAACAGCACTCAGAGACCATTCAGCAGCCTTCAAGTTTCCCCATGACAACTGAGCCAGCGTCCGGCACAGAAACTAGATAATTAAACAGACAATGAAGGGTGTGGTTGAGCAACGTGACTGTCAGGGTGATCCCCTTTTATTCATGCTTCGCTTCCTGCCCGACAGCCTCATCTTGACCCCACAGTCACCCGGTGAAAGACGTGAAATGAACACGAGAGGCCGGCGGGGGAGGCGGAGGGGGGCTTCAATCTGTTTGGTCCCAGACTGGCTGTTGGTCCCATCCGTCTTCCTCCCCTGTCTGTCTGCTCCCGTGAGGTGCCCTCTTTAAACTGTAATCACAGAGAGGCGAGTGAGGTGAGGGATGTGTTGGGACAGAAAGTGAGAAGAGGACAGATGGAGATCTCGCTCTGTGTCTCATATCCTCTCTCTATCTTCGGTGTGTATGCTCCTTTGCTGTAACGGATTCGATCACAAGCTTGACAGCATCCATCCCTTCCGCAGATCAATCAACGTGAGTCGCATGAGCAGCCCAGCGCTCACAGGACATATCAGTTAGGAGGGTACTCTGTGTGTGTGTGTGTGTGTGTGTGTGTGTGTGTGTGACTTGCACAGCTATCATTGTGAGGACCAGTTTGAGTTTTAGACCTTCAGAGTGAGGACATTTTTGGAAAGTGAGGACATTTTGGCCGGTCCTCACCTTCAGACAGACCTTCAAAGGCCTTTTTGAGAGTTTAACCTTGGTTTTAAGGTCCAGGTTAGAATTAGGTTTAGGTTAGGGTTAGGGTAAGGGTTGGGGTCAGGCATTTAGTTGTGATGGTTAGGGTTAGGGTAAGGGGCTAGGGAAGCATTATGTCAATGAGTGTCCTCACAAAGATAGCTGTACAAACATGTGTGTGTGTGTGTGTGTGTGTGTGTGTGTGTGTGGTTTCATGTGGACGCACAAACCTGATTACGTTTCATAAAAGGCTGCTACAGGGGAAAGCAAACACATTTCCCTCATCTTACTTGACCTGAAAGTCTAAGAGGTCATCTGCAAGGGGAGGTGGAAAAAATAATAGAAAATCTTCACATTTGAGAAGCTGTAAACTGCAAATATTTTAAGTTTTTCCTTGATAAATGACTTACATAATAACTCAATTAACCAAAATCGCCTAAGTGATTTATCTTAGGGCTGTCAGTCAATTAAAATATTTAATCATGATTAATCACATGATTGTCCAAAGTTATTGCAAATTAATCACACATTCTTTAACTGTTCAAAATGTACCAAGCATTAATAATCAATATGGAGTGGACAAATATTCTGCTTTATGCAAATATATGAATATATTATTGGAAATCAATTAACAACACAAAACAATGACAGATACTATCCAGAAACCCTCACAGGTACTGCATTTAGCATAATAAATATGCTCATATCATAACATGACAAACTGCAGCCCCCCCACTTGACTATGACTTGCCCCAAACTGCATGTGATTATGATAAATTGAGCATGTCTGTAAAGGGGAGACTCGTGGGTACCCAGAGAACCCATTCTCATTCCCATATCTAGAGGTCAGAGGTCAAGGGACCCCGTTGAAAATTGTCATGACAGTTTTTCCTCGCCAAAATTTAAAGTACATTTGGAGCAATATTTAGCGTCCTTTGCAAAATAATTAGTATGACATGGTTGGTACCAATGCATTCCTTTTCTTGTTTCATATGATCCACTATTTTCTCTCTAGCCTTAAAACTGAGCCCTTTACAACCTCCATAAGACTGAATAGCGTTTATAGGCTAAGAGGTTAATTAAAAATCAATACCGTACTTTGGAGAATCGATACAGTATCACAAAACATAAAATCTCAACACTATCAGTATTTTCTTACACCCCTAGTTTTGACAAAATGTACCAATGGATTCTTTAGGTTTTCTAGTTTCATATGATACCAGTATCTTCCCTCTAGCTTTAAAACTGACCCGTTACAACCTAAAAATCCAGATTTTTTTCACCGCCCTAATTAATCTGCTATCATTTCAGCACTACTTTAAAATTGCTGAACATATGCAGCCGTCACCAAGGTATCAAAGCTGTTTTTCCTCGACTTGCTGGGTTTGAACATTCCTAATATATGATCTGCTCCTTAATCCATACTGCAGGCCACATGCCAGTTTCATGTACGTAAAACATCTTCGCACACACCTAGAGATCCAGATCGATGGCACGAGACAAGTGGATCGGCGGCTGAAAACATGAGGACACATTTCATTACAGCGATGATCGATGAAATCAATAGATCACATGTATGTGTGGGGGGGTGTACATGTGGACAGGTCCAGAATAATACGCAAGTCTGGTCCTGATGTGGGGAGAAAGAGACGTCCACAACTGACTGCTTTTATGACACCTAAGGGTGTGTGTGTGTGTCCTTGTGGTCTCTCCCAGACTACTGATCTGAGTTCTACCTTTGTGGTGAAATATGATAGCTGCTTACAGATAAGCCCAGAGAGCGATGCGCACACACATCATATCCTCTTCCTCTGCAGAGCCAGATACACATCTTCAACCAGCAACAAAGGTGTGTATAAGCGTGCATGTGTGTGTGTGTGTGTGTGTGATACATATCCCAGACAGACACCGAACATGTGTGTGAGCTCACCCATATGTCTACCTGCCTTTTTGTGTGAACAAGAGGGCGGTGATAGAGTGTGTGTTTGATTTAAGGAGGCACCGTGCCAACTGTATGTGGGGCCCAGAGGGTTCAACACAGGAATGTGGATTCCTACCGTTATGTATGCATTGTGTGTGTATGTGTGTGTGTGTGTCACGTGGGGGGCATGCACCTGTGAGCACCATCTTTACGACAAAGACGGAGTGGTATGTTAGAAACTGACCTATGTCAGCTCGTGTCTATAATCTCAATAAGAGCCAGCCATCTTTCATTGGCGTACTATATTGTAGTCTGTAGTCTGAGTGGACAGACGGACGTGTCTCACTTTCACATAGCGAACATGAGAGAGCAGCTGTGCGTTCATCGCACCAGATCAGCTCCACACCAGAGCAGGAGTGGTGCATTGTGGGCTCCTTTCTGATTGTGCAAACAATCCATGAGACATGAACGCAGACAACGAAGACAAGAGCGACTTCATATAGATGCATGGATAAACAGACGTGGTGCATAAACAAACCATCTTAATGGGAGTCTGCGTTTGAGAGTCAACGTGCTGCCGCAAATGCATCCAGTGTAGCAGCTGCACACATGGATCAGATGGATCAGGACTGGACGGGTAGGGATGTCATGATACCAGAAATTTATTTCAATATCAGGGTAAAAACCAGAACAATAAATTCCATGTACTTCTACATTGACTCCTTTATTACTGTTTGCATGCTGGTTTTGGCAAAATTATTATTAATTCCTGATGATTCGCCACAAGTTTCTCAACAAAAGCTAAATTTACATTTGAACTCATCATGATAACATTCAAACTTACCTTCACCCAATAACAATAATCATATAAAAGCATTATAATGTAACTCAAGGGAACCTCTGTACATTAGCTGTCAGCTCTGTTATTTAAGCCAAGCAGGACTGTGAAGCCCGCTGGCTGCTAACAGAGATCAGAGGTCAAGGGACCTCTCTGAAAATGGCCATGACAGTTTTTCCTTGCCAAAATTTAATGCACATTTGGAGCAATATTTAGCCCCTCGCGAAAAGTTAATATGGCATGGTTGGTACCAATAGATTCCTTAAGTTTTCAAGTTTCAAGTATCTTCTCTCTAGCTTTAAAACTGAGCCCACTACAACCTCCGTAGGACAAAATAGCGTCTGGATTTTTAAGAGGTTAATTAAAAATCAATACCGCATTTTGGAGAATCGATACAGTATCGCAAGTATCGTGTATCAGTATTTTCTTCCATCCCTACTCTTGACAAAATGTACCAATACTGTACTGCTAACAGCTAACGTTATTAGCTCTCCTCACAGTTTTGCTGTTCATAATGTAGCATCATCAGGGACACTTCCTGCCATCCACAGCCGTTATTCTCCAACTCTGATCCCCGGTACCTGCGGTAAGGTAGAAAAACGACTACCATCACGTTTTCAGAATTTTGACATCGACTTGGTACCAAAGTATTGGTTGTCGTGACATTCGTAGGACCAAATGCAGCTTCATCGCAAGTATTGACTCAGCAACATCAGCATACACCACAGCAATAAACTAACAACACATCCATTAAGTGTAAAAGCATTTTAAAGAGACCAAAGAGCTTCATTGCCCTCGACAGGGAACTCACTTTGTGTTTGAGACAAAGGATTTCCTGTCTGTCTTGTCTTCTTCTTAAAAAAAGCTGATGCACTCAACACATAGTATAGTATATGTGGCAGTATGCTATAATAAACAGTACAGTATGTAGTAGGTGTTCATACATATTGATTTTTTTTACTTGGATTGTGCTTAACTAACTGAATGAAAGGACTATAAACTTGACATGCTACTGTCCACTCTGCCCTCTCGCTCTTCAACACCGTCACTGGCTCTACCTGATATGTGCTTTGCTCTCATCCAGCTGACTCTGAATGTACAGCCAGTCGGTCCCCAGTCGCTCCGCCGCTACTGATGTCCTTGGGAGAAAATATTCCCTCCACTGCTCTCTCTCTGCCTTTGTTGCAGACACTTGAAAGCTCAAACATGTCCGGCATCGCTGCTCTTCCCCCCCTTTTCATCTGCGCAGACTAGCAACTACATGCGGCGAAAATACTGCTCAAAAAAACTCTTAATCATCACCGTATAACACCAAGTCTGTCAAACTTCAGGGATATCAATCTGTCCATTTAGGAAGGACCAATTATTAACCATCAACAAAGTGTTAGAAATATCTGGTCTATCTATGAAATGTTCATAGATGGTTTAAAAACAATTTCTTAAGCGTTTACAAATATTTTTGTAGTCATTAACACTTATAGAATATACAGTAAAATGTCACAATGTGTGCAAAATACTGTAAATTATAGAAATACTAATAATTACTTAATGTCTTATCATTTCATTGTTTCTTAATAAAATAACTATTAAAGTTTAATAACTATAAATCTAAACTCAAGCTAAGCTAACTCGCATCTGTATGCATAAGATATGAGAGTGGTATTAATATTCTCTTCTAAATGCAAGAAAGTGAATAACCACATTTCCCAAATGTCAAACTATACAGCTGTGAATGTCAGTGCTGTAAAACAGGCCGGACGGCGAGCTGTGCAGGAATTCACAATGGGTCGGTCAGCGCACGTGCACGTGCACAGCTACTCGCACGATGCGACGTTTTTAATTCACTTAGCAGCAGAGCTAACACATTCATTTACCCCCATGCAAATGAGGAAGTCATAAACACAAGCAGAGCAATAGCGATAGAGCGGCATTGCCTAATCAATCATGGTCTGTGTGTGTGTGTGTGTGTGTGTGTGTGTGTGTGTGTGTGAGAGAGAGAGAGAGAGAGAGAGAGACGGGCAGCGGCGCTCTCAACCCTTCATATTGCCTACAAAAACTAATTCCCAACAACACAGATGGCACAAACAAAAACATGACAACGCAGCGCGAGCTCTCACTCATCACTGCACACTCAAGAGAAGCCTCTGAGCAGAGGATCAATCACTGCGTAGGAGGGGAGAGTATAAAACGACATAAGAGAAATGAAACTGAAAGGAAAGCATGTATAAACATACACACACACACACACACACACAAACAAACACACACACATTCAACCAAATGTGTGTGTTGACAGCTAAGAGCCCAGTGAGGAGGAATGAAGCAGCTGCAATCCAACAGCCACAGACACAACAATGAGTCATCCTGGCTGTTGTTCATATCAAACAGACACTAGTGGGGATTCCAGGGCGAGACACACACACACACACACACACACACACACACACACACACACACACACACACACAAGTTGTTTTGACCATAACTGAGCCAGCGTGACTGTAACTAGCAACCATCTAGATCTACTTAGATTCAGTAAAACCTCAAACAACCAGAGCAAACACCTGAGTGTTTGCAGCAGCACAGGTTAGACTGTTTCCAGTTTGTTGGATCCGAGGAAAGTTAAGATATATTATTCTGTCAAAAGTCTTTAAAGGCATATTTCGGATGTTTTGAAGTGAGGTTGAATGAGGTATTTATCCACAGTCAGTGTTTTACCACCAGTAGATGACGGCCTGCACGCTCCCAGTTTGGAGAAACGGATGGGAATAACTGGGGCAATGAAGAAGTTGTAATTTTACCTCAGAGAACCTGGTAGTACGCAGCTGGTCTACGGTCTGCTGCCTCGATTGGTTACTTTGTTTGTGCTATTTTGCGACTTTGGTGAATCCGAACCAACCAAAGTCACAGAATAACACAAGCAAACTAACCGATCGAAGCAGCTCTAGACCAGCAACTGCTGTGTTCTTAGAGGTAAAATTATTGTTGTTTTTAAATGGCGTCTGGTTGAGATAAGATAAGATAAGATAAGATAAGATATTCCTTTATTAGTCCCACAGTGGAGAAATTTACAAGAGAGCATAGATAACAGCTTCAGTTCTCTGTCTATGCATAGACTGTATATCTGTCTCATGGCAAAGTAAACCGGTAGAAATATTTTAAATACAGCAGACACTTATATTGATACTAGGGGTGGGCACGGTTTGGTTTGACACCATTCGGTTCGCTAGTCACGGTTTGGTTCGTGTATGTATCGTTCGGTTCATTTGAAATAGGTCATGAGGCCGATTGTGTATTTTTTTCATCCCGTTTATTGTCACACTAGAAATCAAGGCTTATGGAAAGAGGCTGGGACAAGGCCGGACGGGAATATGAGGTATCACACATGCGCAGTGTAACTGAAGCGGTGGTCGCGCGTTAACTGTGAGTAAGCGCTGTGCAACTCGTAGCTTATGCTAGCGGCAGTACTTCCAATATGATGAGTAATTTACGGGGACATCACTCCGGTGTGTCCGTTGATAGCACAAGGAGGAGAGAGTCGAGAAGGAAAAAACAACTTTTTCTCCCAGCAGCATTTAAACAGCCTCTACATGCCGACTCAGAGAAAAAACTTTATGTTGATGGCCTTAGCCTCTGTGTGTGTTTTTTATTATTATTATTCAAATATCCAGGAATAGAGACACATATGTTACTGTTTAAACTTAAACTTTGCACTTTCTGTTGATGGCCTGAGCCTATAATTTTTTTTTTTTGTTTATTAATTATTTTTAAATAACACAATGGCATTTATTCCTTATGTTAGCCTCGTCTACTGTTGTTCAGGCAAACAGTTGACTTATTTTGGCAAATAAATGAAAAGCTGTTCAAATTGAAATTGAAATTGGTCTCCTTGCTGTACCATAAATACAGTTTACCGCAGTACCGACCCAAAAACCATGACCCCAAACTGTGAATTTTATGAACCGTGTGACCCCTAATTGATACAGATTTTTTTTTTTTTTCTAGGTGGGCCTTTCTTTAAGGTGCTAAAATATGTTTTGCTGCCAGTCCCATCCACAGCAGCACATCGCTTTGCTGGTTTCTCCAAACTGGAGACGTGCCAATCTTCATCTACTGTGTCTCATACACTGACAATGGATAAGTACCTCATACAACCCCACTTCAAAACAACCAAATCAACACTATAAGGAACAAAAAAAGGAGGCGCCTGCAGTTGAAAAATCCCCACCAACATGTGCAACATCTTCTGTACAGCCAAGGAAGAGGACGCACAGAGCAAACTCAGGCTAGGGGAGATTTAAAGAAAGCCATAGAGATATTACAGAGAAACACCAGCACATCAATACACAATGGATTTCCTTAATTTCCTTGTCTCAACTGATTACAATCATTACATAAAGATATTACTGAACTACATGTTGATGTTTTAAACTGCACTAACTTCAAGTCACCGGTTTTCTCATAAGCTTCATAAGGTTTCTGGAGTAAAGTAAAAAAAAAAACAAAAAAAACCCAAAAAAAACAGCCCCTTAAGTACAGAATCTGGCTTCCACCTCATCATCTCCTGTGTAAGTTGCAAAAATGAAAATAGCAAAGACGCCTCCAGAGGTGGAGAACTCATGTAATATGCATAGCCACTAGTTCTTTGAGTGTGTTTGTGTGTGAATGTGAGTGGAGTGTGTGTTTGCCAGGCAGGCTTTCATGGCAGGATGACGGAGGAGCAGGAAGAGAAAGGGGACAGGAGAGGAATAAGAAACAGCCGCACATGGTTTCGGACCCTGCGACGGTTCTTCTCCGTCTAACAGAAGTGAAAGGACCGAGTCGGTATTCACCCACCTCTCCTTTCAATCTCCCTCCTCTCCTCTCTCAATACGTCAATGTCATTTGTTGTTTCCTACCGTGACACAACTCAGGAAGGTGTAACCACATGCTAGGTCAGCTTCAGTAACGGTGCGTGCGCAACATATGCTCAATTTTTATGATATCTTACGAAAAGTTATTTCTCATTTAGCATGCGTTCTACAAATATCGTATTACTTAAGTACATAAGTTATATGATGAATAAACCAGTTTTTTGATTAAAATAACTACGGAAGTGGTCTTACATAAGTATGGAAGTTACACAACAAACAAATCTACATTTTGCTTAAAATAATTATGAAAGTGGTGTTGCTGAAGTAATGAAGTATGCTAGTTATGCGACATATAAATAAACGTTTGATATAAAATAAGTGGCGTTACTGAGGTATGGAGGTTACAAATTAATCAACACTTTGGCTAAAATCACTACAAAAGGGGTATTACCAAATGATGTACAGAAGTTACATGGCAAATAAATCAATATTTTGGTTAAAATAACTAAAGAAGTGGTGTTACTGAAGTATTGAAATACTGAAGTTACATAACAACTAAATTAATGTTTTGGTTAAACTAAGTAAGAAGGTGGTGTTACTGAAGTACTGAAATACTGAAATACTGATGTACGGAAGCTGCATGACAACTAAATTAACACTTTGGTTAAAGTAACTATAAAAGTGGTGCTAATGAAGTACGGACGTCAAGTGACAAATAAATCAGCATTTGGGTTAAAATAACTCTGGAAGTGATGTTTCTGAAATATGGAAGTTATGTGACAAATACATCAACATTTGGGATAAAATAACTACGTGAGTGGCGTTACTTAAATACAAAATTTATGAGACAAATAATTACACTCCTGATTTCACAAGGGATTGCCAACACCAGTATCCTGGGCTGTTTCTGACCCACCCATCCACCCTGACCTCTTCCCTACACAGTATCTGTCACTCTTTATACTTCCTGGTTCACAGTTATATGGATAGAATTGATTTGGTACGATATATATGAACTATACAAATAGTGCTTTACTTTTCGTAGGTATAGCTACGAACGTTGTATGAGACCAGCCTGAAGTATGTTTGTGCAGAAGCAGAGATTATCAAAGAGTTTTCAGCACATACAGAAGATAAGGAAGGTTAATTAATATTGTAAAGAACACTAAAATTGGTAGAAAAATCTGGTATTCTTGCCTCTTCACATTTGATGAGGAGGGAAATATCAAAGCACAGGCACCCTTTCAAAAGGCAGCATTAAAGATGGATTTAAAAATAAAACTGTTGATCTCAGACAGCTGCTTCAACACGAGTCTATAACAGAGCTCTCTCCAGTACACGAAAAGAAAATAGATGAATTGGACGCGATGAAAGTTCAGTCTTAATTACAGTCCCACTCTATTTGACTGGTGGACCAATTACTGTTTTTTTGGGGGGGCAATGTATCAGTGAGTGCAGTCGTGCTTATAATAGTAATACAGTAGACATCAGGTTTGACCAATGAGTGAGCTTAGCATACAGAAATGAACAAACACACTTTGAATCATAAGCAGACATTAGGTTGACTTTATCCATTTGTAATGATGAGAAATGCTGTAATACAGCAGCAACAACATAGTAATGAATGAATCAAACATGTCGCATGTTTGGAAGTGCTTTGTCAAGTGGTCGTGCAGCGATTCCCCAGTAAATATTAATGATTTCTGTGTAAATCTGCTCCTGCCCTGATTAATTAATGAGATTTGTTAAGCCAGAGCACAAACCAAGAGAAAAATGTTCAGATTGCTGACTGTGTGTGCATGCGAATATGGTGAGATGTGACCAATCGCATTACTGTCAGAGCAAAACGCAGCTCTGATTATAAAAAGTGACACACGCAGGCGCACAAAAACACCCTGAGTGACAAGACGCACATTTATGATTAATGCGTATTGTCGTCGCGCCGTGAGTCATAGGTGAGGAGGTTACAATGTCAGCATCATCGAAACTGGGTCAGCACAAACAAACAGACTGAGCTTGTGTGTAGGAGCAAATCGACTTTTCAGTCCCTCATGTCTTTGGTAGATCAGTGAGATTTGGCGGTGAACAAGTCATCTCTGCAAAAATGTACCTTTGCGGCGCGAGAGCCTCGAGCCGGCCGACTCATGATGAAACGGAATGAAATATCAGTGATCGACCGAAAACGAGCAAAAAGAGGTTTGGGGTTGTGATTGTGGTAAAGACGTGCTATAGGGGGATACTCTCCGCGATGGGGAGAGGAGTTAAGAGAAAAGGATGAAAGAATTGGATGGAAGATGGTGGAGTGACAGGTGAGATAAATGAGTGTAGATTTACTCTCACTCACACACACAGCATATTAAATGAGAGAGAAGCAGCCTGGAGGGCGGAGCAGAAAGCTTTCGGACCAGAAATGAAAGACATCGGCTGGTGAGGAATCCTTGAGCAAGGCGCCTGACCTGGCGTTGCTCCCATCACGCAGAAATGTGGAAAACTGGACAAGAGCAGCTACATTTTGTGCCCGAAGGCAGCTGGGAGGAGTTGGAAGATGGCAGAGACAATCAAACAACGCTTCAGTGATGTTTACTCTCTAAGAAAGTTCTCTCGCTCTGACTTTCTGCAGCTGCAGAATACTAACGGCACCACGAATGATGGTCCAATCATGCCTCCTCGTGCCGGATGAAAATGTCATCTAACTGTTGAAGGGACGCAATCTGCTAAAAGAGTCTGCCGCTCTAATGCAGCCCAATATGGAAAACGTATTCATCTGTATCTGAGAGGTGATTGACAGCTGGCACAGGTACCATATGGGCTCTGGCGGCAACAGCAGCACTGAAATAACACAGCAGGTGCTTTGATCAAAGCAACTTCCTATTTTCATCTCCGTTGCTTCGTGAGGACATCTGCATAGCGGCTTTGCCCAAGGGAACGCTGACACAGCAGGCCGGGCTTCCTTAGCATCAGCACAATGCAACTGGATGCGAGTGTGTGTATGTGCGCGAGGGAACGCACAGGAAGTACACACCGCCTTGCTGTTCCCAAGCAGCCAGGGTCGGGGCGAATAACAGCGAAGGACTCTCTCTGATGGTGATGCAGATAAGAAGGCACAGTTTCAGAGGGCTGCACAGGGGAAAGCTTCAAAGGGAAATATTCACCGGGTACAGATGGGGTTGGATGGAGTTTCGCTGTAAATCAGAAACCTCTTTCAGCCAAAAAACTTGGTCCTCTGTGCAAATGATAATATTCCTTCGCAGAGTTGTTTTCATTCATTCTGCTGAGACGGCAAAGCAAAAATGGTTCCTTCAGTGCCAAGAGCAGCTAAAGTGTCACAGCTGTGATTTAAATACAGTCTAGTGGATGAAACAAAGCACGGAGATGTCTGCACGTCAGAGGAATAATGTAGTTGTTACTGACATTACCGACATAATGCCACACTCAACGACACATCAAATACTGCTCTCAACATGGGGGTCGAGACCCTTAAAAGGGTCGCAAAATTTATCTGAGGGGTAGCAGGATAATTAATAAACAAGGGGAAAATATATATTTTTACTACACAAAATATTATTTTTTGGGACAATTCTCTTTGTGACAAACCACCCTTACTAAATACCTTTATCTCTTAACCTTGAATTAACCTTAAATTGGGCACAGCGATGCTTTAAGCTAAATGTTATAAGCATGCTAATACGCTAACATAAGCAATGCCAAAATGTTGATGTCAAACACTTATAAGGTTCATCATGTTCACAATCCTAGCATATTCCTAATTAAAAGCAACTGTAAGTTTTTACATGTACAACAGTTCTTTAATTGTTAATCGCCACTGTGTGAACAGGTTGTAATAGAAGCTAAAAAAGGAAACCTTCCGAGACTTTCTGGGTTTCCTCTATCGGGATGTAGACTACTTTTAATGTGAAGAATGTTAGCATGCAAATATTTGCATCCTGAGGGAGACATGAATGTCCGTACCATATTTCATGGCAATCTATCCAGTAATTGTTGAGATAATGCCGTCTGGACTGAAGTCAATCAGACATTGCCATCCCTAGAACCACACTGCTAGCACGGCTAATAACAAAACAACTGGGAAAAATAAAATCTGTTACCTTGAAATACGCACAGCTAAATACTGGAGTTACCCCTATAAGTTTGCTTTGTTTTAATGGGTCATCAGCAAATAAGTGTAACGACAGGACTCAAATGCATGATAAAAATAATCTTGTCTTTACTCAGGCAAAAAGGTGGGTACACAAGTGAGCAGATAATCAGGCAACGAAATCCAAAAATCATCAGGCAAAGGCAGGGTCGAAAAAACAGGCAGAGATTCATTTACCAAGGAGAAGACACGAGGAAGAATGCGGGTACGAGGATCACCAGGAAGGGTCAACAACGAACTGGCAACATGAGGAAGGGAAGACGCGTTATATACTAGCGAGGGCGTCAATAACGAGACACAGGTGGACACAATGGGGGCGGGGCTGACAATCAGACGCAGGTGAGTTGATGGAATGTAGGTCAGGGGGAGTGGAGACACACGAGGGCAGGAAGTGCAGTGAATATAAAACGAGAAGGAAGGTTAGTGATTTCAAAATAAAACAGGAAGTGACAATAATAATACTAAAAAGATGAGAACAAAAATATGACCTAGGATCTGGTGGTTGTAACAAGAAGTTGTGAACTACTGCTGTGAATGACATCAAATACCAGTGGTAGCTTTCCAAAACGTTGTTAGCAAAAAACATATGCTGACATCTACATCATTTCACAAGGATTTATTCAAATGGTACATATCAGACTTTGAACCAACACATCACATTAATATTTACAAAATAAAATTAGCAATTACTTCAGGACTTCACCTCGATGAGGTGAAACCACTAAAAAATAAAGGTTTCTTCCTTTAACTTGCTGATTGCTTAACTCGACATGTGTGATGTCTTGAGGTAAACCAACTCAAATGGGATCTTGATATTTTGGGGAAATGTTGATGCTGCCGCGATAAGAAATAATTCTCAAATTACAGGATCCCTCGTTCCCACCTCGGGACAATTTGGGTTTACATGCTTGTCCTTCACAAAAAAAAAAAAAAACGTCACAAAAGAGCGCTGCCAAATTCAGCATTCAAAGTAAAGCCAGATTTCACTTGTGGTTCAGCGTTTGTACCATTCCTGTCCTGTTATCTCTCCATGTAAGGATGAAAAACCACAAGCAACACAAACATCTCTAACTGCAGGTAAGAAAAAAAAAACTCTGTGGTTCATATTTCTTTCAAGAGCAGAAAACACAGCTTCAGGCGTATCCCTTTCAAGTCCTCAACCCAAGTAACTCCCAAAGAGCCATTTTCACACAAAAAACATTTTGGTTTTTGAACTGGAGTACTACTCACTTGCAGTCAACAAAAAAAGAAAGAAAACAAGCAATCAATGCGGCACGTAAAACTCTCCAGCACATTTTTATGTAAGCACATCATGTAGATTATCTCCATATGTTAATATGGCTATAACCCTGCAGGAAAACAGCTGAGATTAAGCTTGTGTGTGCAGCGAGTGCTTGTACACACAGCCGAGTGTGACATGTCTTCAGCCCTGAACAGATAACTGCACTGCGAGAATCTGCCTGAGCGTTGTACCACGACGAAACCCCAACGTGGTGTTCAGCGCATGAATCGGAATAAATTGAAATAACCGGGGAGATCAGCAGCAATGAAAGGCAAAGTCACTGAAAACTGGAACGCCAGCTACATAGAAATCCAAATAAAACGTCCGGTTTGTGTGTCATTAAATCAGTAACGCTTGTATTTATTTCTTTAACCTGTAAAGTGTGCGACTTTGAATGTGAATGTCTGTTATTTTTCTCCACACACACACACACACCACCCGACCAAAGAGCCGTCCAATCCAATGGATCCTGACCACTAAGAAGAACAGGCCGATGAAATATGCATGACCGGAGAAAAAGCTCCCCGCCTTAGCGCACACAAATGTTCTTTCTCCCTCTCTCGCCCTGTGCATAAAACATTGATGGCGGCAGCGCTCGCCGGCGCAGCGGCTGAACCGCTGGATGGAGCGCCGAGCTGACCCGGTGGAGGGTTAGCCAGTTCACATCTAATCCTGGACTTCACCCACGGGACCACACGGCTGAGAAAGGAAAGAGCCGGGCAGTTTTACCTCAAAAAAAGGTTTTTCCTAGTTCAAACCAGCACTGTGGTGTGTGCGCCGCAAGACATGACAGAATTGTTGATATGTAAGGTCATGTGCTTCTACTTCTAAGAGGACATACAGACGTTCCTGGGGTTGTGCCTCCCACGTTGTAGCTGTGTAACAGTAGCAGTGATACAGCAGAATATAGAATTGAAAACTGCAAGCGTCTGATTCGGAGGTGGGCTGTAAGACAGTTTAGAGGGAAAACTGGGGGGCCCAAGGTTATAAAATAAAAAGATGACACTATATATTAATGATGCATGGTTCTGCACTGGACTACAGGGGGCTGAAAAGGGGGCCCTACAGAAAAGGTTTAGGAAACACAGCTTTAGCTGGTCTTGCAGCTTGGTTATGAGTGCATCCCCGAATTTCCCTCCGGGAATTAATAAAGGTTCATCTTATCTTATCTTATCATTGCTACTCTTCATTGTAAGGGGTCTGCACATGTCAGGCATATCTACGGCAAAGGCTCAAATACTCGAAAAGTCCTGCTCTATTAGGGATGTTACGAATTAACCGTTGAACCGACAACCAACATTAAGCATTTTAACCGATTAACGCTATTGGTTAAATGGTTAAAAGAAATAATTAAAATGCTGAAAAAAAAAGCAGAGGAGCAGCTCGTCAGAGAAAAGCTGGTCCGCCATAAGAGAGAGCCAGCGCGGATACAGGAAGTTGGCTCGGGACTTCCAGCTGAGGAGCTGTAGCTTGTAGCCTCGTAGCATTTATTCACTTCCTAATAAACTGTACACACACTGTCTGCTACAGCTACATTCACAGCTGTAACGCCACCAACCAAAACCACACTTATCGCCGCCACACACACAGTCTGTCGGGAACTCGTTGAAGTTACGCTACAGTGCTAGCAGCTGGTAACGTAGCACACACACTGTTTGTCTGACTATCACTATCGTTACGCCGGGAAGACACACAGCTGACAACCTGCTAAACTAAACTAAGCGTGCTGTGGAGACTTTTACTAGGAAAGTTGCTGCATGACCGCAACACTACACACAGCACCATGGCTGCTAACGCTCCCGGACGGTAAACTGGAGATAGTGAATGCAGCACCATGGTTATTAATGCTCCCAGACAGTGAACTGGGGACAGTGAACGCAGCACATTAGCTACTACAGTACCTCTCCTGAAGTAGGAGTGAAATAGCAGGCAACTTCAAAAAGTGCGAAATGCGTATTTGCGAGCTTTTCTATTGCCTCAGCACGGCTGTCAACATGGCGTCTGCGGCTTGTAGGAATACAGCAACTCTGCTGACAGAGTTCAGAGTGTCTACCAGGGGGAACCGGAGGGTGGGTGTTACACTTCTGCAATGGTGACGGCGATTGGGATGGCGTTATCAGCTATAACCACCGTATGGGACACATGCACTAACATGCACTAAAAGCATGTGCAGCCGGCCCGGCTATGTCAACAAAGCAAGGCAAAGCTAAGATTAGGACAGGAAGGGAGAGTGACTTCATTCTCTGCTCAGGTAGACATTACTCCTCTTCACCTTTACATAGACAATAGTTTTTCCTGCTATATTATGCTCTGGATATCATATAGAGCACCTTTAAACTGTTGACATAAACAATATTTGCATATTGTCAATGGAATTTTAACAACTGAGCTTTTTTTGTGAGAATAACCACTGTTGTAGTTGAAAGTTGATGTAATGTAATAAAGGCTTGTTTATTGTCTAACGTCAATGTGCCACAGACTAAAGTTGCGGATTCTCACCTGCTGAGATTCAGACAACTAACTTTAACCCAAACCACACACCTACAACATGCCTCACTGTACTGAGCCCTACCTTGAACAAAATAAAAAAATATCTTTTCACCTATTACATTTTCCAGTGATAATATAAACCACATGACACAATGTACAAATGACAAAAGTACAGAATTTTTTGCATCTTGTATCTGAAAAACCGTCGAACAGTCGTTCCAGCTTTCAAAAGTAGATCAACTTTCTACCCAATAAAAGTGGGACATTCCAGTCCAAGCACTCTGCCCACCAAATAAACCCACCCCTCCGTTCCTATCTGTTATTTCATTGGTTCACACTTTTGACGTACTGCAAATGAAACAAGAACATCTCAAAACATTCAAAGTGGCTAAAACCTTAAATCCTTTATCCAAACATATCCCAAACCTTGAAAAAACTACTACCAGCAAAACGTCCTTGTTTTACAGGATTTCTCTTGTTATTTTTGTCCTCACAGTGACATTCAGCCATCATAGGTACAGTAACACACCATCACACATGCAGACATCTCCTTTGCCTGTCAGATACTGTAGTAAACACGGGGATCAAAACAGGCTTCTGTCTGCAGAAAGAAAGCTGACGAGCGTCTCGTCAGCGGCTCATTTCTCCCAATCTGCTAGAAAACACACACCTTCAAATGTAACACTTGCACACCACAAAGAAAACTATTGTTCTTTATCTACTTGTTTCAGCTTATCAGCCCTCTTTGGTAGCACTCAACACACTCTTGCAACGCTGGGAAAACAAACACTCTTCTGATCTGCCCTCCTCGGGGCTTTGTGGGCTCTCTGTGAAACCTCCATCTATCTAGACAAGAGTCGACCTGGAAACGGAACAAAGGCCCGGCTCCTCGCTTCTCCTTGTTGTTTAGCAGTCTGACGCTGCGAACGACGGGATTACACACACAGATACACACACACACACACACATTCACAACAAGAGGCTCTTGCTTTCCTCCTCATCCTCCTAAAGCAACACCGATCGCAGTCTGGCTGTAAGCAATAAGCACCACTTTAAACACATAATTAACCATGCTCTGTGAAAGTCTAGGTTCAGAAGGTACAGATTTAACCTGCCCAATGATTTCAGACTCTGATTACGCTCAGTTAAATGCCACGTGCTGGGATTTAAATTAGCTATTCAATATTCTCAAGGATAGAGGCTACATAAAGCTAAACAAATAACAATTAAGAGGATCGGTTGACCTGAAGAACAGAGTGGGTTACTTCTGATATACTAAGTGGAACTAGAAGTGCTTGAGGAGCTTCGGGAAAAGTGGCATGAATGCAGAGAAAGAGAGACACATAAAAAAATATGCAACAGAAGCACACAGGAAGCATATCCTCTCATACTGCTTTGCCAAGTGCCATTAAAATGGTCCGATGCACAAGGCAAGAGCATGAAAGCCGTTACTACTGAGCAATGACACGAGCCGTGCTGCATTATGGGTTTTTAAAGCCCAAACGCTGACAAGACCGCGCTTTGTTTACGAGACTACTCCTCTGTTTGAGTGAAAGTGGTGGCCTGATAAGTCACATGTAACCCTGAACCAATGACCTGTGTTAAGGAGACATAATTGTCTTTTTACAACAGGCTCTAAATCTATCCTCGCCTTCCCATCGCTTAGTTCACCCGTACCAGTGCTATGCAGACTCTGGTTGCCTAGCAGCAGCTGTCCTCGAGTTTAGTCTTTTGTTTTGTGTTTTGACTGATGGGCAACAAAGTCAGCTCCTTTTTTTTTTTTTTTTTTACCATAATTCTGATAATACACAGCGCTATGAGTGCTTGGTACAGAGGTGAAAGATGGAATAATGAAGGATGTCTTCTACTTGAGAGGCACAGGGAGAGCAAGATACTGAAATTATTAATTTTACACACAGATGCAGAACTTAGCAAGTAAATCCTGATTTTTTAAGCTATCTGTGACCTCTATGCTCCTATGTCTGTGTGTATTCACATGTGTACCAACCTGCAGCCATCTGCATGTATCCAGCCAGAGTGCAGATCCTCCTCTCGCATCCTCCGCTGGGCAGGAAGATGGTGATGATGGCCAACAGGGAGCTGACGGCCAGCAGGGCACAGCCTCCTGAACAGAGCACCGCGCTGGTCTGAGGAGAACAAACACAGAACAGCTCCATTTATTTACAGGAGAAAGTAGACCCAACACCACCCCGACTCACACAATAGACTGTATATAAAGATGGACGACATGACAGCTCCCCAAAAGTGAAGTCAACACATCTGGATCGCCCCCTGGTGGCTGGCTGCAGTGCAAGTCATGAATCCTGCCCCCTCCATGTTAGCAGATGGGATGTGAGCCAAACTAAAAAGTCAAAGTACACATCAAATAAATATTTCCCAAAGCTGATAAGAACTATTTGAACTTTTCTGATAAGTTTTAACTGGTTATTTGATGCTAATAAAAGGAAGTGAGACGTCATTACAGCTGTGATTGACAGCTGCTCTGAGTGAAGTTGTCACAGAGCCGGAGACTCGGGAATTATACAAGACAGGAGATATAACTTCAACTTTTCTTATTACATGGCTTGGTTGAATACTTGACTATGATTGGTCAAGCGCTCTATGGTCTGTTATTTCTTTATCGCAGACCGTTGCTTTGGGTGCAGTTCTGATGGCGGACTCTGGCGGACCGTTTTTGTGTCAAATTATTGATTTCTTAAGCAAGTAGTTATGTAATAAGCTGGACAGCTAGTGGGTCATTGTTATAAAATAAACCCCTTCAGGTCGAAGGTCCTACAATGACCGACTCGCTCTTCATTATCTGTTACATAAATGTCACGAGAGTCCAAACTGGCAGCAATAACTGTTGTAAAAAAACACCATCTCTTTGCTACTATACTCTCAGCCCTGATCACTACTCTGGCGGACTCAAAATGACGTCTAAATCTCAAGATGGCTGCTCTCATATCCAGGATATTTTGGCTTCACTTCAGCACAGTGGGAGGAAAAGGAGATGCCTCGTCTATCTATATGTACAGTCTATGACTGACACTCGTACAGCTGGACATATTCACAACAGAGAGCACATTCTTCTTCTGTGGACATCTGCTTGTTCTGTCAAGTACCCATCAACAAACATGCACATGTTTAACAGACAGTTATGATTCATGGCTAAATCTGAAAACACTCCCTAAAGCCACAAGTCTGTGTTTTGGTCTCAGGTCACATTGTGTAATCTCACAGTCAATCCTCCAAACAGGTTAATGGCTCTCTCAGCTGGAAAACAGCACTCCGCAGCCAAACAACAGGGCGCTGTCCCCAGTCATTACATCTTCGCTTAATCACACACACATGCTGCTAGCAAGAGGAGCAGAACAGAGTCAGGAAGCACTAACACACACACACAAACGAAAGATTCATTCACAACTTTTCTGATGAGCTACGACTGTAAATCCGTACAAGCCGGCACGTTTCACTACTCCAGTTGTGTTTGTACAGTGTGCCGACTCCTGGGAAAGTATGCATTCAAGGACGAGCGGCGGCTGAGTTTAAAGCCCTGAGGGAGTGTGTGTACAGTATGTGTGGGTGGGTGAGTGTTTCCCACAACCTGTGTCTTCCTGGCGCTGTATGATCTGCGTAACCTCTCAAACCGACTCCCCGGCTTCAATAAAGCACATACCTCCTTGACACGAGCGCAACGAGCTAACGCAGTCAGAAAACAGCAACGCATCAGTGATTAGCATGCAGGCGGGGGGCGATCGGAGAGAAATGTCTAACATGCACGAGGGAATTACAGCCCTAAAACATGTGTCATTATGCATGTCCCTCATGTGACTGACGTGCAGGAAGGATGGAAGCGGAGCGATTTCCACGGCTGACAGAAGATTTGATTAGCTTGTTCTGGGTGTTTGGCAGAGAGGCAGAGAGGCAAGCAGGGAAATATTTAAGTGCTATGACGTCGGTGGCAATGATGATGATGATGATTGTTCTCTTGACCTTTATTTGCTCAGGTTTGTTGAACGTGTGTGTTCTTCTTCACCAATGCCCCGCATACATAAACAGTGGCTTTACACACATTCTCATCTGGGTTACAGATCAGCTCCTTGGGAGCTGCTGGGAGCAAAGTGCCGGCACAAGGGCACCTTGACAGTATAGCAATTAAGCAGAGGAAAAGCATGTGCCGAATACAAACAAACTCCTGCAGGAAAGTGGGTTTATTGCAAATCATTTTGAGAACGATTAGACTTTAATTTGATTTAATTTACGATTCACATGTCATATATCATATCATTATTCAGCACAGTTTCTCAGTCCTGGAGCGGTACAGACGTCCAGTCACAATTTCTTCCTTTGAGATGGTGGCTAATGGAAGCTTCAGTATTAACCAGGAGACAGCAGTACAGATATTCATGGTCCACAGAGGATAAATGCTACTGGCTTTGGTGATCCAGATAACAATTTTAGTTATACTTTGGTTTATCGCGAAAGCTGCAAAAGTCATGACATTACCATCACCTTCGGCTGTACTTTGTGTTTAGTACTAAATAGCAAATATAGCATGCTAACACAGAGGGCATGAGGTGGCAGATAAGTTGATGTTGATGAGAATTTACCATTGGCAATTTAGAGGCATCAATTAACCTAAATTGCATGTCTTTGGACTGTAGGAAGAAGCCGGAGTACCCGGAGAAAACCACGCTAACACAGGGGAGAACATGCAAACCTGTGACTCTTGCTGTGAGGCGAGAAAAAGTATGAACGGTACATGTTGTGAAGCTGTGAAAGATAAACCTCACATGAATATCTTCTTCTTTTCTTAGCTGGACAAAAAATGGACAACACAGCCAACACAGTCTCATGCAGCTACAACAGAAAAACTCCTAGTCATCCAAAACATTCACAGGCAGCTCTAAAAGATAGAATAGCTTATTATACCGCCAATCATAAGGGAAGAAATACATACAATCATAAACAAAGCAGAGATAAAAATGTGATGCAGTTTTGGGTATTGTCAAACCACCAGCACATAGGCCTACATACCCACCTGGATAGATTTGGAAAGGTATGTCACTGCTTATATACCCATCAGTAACAAGTTCTGGTATCTGGGACGTCTATTATCAAAGGCACTCTGAATGTAGGAAGTATGTAAGTATATCAAAAAATAGCCTACATCTACACAAAATAACTTATTGTGCCATATTGGTTTCCTTTAAATCGGCAATAACTAAAAGCAGAAACAAGCTGTCAACACAAAACTCTCATATCATAAACTTTGGCAGTGATTATGGCAGTGGTTATGTTAGCAAACAGTTCACACATCCAGCAGATATGGAGCAACATTAGCATTTATTTGGAGTTGTGTTACAGGCCATTTGATGAACACAAGTCCAGTATTTCACTCTAGCTTCAGTTCTGTTTTGGCCCTCGCCGACTCCTGAGAGAAATATTGTCTGACTGCTGTTAGCAGGTAGTGTACGGTGGCTTTTTAGTGTCATTTTGACTGAAAAAAATGTATCTTCTGTGGCCAAAATGACATATGTGAGCATGTAGAGAGAATCAAAGCTGAAACCGAAACCAGATCAAATTGTGGGACGTAAACAATGAGCGAAAAGATGTTATTAGGCTCCCTGGTGCTGAGAAGAACTGCAGATTTGGGTGGTAATTATTGAGCATGAGCGACCCCCTTCACGTACAAGTAGTCATTTGATCCATTGTCAAAAAACATATAGCCGCTTTAATATACCATAACAGGGACATAACAAGTAAAGAAGAAAACATGCTGCCAATAAGAGTCTTATCTCAGCTACAGCTACTTGTTTTTCTTCTTTTGAACCCAGCGACTACAGGAGGGTGGAGGAGACGCAGCGTTGCACTTGAAGATACAGAAAAGTCATTAACTTCGGAGGTCTTTGTTCTTCTCTCCCTCTCGCTGGAATGATATTCATGTATGCAGAGGACTGTCTCCTTTCTCTCTGTTGCTTGATCTTGGCGTGCCTCCTGGGCTCCCGGTGTGCAGTCTACCTCCCACCCTGCTGTTCTCAATTCACTGTGACATATTAGAGGTGCATCACGTCTCAGGTAGGGGAGCAGAGCGTGGGAGGGGGAGGGCAGCCATGTCCAGGTATATAAGGTTCACTCACTAAACAATAAAAGACACGCTATGATGTCGTAGTCTGCTAAATTAAGTCCGACAATGGCCATTAGCATAAAAATGCCTGGGAGGAAAACGAAAACGGCATTGCCGTAAATGGCTGTAAATCTAAATATTTCCATATGTAAGCCGTAAATTCAGCTGCTTCTTGTGTACTCTGTCCATTTTCAGTCAATTATCTGCAAGCACTAATAGATTTATACATGACTTTTTCTGCGTGCCGTTTAAAAACAGCCCGAGAGACTAACAAAGGCTATCAGAGCGCAACACAGCTATTTTTACAGCAAACAACTAACATTTCAATTAATGGCGTCCCAATTAATCAACTCCCAACACTGCGTCTGTGTGTGCACTGATGAAACAAACTCATAATCGTTACCACTTTTACTTACAGACGATACAGAAAGATTTCGGAGGCCTTTTTTTCCATGACTGCGCTGGCTCTGAGCACAAGTTAATTTAGTAGAAAATGAGCTGCTAACAGCACTGGTCCTCTCAGTGATGCTTCCTAAATAGATTGTAATTGTGTGTTAATAACTGGTGGAGCCACTGCAACAGCTGGAGCTGGGGAGGAGAGACGGAAAGAGTGGGAAAATGTGGAGGGAAGAAATTAAAATTTTCATTTGGCAGAAGACAGAAGGCAGACTTGTCTTAATCTCTTTCTCTTAATCTCTTTGCTGCAGTCTGAAAACTTGATTTGGAAGGAAATCATCTGCAGGATATTGTAACTTAAAGTATGCCGAGGCACAAAACATCTTTTCCATCATGTCCGTAGTCAACAATAGAGTGGTGCAGGGATGATGTAGTTTTGTAGGCCAACCAGGAAGTTAGCATTGCCCTGGTTCCCTCCACAAAAGGCCAAAATTAAATGAAATGAACACCACTTTTATGATTTATAAAGACAGATGAGTCTGTGTGGTGATGTTTAGTACTCTCAACTTGCTCGTAACCGCTTTTCGTAAGATGTATAAAAGCTTAAAAATTCACAAGAGGGATATTTTATTTTATATCGTAGAACAAAACTTTAAAATCCTTTAAGCTTGTGTTAATCAGACCTTATTTCGGGCATCTAACTAAAAACTAGGGCTGTCAATGTTAACGCAATAGTTTAGAAAAGTAGAAAAGTGTTAACTCAACTGATCTTTCTGAGGTTGTAGCAGTTTTATAGCTACAGTGAGCTAGAGATGCCGGCATCAAATAACACTAAAAAAACACAGGAGTCCATTGGTACCAACCATGTCATACTAGCTTGTCACCAAGGAGCCTAAATAACTCTCCAAACTTTTTTTTGGTGAGGAACAACTGGCATGACCAATTTCAAAGGAGTCGCTTGACCTCTGACCTCAAGATGTGTGAATGAAAATGGGTTCTCTGGGTACCCACAAGTCTCCCCTTTACAGACATGCCCACTTTATTATAATCACATGCAGTTTGGTCCAAGTCATAGTCAAGTCAGCACACTGACACACTGACAGCTGTTGGGCTGCAGTTTACTATTTTATGATTTGAGCATATTTTTTTATAAATACAGTACCTGTGAGGGTTTCTGGACAATATTTATCATTGTTTTGTGTTGTCAATTGATTTCCAATAATAAATATATACATGCATTTGCATAAGGTAAGCACATTTGCTCACTCCCATGTTGATAAGAGTTTTAAATACTTGACAAATCTCCCTTTAAGGTACATTTTGAACAGATATAAAAAGTGTGATTGCAATTACAGTAAATAGTTTAATCATTTGACAGCCGTACTAAAAACCCCTTGACTTTGAGAAAAGGGAACCAGAAGCGCTAAGATGTTAACTCACTTCTCATTCCAGCACCACTCTATACCTGATGGATTTGACCCACAAGCACCAATTAATCCCGTAACAATAGTAACCGGCCCACAAGTGTTACAATGACAATAAAAGTCAGGGCCGATACACATGTAATACTACCTGGCTCTATCATAAAGAGACTTTATTGGCTTCCCACAATAAATGGTCCACATCCTGAGCCTGCTGGAGACAAATAAGCGCACAGATACAAAAATCCTCCTTCCAGCTGCTTTGAGTAATAAAGGGACAGTTTGAGTGGGACTCTTTGATTTCCAATTACATTAAGGAAGCCGGGGATTACACAATACGGGCCAATGAAATTTAATTCTCTCCTCAATTGGGAGTTACAAGATGGAGATGGTAAGGCATGTGTCATTAAATGCACTTTGCCTTTCCAAGCCTGGACTGAATGTCTATGTGTTTCAGCTGTGGAAAGTGGAGGGTTTCTGCTCTTCAGAAGCGCTGGGGAGAGGATGCGGTTAATGCTTGGTCCTTGACAGAAATAACCCCACCACTTTACAATCCAATGTCTCGCCTTTATGGAGGACAAGAGGTGAAGCGAGAACTCTGCGGATCCACTGATAAGCAGACGTGACGAGGTTGCCATATTGCTCGACGGCTCATCCTGTGCTTTAGTGTGCATTGTTAATATGTACAGGTATATGCCGTCCTCTGTGCGCTTGCCCCGGCCCTCCCATCACTAATCAGCATTCAGCAGCATGAGAGCCCACTGGAAAAGCATCAGCCTCGACGTGTTCTGCCTCTAGAAGCCCATTAGCACCATAACACAGCTTCCCAGAACATCTCTGAGCCACCAGAGGTGTTTCCGCTCCATCCACCTCCCACAAAGAATCTGCTGAGAGCTCGCCCGTCCAGTCCACTTGCTTTTAACTGCCTCCCTT
This sequence comes from Pterois miles, assembly GCA_947000775.1. Classification (NCBI taxonomy): domain Eukaryota; kingdom Metazoa; phylum Chordata; class Actinopteri; order Perciformes; family Scorpaenidae; genus Pterois; species Pterois miles. The sequence goes on along the minus strand of CAMQGK010000052.1, from coordinate 13,156,913 downwards.
CCCACTTGTTCCCTCTTCGCTCGGCCCGTGACTTCATCATCTTTCAGAGGATTCCTCCCGCCAGAGCACTAACACAAAAAAAGCACCCCCTCCACCTCTAAGTTAATGTGCTGAATAATACATCCGTCTTCCTCATTGATCTTCACTGGAGACTGGGAGAAGGAGCGCAGTAAGGATAAGTGTGTGTATGCGACGGCCCTCTGAATGGCTGACGAAGCCGTGTGTGTGCGTACAGAGAGAATACGAGACGGAGAGGAGATGAGGGAGAGATGGGGAGCTGAGATTAATCACCTGACAAGTGGATGGAGTGTCCATTTGTGCCTCGGGGACAGGCCGCAGATAGGATGTGACATTCAGGAGCACTTAGGAGGACACGGAAGCGTTCGCTGTTCCCTCTCGTGCACACACACAGGGACGAACATACAGAGTCGTGCAATGATAGCATGAAGACGTGCGTTCAGAGGGGGAACCCTATGACTGTAGATAAAAGACAGCTGGTGACATGTTAAAATCCCACGAGTACGATACTTTGCTGTATTATGAGGTACAGAAAAAAAACACTTGTTGGTTAATGTGCAACGGCTGGAATAGTTTTAGATACTTTTGAGATGGATTTATGTTATGGACGACGTGATGACAGTCTAAAGCACAGGGTCAGATGGCTTAGACTATCATTAATTGACTTCATGATGGGAACGATGGCCAAAACTACTAAAATCAAATCCAGGTTGTGATAAGACTAAGGGCTCTATATTCGTGAACCTGATGCTGATTGCAGTCCAGTGTGCCTTGTCAGTGTGTCAAGGGTATGCACTTTTTGTAATTTCAAGGCCAGGATTGCCTGCTGCACTAAGTGGACGTAGTCATGACATCACCCACCAGTTCGTGTACTGCCGTTTTGAAGCCTCTTGGTTGGTGTTTTGGCTGTTGCCATCCTAGTTGTACAACCAGAACTGACTCAAGTGGATGGAGCTAAGTACAACTGAACGCTGAATTTTTAGGCGACCAAAATGTTAGTTAACTTTCATGAAGTGAAACACACTGTGAAAGGGTTAAAGTTCTCCCAGGCTGTACGACATGGTGATAGCAACCTGTCAATCACAAGGTAGCCCTAAAGCACACCCCGCTTTATGGTCTATTTTACTCTAAATGGGACCATAATTTACTAAATGAACATCATGCTGTATTGAAGAAGACTTGAAAATAGTGTTCATAAACCATAAACTCATGTTTACAATGTTACTGAGGTAATAAATCAAGTGAGAAGTAGGCTTATTTTCTTATAGACTTCTATACAGACTTCTTTTTGGGGGCGGGCGGCAGTAGCTCAGTCCGTAAGGACCGCCGAGGTGCCCCTGAGCAAGGCACCAAACCCCCAACTGCTCTGGGCGCTTGTCAGGAGCAGCCCCCTCACTCTGACATCTCTCCATTGACGCATATATATGTACTGTGTGAACAACAGAGTGTAAAACTGAATTTCCCCACTGTGGGACTAATAAAGGAATATCTTCTTCTTCTTCTTTTGCAACCAGAGGAGTCGCCCCCTGCTGGCCATTAGAAAGAATGCAGGTTTAAGACACTTCAGCATTGGCTTCACTTTTTATTAATCTTCATATTCTCATCATATGTACATGATCCACAAATTAGGATTTTCCATGTTGCTCACCACAGCCACACACATCTTCCTGTATTGTAATTTAAAATGCGGCACTTCGAGCAACACTTGACCACACTCTTACAACGCTGGTGTGTACAGCCGTTGCCACGGTTACCTGATGTTTTGAATAGAGACACTACAAGACGACTGGCAGGATTAGACAGTCCTGAATTATTTCATTTCATCTATGATTTTTCATGGAAATGTAGATCATTTTTAAACTGTTTCGTGTTGATTTGCAGTAGAAACTGTGCACAATATTCATCACAAAACAAGTTTGATGTGTCTCTGTAGACTGCAGATGGAAGGCCTATAAACTACTAACTGTTGAGCTGCTATTCTCTATTGTTGGCATCACATGTCTGGTTGAGAATAATGAATAATTCAGTGTAGACTAAAAGTGGAAAGACAAATAATAAAAGGGGTTTATGTGATTTCAAAGAGGTCTCTGTGGGTATGGGCAATATTTGCCGTCAGCAAATAAAAACTTTATGGAACCAATGGTGTAGCCACAGGTGTACTTGTACCACACAAAGACGCATCTGGCACACCCAAAAATCAGACGCAGAATGAATTTTTAGTTATAGCCTTACTAAAATGAGATAATGTTACTAAACAAAACAACCCATGCTATTCATCTGCAGCCGTGAACGTTGGCAACCCTACACACAAATTTAGCAAAAAAAAAGACGTTTTTCGTCGTTGCGCGTAGCACAGGACCGATGGACGCTGCCCAGAAAGCTGCCGGGCTGGTAGAAAACACAGTGGCAGCTGGCAGCATCATCTCTTGTTGAATTCACTTGCACTCGGACATCAGAGTGTCGCTCTTGTGAATTTCCGACCAGCCACAACTTTTCACTGTGCTGTACAGTATATTGAACACGAGTGCACTGAGCTGTCAGCCGGCTCTGGTAATTCTTTGAGGTATGGTTCAGAGACATGATCTCATATCATTTTCTGCCTGAAGCCCGCCTCTGTAATTTGTTCTTCAGGAGCAGAAAATAATCTCAGAGAGAGATGTTTTTCTAAAGAGAAACAGACATTCTGGTGTCCTTACTGTGTGTCCTAGCAGTGGTTTGCTATACTTGCACTCTCTTCACAAAGGCCGACTAACACCAGCACTAGTTGACTAACATTTTGAACGGAAAATCCTACACTTTTAGTGCCATCTCTTTACCTTTTCATCAATTTGTTGTCCCATTGTGACGTCTGACACACATATATTTCAGGGTTTTATGCACATTCCTACATGGCATGATCAAGAAGATGTGCCAAGAACAAAAACTATAAACCTCCTCTTCCTCTTAAATGCATGTTCTTCCATAATGTATTGTCTGTGTTTCTACAGAGCTTAGACTGTGAGAGGCCTCTTGTATGTAGAGGTTACCAGTAGCTTCACCGCTCATTTGGTTTAGCATAAGGTGAGCACAACGGATTGCACACTGAAGTTTGTGTTTTTCTCGAATCTTCTTAGCTCTGCTGCAACTTCACAAAACTTGAGAGTCAGAAAGTAAAACTGTGGCTTTCTTAAATCAGGTTCACAAGGTCAAGCGCAGCGTTAATGTCATTATGTAGAGGGAGATGTGAAGACTTTTTTTTTTTTAATCAAAGCAATGACATTAAAGTGAATAATTCAAAAATGTAATACTTAAAAAATTTAAAGCCTCTGAGGGACAGATTTTTGCATTTCAGCACATTTCCTTAAAAAGCCAGCTTTCTGCTTTAATCTCACCATATGAGCTGAGTTATCGATGTTTGGGCCTCATGTTCACATTCTACTACTTGCAAAAGTTTAAATAAAAGCTGCTGTCTTCATGACACCTCCAACACAACCATCCAGTCAGTCTGGGCTGTGAATTGTGACATTTACTTAACAGTATCAATGTCAACATGTCTAATCTTCGCCCAATAAGAGCCAAGAAACACAGTAAGACTAGAAAGAGTTTTCTTCCAGGGACCCACACAGGACGCTCCCTGCTGCAGAGTAATGCTTTAATGTGGTGTGGAGTCTTTGGTGTCATGTTAAATGAAAACACCAGTCAAAGTGCTGCTTTCACACACAGTGAGAGTTGAATGAACTGGGAGCATACTGTATATGAGCCCATGCAGGAAACACACACCTTTATGCTGCACTTTGCGATGATTGTGCTGTCTTGGTGTTGAAGGACTGGTTTGGATCACGGTTCGGGGCAGGAAGTTGGTTCAGAGTCACCAGACGGCTGGTCATAGGCACTAGCCTCTGGTGAACCAACTTCCTATAAGTGAGGCATATTGGTCTTTGCATGCGTGTTTGCATCTGAAACGTGAACACACTGATGTACTGTCCTCAAGGGTGAATTCAAGTATGAAATCTGCAGCACCGTTAATAAAATATCACAAATATTACATATCGATCTATTCTAATTCACTTTCATTTGATTCAGTTTCATTTGATTTGTGTCGGGCACTGCTGTTTATTGATGAACAGTTCCTTTCACATTCTCTGACAGACTGGGGAGATAATGAAACTGCCGTGTGTAGTGGGAGTCAATAGGGGCTCAGGTGAATCCAGCCTTTCCCACAGCGCTCCAGTGTAGCTGGCCTGGATCCAGTTTGCCCACCTGCTGCACCACCTGGAAACCAAACAGACTTCTTTTCTGGGCTCTGGTGTAATGAATTATTGTTGATCAATGAGCCCAAGCTGCACCGTGACCTTTTGTCATTATGAACTATTCACCAACTGTGTTCACACAAACCTTATTTCCATAAATGTATTTAGAGTGTGTTTTGAAGCATCGCATTAGAAAAGCTGTATGGAAACAGCAAAATTCGATAAAACTTCCTCAACTGCGAACAAAAAAAAAATTACGCTTGCTTGATGTTATGTTTGCCTTTGTCAAAAAAGAGTGGATGCACTAAACCTAAACTGTAGATTTAAGAATTAACTCTCTACGACTGTGTCAATGGCAAGTAAAATAGTTGGTCAACTCAAAAAAAACCCTGTCTCAACTTTTTACAGAAAGGACGAGGAAGAAAGCGAGGATTATCCTGGCAGATAATTCCCACCCTATATTCAGCCAGTTTGAGCTCTGAGAGGCGCTATAGTGTCCCACTCGCAAAAAAATAAAAATATTTAAGAAGTCCTTCATTCCATCAATATTCTTCACTCAAAGTGACTGAGCAGATCTACTAACATGAACTGTTTTAATGTTTAATTAATGTAATGCTTTTTATACTCGTTTCCACTCTGACACCCCACTCTGACATTTATATTTATTGTATTATTGTATCGTAATTAATTATGGAAACGCCTCTGCTGATACAAATTCAGACGTAGCGTATATTTAACTCACATGAGCTGCTGTCGCCGTCTTCCTGGATATTCCCATGACACGAAACACATGACTGGTAGAAGCACCAACAGGTATGTGTGGACCAAGAAGGAGATAGAAGTACTCAGAACAATTACAACTTGCTCAACAAATTCCTGAAGACCTCTTTCCATTTGTTGTACATGAGTTAGATAGTTGACTTTCCAGTTCACAACCTCTACTCCTACTTCTACTTTTACAGGCGGCTTACAGCCAAGCATAAAGTTGCTCCAGACCAGTTGGTGGAAATTTGTGTCTTTTTTGCAACATTTCAAAAGTTTGCTTACAATTTGTGTGAAAATTGAAGAAAAACGCAGCTACTGACGGGAGCCAGTTCAATGTCTAAACACTCATATTCCAGCTGTATGATGACAGCTGATGACTCTGTACCAGGGCTGTCAGGGACGCAACTAATTTCTTTAACGCATTCATGCAACTTACCATTTTTAATGAACCTCTTAAAAATCCGACATGCCGCCATTCGTTCTGAGGTCGCCGGCTCAGTTTTAAAGCTACAATGAAACTAGAGAACCTCACCTCATCCTCATCCGTTGGTACTAATCACACCGTACTAGCTTCTCGAGAAGGAGGCTAAATAAAACTCCAAACTGAAAGGAAAAGCTGTCATGGCCATTTTCAAAGGGGTCCCTTGACCTCTGACCTCTAGATATGTGAATGAAAATAGGCTCTGTGGGTACCCACCAGTCTCCCCTTTACAGACATGCCCACTTTATGATAATCACATGGAGTTTGAGGCAAGTCATAGTCAAGTCAGCACACTGACACACTGACAGCTGTTGTTGCCGTGTTATGTTTTGAGCATATTTTTTATGCTAAATGCAGTACAGAGGGTTTCTAGAGAATATTTGTCATTACTTCACCTTCACTTTTGTGTTGTTAATTGATTTATAATAATAAAAAAAGAAATATATTTGCATAAAGCAGCATTTGTCCACTCCCATGTTGATAAGAGCATTAAATGCTTGACAAATCTCCCTTTAAGGTAGATTTTGAACAGATAAATGTGTCATTAATTTGCGATTAATCACAATTAACTACGAACAATCATCAAAGTAATCGCAATTAAATATTTTAATAAATAAACAGCCCTAGTAATTAAATTTCTTCAAAACTGCAAAACTGTTATCAGCCAGGTAATAATGCAGTTTTTACTCTTTATCACTTTCCCCACTGTTATTGCACACTGAAATTTCCCCAAAAGACTCTTACAAGTTTCCAGTGTATTCTATAACGTCTCAGCTTTTAACTAAATAAACTGTGTAGTCAATAATCATCCATGTTCATTATATGTAATGATCAGCTCATCAGTGATGTTCAACGGTAAAAATTGAAGCCTAAATGTGTCCAAAAACAACAAAAGCGAAAACAAGACTAAAGATTACTCCAGAGTGAAATTACTGCTTTTTTTCTGTTAAAGTCGCAATGTTCTATTGTGTTCTCCATTTTCAAAAAGACATTTAGAAGAAGATTTATTTCTGTCTGTGAATAGAAGTTGTATGAATATAAACTGCCTCGGGTACCTGCCAGCCTGCCAAAAAACTTCAGTGGAATCTCGGCTCCCAGAGCTGCTGGTAGAAAGACATAAACCACATCTCTGGTTTCACATCGGCTGCTGTGCAGGAAGAGGAAATAGATGCGTGCTGGTATCATCCCAGAGGAGAATCATCTTTATGAAACCCTCAGGTGGAGCAGCGTAGACAGTGACTCATATGTTAGAGACTGTTATGGAGGGCTATAGGACGCAGATAAAAGCCTCTATTTTAGGCGCGTTGCTCTAAGGAAAAATACCTCGCTTTCAAAACTACATGTGAAGCGCCGTGGCCCTGCAGTCTCATTGATTCACATCACAAGAAACACTGTGAAAATGTAAGAGACAAGTAAATTCCCTCCTTGATTCACTGATGATCCTATCCTCGTCATTATAGAGACTAGGGGTGGAAAAAAAATGATTTGCCCATGTATCGCCATTTACTTTTTTACGATTTTTTTAATGCCAGAATCAATATATTTCCTTTATTTGAGTCTATGCAGAGGTAAAAGGAAGTTAATGCTTTTATTGTTGTGGTCCGTGATGTATCCATCACTCAAACCAAACAGTAGCTGGCCGGCCGTAGCAAGCAGAAATCGGCAGAGGGTCTGCGTGGATTCGACCTGTACCCTCACATTTTAAATCTAACATGGTAATCACAACACATACAGTAAAGTATGGAAACACTTTGGGTTTCACACATTGTCAGGAAAAGCAGAGCTGGACATCACAGCTAAAGCCGCATGCTAAATGATAACGTATTGCCGTATCATGCGGTCAAGCCAGTCGTCACTCGCATCTCTGTGATCAGACCAGCTCATGCTACAACTGTAGAGCACCCATATACTGACATTTATATTGAATGCATTCAAACGCCCCGATGGAGCTGAGCATGGCTGTATAAAGAGAGTGAAGCTGACGGGAGAGCTAGGGATGGACTTGGTGAAGTTGGAGACTACGTCCGTTTTTCAAAATAAGGTGTTAACAAAGGGAACTGTATATACAAAATACATATATGGAAATAAGATTGATTGGATTTTATTAACCAGAGGTATAAAACATTGTGTTCCTTATAAATTAAATAGAAAATACCACAAACTTGTGAGGAAAATGTCTTTACTCTTTGATTTTTGGGTTGCTGGAAAAAATGATCCTGATATATTTGACATCACGACATCTCTGACTACACACATGCTGAAAATCACGCATTTTTACTGTATTATTTAGATATTTTCCAAATTAAAAGTCCCTAGAAGTGTTTGATTCAGTTTTTTCCCCATAGTCTTGTATTTGAAATTTAACAAAAAGCACAATAAACTGCAATGTCAAATCGCAAAACTTGTAGAATACTTAAAAATTGCAATACATATCAAATCGGCACCCAAGTATCGTGATAGTATTGAATCGGGAGATCCTGTGGGTGTATCGTCCCAGCTCTAATAGAGAGGTGAAGTCCCTCCCCTCCAGTGGACCCCATGGGATCATATTTTGGAAAAAAATGTGTAAGGTAGTAATTGGTGATAGACATAGAAATATTTTTTGATCCCCTTTGAATTGCACCATGAATCACACATATGATGTTTGTCAATTTAAAAGATAATTTCGCACTTTGTCATGAGTTTGTGTGAAACCACTCTGTGATCTGAATCTCTTGTCTCGCACAATGTACGTCATCAACACGAGCTAGCTAGCTTAGCTATGACCATGCACAAACGTAATGTTATCTCACCTGATGTGTTTTATCAGGCGACTCCTGGTCTTTTTATCAGCTGGGAAACGAAAGAACGAGCGAGACCCGGTGCTGGTGTGAGTACATCCCAGTACGAAACACATCTAGAGAGACGTCAGTACGCAAGTTGCAAAATTATGTTTTAAATTGACAAACATGTGATTCATGGTGCAATTCAAACTGGATCAAAAAATGATTTGTCTCTCGCCACTGACTGATGTTCATATTTTTTTCCTAAGTAATATCCCATGATGGTCCACCAGAAGTCCATGTATAAGGTCCCCGTACCTCCTCCCTCTGCCATGTGCCTCCAAACTACAGCATCAGATCAAAGGAATTATATACAGTACCTGTGGCGCATATCATGACCTTTTTTCTTTCCTCTTTCTCGGCTGTCAATTAAACTGTAGTTGATGTCCTGGAGAGGAGGAGGGTGTACAGGTTGAGATGCAGGGGAAAGAAAAAAAAAAACTTTATCTAACCAGAAACTTCTTAATAGCGCCTCTTCTCTCTCCTCCCTATCGCGCTCTCGTTCATAATAGATCACAGAAGCCGATCAGATCAGATCAGATAGGGAGATGAAATAGCTGGTTTGAAATGTATGGGATCCCTCACAGTCTGATTTAATGATGACATCCTCAGAGCCGGGCCAGAGCTTTTTATTCAGCTCCTATAATAGGCTGCTGGTGGTGGGGGCTGATGGCTAGTCAAAAGAGAGGAACCCCAGGCAAAGTTTCCCCTTTCTCTTCTCCCTCAATAGACGCTGTAATTGAATTATAGGGCAACTGATACGTTTGAGTCCGACCCCCCTCCCCTTCTCCTCCCCTTCAAAAGACACCATGCCGGGGAATTTGTCTTGTTTTGTCTCTCTTGGCTTTGAAAGCAGAAGCTAATAAGAAATGGATGAAACGCACACTGTTAAAAATTTGGAATGAAGTGAATAAATTAAGTGGGGGGAAAAAAAAAACTAATCAGCTCATCTGCTCATTAGATAAACGTATGTTTGGCATCCCAACAAACAGCAGAGCCTAAGTGGTGCACAAGGAGGCCCAATCCAGAAATTATGGTTGATTTTTTTACATCAAAAAACACAGAGAGCTGAGGGGAGAATATACCAGATCTAAAAAGTAGAGAAGATGTGGGGGAGAGGAAGGGAGGAGCACTTTGCTGTTTCAAAGTGAAAAAGAAATCACACGTTTGCATAATAACACTACAGCCCACATAGTGTAAGGATCCATCTGTAGACATCTTATCCTCCTAGTATGAGCCCAGTCTTAATAATAAAAAGCATTAGTCCACCTACTCACATCAGAGGTGAGAAGTAAAATATCTTCCAGGGAAATTCAAGATTAGCTTAGCTTAAGGAAGACTAGAAACAGATAGCATCTTAAAAAGCTCACAAATTAGCACGATACAGATCTTAAATATTAAATTAAATATCAGTTTGAACTAGGGATGATAATAATTAACCATTTTACCTGTAACTGACATGAAGCATTTTAACCGATTAATGGTTTATCGGTTAAAGGGTTAAAAGAAATATTAATAATTAATTAAAAAGCTGAGAAAAAAGCAGAGGAGCTGCTCGTCACTTTAGGGAGAAAAGCTGGTCCACTATAAGAGAGAGCCGGCGCAGATACAGGAAGTCGGCTCTGGACTTCCAGCTGAGGAGTTGTAGCTTGTAGCCTCGTAGCATTTATTCACCGACAAATAAACTGTACACACACTGTCTGCTACAGCTACGTTCACAGCCATCACCACCACCACACACACACATACACGCGGTCTGTCGGAAACACGCTGAAGGTACGCTACAACAGGCATGAAGCCGCCGGCAATGCTAGCAGCTGCTAACGTAGCACAAACAAACACACTGTCAGAAGATCACTATTGTTAATTCGTTCAGACAACGTGCTGTTAAATGTTGGGTGGAGAATTTTACTGGGAAAGTGGCTGCGTGTCCGCGACACTTCACGAAGTACCGTGGCTGCTAACGCTCCTGGAGACAGTGAATGCAGCACCGCTGCACGCGAGGCACAAATCCTGTCGGTTAATGGTTAATAATCGAGGGTCAGTTACTGGTTAAGAAAATTTTTCAAAATTGGCATCCCTAGTTTTAACCTTCAGAGAGCAGGCTAGGAGTTTCCATGTTTCCAGTCTTTGTGCTAAGCTAAGATAAGCTAAGCTAAGCTAAGCTAAGCTACACACTCACAGTATAACATTTTTATATTAAAGACACGAGTAGCATCGATCTAACTCCCTGAAAGAAAGCGAATAAGCATATTTTCCCAAAATGTAAAACTATTCCTTTAAAGCTACTTTTTGAGAGACTTTTTTGACACCAAGTTTCTTTTAATAGTCTGATACGTGATAAGACTTTGCAGTGAGCTAATAATCTCAAATATAAATATTTCCCAGCATACAGCAGCAGGCTCGTGATTATCACTTCAAAGTAGCCTGTATTCCCCCTTTACAAGGAAGTTCACTCGTTACACCTAATTGTTTAAAACAGCGGAAACATTGTGGAACATAATGTAAACCACCATAACAGCAGTTACAAGAATTATGTCCATGAGTCTGTTGCACCAGTGCATGCTGGGAGGCTTCCCATACACACCGACATCAGCGCTGGCTGCGCGCTGATCATGGTTTTGCTTCCCTACTCATGTCGCTTCTACGTCAGTTAAGAGCGCACTTTTATTCAAGACAATTAATCCAGCTGGACTAACAAATCAGTTCTGCGATGGTGGTCAAAGACCAAAGTAGCTGGATGAGAATGAACAGAGTCACTTTAGCCTGATTACACGCTAGCCTGGATTATTTAAGCCTTTATCTATGTGTATGTTTATCTGTTTATTACATTAAGGGGATGAACCATGAACCACATGTTGTTTAACAGAGAGAGGAGTTGAAGAGTATGGGAATTAATTAGTTGGAAAAAATGATTTAGTCAGTGATTTGTCAAGGAGATCATCCTCTAAGGAGTGAGCTGCTTTCAACAATCCGGTCCGAACCGGATGACTATTCCCACATCACTTAAGAGTTTGCAGAAAAAAAGAAGTAATTTACTCATACTCACACATTTTTTTAGTATACAGATGTAATATTAATAGCTCATGCATCTCTTGGCAATTGATTACAAGAACATGCCTCCCCCTAATTTAAAACATCTGTTTGTATTAATAATATTAACAGACATAAAGGACTCGAAGTGCGTCCACGTGGCCCAGCCTCCTCCTCCACCTGCAATGGGGAAGTTGTAGAGAGTGCGTGGGCTCTGGCGGCGGCCCTCCTTCAGCCCTCACACCCTCAAAAAACTCACACAACCCAGCTTGCTCTTGCATTTATGCATGATCTGCACTACCGCTGGTCCCAAGTGCACATTTCATAATTCATGCACACTGTACTGTAGCGACTGGAAACGCTACTATATCTGCCTCCACCACTCTGCTTCATTTCATCAGCAAGTCAGACTGGTCCACTAAAATCACAGTAAACTTCCCGACCCCCACAAAGGAACATGAAGGGTAATATTTAGAAATATCTTTAGTCTGATAATCAAACCTGTGACCACACCTCTACCGTTTTATCTCAAGATGGAGCAGAGCGCTCTACTTGTTGTTCAATAAGTCAAGAATCAAGAAAGAAAGTCAAGAAGAAAGCAGATCTCCTGCAGGGCTAATAAATAAAGTGTGTGTTACCAGGTCTGGATCACAGTTGCATCAGTCTCATAACGTATCAGAAAGAGCATCTGCTGCATGTTAAGGAGCCCAGAGCCTGGCCTATAGAGGTGAATGATGACTACATGATGTAACTGGACAACAACACGCTGCTGAGGCGCTTCATCCAACACGATGACAGGCTATCATTACTCAGTAGGTCACACAGGTCACTTCGTGTTCAATCATTATGAATTCTTTAATGGGAATTTAACCAATTATATTAATCTAAAAGCATGATCCCATTCACAAAGTAGCTGTTTCTGTGTTAGAGCATAAGGGAGCTTTACAGGAATAATGGTCAACTAGGTGCTGCTGGTTTTATTAAAGTCATAATTTACTGGAGCGCTAATAGGAATAAAAACAAAATGCAGGAATCTTATTCTTCTGGCCTTGGAGGGGTTATGTTTCTAAGCACTAACAGTCTAAAAATCCAGATATTAATCTGAGCTGTTACACTGATGTACAAATTGACTTGCATCTAAATTACATTATTATGCGTCTGCTTTTAGCCACGTCCTACTGGGTGCTCCGGTATTCATCTTTTCTTCTCATTCAATTCTCTCTGTGGAGCTGCACATCAGCACAGCAGCAAACTCTTCACTGTTGCAGAGACGGAAATTAACTTTTTGTTGAGGAATATTTTACACTCTCCAGAAAATGCGCCTCTCTGAAGTGGAAGGGCACTCAAATAACAGTCTAATATCATTGGAACAACTGATGAAGAAATAACACTTAACATGTCACAAAGAGTGCAACCTTAAAAAGATCCACCTGAGATATCTGCTATTGAGAAAATGCTGTTTCAACAACCAGGGAAGGCGTCTCTTAGTTTGTCTGATGTAAAACATGGCATGTCTCCTATATAATATATATACAGATGATTAAAGGTGTGTGGGAGAATTAATATATAATAAATATTGGTCATGAAGTACAAATGAAATCAATCACACTTTTTCATCTGTTCAAAATGTACCTCAAAGGGAGATTTGTCAAGTATCTAAGTGACAATGGCAAATGGACTTGCGTTTATGGTGCTTTTTTAGTCCTCCGACCACTCATAGCGCTTTTACACGTCATATCAGCATTCATACACACATTCATACACTGATGGCAGAGGCTGCCATGCAAGGAGCCGCCTTTGCCCATCAGGATCTAATCTAAATACTCATTCACACACCGATGGCGAAGCCTTCGGGAGCAATTTTGAGGTGTCTGGCTCGAACCGCCGACCTTCCGATTGATGAACGACCAGCTCTACACTCTGCGCCACAGTCGCCATCTAATACTCTTATCAACACTGGAGTGGGCAAATATGCTGCTTTACGCAAATGCATGTATATATTTGTTATTGGAAATCAATTGGTAACACAAAACAATGACAAATATTGTCTAGAAACCCTCACAAGTACTGCATTTAGCATAAAAGAAATATGCTCAAATCATAACATGGCAAACAGCTGTCAGTGTGTCAGTGTGCTGACTTGACTATGACTTGATCCAAACTGCATGTGATTATCATAAAGTGGGCATGTCTGTAAAGGGGAGACTCATGGGTACCCAGAGAACCCATTTACATTCACATATCTGGAGGTCAGAGGTCAAGGGACCCCTTTGAAAAGGGTCATGCCAGTTTTTGCAGAAGTTATTCGGCCTCCTTTCCGACAAGCTAGTACGACATGGTTGGTATCAATGCATTCATCAGGTTTACTTTCATATGATACCAGTAAAACTGAGCCTGCTACGGCATAAAAATCGCGTTAATGTGTTAAAGTTAGTGCCGTGGTTAGTTAGTGGCTAGAAATAGCCATCAAAATTAATTTGCATTAAGCTGTTATTATTAACTTATTAACTTTGACAGCTCTAATATTATTACAGTGGATTAGTGATAAGGGCCCTTCTGTTAAGGGTTAGTGTAAAGTTATATTTGAACTGGTTCCTTTGCAGTATCTTACAAATACTCTACATACCAAAGCAGATCAGTGATACTAAGTCTGACTGCCCTCTCTGTATTATCTTGGATTTTTCTTCCATTATGTTACAAGGAGTCTGAGAAACCTGTGACATAGACTAGGCCTATTCCCTGTGACCTGCTTTATATGTTTGTTGGTCTGTTTGGTTTTTTTTTTGTTTGTGTATGCTTCTATTGCTTATATGTTTGTTTCATTAATATTGCTCTTGTGGAAAATATGAAAATTCAATGAATATATTGTTTTAAAAAACTGAAAGGGCAATCAGAGAGAGTGCAGTCCTCCATCAAGGCTGTTTTCATCAGTGAAAAATAATGTGCAAATAAATAAGTAAAGTTTTATTTCTATGGCACTTTTTAAAGTTACAAAGTGCTTCACACTTCCCTTCAAAATTTAAATGAATCAGGTAAAAGCAAACAGAACGCAAAACATAGAACAACGAGAGACAGACCAGACTAGAAGGAACAAAAGCATAGGACTGGGTTTGCTGCTTAAAACAGTCCAAAGATTCAGCAAATCTGATCTGGTTGGGGAGGACGATTCTGAGGGCCTCATCTAAAACAGCAAAGGTACGATCACCTTTTGTTTTGCAGCTGGAGTCGGGGACAGATTAAGGTAGGAGGCAGAATAAAGTTAAAAAAAATGTAACTGGGGCGAGGTCATGCAGTGCCTTATATGTTATTGACAGAATCTTATAATTCATTGTGAGTTTTACAGGAAACCAGCAGAGGGATGCAAGAACAAAGATAATCCGCCCCGTGATTCGGATTCGCTCCAAAATTTAATGGGTTCTTCCTTGGCCCATGCTACACCCTTCCATTAAGTTTCATGAAAACCAGGCAAATAGTTTTTCTGTAATCCTGCTGACAACAGACAAACCGAACCAAAAACATAACCCCGTTGGTGGAGGAAAGGCATATCTTGGTTAAAAGTATGCCCATGTAATTGAATTGTTTCCATGCACTGCATTCAGCAGCGAACTCTTCCATCGCATGCACAGACTAGAAGGACACTTGGTGAGCCCAGACCACCGCCAAAGCCACGTCCTATCTCGCCATGCTAATGAAAGTTAAAAAGTAGTTAAGTGATTCGGATCCACTCCAAAACTGAATGGGTTCTTCTTTGGCCCATGCTACACCCTTCCACCAAGTTTCATAAAAACAGGACCAGCAGTTTTTTCCATAATCCTGCTGACAAACAGACCAACAAACCAAACCCAAAACATAATTTCCTTGGCAGTGGTAATAAAAAGCAGTACTAGGCGTTAAGGCATGTTTGGGTTAAATGTATGCCTATTGTAACCATGCACTGTATTCAGCAGCAAACTCTTCCATCACAAGTGCATTAGAACGTCTCGCAACTTTAACAAAAGTGAACAACAATGCGTGTATCCGCCCTGTAATTCGGATCCGCTCCAGCGCTGAATATGTTCTCCTGTGGCACACGCTAAACCCTTCCAAGTTTCATAAAAACGGGGCGAGTAGTTTTTCCACAGTCTTGCTGACACACACAAACTGAACCAAACCAAAAACACAACCTCCTCGGCTGAGGTAACTAAACCAATAGCATTAGATGATGATGATACATGTTGTTGTCAATTTCTGAAACTAAAAGTGTTCTGTGCACATGACCATCAATACACAAAAACATGAACTTCAATGTTTCCCACACAGAGGCTGCTTCTATCTGCATAGTTTCAGGGATACATGTAGAGAGTCTTTGCCTCTAGTAGCAGACTAGAACATCTCATCAGATGCTGCAATTCCCTTCTGACCCCAAAACTAAATGTTTGAGGGCAATTCGTGTCCCAGCCAATGGCTTTTTTTTTTTTTTTTTTTTTTATGTCTGACATGTCTAAACTGTCTTCCGAAGCAGAAATGCAGCGACAGTTCCCTTTATTTGATACTGGATAAGTCTACACACATGGGACTTGTGGAATTTTTCTTCTCTGAAGCTGCACAACTCGCTCCGGGATTCAACGGAGGAAGTTATGTTTGGGAGCTTGGTGGGATCCCAGGAGCTTTGTGTTTTGATGTTGCAGGATTTGTGAGAAGCTGAAAAAGTGGAGCAGTAAAAAAAATACTACTATATATATCCAGACACAGGGAAACATCACAAAAATAGAGTTGATTTCATCAAACTAGCAGCTTCGCCCCTCACTAGCATCTCTCCTGTACAGGATGTCAGCTCTAAGATGTGAGGCGGAGGTGGATTTACCGTATTGAGTCACCCTGAGCTCTTGTACCTGCAACCCCTGTGATTTGACTACTGATGGGGGCCGAGTCGCGCGGCTCCAGGGCATCTAGCCGAGTGAGCCATCATTTATGTTAAAAAAAACGGAGAAAGGCTCCCTGTTAAATCAATACATAAACTACCCGCGGGATCCACGGTGAAGCCAGTGGAAGCGACAGGCCGCTTAACAAATGGACAGCGGCCTCCCAGAAACCGCTGACTCAGCCGTACACTGGTGAAGGAAACGGCGCTCAGATATGCCGCCCCAACTCTATCAGTCAGACAGCTTGCTGTGTCTACCTGGGAACTGCTGATCAGAGGCTCTTAAATATAACCAAAGCAACGAGTATAATTCATAAGAGAGATAAACACTCACAGTGTCAACGCATGTGCTGCTGCTGCTGGGAGTTCAGCCAATATTTGAATAAACTCTTTCTCTGTGTATATCACATTTTTGACCATCGGTGGCTTTCATCACAGCTAGTGTCTCGCTGCGCCCACTGCTGTCAGAGTGTCACATATCAGATATAAAAAAACAGCAGAAAATGATCACACGCTGCACTGTGCCATCCATCCATCAAGGCTGATGAGATCATAAATCCTTCTCCTTGGACTGATCTCCTCTCTACTTCACCTAGATGGGTATAAAATGCAGATCAACATATCTCGTCCTCTTCCTCCTCCTCCTCCTCCTCATCTCTCCTTGAGCCACCTGTTCTATCCATCATCTGGACAGCTGTGCAACCCGCACTTTCAATTCCTCTCCCGTGTGCTGCGCTGACCTCTCGACCCGCCACGCCCGTCCACACCCCCCACCCCAAAAAAAACCCTTACATCCAGGAATTGGTGACAAAATCTGCAGACGCCACAGTTAGATTGGATTGCCTGGAGGAAGGACACACCCTACCTCAAAGCAGGAAGTTTTCAAAGTATTTTAAATTTTTTAATCATGTGGGGAAAAAAGCATTTAGTGGGAGGCTGTAGCGCCGACAGTACAGCCGCTCAGTCATCACTCTAAGGTTGGTGGGACTGTTTCCACCTCCACATGTCAAACTGTCCTTGAGCATGATGGCAACCCCTGTAATGCTCTTGATATGTGTGTATGTTGCTTTGAACAAATCATTGCACTTTAAAACCCTGTGCTATGTGCATTTGTAGTATATTCTAAGCTACTGGACTGCGATTCGTGGCTGTGTGCTTGTATCTGTTCGGGAATGCTGACTGAACCTTGCTGTTACAAAGTGTGCCAATAACAAGCTCCTTAAAGTCTCTTAAAATCCTTTACTGTTAAAATTACTGTCAGTGCTAACCATTTTCTAAAGCCTTTCAAATTGATTTGTTGTCTTCCAGGCAGCATTCTTCTTCTAAACAGCAGGAAAATCCACTTGCAGCAAGAGTTGAACAAGTAAACTTAAATGGGCTCGAATTTACTGTATATTAGGGCTGTCAAAGTGAACGTGATAATAACGCTTTAACGCAAATTTGTTTAACCGCCACTAAATTTCTTTAAGACATTAACACAATCAATCTTTTGGATGTATGCGGGCTCTGTTTTAAAGCGAGAGTGTGAAGTGAAAACCAGGCTAAAACTTACTTAACTTACTGTATGTAAAATTTTGCCGAGAAAAAACTGTCGGCCATTTTCAAAGGGGTCCCTTGACCTCTGACCTCAAAATATCTGAATGTGAATAATGGGTTCTCTGGGTAACCACGAGCCTCCCCTTTACAGACATCCCCACTTTGTGATAATCACATGCAGTTTGGGGCAAGTCATAGTCAAGTCAGCACTCTGACACACTGACAGCTGTTGTTGTCTGTTGGGCTGCAGTTTGTCATGTTATGATTTGACCATATTTTTCTATGTTAAATGTGAGGGTTTCTGGACAATATTTGTCATTGTTTTGTGTTGTTAATTCCACAAAAGTTCCAGTAATAAATATATACATACATTTGCATGAAGAAGCATATTTATTAAATACTTGACGAGTCTCCCTTTAAGGTACATTTTGAAAAGATTAAAAAAAATGTGTGATTAATTGTGATTTACTATGGACAATCTTGTGATTAATTGAGTCACCATTTTAATCAACTGACAGCCCTAATATACAGTATATAGCACCTTCTGGCCAATCATTTTACACTACATATCATCATTCATCCATTCACCCACACATTCATACACCGATGGCAGAGGCTGAGCCATACAATGATGCTCATCAGGATGTAAACTAATGTTAATTAACACACACACTCACACACCATTGGCACAGCCTTCGGGAGCAATTTGGGGTTCAGTATCAGGCCCAAGGACACTTAGGCAGGATACTCAGCCGCCCTGCAGAGCCTGTTAAGATGGACAAGGACACTCTAAAATGCAGTAGGCGCTTTGTTCATCTTTAACAGGGGAGGCAGTTTTGTTCACCCATGACTAGCAAACTTCCCCATGAACGAGAGGGGCAGGAGTCAGAGGAAAAGTCGAAATCCATCTGCTACTTCAGCACCACGGACAGCGCCATGGATTTATCAATACATAGCACAGTTAGGCTGCTGATATTTCAGGGTCGTGGTCGAGGAGTCAGGCAGACAAGCCTGACATATTCAACTAAACAACCCCTCTGACGCAGCATTATCTCTGCTACTTGTGGATGCAGAGAGGGGGGTGGCAGGTTAACAAGGGGCATGCATTTTGGTTCTTTTGCCAACAACAGGAATGGCAACATGCTAGATTCAACAGCAAATTACAGAACGAACTCCAATGTGGATTTAAAAAAAGAGCTTCTGATGCAGGAGCCCACTCCGAAGTTGTCAGAGCATCCTTGAAGGCACCAGCATGGAGAGCTTGCAGCTGTATTCCCACATAATAACATAATTTCATCATAAATAAATTAATAAATAGAGGCACCTGATATTCACAATGCCTGACTACCTTTCTAAAGCAAGTCTCTGCATGTTGATTTCTATTGTGTGCCTACATCAGTCGAAACCAGTTGCCTGGATGGTAGACAATCAGTGTGAAAACTGTGCTTTCAATAAAGATGAGCAGGTATGTACAGTATGCACCATAAACATGATAAATGCAGAGAGTATGATGCTTTAAGTGCCTTCCACAGACAACCAGCAGAGTATTGACAAATCATACAAACTGCTTATATCAGAGGCAGACACTCATCACTCACTCAAAAGATAAATACCGACCTGACATATCAGCACACCATTAAATACCTTTAACCCATTCCAACAGTTATTATAGTCAAATTGCATTAGCAGTGAACATACTGGACGTTTGAAATGGTCGCAAACAGGAAAAAAAGGCTAAATAAACGGTGGCTCGTGAGTGAGTAAAAATGAGAATGTCGTCCAAATGGCCCATTCATCGCCAAATCTATCACTACAAAACTCTCCTCTGTATACACGCTGCCTGCCATTAATTTTGTCACCAGTCAGACAGTGGCCTTGAAGGAAACATGCACAGTATGATAATAAGTCGGCGCATCACATTTCACGCAGGACTTGCTGTCAAAATGACCAGAAATCTATCTCCCGTTCTAGTCGCCTTTTCCTCCTCTAACACAGAACTTTTTGCAGAGTCTATTTATGTACCAGGTAAAAGTCAAGGTGAACGGACCAACCAAACACAAAACGCCTGTAATTTATACAAGGCCGAGCCCGGAGCCGTGGATGTGTTTGTCTCGTAAAGCAGCGGCTACTGTATAGAGCAGAGAGGTGATGTGTGGTTCTGCTCTAACCCAGCCACCTGAAAAACAACTCGGCGGGAGAAGATGGCCATAAAACACGACTCTTGACCTCCCTCCTCCTCCTCCTCTCGTATGTGCTGCACACTTGGCTCTTTCCTTCCTCTCACATGTAAGTGCACGCACAACAAGAGGCTGGGCTAAAGGTCAGGGGACAGCAGAGTGGGAAATGGACTGGAGACGGTAGCCGCGGCATTACAGGTGGGATTCCTTTTATGATATCAGCTGAAAGGAAGTTTATGACTGAGTGCAACTGTGGATGTTGGCGGCTTTGTGCTGGGGCTGGGGCGCTGGTTTTGAATGCATATGGCCTTGTTTTAGCACTGATAATCTGGGTTTTTGTAGAGCAAAAAAGGGAGGATTTTTATTGAAATAACTCACTGGGTCTTTCTTTTCTGTTCTGAAGCCCCTCGGCATTCCCGCCCTGAACTCCCCATCAGTGCTGACATGGATAGCCACTGTACATCACATCAATGTCTCTTTTGATCGCCCTCTGATGGGTTTTTTTAGTTTGTTGTGCGTGCGCATCTGCATCTCTCTGCCTCTTTTCATCTCGCTGTGTAAAAGCAGTGGTATGTGTGTGCTGTCTAATCATACTTGTGTGTGTAGTGAACGTGCCTCTGTAAAGCACTGCACATGATGAAGCTCTAAACAGAATGAGGTCAGCGGGAAAAAGCAGCCAAGACAAGTCCGCCTTTTGTCTCGCGTGCTAACTGGGCAGCGGAGTCCCCCCGGGGGGCGAAGCAGGAATACAACATGTGCATTAGACCTCATAACATCATTTATAACAGGCAGACACGCTTCCACACACAAATGGCTTTCACCACAGAAGTTCCCCCATTAGCATTAAAGGAGAGAGGCTTTACTGCTACAGTAAATTTAAGGAGCAACTGCACCGAGGACGAAGTGACGGCTTTCTGTTCGGTGGACTGTTCACGGCCCCTCTGCTATAGTCTGTACAGCCGGTGTGTTTGTCAGCAAGTGGCGAGGAATATATTGACTCCCCTGGGAATGTGTGTGTGTGTGTTATTGGACCTTCTGGACCCCGCGGCCAGCTCAGAGCACAGACCCTGCAGCTCTCTCTCATGTTGAGATAAAGGCCAAACCCTGTCCATCATTCTGTTATTAGGTGGCACGCTGCTGAGTCTCCGCCTGAACCTTCTGTCCACCAAGTGCACACCATCGTGTTCTGCTTGGGAGGGCACATGTCATGTCTGGTTACAGAGAAATATTCAGCAACAGTGCATTCACTCCTTTCAGCGTTTCCGCAAGGACTTAACTCCTCACAGTTCAGCCTATTGAAGCTAGAAGACCTTATAAAACCGTCTAGGGCTGCAGCAAATTATTATTTCCTTTACCAATTAATCTGTCCATTTTTATTAGTCATTTGGTCTATAATATGTCAGACAATTGTGAAAACGCCCATCGCAATTTCTGTCTTCTTTAAATGTCTTCTTTTATCCGACCAACACTCCAAACTCCAATCATATTTAGTTGTCTTTAGGTCTTTGCAAACTAAGTGTTCGTATGCAATGGATAGCGCTAGTCCCAAAGGAGGCTAATGAATGAATGATATTAGCAAGAAGCTATCGATTAGCTGCCTAAAGAGCGCAATCACTATTGTGCAATCTTTCGTAAATCCAATTCCAAGATGTCAAACAACCCTCTTTTGCCTTTAGACGGGTGCAAAAATGCAGAAA
This sequence comes from Pterois miles, assembly GCA_947000775.1. Lineage (NCBI taxonomy): Eukaryota > Metazoa > Chordata > Actinopteri > Perciformes > Scorpaenidae > Pterois > Pterois miles. Next base: position 13,135,255 of record CAMQGK010000052.1, on the reverse strand, counting down.
ATCAAACCTGTTCCCTAAACTTTAATGAGGGAAGGTTTTGAAGTCGGTGTGGAAATGTGATCGACACAACGTGAGGTCAGATTTATTTTTAAACGTGCAACAATTTTGGATGAAATGGGGATGACGGGGGTGAGGAGCTACAGAGCTCTAGTAAACTTTTTTTTTCATTTTCAAACTACTAGTCTTCAACTAATACTGAATTTATCAGAAGGCTTTAAACTACCATTTTCACACATGCAGTAATACTCCAAGACCTATAAACACGCTTTGATGCGTAAAATTGGTGGAGTTCCCCTTTAAGGGACTGTGCAAAAATGAAGAACCTTATGTCTCACTTTGTAAAGGAGCGAGCCTCCCCCTGGGTTATTACGGTTTCCTTTCAACCCTCCTTTTAACTTAAACAAAAACCTGCAACATCCTCCAGTGTTGACTTGGTACAACGTGTTTAATCGTGTAACTTAAATGCAACTTCTAATATGTACCGCCAGTGTACAACTGAATAAAACCCTGATACAGAGACAGAACTGTTGCAGCTAATGGCAAAGAGCACCTTTATTATCTGTGGTGCAAGAGGAAGCTGTCTTTCTGATGTAACTATTGCAAAGGACGAGAAAAGAGTAAAAGACTCCCGCTCACCCAGAAAGACTAGAGACTAGACCCAGGAAGAGCGCCGGTCACTAATCCCAATGTTCGTAGTGGCCAACGGTGGTACTGCAACTTCCATGTGAATCATGTGATGCCATTGGCCCTAAAAAGACTTTTTCCCAGAGACTTCCATTGGGAAAGACATCTGTAACTCAGCGGATACATTTTTTTGAGGTGAATCAACTTCCCAGTATGAACCCTTAAATAGCCCTTATTTAAATCATTGGGTCCTAAAAGTAGTAAAATGCACTTACAGCCAAATCCAGAGTTATTTCCCATCTTCCATTCAGGTGAATGAGACCCAGACCGAGGCTGGAGCGAGGGCTGGAATGGGGAGGTAGCAAGCCGTGATTATAGCGTGACGGTTGTAACCGAGCGGACGTTACTGCGCCTGCTCCACGAACCCAATGGATGCGACAAATCGTCAGAAGGTCCAAGTACTTTTCCAGTCAGAAGTCGAGCCATTTTGGCTTCATGCACCACTGGGCAATTTTCATAGGAATGAACAAGGCCCCGCCTCCAACACTGTATCCTGCTCTATTAATACATCCATTACCTTCAGCCAGAAGAACAACCACAAACCCTTGTCAGGATCCAGGTATTGTGAATGCTGATCTACCGTCACTCTCACTGGGACACTTGAATACACAAGTCAAAATATCTGCTGCGAAAAAGGCTTACTGGAAATAAAGTGAATAAAGTCAGACAATCATTTTGTTCTTTACTGGTTGACTGTTTACTGCCCAGTTTCTGATGCTCTTTATGCCTCTGAATGCCCACTGGTGTTTTCAGTTCTTCTGGCTGATTAGACCGCAGGTTGAAGGTGGGCGGAGCTTTGATGGGAATTTATGAGGTCACAAAAGTCTTCATCTACCAATAGGAACGATACAGGTGTAATTTGTCCCTCCCTTACAGGTGCAACAAAGCTAACAGGTCACTCAGGAGGATGCATGTCCACACAGCCAGAGTAGAGGTCTAGTCAGCCAGATTAACTCTTTAAGGTGTGATCTCAACTGAAAGGACAATGAGTCACATTTTCAGGTAACTTAAAAACATACTTCAGAAAGAAAAAACTACCAAACTGAGGAGTAACATTGTTCATGTAGCAGGTCTGCAAAGTTTCAAAGTCCAGGTGAAAGAGTTACTCTCCTCCACAGAAACACTGCTCCTGAACTGCCCGAAGACCTCGCTTGAAGCCCCGCCTTTTCTTCCGTAATGCGGTGATGTCACCAAGTAACACATCTGTATAATAGCTACCTAGTGGCTCGTTTGGCACACCCTCAAACAAAGCTACAGAGTGGAGCTGGAGTCAGAAGAGTTTGGTTCTGTTGACCAATCAGAGCAGACTGGGCTTTTTGAGAGGGCCAGCTTAAACAGAGCATTTCAGATGATGATGGTGATGCAGCACAGCTGGTATGAGAAAATTAAAGTTTTTCTTAACATTAAAGCATGTAAATATGTTCTAGTAGAAACCCAAACTACTAGTGTGCACCTGAAAATAAGCTTAATAGGTCCTCTTTAATGGATGTTGAATAAAGGTAAATTAGATACTACATGTTTTGGCTTATAACAGAACCTTTATTTGATGTACTTCCAGATTGATTTTAGTCATGTTGCTGATAAACCGAAGCCTTAATCATTACTACACAGCAGACAGTGCAATGGAAGCAGTATAAATATACTTCCACAGTTTTATTGTACTATCTGTATATTTCTCTATAGCTAAAGCAGTTACATCCTGACATTTATGATGCTTTAAAATCATTTTACTATTCGCGAGGAATTGAAATTGATTTTTATGTAAAATAACAATCTCATACACAAACAATACACTGAACATAAAGCAACAATTTCGCTGTTAACATTCTTTCACAGTGAAACTTCTCCAGACGTTGACCTTAATGAAGGAGGGAAAAGACAGAAGCTGAGCAGCAGCCAGACAAAAGAATCATAAGCGAATTCCATTAAATGAGTTATCTCTCTACTTAAAACTAGTTCTGGCTCACTGAGTGGTGAAATGACATTTACAGTGTCTAGCAGGGTTTATGCACCAGCAAGTGCTCTTCATAGGTAGCTGGCAATTAAGCATGGTGTAACATCTCCAGTAACGTCTATAATTCATCTTCTTGGCATGTGGGGAAATCAGCATGGGCCGACCGTTTTGTCTTGTGTGTTGGAGGATTTCACTGGAAGCCAATCGCATCCTCTGTTTTCCCTCGGCCTTGTCAGGCTGCCATTTTCTGCGCAGACAGACAAAAGAGGAGGATGAACTCAGACGTTTTCCAATCAGTGTTCCTGGAGCTCGGCCACGACTCATTTAGGCTACAAGACGACCTTGACATTTCAGTGGCCAACGTACTAAGTGAGCAGAACACCTCAGAGCCAGCAAACACACATACAGCAAAGACGATCCGGACACCTCCCGTGTAGACACACACACACTATGTTGGCTGGTTACCACCGAGGCCGAGCTAATCCAACTCCAGTGTTTAGTGCTGTGAAGCAGCTGGAAGCACATAGGCTGTTAACAAGTTAAGGTGAAAATGTTTTCTGGCAGGCCGACCTCCTCCTCCTTCACACTTTACCTAGCAGCTCACAGTGCACCTCTTCCACCGACATGCTCAACCTGGCAACCACCACCGCAGCACTCGCGCTTTCACACTTATCTGCACACGCATGCAAAACGCTTGTGCGTGCATGTACACGACCACGCTGCTCGCACATTACCGGTATACTCTACATCTGCTCTGATGGAAAAATCAGACGAACCAAGCAGAAAGGAGCAGAAGTAATACCAGGAATAATTTATGTGGAAAGCCACTGCAGAAGAGTTTTCAGTAGCTTTCCTGTTGCTAGAAGCTTAATGTGCACTGCTGTGCTGCACTGATCAACTGAAAAACACTTTTATGGATCACGGATTAAGCCGAGTTACAGTAAAAGTAATTTTCCAACTTTGTAAATAGCATTCATGTTAGTACGCAAGTCATAATTGAAACAACAGCGGTCTCCTGGATGAAACTCTTTGTGTTTGTTGGACCCATCCACCTCCCCTTCTGCTGCCCTCTGTGTCTTGTCGCTCTTTAAACTACTTTACCATGTTCACTCCCGATGCATTTACTGTTGTCGCAGATGGGTTTACATTGTAGTTAAAATGCCCGGTGCGTCTCATACAGGCGCTAAAGGACTTAACTCAAACTTACTCTAACTCTGAGCTCTTAAAATGAGAAAAAATTCCGAACTTTTCATTCGTCAGGTATTTAATTCACACAGGAGAACACAAAAATAAGCTTTACCAAGCGATTATTTCACATAGACTAAGTATTTAGAAGAAGAAGAAGAAGAAGATATTCCTTTATTAGTCCCACAGTGGGGAAATTCAGTTTTACACTCTGTTGTTCACACAGTACATATACATGTCAATGGAGGGATGTCAGAGGGAGGGGGCTGCTCCTGACAAGCGCCCAGAGCAGTTGGGGGTTTGGTGCCTTGCTCAGGGGCACCTCGGCAGTGCCCAAGAGGTAAAGTGGCTCCTCTCCAGCAACCAGTTGGTCTTGGTCAATGGGGGACTTGAACCGGCGTCCTCTGCGTCCTAACCCAAGTCCTTACGGACTGAGCTACTGCCGCCCCCCTAAATAAAGTTCCCTGACTGGGAATCGAACCCGGGCCGCGGCGGTGAGAGTGCCGAATCCTATCCACTAGACCACCAGGGAGTGTTTTAATTTATTTATTTATTGAATTATCAGAAAACCTGCTTTATCATGTCATACTGTTCATCGTTAGAGATATAGGACTTTGATATAGAGGAGATTCTCAAGAAGATTTTGGCCGTATCGCTCAGCCCTAATCAAAAATCAACGCCAATGACAAAGAGTCAGCATCTGACGCCCTGAAAAGTTCAGATATATATATTTGACTTAATAACACTGAAGTGCCTGAAAAGTGAAACAAATAGGGATGCCACACACTTTATTTCTGGTTTGTATCTTCAGATTAGATGTCGTTTAGCATCCATCATAAAACAAGTCCCAACATCCTTCACCCCCCCACCTACCAACACACATCAGGAGAAGAAGATAAGGATAAGGGTCAGTGGGCAAACTCCAGTTCTCAAAGCTGAAGCCAACATGAAGCACCTTAAACCTGCATTCTTTCTAACAGCCAGCAGGGGGCAAAAAGAAGTCAGATTGTATAGAAGTCTATGAGAAAATGAGCCTTCTTCTCACTTTATTTATTACCTCAATAAACATGAGTTCGTGGTGTCAATCGCTAGTTTCAAGTCTTCTTCAACACAGCGTGATGTTCATCCCATTCAGAGTCAAATAGACCATAAAGCAGGGGGATGCTTTGTTTTTGTCTTACAACTTTCACCATTTCACAAAGTGTTTTCAGTCCATGAAAGTGAAGTATAAGCTTTCTACCTAAAAACGTCTATCGGTTACTTAGCTCCACCCTCTAATTGTTTTTGGGTTGTAAAAAAAACAAAACAAATACCGACAGTCATCTTGAGGCTTCAAAACGGCAGTCTACAGACCAATGGGTGATGTCACACTGAGTACGACCACTTCTTATACATCATTATGTTCATTTAGTAAATTATCATCCGGTTTAGAGTCAAATAGACCATAAATCAGGGGATGCTTTAGGGTATGGCTACCTTGTGATTGACAGGTCGTTACCACAGCGTTGTCCGGTCTGGGAGTTCTCCGTGTTTCCGTCTTACGACTTTAACCCTTTCACAGTGTGTTTTCACTTCACGAAAGTTAACTGTAACATTTTGGAGGCCTGAAAACGTCTTTCTTATTCGGTTGCACACCCTCTCGTGTCACTTATGGTTGCAAAAAAACAAGATGGTGACGGCCAAACTGCTGAACTTGAGGCTTCCAAACGGCAGTCCACAAGCCAACGGGTGACGTCACAGTTACTATGGCCACTTCTTATGCACAGTCTATGGTGCCAACACACGTTGTCAGGAGAGGAAAATACATGAGAACATAAGAAACTCAATAAGTTGCAATAACACAAGTATTTTGAGTTTGTCAGGCTTCTTGACCATCCTCCACTCCAGCATGAGGCTGTTTGTTTGCCACCCTCTTTCACGTCTCGCAGGGGTTTGTCTGCATGTGTGTGTGTGTGTGTGTGTGTGTGTGTGTGTGTGTGTGTGTGTGTGTGTGTGTGTGGCTGGCAGCCTGGCAATGGCCCACAGCGTTGGACTCCTGAGCGCCAGCAGCACTGGACAGACACCGCAGTCCAAGCAAAAAGCTTTTGACAACGTGAAGAAGCAACAACAGAAAAGCCCACAGAAACTACAGCACAAGTAGGGCAGCCTCTCAGGGAGCCTCCTCCTCCTCCTCCTCCTCCTGTCCTCGTCCGCCCCTAGTTCACTCTCGCAGCATCCTCAGGGCTCGGCTTGTCTTTTCACAGCGAGCCAAGACTACACTCTGATGGAGACCGCAGAGCTCGATATACAGCTGACTTCTTCGACCAACACAAAACACACCGTGGGACAAACGGCTGCTGAGGCGACATCTGTATGTACAATATCGTCACCTATAGACTGTACAGGTTTGTGTTTCCCTGTGCGAGTTGTTGACAAGTTGAAAATGGACGGCATCAGCAAAACAGATGTGCACATCGGTGAGGAGTGCTGGAGTAATAAAGTGGCTCTGATGAAAACGTAATGGCCCCTTCACCTTTATTAACGGCTGCGGGTGCAGGATCGCACGCTCGGGTTCGCCGCTGTAATAACACGTGGAGCTCTAGCGCAGGAACGCAGCTCCATCACTAACAAACTGGTGGAGAAGCTCATTACTGGACCCGCTAATTGACTCAATGACAACTGGCTAACTGGCACTACTGATTTTAGCCAAATGAGCCTTAAACACACACTTTAGATCAGTTAAGGACGTTAATGTCTGAATATGCATAAATGATACCATCTAAACACACAGATCATAATCTGTTCGGTGTTTGCTTCCTGCTCTCCATCTGCAGTTTCAACACCTGTGAAAAGATTCCCGAGCGCTGCATTCTTCCCTCTCTGCAGATACTTGCGCTACAATCACACAAGCAGCCACTTATTAATATCTCCCTTTCAAATGCTAATTCCCCCTTCATGCATAAATCATAACTCCAGAGGTGGCTGCTGCTATAGTGCAGCAGTTAGAAAAAAAAAAAAAAAAAAAGATTTTTAGGAGGAGTGCAAGGCTGGCAATCCAAACCTGCCTGTAGAAATGAATGAAATTATCCAACATCATCCCAGACACAAGTCCTCCAGCATAGTGACTGTCAAAGTGGGGTCCGGGGACCCCTCGGGGTCCATGGTGCTCTGTCAGGGGGTCAGTGAAATAGTTAGCTATAAACTCTAAACCTGTGGTGTATCATTAAAAAGTCTACAGACTCCCATGTTAGCTGTGGACCAATAGAAACTCTGATATGATTGTGACACATCAAGTCAGTCTGCCATGAATCAGCCACTTTACTCAACTGTTCCTGATGCTGCTTAGCTTATTCGCCAGCTAGCTAGCTGCTGAGCATGGAAACATTTGGGTCAATCCACACTGTCAAGCTAACTATACCAACTATACTGAGAAAATGTGATGATAATTATATGGAACAACGACGGAAGATGTAAATGCATCATGTGTCTTCAGGTGCTAGCTGACAAAGCCATGAAGCCGGCTAAGCTAAAGTGACATCTGATTACAAAGCACCGCGAATATCAAGAAAAACAAAGTGACGTTAACATGATTTAAATTGAAAAGTGTTTCTGTTTATCGCTATCAAACAGGTCTGAATTATTTAGGTTGAAAAGTTTTACAATACAAATAGTTCCAGTCGCATCTACGACTAGAAATGGTATTAAACATTATGGTTTATCTGTGTTATGGTTATGGGACGGTCCTCGGAAAAGTCTCCTATTTAAAGCAGCAGTGGGTAGAACTGGAGCAAATATAATTTAAGTCTAGGCAATACAATCACAACTTCTTTAGGTTTTGACAACCCAACAGTTAGGTTTAGGCAATACAACTACAAATGCTTTAGGTTTATGCAATAAAACTACATCTTCAAAAGTTAATTCTATAAAACACTATATCCTGACAGTAGTGCATCAGACAGCTAATCTGAAAAAAATTACATTTTCTCTGTGTCCTCCGGTGTTCCTAATAGCATCTGCAAGATTTCACAGACCGGAGGAAAACAACCAATTAGAGCCGATCTGTAGCCTGCAATCTCTGAGCAGCTGTCAATCCCTCATGAACTCTGATGATCAAACGGTCAAACTAGGCAGCGCTGATCAAATATGGATCAATATACTGTTACTGCAATGACTATTTTTCTCCTCAAATGTTTTCAGAAACATCTTGTAGTTACTGTTTAGCTGTAAAATGAGAAAGTTTGTGACCCGGCAGCCATGTTGAGATCAGCTGAGGAAACACCAAGCACCGCCCACCAGCTGGAGCACAGCCAATAGTAACGCTCTCTCTGAAATGACGTGTAATTGGCCAAAGTCTCCCGTCACAGGCTAGATTTTTTAAAGCCTGAAAACAGAGCCATGATGAGGTGCAGAAGTCTAGTTTTCTCTCAGAACAATTGAATTACAATATACTGAAAGGTTATTGTGGATTTTTTTGCCAAGTGATGCCAAAATCTTTCTCCCTACTGCACCTTTAATGGTTCCCTGACCCCAAAAAGTTTAAGAACCCCTGTTCTAACAAGGCCAGTTGTTTTTGCTCTAACAAGCTTACACAAACTCTGTCTCCCACAGCCTCAGCAACAATATGCAACACCAAACTTTCCTTAAACCAAGACCTACATGCAGAACCACACTGGCCCACCAATGGGATCAACAACAACAGCAACAGCTGGATATAACCGCACGGCTGTTTTACAACATAGATGGGGAGAAATGCAGTGTGGTCCGAAACAGCCGCTCGCGGCTTCGATTTGACAAAAAATTTCAATTTGTGCTGGTGGGGAGCCCCCTGATCGGTGAGCAGCAACCTAGAGCAGATCTGATGTGTGTCTGGCGTGCTGTGCTGCAGATGCTGCTCTGTATGATACACAACCCAGATCAATGGACCATTTCTTCTGCACTGCATCATGCACCCAGTGTGTTTTCATGGAAGTTGATTGAGGAAGACCACAGTGATCGCAGTGTCATTCAGTTTACAGTGACACATGTGCAGCAAGCATGTACAGTATGTGAGCGACCAGAGTTTCAGCATGAGGTGTCAGACACTGATCACAGTCACTGCAGCTGGGAAATCAAATGAACCTCTGTGGATGCTGATGGATGAGTAGACATTGTGAGATTTACATCTTAACAAGTCATTTGTAGTTGAAAGATAAAAGATAAATGACTTGTTATGCGTGCAGAACCAACATGTTTGATTCAGTGTCTCAAATCAAGAGTCATTTTCTTTAATCAGGTGTAATTTTCTTGATTCATGAGAGTAATTAGACGTGTAAAGGCTGGATGATTTGCTCAGATTTGCTGCTAAAAGATTGTTATCCTGGATTCTGTACTGCCAAATCGTGCCCACTTCTCATCCTTCCACCCACATGATGGACACGCGTGTCTGACTGCCTACCTGCCAGGAGCTGGAGGGGATCTCTGCGAATTTGCCCAGACCCCCGAAGGTGTAGCATCGGTACATGTGATCCAGAGACTCCGAGCAGTGCCACAGCAAGCCGAAGCTCACAGAGTCCTTGTTGGTGTGGTGATGGTGGTGGTGGTTGTTGTTCCTCAGCTGGTCCTTAACAATCCAGGCAGGAGATATGAAGCTGAAACTGCACACGGCGACCAGAGCGGAGGAGAGGAGCACCCAGAAGCAGCCCACGCAGCTGAACATGGTGGCAGCGTGGGGCAGAAAGCCCGGACTCAGACCCAGATCGATCCCAAACCCGGCTTCTTCTTCTTTCTTCTCCCGGCCCAGGAGCGAATGCATTTGGAGCTCACGCCTACCAGAGCAAGACTTCAACTTCAGCCCCTCACCAGCACTTCTACATCAGCAAATAAAGCAGTGGACATCCGCAGCGCCAGCCCCGCGCGTGCGTCCCCACCAGGACATCTGGTCTGGACGGACAAACCTCTGAGAAAACGTTCATCAGCAGGAGGAGTGATGGCGCGTTAAAGTCAAGTCATCCGCGCCTCCACTCCACGCATGGATAAATGCCCAAACGTGACACGCGCAAAATGTTTGTCACACCCAAAACTGGGTGCGTGGTTGTGACACGGGTGCAGGTGGAGCAGCGGTTTAACAGAAACCCACGAACACTAACGTGTCCTGGACGCTGGTCTCCCGGTGTACTTGCTCTTTGCCTCTCAACGCGGACAGTCAGCGGCGCACTTTGCGTTTCGGAGAGTGCGTCTGGACAACGTCAAGCTCACTAGGGTGAAAACTAGCACTTCCGGTTGGGATTTTCAAAGTGAAAACCCAAAACAAGGGTTGAGGCAGAGCTAAGTGAATAAAGAGTATATTTAAATAATTACTAAACTAAAAAATACACCAATTATAGCTCTTTTACTCGTAGTAGTAGTCCGCCTCTTAGTCTTCATAATCAAAATTACTATAACATTAAAAATATAGAGGCGTTATGTCTACCTGAGCAGAGAATGAAGTCCGTCCCCCTGTGTGTGTTGTAATCCGAGCTTCTCCTTGCTTTGTTGACATGGCCGGGCTGCCGCCACTTTTAGCTAGTAGCATGTGAGCACTCTCCAGTGGCTAGCAGATAAGCCGAGCCCACAGGAAGACCACCAATCCTCAACTCTAACATGGTCATAGTGGTTAACATAACAGTGTAGTGCAACTTCTGTGTTCGTCATGTCATGCTATTGGGCCCAAAAAGACTTTTTGTCATTGACTTACATAGACAGACACGTCTGTAGCTCAGCAGATTTTTTAGTTGTTGTTGTTTTTAGGTGAATCAGCTCCCAGTATGAACCCCTGGGGGGGGATTTCATTTAATCTTTTTTGGGGGGAACCTTTGGAGAAATCAACTCCACAGAAGAGCCAAGCTGGAATCAACTCACCCTCTTCTGTGAGGCGACAGCGCTAACCACTACACCACCTGCAGCCACACCCTAATAGTCCATATTTAAATTATTAGGTCCTAATAGTTGTAAAATGCACTAATAACCAAATCCAAATTTATTTCATTCTTCTGTTTATGTCTATAGGGACCCAGACCATGACGACAGCGCGAGTCCGAGCGGACACCACTGCTCATATTGGACATGCACACAGGTTCCCAGTAAGACCTGGAAGAGTGTTCGTATTGGGGAGTTGATTCCCTCAAAAAAATGTATCCGCTGAGTTACAGACGTCTCTTTCTCAGTATAAGTCTACGGGAAAAATTATTTTTGGGCTCAGTTGCATCACGTGACGGACACAGATGTTGCAGTACCACCTTTGGCCACTACGACCACGTTGGGATCAACAACCGATGCACTTCCTGGGGGCTTGTCTTAGCCATGGCCATGTTGGGAGCTGTGAGGAGGCAATCTTTTTTTTTTTTTTTTCAAACTTTTTTGAGAAGTCAAATACAAACAACAACGTTAGCTTATATAAAAAGTAAAAATAACACAAGACAAAATACCAGTGAATTCAGTGATAACTAAAAAATACAATCTCTACAAACATTCGGTAAAGGGATTGGGCAAGAAGTTTTTTACATTCAATAAAAACAAAATACATAGGAGGATGAAAAAGTAAATAAAAATTAAGGGGCACAGATTAGTAACATTACTGAATCATTTTAGAGGTCTTTTAGTGTTCTCCCCGTGTTAGCGTGGGTTTCTCCAGGTTCTCCAATTTCCTCCCACAGCTCAAAGACATGCAGGTTAATTGATGAAATTTCCCATAGGTGTGAACGTGAGCATGAATGGTTGTCCTGTATCTACGTCAGCCCTGTGATAGTCTGGCGACCTGTCCCCAACCTTGAACAGGATAAGTGGTTACAGATGGATGGATGGATGTTATGATAAAGTTGATCTTAATCTGAAAAGTCAGGACATGCAATGAGTTCTCCAACTTCATGGAAGTGCAATACTAAATCACCCTTTAAAATCTGATTTATATGTTATCATTATCATGTCGCATTCACAATGTGCCATGGAGATGGATACATAACTAGATACTCCATCAACAGTAACAAGAACAAAATGTGGCCCAGATGTGGCCCTCATCTGGTTCTGGACAACTCTGGTTGAGTCATCGCTGTCACTGCGGTAGAAAGGGGTGGGGGATGTGAGTCACGACAGGGACATCTGGGAAACTTACTCAAGACATGTTTAATTAAAACCTGCAAAACAAGCTTATGGAAAAGTAGAAAATAATCATGAGAAAAATGACTGTACGCACTGAGTATATTTCACCCTCGTCTATTAACATCAGAAAGCAACAACAATAACAGCAACAAACAAGTACATCAACCTAAAAACACTTTTTTTGTGAATTTGGGGAATGCAGCAATAAATGTTTAAAGCTAGGTTCATTGGTAGATAATACGTTTTATTGGAAATCCATTGAGTGCCCTTGTTTAACAAAAATACCTTTATTCTGAAGGCAAACACCTAATCTTCCGGTGTTTTGCTCATCTCTTTTTAACTTGACAGATTAGGAGTCTGGTCACAGGTACTTGTCCAAATACTCCTCGCACTTTTGATACGGCTTTCATAAAGACACACCACTGTAATAAAAACACTACATGAAATTATTCATTAAAACGTTTTTTTTTTATCTCAATAAATCTTTATTCTCCGCAAAGCATTGAGTATTGAGGTGGGCGTTGCCCCTGCACGTGCAGTTGGCCTTCAGTATAAAAGCTCGTGGAGCTTCAAACAGCATGTTGGTGAAATAACAAACTGCTATTTAGCTAATTAGTGTGTAAAATATTCATTACACTAATTAGCTTTAGCAGGAGGCTAATTTTATCTTAAAAGTGGCAGTCTTTATTTAAATGTAAATACAATTAAGTCACTATCTAAAGCCAAATGGGGTAAGACAATGGTGATTCAGCCCACTGATGGAAATATTGTAATATTTAATACAAATGGGTGTCAGTGGTGACATTTCCAGAAATTGTTTTATACACAAAATGCAAACTTGAAGCTCATGTACAAAAAACCTCATACATATTTATATGTATATATATATATATATATATATATATATATATATATATATATATATATATATATATATGTATATATATATATATATATATATATATATATATATATATATATATATATATATATATATGTATATGTGTATATATATGTATATGTGTATGTATATATATATACATATATACACATATACATATATATACACATATACATACATATTTAATTTATTTTATTTGTATTAATACTGTTTTTACATCTATGCTTCTTGTCTTTTATTGCACTATCCACTTGCTGCTGTAATGTGTGAATTCCCCCACTGTGGGACTAATAAAGGAATATTTTAACTTATCTTATATATATACATACATATACATATATATATACACATACATATACATACATACATATATATATATACACACATACATATACATATATATACACACATACATATACATATATATACACATACATATACATATATAATATATATATATATATATATACATACGTACATATATATATTTCTTTGCTCTTCTCTCAAAAAACTGAAATCTTGAAGGATTGCCACTTTAAATTCAGTATGAACTGAATTCTAATGAAATTGTTTTGAACTATATTAGAGTACTTACAGAGCTGATATTATACTGTCATTAATACGTTAACTAGAAGAGTGGATCTCTGACAATGAGATCAACATTTTAAATGCCTCATCCTGTCCTGAAGGTCACCTCTGTGCCCTTTGGGTTGACCTGCACTTTACAATTTGTGGATTTTTCCAGACCTGTATAAGAGACGTCAGAGTAGCCTTATTGGAAAAAGCAGACATACTTACTCTTATGTCAGAAATAATATTCTGTATCATCAATGTCCTTTTTCTATTTTATCCCAACACAGCGACAGAGCCAACACTGCCCCCACCTGGTCAGAGATGATAACAGCTCACCCTTTAATGTGTTGGCACGAGACATGTCAATTTCCCCACATTTTAACTGTTACTGTTGTGAAAATGATAAAAAATAAATAAATAAATAGAATGAATTTGCTTGTAAACATAAGACTGTACTAACCACAGCCGCCAGCTGGCTGAACCCGCAAAATATTCCAACACTGAAATAAGTCAAAGAAAAGAAAAATGAGGACAGACAAACATTTCATAATATATGTATTTAAATCGAACACAATTTAAATATATTATAGATTAAGTACACATACATACATGTCAGAAAACATTAGTGGTACATAGTACCAAGAGTCGTTTCTGGTTCTTTTCAAAGTCTTGGTAAGGCTCTAAAGAAATAATAAAATAAAAAAGGTTTAATTCGCTGAGCACACTTTTCCAGTTGAACAGTCCGGTCATCACTGACGTTTGTTTCAATGATGCATTAAAAAAAAAAAACAGCGATCACCATAAAAAAGGAGGGGTCATATACATATATATATGGGGTGTATATATATATATATATATATATATATATATATATATATATATATATATATATAAAAAAAAAAAAAAATATACATATATATATATAAAAAACAAAACATATATACATATATATATACATATATACATATATATATATATATATATATATATATATATATATATATATATATATATATAGAGAGAGAGAGAGAGAGAGAGAGAGAGAGAGAGAGAGAACATTTAGAACATGGAGTTTTCCAACACAATGGAGCACTTAAGTTCATTATGGGAGTATTTCTTCTTCTACGCTCTGTAAAAGGTGCCAGGAGGTTCATATAGGAGGTCAGCCAAGTCCGAGGACTGAATCGTCTCTTCTTCTTCTGTTTCATTGTCACATTTTCAAATGTTCTACAGTACATATAACAGCCAACACTACTCCGGGCAGGCTGACGGAAGCGTATGCAAAAACTGTACAACGCTGATTTTGCCTAAGCCTTACGTGGCCGACCCTTAGGAGAGAATTTCATCTAAAAACAAGGAATGGTTATAAAAGGTGTGGGGAGGTGTGTCATCAGGGTTGTTCAGTCTTTGTCACATCCTCCGTAGGTCCGAGATAAGACAGACAGATAATATGGCTACAGCAACGCAGCGATGGTCCTGACTAACATGCTGCTTCTTCTTCTTCTTCTTCTCGTGCCGGCTTTCTTCAAGTGTGTTTCCTTTCTTCAGGAGTGACTTCCTCCAGTCTGATGTAAGCACTTGGCTTTACATTTGGAGACTACACGTGTACCTTTGTAGTGTTATGGAGTTGGAAGATTGGAACAAATGATGTACTTCAACTTTTCCATTAGCCCATGCGTGAACAATCACTCACCCAAGCCTCACAGCCAAACACACACTCATATGTACATACACATGGTGGTTGGGGAAAATGCCTTGTTCGTTCTCAGAGTTCATTGCGGGGTGGACCCGGCGTACAGTTCGTCGCTGGCATGGCCAGCATCTGCGGGGAGCGACGGTCCTTTGGTTCCTCGATGGGGTCATAACTGCAGACAGACAACAGAAAACGCTTAAAGAAATGCAGTCGTTCTGCACATCAGCGCACGGGGAGGAGACGACTGAGTGAGGCTGTGTACCTTGGTGGCCTTGCCGGGGCTGTCGTGATTTGACTGGTGGACGACGTCGTTGACGATCATCTTGGCAATCTGCCATGCCATCTCCTCCTGGGCCTACATGGCAGAGAGTCACAGCACAAACAACAACCACAGACTTAATGATATTCCTCAATAAATCATACGTCCTGGGCTGATAGAGCCTTGCTATGTGCCTCAGATCTCTGAATCATTCATGACTAGTTTAATATCTTGTGGCCTCACCTCGTCTGAGTTGCCTTGGACCCATTTCTTCATGGCTTGAGAAAACATGGAACCTAAATGAGAGGAGAGGGAGGGCTGTGAGACGAAGGGATGGCATAAACTGCAGTCCCTTAAAGCGGCAGCAGGCAGAATGTTTTCGGCGTCATTGGGCAAAAACTCCACAATAACCTTTCAGCATATTGTAATTCAAGCGCTCTGAGAGAATCAAATATGAATCAATAATCTGTCACTGTAATGACTATTTCGCTCCTCAAATGTTCTCAGAAACATCTTGTAGTTACTGTTTAGCTGTAAATTAGCTGTCTATTTCCTTAGACTTACTCATTTTAAAGCTAAAAAGTAACTACAAGATGTTTCTGAAAACATTTGAGGTGATTACAGTGACAGATTATTGATTCATATTTGATCAGCGCTGCCTAGTTTGACTGTTTGATCAGAGTTTGAGAGTGATTGACAGCTGCTTAGAGACGACAGGCTCCACCTCAGCTCTGATTGGTTGTTTTCCTCCGGTCTGTGAAATGTTGCAGATGCCACTAGGAGGACACTATTGTCAGGATATAGTGACCATTTTATCAGATTTGCTCCATTTCTACACACTGCAGCTTTAACTGCACAACAGCTGCTAGCATAGAGAACAATGTCAACAACGCCTTTAATTCGTCATCCATGTTGAATTAAACATGGGTAGTTGGGTAGCCGCTGAAGTCGTTTGTTTTCTTCTGGAAAAGTGTGACGTGATAGGGGCGTGAAATCAGGAAAGGACATGCAATGACTTATAAGACCCAATCGAGAAGAGGACCTGGGTTTTCAGGTCTCTGTTTCTGCTCATCCAGACTAAAACGCAACCCAGGAGTTTTAAAACTAAAACAGGGTCAGCGGCATTTTCAAACTCTCTGTTTTAGGGGCTTGAAACCACCAGAGTAGAGAGGACGCTGGGCATAAACAAAGCCAAAGTTACCCATTTTAAAACATATTAACGTGGATGTAGCCTCAAGGCGAGTCATTGCTGATGTAATTAAGTATTCAGTGCTTTGTTGGGTTTTGCTTTCTGTTTGGCCTCGTTATACTGGAACCAAAATGCCTGGTGGTCTATCCTAGACCAAGGGAAAGCACTCTTAGATATAATCAAGACTTTGTATGTTGTTACAAGAGTAGTGAAGGCTGTTTCAGAGGGATGTAAGGAGAATGGGAAAAGCCACTAGATGAGGTTTATATTCATGGGCGCAGAGTAGCTGTTTTTCACTGCGAGAGGAAATGAGATAACATCTGACAGAGTGAGGGAAGAAAATAATGAGACACATAGAGAGTCTAACAGGTAGAGGACAGAAAGACAAGTGTGAGCGTTTCATGCCTTTGGATTTCTTCACGTCCGGCTCCGGCTCTGCCTCCCTGATAAACTGGCCCATCTCGTTCACCTTCCCAAACGTCATCCTTCTGAGCGGACAGAGAAGAGGACGGGGATGAAGACAGGACACAGAGCACATGAGACAGAACTGAGCCTCAGGCACAGACAGTGTGTGTGGTGGGGGGTTCAATAAGACCAATCTCTTGAATTCATTTTGTACAGGATTTTTCAAAATATGCACATAAAAAAAAAACTTAAAGGGGACATACCATGCTCATTTCCAGGCTCATACTTGTATTTTAGGTTGCTATTAGAACATGTTTACATTCTTCAATGTTCAAAAAACACATTATTTTTCTCATGTTGTCTGTCTGAATACACCTGTATTCACCCTCTGTCTGAAACGCTCTGATTTAGTGCCTGTCTCTTTAAGTCAAGTCTGCTCTCACTAGTTAGCGAGAAAAATATGCTGCACCTTTGTAAAAGTAGTGGGCGTTCCAAAACCTATACGACCATACTATTTAGTATGTCATAAAAATATTTAGTCAGTCCCAATACATAGTACGTCAAATACAAAACTCAATAATAACCAGGATGTGCTACTACAACCGGATGGAATTTGCAGAATGGAAACCAGCATGCTTTTCTGGCTATTCTGACATACAATCTTTTGCGCAGGAGATATATGAGCAAGAGGGTCAAAGTTTTGAGTTATGAGGAAGTAGTATGTCCCAATGTATGCATACTGCATGCACCAGTATGTACTTAAGTGTAAGGGCAGCTGCTGTATAAACTAAGAGTAAAGAGAAAAAGTACGCAATTTGGAACATAGACGTACTACTCAAGCTGTGGGCAATATAATCTAATGAACCAGCATGTGACATTCATGTGACTTCGATCACATTTTCTGATCTAAGTAGCCCACAAAAACTGACTGGGTTGTTTTATTTCAGTTTGTGGGTTGGTAGACACTCAAGATAACTAAACGTATGGGTACAAGCACTGACAAAGAAGTGTTTTTCAGATGTGCACTTTAAGACACAGTCAGTTAAAAACAAAATAAGTTAGCGGTATTAAAGCCAAATGGTAGTGTGGGCAATCAAAAAAGGAGAGAACCAAATGTAAAGTACTTTACTTTTAAAGATATAGTTTGTAAGATTTGGTGACATCTAGTGACGTGGTTGCAGATTGCAACCAACTGAGTAACCCTCCGCTCACTCCTCCCTTTCCAAGACTACAGTAACGTGAGCTGTTGAGTGCAAAACTGTGGTAATGCTGATCGCTTCTCTCAGAGGTCTTCCTTATCATAACAGCATCACTTTAAAAGCAGTGGAAGTGAGATGGCTCACATTACTGCAGTTACACAATCGCGTCTGAGAACTACGGTGGCCTTCAGGTAACGTTAAAACATAAAGACTCTCCCTAAAGCCAGTGCTTGATTTGTCCATTGTGGGCAACAGTAGAAACATGGTGGACTCTGTGAAGAGGACTCGCTCCCTATGTAGATACACTAATGAAAACATTGTTTTGAATATTATATTACATTTCTGCAAATAAATCACCCAAAATACTACACACTGTACCTTTAGATTTCGATTTAGCCAGCCTAAAGATATATTGGTAATTAAACCCTTCAATACATGACAAAAACTCACCCAGCATACGGCCGCTGGTACAAGGACTCAGGGTCCAGGCTGGCGACGTCCACCGTGATCGCCTCGTCAAAGTTCTTCAGGATCTTGATCGCTGCCCTTTTTGCACCTTGCTGTGGTGTAAAGATACCATGAGCTGAATGAGTTACAGAGAACATTTTGTTTCTTTATGGAGACAACTAAACAACCACAACCTTTTGGCATTAACAACAATATCTTCGTTATTCATGTAATGAGGCGGAGCAGGTCTAAATGTCAGCAAACAGAGGAACATCCCCACAGGGGCTGAAGATGTGGGTTCACGTTGGGGGTCACCTGAGTCTGGGAGCCCTCGCTGGCATTTGAACTTGAGCGGTCGTTGTCCGCGGGCCCGCCCTGGCCTGGAGCGCTGACATTCACAAACTCATCTGCCCGCACAGAGTTGATGAGGTCACTCAGGTATTTGTAGTAAAGGTTGCTAGACAGGAAGCCTGGCATGTAGACCTGAACAAATGCAACACAACGACAACCGACTCTGTTAGAGAATAATGAACTCCGTGATAAATTTCCAGGCCACAAGTTACAAAGGTTTGTTACTGACCTTTATGTGCTAACAGCAGTGTTCAGCTTTCATTTCATTAACATAAGGCAGGTGCATTTGTCAGTGGTATAATAGGACAATTCATCAGTGACTTACAACACAAAACCTTTAGGAGGACCCTATTAAATTCAAGTAAACAAGTTCAAGCAGATGATTTTAGAAAATATCTAATCAAACGCTTTAAAGGGCGATTGTTAATTAATGGAAAGTTTTATATTTCTAGGTTTTAGGCTGCCTTATTCTATATATCCAAGCATTTCCTATTCCCCTGCATAGT
Source organism: Pterois miles (assembly GCA_947000775.1). Classification (NCBI taxonomy): domain Eukaryota; kingdom Metazoa; phylum Chordata; class Actinopteri; order Perciformes; family Scorpaenidae; genus Pterois; species Pterois miles. Next base: position 13,115,818 of record CAMQGK010000052.1, on the reverse strand, counting down.
ACAAGAACAAAACACAATAAACTGACGAGGCCTTGGTGTGTGGCTATCTGAGAGTCGGACCTTCTCCATGGTGGTCCAGGCCTGTCTGAGTGGAGTGGTGAAACAGTCCGGGAGCGGCCCCCCTCTCGGCAGATATTCGACTCGATCTCCATCCGCACAGAGTCGTCGAAGCCCAGAGGGTTGGTGGCCTGGAGTGAGAAATACCTGGAGAGGAACGAGTCACTGAGTTCAGATAAGGGCACCTACACTACAGTAAGATTTTTATCAATATCCAATCAATAATCTCAAGGATATTAATGAGGAAATGGCATCTTTAAATGCCACCCCTGGTGGGAAGGACTAGTGCAAACAAGGTGGCTTTTATGAAATATTATCTAAATATCAATGAAACGGCAGTAGAAATAAAATGCAATAAAGAAAATGTCATCTAGTCTCCTCTGGTGACTGGTCCTTTACCTTCTCAGTCTCACTTAACTGGAACCTACCACCTGATGGTATTACATTACTATATGATCAATAATCGCAAAAAATTATGATGCATGTATTAATTTTCCCATATCAACTACATTTTTCCCAGAACCAGGAGTGAAACACTTATCTAGACAGATTTGAGATGAAAGGTTGATATCTGCAGGATAATCCGGCTGTACTGACGGCATAAACAAAATAATCACATAGTGAGAATAAAATAAGAAGCTGTAGAAACACTAGAAATGATTTCTAAATATTCAAATTATCATACACGTAGCTATGTCTTTTGTATGAGTATTTTTGATGAGATATTATGAATATGTGATGGCCATTATCAAGTTCAAAGTCATGTTTCTGCTGCCGAAGCAGAGAGAAGTTAATGAGGTCTGACTGAAATGACGCATTTACAATCATGGGAGCTAATTAACAGCGTGTGGATTATTGTTGTAATAAAAGACAACAGAGGGCGGGAGGGAAAAAGCATCGATACGGTCAGGAATCCTGTCAGGAATAAAATAATCTTTGTTCAAATAAAATGCACCTCTTTATGTATTTAGTGTGGTAATCTATCCTCTGGTTTTAATACACAGCTTCCTACAAACAGTGATTTAATTGGTCCGTCTGAATCAACATCAACAGAAAAACTACGTCACTTTTGTTAATATTTATGTAACCTGTGTTACTTACTTTAGCATTTGCACAAAACATAATAGACAGCTAGTTTCATACTAACAGTAATTAACCTGGCAACTAGGTATATTTGTATAAATTGCTATATGTTGCCCTCTATTATGCTGTTTTGTTTTTCTAGTATTGTACAAAACGATAAAGGAAATGAACCATTTCTGGTAACTGAACAGGAGCTGCAACTTGGGAACCAGGTTAAAAATCATTTTTATTGTTTTCATTTTTATTATTAGGGCTGTAATTGTGAGTAAACGCATGACTGTCCTCAGTTAATCGCAAATTAATGCACTGATGTTTGTCTGAAAATGACTTTTTTGTTTTTCGCGTTTTCATGCTCATGAATCATGTTCTTTTTAAAGAACAGAGCGCAGCAGGAATGAGTCCTAAAACCTGGAAATGCGCATTTTAGCACTTCCTGGTCGCTTATGTGGGAATCAATGTGTTCTTCAAATGAGTTTTTAGGTAGATGCCTGAAATAAGGTCTGTGGTTAACATAAGCTGAAGAGGGTTTTAACAGGATTTGTTCTATATCGGGTTGTCAGTCAAATAAAATATCTAATCATGATTAATCCCAAATTAATTGCACATTTTTTTATCTGTCCAAAATGTACCTTAAAATACAAATTTATCAGGTATTGACAATGTCATTATATATTATTTAAAAATTAACTGAAATTAACTGATTGAAATTAATGATTTAACACTAGTGTTGTAGTCAAGACCACCTAAAACAAGACATGACCAAAGCCAGAATGTTGAGACCAGTGTGAGTCCCAGACTACATGAGACATCTACGATAAAATGTGGAACCACCACTGTGGATAAATAGATCTGAAAGAGCCACATAAAAACACCCACAGAAAACAAATGAAGATTCCACCTCATTCACCACTTTTTGTATTTGTGTGTATGGAGTGTATCATGTCAAGTGTACCATGAGAAATGTCTTTATAAAAATAAAATAATCAAAAGGTATTGCAGAGGTGAATTGTATGTGTGGGAATTTCCCTTCGTTTTCTACGAGCATTCACAATAATAATGTTAGCAGATAAATCAGCACAGGCAGTTTAGTGATATCCCTACAGTTGTGGTCTTGAAATAAAATCCTCTTTGTCTGAGACAGAGACAAGACCAAGTAAAAATGTGCTACTGTGCTACTGTAGAAACCTGGAGGAGCAAGATATTGGTGTCCGTGAAGAGGAACCGCTCCCTATGTCGATATAAACGGCTCAATCTCAGGGAACAAAACACAACGATTCTTATTTTCAGGTGATTATACACTAAAGAAAACTTAAATATCATTTTCCATTTCTGCCAATAGGTCTCCCTAAATGCTACACACCAGTTAAATGATATATTCTCAGACTAAACATACTTAATGATTTTAACATCACAACAACTCCCAAATATAAAAATAAGGGGGTGTTTTGGATTACAAAGCAGCAGCAGAGTGAAGACCTACTTGTCGTAGAGGATCATGGCATCATTCTGAGCCTCCTGGCCGTCGTACTGGCCCTTCTTAGCAGCTAGCTGGTTCTGGAAGTTGTCCGCCGCCAGCCAGAACTGCAGTACGTTCATCGCCTCCTCCTTTTCCATGTACTACAGAGAAGGGAGCAACTGAAAGTCACTGTGGGTTTTTTGTAATATCTTTGCTGTATCTGAGATTTACTGTACGTCCTGTGTATATATGCTGACATAGAGAATAAATGTTGACTCTGACAATCTTTGTGTACGGACTTCTGGTGTTAACTGTCACTTCTGTATCATAACAATAGGTTGGGAGATTGTAAAGAGAGGATCCACTGGGGTTTTGTTTTGTTAGGTTATGTTTACTGTGTCCTCGGTTTATTGCTGCTGTGATGATAAAAATTCCCTCCAGAACAGATAAATAAACACACCAACAGCAACTGTTTTGTGGTGGCGGCAAGAGAGGAGAGGTATATAATGAGGAGTCAAGACGTTTGTGTAGGAAAAGCACAAACAAAAGGTTAAATAGCATTGGTGTGTGTTTGTAATGAGACAAATAAATCATGTTTTGGGAACCGACTCACCTCAGAGAAGTAGAAGAGAGCCGACTCGCAGAACAAGATGTCAGCCAGGAACACAGAGCCACTAGTCAACACTTCGATCTGGTATTTACAGTAATGATGACTCCGCAGGAATTCGCTAAAGTGCCTGGAAGTGAAAGAGCAAGTGGTAGATGAATACAGGCGCTACCGTGGATGTCAAGGTGGTAAAGTGACAAAAGGACAGTAGTTACACTTTAATCTTAATGTCAAAACATGGTGATGGGAGTATTAACTCCTCTAGAAAATGAATAGTGAACTCACTGTTGCTCCAAGATGGTGAAGACTACCGACTGTGCAATGACAAAGCAGTTTGGATCCACCATGCCATCCTCACCACATATCTTAGCTACACAGAGGAAAGACAGGAACATTATTTAAGATGGAAGACGGACTGAAACCAGAGCACATAAAATATGGTGCCTGAGGACACGCCTATCGGCAGCGTCTGTATCTTACCAACTATGTCGTTTCTGATCTGCTCTGTGATGGGGATGGGCCTCACAGCGTCAGGAGAGATGTACTTGGTAAAGATGGTAACTGCATCTTTCTCTATACCTGAAAAACACAGACACAGAGCTGATCATCCAGAGATGCTACAACATACATGAGTGATGTTTCTGATTGAGAAGACTGTCCATGGATGCACAAAGAGGGACTTTCACAGTGAACAGATTAACTTCTTAACATAACTACCTCATTTATCTAATTCAGACTTTTATTAAGCTGAACAATAGAATGTATTTTTATTAAGGCTGTCAACTGATTAAAATATTCAATTATGATTAATTGCTTAATTGTTCATAGTTAATGGTGATTAATTGCAAATTAATATTAATAAAATAATATATTCATTATAGGAAAAACAAAACAATGACAGTTATTGTCAAGAAACCCTAAGGTACTAAACCCTCACAGGTACTGCATTTAGCATAAAAAAATGCTCAAATCATAACATGGTAAACTGCAGCCCAACAGGCAACAACAGCTGTCAGTGTGTCAGTGTGCTGACTTGACTATGACTTGATCCAAACTGCATGTGATCATCATAAAGTGGGCATGTCTGTAAAGGGGAGACTGGTGGGTACCCAGAGAACCCATTTACATTAAAATATGTTGAGGTCAGAGGTCAAGGCAAACACGGTTTAGGCTCCTTTGCGGCAAGCTAGTACGACATGGTTGGCACTGATGGATTCTTTAGGTTTTCTAGTTTCATGTGATACCAGAAGCTTCACTCTAGCTTTAAAACTGAGTTTGTTACGACCTAAAAATCGCAAGTTGTGTTAATCTGCTAAATAAATTAGTGGCATTGAAAGGAATTTGCATTAACTGTTATTATTGTGATAACTTTGACAGCCCTGGTGAACCTGTCCTTTAAAGCTGCAAAAGACAACTCTGAGTCCCAAAGTTGAACTACAACAAAAATACAGCAGCATCTGACAGGACTTTGTTTTAGCAAATAATTATTGGTGCACAGAAAGTGAGGAACAGAAAGTCAAGAGTGAAATAAAACAGCAGCCAATGAAAGTTTCTCTCCACCATCCTCAGGCAAAAGCTGAGTTTCCATCCAAATGCAGAGAAAATTTTAACCTAGTTTCCAATAAATCAGCAACAGGAAGAGCTATTTAAAGCTGCAACCTGTAGCTACGAGCAAATATGATAAAACGTTATTTTTCTAGTCACTACATCCTGACAGTAGTGCATGAGACAGCTAATTTGTGGAAAAAATATTTTCCTGTGCTTCCTCCTAGTGCTCCTAATGGCATTTGCTAGATTTCACCATGGTCAAGGGAAAACAACCAATCAGAATCGAGCTGTCTCTGGGCAGCTGCCAGTCACTTTGTGACACGGCCGCCATTTTACAGCTAAACTACAACAGAAATACATTAGCATCCAACAGGGGTCATTTTAATTGACCCAATAATTTCAGGTTGCTGGTGAGAAATATTTTTGGTACACAGGAAGTACAAATCAGCAAAAGAAAGTGCTGTTTAATGCACGTTTCCATCCACTATTGTTATGCGAATATTAGGAGTTCACAGTTGAGCTGGTGGTGCCAGTTCTCCACTCCGATGCCTTTAACCATCGCAGAAGAAGAGGCCATAACGACGTGACGAACAAAAGACTGCCAGTCAAACCTTAAACAGTGGAAAACAAACATGGCATTTATATTTGTGTCATGTATTAATTTGAGGAAGGTCACAGTCTCATGAAGTTTCCTCCTCTGCTGTTTTTTAACTCACATGCTTCATGTACATCATGATTTGTTTCCACGGCACTAGCCCATTGATTATGTAAAAAAGAAAAACACATATGAAAACAAATATAAAGAGATGTAAAGGTGACTCACTTTTCATGAGTTTGTCAGAGAGGTCTCGCAGGGTGCTGTTTGACTGCACCTTGTAGGGAGTCCCTGTCCTGGAGTGTGCCTGCCTGCTGGGGGTTTCTGCTCGAGGAGTGCCGGGTCTCAGGCCAGCTTCTGTGCTAGAGGAGTTCCACTGTTCTGAGTGCGCCGCCGGGCCTTCGCCACTACTGACCCGGGCGAGAGCGTCGGGTGCGTGTTGGGCCAGCTCTGGGAGCTCCGGGCCACCCGGGGAGGCCGAGACGGGCTCGGCCAAGGAGCTGTGTTTGACAGAGTTCAGGCTGTGTGCTCGGACCCGCGACCAGCTGGTGGAGCGGAAGCTCTCAGCCTCCAACCAGAACCGAACCAGGTGGTCGGCGCCCTGGAGTTCCATGAAATGCATGTAGTGGGGTATCGCCACGTTGTCCCGAAGGACGTGCTCCACCGTCTTGGACAGCCGAGAGCGGTCCTCTTGGGGCTGATAGTTCACACTGGAATGACCTGGAACATAAATATACACACAATAAACAAACTTAGCAGGGAACTACAGGATTTAAAAGACACTTTTTGACCAAATAAATCAAAAACTGTGTCAAGAGTGTATTTCTGGCAAAACGCAAATTAGAAATGAGCAAAAGAGAGCTTAAAAAAATAGAGCTGCAATCGATTAATTGATTAGTTGTCAACTATTTATAACTATTTTGATAATTTATTAACAAGTTTTTAATAATTTTTTTAAAGAAAAAATGTCAAAATTTTCTGGTTCCAGCCTCTTAAATGTGAATATTTTCTGGTTTCTTTGCTCCTCTATGACAGTAAACTGAATATCTTTGAGCTGTGGACAAAACAAGACATTTGAGGGCGTCATCTTGGGCTTTGGGAAACACTGATCAACATTTTTCACCATTTTATAGACCAAACAACTAATTAATTAAAAAATAATCAACAGATTAATCAACAACAAATATAATTATTGGTTGCTGCCTCGTGAGAATATAAACAGATATCATTGCCATTTTTACATTGTAATATTGTATTAACCCTGTGATGCTTTCCAAACCTGCAGGTAACAAGTGTCATCACCCCTATGCAATTTAATATAATTTATCTCAATTTAAAATTTCAGGTTTTGTGGTTGGATTAGTGAGGATTTTGTTAGGCCGAGAACACAAACTGTATGCATTCACGACAATAAGATGTATGCTGCCTTCAAACTCACATTAGAAACTGAAGTATTCCACTTAAATAACAGACAGAGCAGCACACTTTCTATTATTTACAGGTCTCAACTTTCATAATAGAAGGGAGATAAAATGTTCAGTATATTGATGGGAGTTGCAACATGAAGTGAAAGATATAAAGTGGATTGGCCGTGTCCAGCTCTCCTATTTCTGCTGAAAATTTGCTCCCGACTGAAGGCTGGAGCGTGAGCTGAATTTAAACTCCTGGTTTTAAAGCCTTGTGAATTTCTGGCTCTCTTGTCCATCTAGAGGTGGCCTTAGACTATGCAATTTCACAGATGATTTAACCCAGACAAACTTTGCAGAATCCCAGCATCTGTATTTCCTCCTGTCCATCCCATCAATCACGGTTAGCAGTAACTGTGGCAGCCATAGCAAGCGTTGGCAGGGTCTAAACTCCTGCAGGGATGCTATATCGTTTGACTCCACTATGTCTCAAATGGGGACTGTCTGTTTGAATAACATCCACCAACCTGGACTGCAAGCACAAACACACACACACACTCCCAGAAAACCAAATAAACAAGGGAGCGCGCTCATTGAATACAAACCCTGACACTTGCTGGATTATGAATCAGAGCACATCGGCTATAGTTAGACTGAGGCGTGGGTTGAGGCTTCGTTTGCACTTTGAAAATGAAATTGTGCTTCAAGAGGTGTCGCCCAGTGTGAGGCGCTTATCAATCAGCCTCTTCAGATTCCTTAAAACCACTCAGTCCACCTTAACACTGAAAGCTGTTAAGAATCACAACATCTGTGTCTGCATCAGATCATCAAAAGAGCCTCACTTGAATATCTTCTGGGAGTCAGTCAATGTCTGTTATATAATCTGTCAAACTCTTTCAATTGCTGTCAAAAGAGAGCAGGGAAACTCCCAACAAAAGTATAAGCTAACATTGAAACTAACCCACCTTGCCTCTTTGAATCCTCCCTAACTTCCTTCCCTCCTCTGCCTTGTGTTAAAACAACAGCCGCGATTCATTCCGATGTTGCCGTCCTGGCTGCGGTGCAGGTTCCTCCACCTCCGCTGCCTGACTCACCCTCAGCTATTCTCCGGGCAACTTGCTCGTGCACTTTCCCCATCAGTGTTGTCATTCAACACTGTCAGTCACTATTCACCTCCGCATCACGGCATCACGCGTATAAAAGCCACAATCTAATTTTAGAGCACTTCTGATGAAAGGAAGGAGCGGTTTCTTCGCCACGTGACGACTGGTGTAAGGCCAGCATTGTCCTGGCAGACTTTGTAATGTCTGGGTGCTCGAGAAAATATGCCGCGTGGAGTCGTGCGAGTGCGTCACACAGGATTAAGGAAAGACTTGTACATAACAGCGTGCTGAGCCACATTAGTGATGCAACAGTCACACTCAGGCATACTGTACATTGCTACTGCACATTACTGTGAGACATCTCATAGTAATGTGCTTCGTCCCAAAACGTGCTCTGAACCGAACTGTGAATTTTATGAACCATCCCACCCCTAACGTGTTTTTATTATTTAGCAGACCCTGCAAACATGCTGTAATTAACATATTTACATGCTACGTATTCATATTATTCTCATTTTCCTGTTGAAACTTTCGGTTTCATAAATTCTGACATTACTCAAATCATCAGTCAATCGTCAAAAATTAATCAGCAACTATTTTGATAAGGAACTAATCCTTTTTGCATCTTAAATGTGACGGTTTGCTGCTTAACTTCATCATATATGATAGTAATACAAATATCGTTTGGATTTTGGACTGTTGGTCATATAAAACAAGGAATTTAAAGCCGTCACCTTTGACTCTGGAAAATAAAAAGAGTATTTTCCAATGTATTAAATTATATTTTATAGACAGCAGATCAGCAGGTTAATCGATAATAGACCGTTTTTCCTCTGCTGCGTATAGCTTGCATTTGAATTAACAAACAATAATGTCAGTAATATAATGTATGTAACCACTGAGGTATAACAGACCAATAATTTGAATAACAACCAGTTGAAAAACACAAAATGTTGAATTTGAAACTGTTTCAGAACAGGGTCAAATGTTTGGCTGGGCATTAATATCGCTAAAAGCTAAATATAAACACGTGAATGCTCCGTACCAAGATCTCCAAAGTGTGCAGCCTCCATGTGACTCGGCTGCTTCTTGAGGATGGCGGTGCGACCGCGGGCGAACGAGTCCATGTTGGCAGAGATGGCGTTGATGGCCACATGGCTGGGCCCGGCGGCTTCCTGGATGGCATGGTGGTTCCTCAGTGATGGAGAGTGAGGGCTGGGTGGAGCTGTGAGTGGAGGATGGAGGACAGAAAATAGGCATTAGGCAAAAAACAAATAATAAGAAGAAAAAGAATACAATTATATCAAAGTTCGAGTGGCCTGAATGTGTGACATCAGTGTATGAAAGGGTCTTTTTAGAGAGGGTATTTCAAAGAGCGCTCAGTGCACTGAGGCGATGTGACGAGGTGCTGGAGAGGACAGACTGCTCAGTGTTAGAGCTTTATGTGTTTCACTCAGTAGCTTGAGGTCAAAATGTTGGTCCTTGTGACAATATGGCCAGCAATGATTAAACATGGTCAACCAACATAAGAGCCATCTGAATCACTCCCTTAAAGAAGCTAATCTCAGTTCTAAGAGCACACACATGCAAAAACATCTTTAATACATCTGAGAACAGTCAACAAATGCATCACAAATTACCACAGTATTTGATATTATAACACCCGCTTGTAGCGTCTTCAAGGTGCTATTGATGACATTCGGCCGCTAGATTTATTCTCCCGCCACCATTTCACTGCGTTCACTTCACAATAAGTGGTTGCCAGGCACTTATTTTCAAACTCAGACAGTACTTTTTTCCCACACTACTGGTGCCTCCGAATGGGGTCGTGTTGATCGTGCTCACTAGAGGAGTGCGTATGAACGCCCCCCTCGTGTCCTATTCATGACCTCGTAAGTGGGAAGTTTCTGAAAGCTCAGAGTTCTCGACTTGTGGTGTGTTTATTGACATTGTCAGTAATAGCGGAGGCCATGGAAGTTCATTTTTTGGTACGTAATAAGTGAATATATTGTAATTTTAGTAAAATATTGTTTTTCTTTGTAATTTTATAATAAATCTATATGGAAAATGTTGATCTTCCCAATGGCCTCATTTTTTCTCTGTCATTATGCCTTTGCCTTTCCTTTTTTATGTTACCTACTTGCTAGCTTTCAAAATTGTTAACCTCTGTGGCCTCTAGATGCCAGGAGTAACGTCAATACTGACGTTGCTTAGCAGCGGTGTTCTCACAACTTGACCACTTGAACGTCACACAATGAACGACGAGCTGACAAGTTTCATTTGAAGGCACCATATCTGGAAAAAAACCTACCTTTCAAAAGGCTCTATGGATGTTTGTATTTTAAATATTATCAATACAAAAATATTATCAATTTCGACCTTTAAATTAAACCATTTAAAAAAAAAAAAACACTTCAATTCATCAACACTGCGTCACTTTCATAACCTCACGGTGATGATGAGCTCACCTCTATTGCCTTTGACATCGGTCACTTTCTCGGGTTCTTTGCTTTTGGCTGTGGGGAGAAAGATGAGAGCTGGGTTGTAAGAGGAGAAGCATGCAGCATTTTGATTCACAATACAGGGCGAGACCAGCCAGCACGCGATTCATACATGGCAAGATTCATTGACGCGTGAGGTAAAGGCATGGTGCGGTGTCACCGGAAAGACTGGAACTCACTGTCTAATTACGTAATGTGACATAGTGAGGAAATGGATATGCTAGACAACCAAACAAATAATTAACTTAACAGAGCTACTTCTTTGCTGTGGACAGATGAGGAAGGAAAAAGGGAAGTTGTGTTCTGATATGTGAAAGCCCTCTCAGTCCTACTCATTATATAGCAAGCACAGCAGGACTGAGAGGGCTTTCATACTGTACATCAGCATGAGAAGTCTTTCCTAAGAGTTGTGACCTTGGTCTAAAGTCGAGCGGAGATGACGTCTGACAGCTTACACCTGAAGCTCTATAAGACTTGCTGATCGTCTATAATAAAAAAAAAATACTATCAGAAATCATGTGGCATAATGTAAAACTATTTTAACACTGCAAATATGTGACGCCACTCCAAAGCTCTGTGGCCCAACTGTCAAATAAAAACTGAAATATGTAGCCTGCAGTGGAATAAGTGCACAGTGGCAGACATGGTGGCAGCCTCTCATCAGAATGACTCAACATTCATATCTTCAGATTAGGCTGCTGCTGCTGCTGCAGAGGGCGGTTAGGATAAGTATCATTTTCAAGCACTGACGTTACAAAATGGACTGGCAGGCCTGGACCAACGCTCCTTCAGCGAGACATTTTGGACAGAGATGCCAAGTGTCAGAGTCGGTTGGCGTTGATAGGCTGTCTGTCACAGCAAAGAGCCATCTGAGCTCCAACAACCTCTGCTGTGCTGAACTGAACCCGTTGGTGCGAATAACACCAGATGTCTTTTCTCTCAATAAACATTTATAGGACCACAATGAGTTGCTGCATTGACTGTTCTGGTTTAAAAAAAATAAACACTGAGCCTCATGCAACAACATTTTTATATACTTAGACGAGTGTAATGTCAGATTCAGAAAACGCTCCTAATTACAGGTAATTGTGTAAATGACCTGTGTAAACATGATGAATGCCACATGTGCATAAATGAGCATGCGTTTATTAGTATTTTAAATTAGCCTAATTAATGCCTCGATAATACTACATAAGTGTCCTCCCCCATTCATTTGTCTCTGCCAACATATCAACACCCTCTCTTAAGACACGCTCTCTTCCAAGGACCTGACGCGCATCCAAAAGAAGCAGTTCAATCATGGCACGCCTGTTTACACCTCCTGTTGACCTTATTATATACAGAGACAAAGTAACCTTCAATTTGTGAATAAATGAAGTTGTTTTGCAGTTTGAGATGTTCATATTGATACTTTGATGTTATACAACAGCATCAGTGGACAATGTAGATTAATTATATTGACAGGCTGTATGATTCCACTTAGATTTATATTATAATTTGAATTGCGGAATAGAAAAGGATAATCTCAACATAGTTATGAAGTGTAATTTATAAAGGATTTTCAGTCTCAAAATTCCAACAAAGCAATGAAATATACAATCCAAAAACTCAGGTTTGGATTACAGCACTTGACTCCTATGACAAGTCTCATTAATTGTGTTCGTAAGAGAGAATTCAAAATACAAGAAAATTGGTGAATGCGGCAAGTCTCCTAATCACTCGTACAAGCCACTTAAGAAGGAATCTGTTTGTATGATTTTTTGTATGAGGCCCATTACGTCAGATGTATTACCAGAAAAACATAAATGCAGCATTGATGGGCAGAAATTTAAAACCAGCTCAATCAGAGCAAAAGCAACAGCAGCTTTATATTTTTTAAAAAAACTATTTCAAGCAGCACAAACTGCAATTTTGGACAAGATAGTCAGATCGTATTGAAAGTGTTACATGGACAGATGGGAAGAAATATTGTGTAGGCCTGATAGGAACATAAACTTAACTAAAATTCAAGTGAAAATAACTGATAAAAGAAAATTTGCGATACTATAAATATTAATAATGAATCAACAAAGTGGCACAACCTAAATATATCAATAGAACTATGATTTCTTTGCAAGACTTTCACTTCAGTTAAAACAGTAAAAACGTTGCCTGCACATTTTAACTATGCCTATGCTGAGGACACTCTTACTTCCTGTGTGTCATCCTGGTCCAGAGCGTTATTTATAAGTGCACTCTCTAATATTTCCTCATTTTGGAGACCTGCTGCGTCAGCTACTTTGGCTGCTGTAGCCTGTGAGGAAAAACCACTAATCTCACTCTTGAAAATGAAGGGAACAGAAAACTGTGGTTCATATGGTCAAGTCACTGTGCTGATTTCATGAAATATACACAAATTGAAATGTGTTTCATGACTACTGGCTTACTATAATTACCTTATCACACTGCTGCACTTTCTATCAAAATAATGGGATAATTGAGAAAATGTAGGGCTTCTTTAAACATGATTGGCAATTTATTAGCTAGACCTATCTAAGCTACAGCAACCCTGCAATAATTACTACCATAATGACGGTTATGATGTTCAGCTTTGTTGAAATTGGTTAGAGAGGTGTTCATTAAAGAGGACCTATTATGCAAAAACTGAACCTTATAACCATCATGAAGGTAAGATTTATCACAGAGCCGACATATACAGTGAGACTGCGTTGGTTTTAGCTAGCTAAGTGTAGAAAATAAGCTAGCAAATGAGTGTACCAGTGGCAAAGCACAACTTGGCTGCATATTTTTGCAACACCTGCAATTGAGTTGTTGCAGCTGAGTATAGATGAATAAAGAAATTAAGCTATAGTTAACACTTTGCTAACCACCACCTCTGATTCAGATAACGTTACAAAGAGCTATCATTAGCCTTTTTCATATATCTTGCCGGTTAAAGCTGTATAAGAAAACCCTGCTAAAGCTAGCTAGCTAGCTAGCTGCCATAGCACAGTTCGCCACTTGTATCAAGTGGTGGCTAGGACATAATAATACTCGTGGGGACTTTTTTTAATATTTAAAAGCAATATTTTATGCATACAAAATCGTAGTAATTTGTATATCGTACAGCTGACAGCGCTGTGTGGAGGATTTACTGCGACCCTGTCTAACATTAGGTTAGATAAGGCAGGGAGGATAGAGAGGCCACCGCTAAGCTAACCAACTCACTGCAGTGAGCGGCGCGGCGGCAGAAAAACTCGTTTCCACAAACACCACGGTATCCTCGGCTAATTTGCTTGCGGCCGCAGTCTCGACTACATTTGTGAATCTCTTATCGAGGACCTCTCTCTCCTCTGCCGGGACTCTCTGTGCTGCTAGCTACCGTTGACACTGCACCCTCAGAGGGAGCTTCCTCACCTTTCCTCTTGAAAAACGACATGACGGGTTTGACTCTCTGGACGTTTCCTCAGCTCACTGACACCATCCCGTGGATTCGCGGGTCCCTTCATTCAAATGCATCGGTTCTGTTCACTCCTGAGGTGGAAACAGGTTACTATCACAACCCCGGCGAGCGCTGTCAAATTACAATTTTCTCCAAATCCAGACCCAGCACAGCGGCCATATTGTCAATAAACGTCTTACTTCCGGGCTGGTGCGGCAGCAGCATTGTGGGAAATGGTGTGTTACCTGCTCTGGTCAGAAGAGGGCGATGTTTCAACGCTAGATAATTACTGTTTCTTATGTAATATGGTTTTTACAATTTTATTAATTAATTTAAATAACATTAAAAAAAAAATAAGATATGAAGAATGAGGTACCTAAGGTCGAGGATTAGGTTAAGGTAATACACAATATATACATGTTGGAAAAACAAACTTTTTCTTTGAGACTGGAGATGGAGAGATTTAAAAAAAATTGGGAAAACTGGATGTTTATAAAACCAATTAGGTCTGATTTTATCTGAGATCAATATTGTGGAAAAAAAGTGGTTCATAACTACAGCTGTTGGGATGTTAGGTTCCCCTTTCTTCTTTCTTTGTATTTTTATTTATTTTGGTTTTATACTTATTTTTATTTTTTTTTCATTATTTTATTTCATTCACACTCTATTTTCCTTTAATGTAAAAACACTCTGTTATTGTAAACTAGATGTATGCAAAATGTGTTTTATAATTTTCAATAAAATTAAAATAATAATAATAATAATATATGATAAAATATTTTTGTCATGTGACATGGTTTCTACAATTAATAATTAATTAATTAAAATATCATTAAAAAATAATAAGATAAAATATATTTGTCACGTAATATGGTTTCTACAATTTTATTAATTAATTTAAATAACATTCAAAAATAAAAAAATAAAATATATAAAGGCAAAATGCAGTTTGTCATGTAATATGGTTTCTACAATTTAATGAATTTATTAAAATAATATTTATAAATTCAGGAAAAATAAAGGCAAAATACTGTTTGTCATGTAATATGGTTTCTAGAATTTAATTAACTTATTTAAACAACATAAAAAATAATAAGAAAAAATAAATGAAGGCAAAATGCATTTTGTCATGTAATATGGTTCCTACAATTTGATTAATTCATTTAAATAACAAAATAATAATAAAAAAGGCAAAATGCAGTTTGTCATGTAAAATGGTGTCTACAGTTTTAATTCATCCATTTAAATAACATTCCGAAATAATAATTTAAAATAAATCAAGGCAAAATACCAAAAATAAGTAAATGATTTAATTGATGTAATTATAATATTTGCATTATGCCTTCCTCGGAAATCTAAACAGACAAAATGAAAACATTTATTATTATATAGCTACTTAATGAAACCAAACAGTACACTGACAATCATTTTAGGCCTCTGTTTGTGTTTTAAGTGACTATATATAAAGAAAAAAATCACCTTAACCATATTATCCTAATAATACATTTTCCATGCATGTATACAGTATACAATAACCATGATCCAAAACATTTTTCATCATAACAATGACAAAATGTGATATTACTGCTGCTAGCCCAGTTAAAGCTGCTTTAATGGAGCAGTAGCTCAGTCTGTAGGGAGTTGGCTTGGGAACCGGAGGGTCACCGGTTCAAGTCCCGACATGGACCAAGAACTGAGTGTGAACTGCTAGCTGGAGAGGTGCCAGTTTACCGCTTGGGCACTGCCGAGGTGCCCCTGAGCAAGGCACCAAACCCCCAACTGCTCGGGGCGCTTGTCAGGAGCAGCCCCCTCACTCTGACATCTCTCCATTGTTGCATGTTTGTGCATGTGTGTGTTCGGGTCTGCATGTACCGTGTATAAGTTAACAACAGAGTGAAAAAATTGAATTTCCCCTCGTGGGACTAATAAAGGACTATCTTCTTCTTCTTCTTCTTCTTCTTTAATATAATTGTACCACAATTCATTGTTCTGTTTTCTATAACCTATTGTAATTTCATGACACTAGTTTTTTTTTTCATTTGACTGTGTGAATAAAAATTAGGGCAGCAGAGTGAAAAACTGTGGACTTGTGAACTGCGTATCTCTGTTTTATTGTCCTTATATTGTATGCATTTATTATTTTTGTCTGATATGGACCAATGCATCTGAAATAAAGTTAAACTGA
This sequence comes from Pterois miles, assembly GCA_947000775.1. Lineage (NCBI taxonomy): Eukaryota > Metazoa > Chordata > Actinopteri > Perciformes > Scorpaenidae > Pterois > Pterois miles. The sequence goes on along the minus strand of CAMQGK010000052.1, from coordinate 13,099,856 downwards.
AACCTGAAAACTTTTTGGGAGGAACAGTGCTAAAGGGGAACAAAAATAGTAGATGGGCTTTATAATGCTTTTTCAACAAAAGTGAACATAAAGTCAAGAATGATGAACAAAAATGTGTGGGTTTGTAAATGAGCCTTTTTTACATAAATATGTTCTTCTACTTTGTTTTTACGATCATTTTTCTTTGAGAAAACTTAATTTACAATTATGTCCAGTGTTGACACTGTGGTTTCTTATAAAAATGTCAATGTTTAGCTTTAAACCCAGGATGGAGGTTACACTCACACAAATGTAGCCTCTGTTGAATATATTTTTATTCACCCAATGGCTATTTAAGTACCGGCACAAACATTTTCAGTTATGGCTAATTAGCTCTCTGCTATAACACCTCAACAAATGCAGCTTTGAGAGATATGAGGGAAGTGAAAACAGCTGCCTGTTGTAAATTATTGTCCTTGTCCTTAATGTTTCTCTCTTTGCAGACAGTGTATACTAGGCACTGATGTCTGCTATGGTCTGTCTTGCACAATTTTTTATCATGATGGATCTGGCAAACAACTACTGTAAGCAGTTCAAGGTCTCAAATTTACTATTCGCTGGCTATTCTGAGGTAATGAATGAGTGTTGCATGATTCAACTGCAGACAGTGAACAAACAGCCAAGACTATCCAAATTAAATGCTGTTTTATTACACAAAATGTAGTGATTTTCTTTATAAGAAATGTATACAATTTTTAGATGTGATTTAAGAGCAAATATTTCCAGAAGTGATGAATTTTTATTGGAAAATGTAAGTTTCTGCTCTTCAGTTAGATTGCATAGAACCTAATATAATCACACACTGATTAAAAGAGATGCTGTGCCACAAACATGATTCATTCGTTCATTCAGTCATGTTTCAGTCTCGTCCAACTCCATGGGTCTCTTTGGGCCTGTCGATGCGGTAGACGAACTCTGCGGGCAGGAAGTAGCCCTGGTACTCCACGCTGTCGGGGGTGGTATCTATGTAGTAGTGGCCGCCTTCTCCGTGGTGGCTGAAGCAGTGGGTGTGCTCTACGCGCAGGTCCAACCCCTGGATAACAGAACCATTACACAGCAGCCTGCTTTACAAATGCACTGCTCATTTTGTGTCACCTGCCTCAGTGAGATGAGAGCGTTTGTTTTACTCACAGGGTCTCTGGACACCAGCACTGACTGGCAGATGAGCGGGGCGCTGACCTCAAAGTGCTGGAGCCAACTGTTGACCTCATCGTTGGTGTTGAGGGGGCACGCCGAGAACTCTCTCGGCTATCGACGAGCATATACGAGGAAATAAATCAATGCATGTAACTGTCTGTAACAATGCATTCTGTGTCATGTCCAGCATTTACCATAATGTGGATTTTCGCTTTCCCTTTCTGGATGATGAAGGTGCCCCCCAGAGCCAGACTCTTATCGGGGTAGTGACCTTCCAGAGTGTTCCTCAACGCCGTCACAAGACTGTGGCCTCCTGTTCTCTTCTTGGCTCTCACCTCTATGACCTGGAGAGGACCACAGGTGAAAAGGCCATGACAGCTCAGCTTGTGCAGTAACTTTCCTTATGTTAATATTTATCCTCGGGAGCACACATGCGATGGGGTTAAAGTTCACGCACAACAACTTTAGTGCTGTGATAAACTTGCACACACGTTTAAGTTAACCAGAGATGTTCATTATTTGACAAATGACATTTTTGAAGCCAATGCATGCACCATCGTTCGTTTTCAGAGACAAAAAGATGCAGATCTTGTTTGATCAGATAAGACACGTTACCTTTCCAGACTTCCCTTCACAAGCGTACAGATTACCCAACAGACCGAAGTTGCAGTCAGAGAATTTGCTGCTGTATTTCTCTAGCAGACACTGGCCATCGGCTGGGTTGATGGAGGAGAAGTAGCTGCTGTTCACCGCGGGCTTTCCCTCCGCTTCGGTCAGGACCAGAGGCATCAGCTGTGGGCGACAACATTTGGTCCATCAGCTTCTATGTCACAAAACCAGCTTTTCCAATCTATTTTCCATCATGTGACTGTGCTTGTAACTCCTGCCAGAATTAGATCAGTTGCTTCACTTCGGAAAAGCCTACCAGATGTGCAGCTTTTTGATAGATACACTCCAAAATCCACACAGCAATCCCACAAGAACCCAATTATTGTCTTTTATCAATCCAATATTTACTCTAAAGTTAGACATGCTGGAAAATCATATACTTGGAGACAAAACTATCTGACATAAGACCTTACTGGTGCAGTTTTTACTCTTTTTTTGGCTTCGACACCAGGGGAAAGAACTGCACCCTTCAGATCCTAAGTGAAGGTATTTTAGTAAGAATCTGTGGTGTGATGTAAACAAATGATCAACCTCTGCATTCATTCCAACTATTCTGGAGGGAGCGGCTGCTGCACCGAGGATGAAGGCTCCTGGCAGCTCCAGCTCCTTTGATACAGTGTTCATGTTGTATTCCTGGGAGGAGGAGGAAGAGGAGGAGGAGGAGAGACAATAGTATAATGATCCCATTCACTACAGACTGTTGATCATTATCTCCATGCAGCATTTTCTAATAAGAAGTACCTTGTGCTTCTGAACCAAGGGGACCAGGTAAGGCACACCGCCTACATCAGTGATGCGAGGTTTTCCACACAAGCCTACAGTGTGAAGACAAAGGTGACGTTAAACTTACAGTTGGCAGAATATGTTTTGATATCATTCAGCATAAATCTCATCATAAACGTTCAGCATATTGTAATTCACATGTTCTGAGAGAAAACAACACTTCTGTACCTCTTCATGGCTCTGGTTTCAGGCTATAAAAAAAATCTAACCCATAATGGGAGATTCTGGCCAATCACATCATTTCAGAGGCAGAGCGTTCCTATTGGCTGTTCATTCGATGGAGGCAGCTGTCAATCACTCGCTAGGCAGCACTGATCAAATATGAATTATTATTCTGTTACTGTAATGACTATTTGTCTCAAATGTTTTCAGAAAGGAGTGGGAATCAAACCCTGAATTAAAAAAAAAAAAAAAAACCTAAGGGGGTCACTTTTGCTTGTCCAAAGCCCGGATAAAGAAGGAGGGTTGGGTTAGTGACATTAAAAAAAAAAAGACAAGAATCGACAGAAGAAAGTTCATTTGTAGTTAGAAACATATTTAGGGTGTTCCCCGAACTGGGAGAAACCATACAGATGCAATGCAGATTGGAGAGACAGAGCACAGATGTTGTTCAATAAATGTTTACTCAAGTTCAGAAATTCTGTGTATCATTTGTTATTATTAAGAAAACAAGCCAAAGATATCAGCAAAAAAAAAAAAAATCGGCATCATTTATCGGCCATCGGCTCTCCTGATTCAGCATGGGCATCGGCCATAAAAAAAACAACATATCGGTCGACAATTACATTGTACATTGTAGAATGGAGTCCAACAGGCTCCTACCTTTGACAGGAAAGTGGAAAGGCTCTTTGGTGAGATCTGGGCACTCCACAACACTCACTTGAACTTCGGCAAAGTTGGTCTCCAGCCCTGCTTGTAATACTGCAAACAGTAATGAATGTTTATTCCTCTCTCTTTATGAACATCCTATTTTATAAACATGCCTGTATATCATAGCTGAAGAAGTCCTTACCACCACGCAGCTCCTCTAAATCTGGAGCGTACAGCTCAACCTTTTCAGTTTTGCTGATATCTGCCATGTCTGGAGCTCCTTGAGGGTAAACGTACCAGCAGGCTGTCAGCGGTGCAGGAAGAGCGGGGTGGTAAACCAGCACAGACTGCACGGTTCAACCAAAGAGTAAATACTGTCAAGATAGTTACTATACCGGGAAGTGTTTGCAGTTTGGCACAACTGCCTAAATTTAAATACGGTGAATATATTTTGCGTACGGGTAGTATTGTAATAAGTCATTTTACAGGAGGTTAAGTAATTGTTTGTGGAGTTGTTGGATTGATATTTAAACTCTGGGCATGAAATTTGTTGGGAATTATATTGATATCAAAATTAAATGCTTAATATAAACAACTAATGTAGCTATAAATATCTTATAGGCCAATACTGCAGTTCTTTTTAATATTTACGGTACATGTATTTTAATGTAATTGTTTTGTAATTACATTGTTTAAAATGAAATATTGCCATATTTGTAGTAAAAAAAATCTTGAATTAAAATGAAATGTTAAAAAACATTTTATATATATATATATATATATATATATATATATATATATATATATATATATATATATATATATATATATATATATATATCGACATAGTGGTGATATGCTGTTTATAACAAACAAATAAACAAAATATTAAGAACAACTCGTATTTTCTGTGGGAAACGGCGCAGTCGAAAACGGAAGTAGAAAGAGTGAAACCTCTTGATTCATCGAGAGATTTAATATCCTCTTTGGTGATTGGTCAGATGATTCTGCTTCTTCTTGGTGATTGGTCAGATGGTTATACGTCAGTTTTATGACGTTTGAAAACTTCCGTGTTGACACAGACCCGCATGTGTGTCGTCTGTCGTTTTTTTGTTTTGTTTGATGCGACAACATGGTGTTTTACGACGTTAATGAGATGTTTCGTTAATAATCATCCATATATATCTAAACCGGACCTTAAACTGGATACAGCTAACGCTTTTAGAGCATCTACTCTTTCGAGGCAGATCTTATTTCCCCACTACGTTGATCGCTGTCTTTAGCTACACCATGACCGGAGTCCGTAATTCTCTAACTAGGACTGAATCCGATGCCATTGGCGAAGTTGTATCATTGGAGTCATGCCACATTGTCCTGGAAACATCTCCTCCAGACTACGTGGAGAAAATATCCCGCTATCTCGAGTCTTGTGTGGGACAGAAAGGACAGGATGAAGCACCTAATGGACCTGCTGATGCAGACAGGTAAACGTGTACTTCACTGTCACAATGATGATACAGCCGAATAGTGCTCCAGGTTGATTTTCTACTTGTATAATTGTGTGTCTGCAGTGAATCAGGAGACAGCCTGTTCATAACTCAGAAGCCAGTACCTGCGGCTGAGAGATCAGGGAGACGACGTACATACAACTCGAGGTCAAAGCCCGCATCTCCCAGGGATCTAGAGGAATGTGAAAAAGACACTTCATCGTCTACGTCTCATGATGAAGAATACAAAACTGACAACAACAGGAGGAAAATGAAGAAATACAAACTGCCAAAATACAATTTCCCTTTCCTCTCAGAGCAGACGTTAAAGTTCAGAAGATCTATGTTACCTGACAAGAACAAAAGCCTTGTTGTAAGAATAACCAACATTTATTTGCTGACTGCTGTTATATAACTTTAACATATGACCTGAAAATGTTTTTAAGTGCTAAAGTCATTTCTTTTTTACAGAATTATATGATGGGAGGTTTCTTTAAGTGTGTCAGAGAGCTGAGGCTGGATCCGAAGTCATCTTTACCAACAGTTGACACGGATGGGGAAGACATATCTCCACTGTCAGAGTAAGTCATTTTTTCTAAAGTAGCCAAGATCCACCAACATCCAGCACAGATTAATCTTTAATTTTATGTAAAATTTCAAAGAAACTGGTCCTCATATAGTTCAGTAGTTTACCTAAATAGAACAATCATTTAGAGGTGTGTCAGTCTGTTTTTCTGGCTTAAAGCTGCAGTGTGTAGGATTTGGCAGCATCTACTGGTGTGGTTGCTGATTGCAACCAACTTAGAACCCCTCTGCTCACTCCTCCCTTTCCATCCATCCATCGTCAACCGCTTATCCCGTTAGGGGTCGCCGGGAGGGCTGGAGCCGATCCCAGGTGGCATTGGGCAAAGGCGGGCTACATCCTGGACAGGTCACCAGTCCATCGCAGGCCACATAGAGACAGACAACCATTCACACTCACATCCACACCTACGGGCAATTTAGAGTCATCAGTTAACCTAAACAGCATGTCTTTGGACTGTGGGAGGAAACTCCACACAGAAGAGTCCCAAGCCCGGATTCGAACCTGCGACCCTCTTGCTGTGAGAGAGCACCACCGTGCAGCCCCTCCCTTTCCAAGATTGCGGTAATGTAAGCTGCCGAGTGCAAAACTGTGGTAACACTATTCGCCTCACTCAGAGGCCATCCATACCATAATAACACTACTTTAGGAGCAATGGAAGTCAGATGGCAGCACCACCATTTAGCACTCTGTGCCTCACATTACCGCCAAACTACTACTTCAGATAACGTAAAAACAGGAACTTCTTTGTGGAGCCACCGTCTGGTTTGTCTGTACTCTCCTGTTCTCTACTGGCTACTGTAGAAACCTGGCGCCGCAACATGGCCAACTCCATGAAGAGGACCTGCTCCCTATGTACATATGAAGGGCTCATCAGGGTAACGAAAACACAACCATTCTTAGTTTCAGGTGATTATTCATTAATGAAAACATACGTCGTTACGAATATCATATTCCATTTCTTCTAATAGAGCTTCCAAAATATTACACACTGCCCTTTAACAAAGTACACAGACAACCCTCCTTGATGAAAGAGTTGATGAAATTAAGATAAATCCAGATACCATGAAACTTTTGGAGTTGCTGTTATTCCTGTGCTTTTGATACAGTTGATCACAATATTCTTTAAAATAGACATCAGCTGGTCTGTAGCAGTTTTTGCCTCTCATCTGTCAGGCAGAGACAGGGTTTTGACAGTCTGGAAAGTATGAAATTTGATTTCAGTAAGTGTGGAAAAACAAAAATAGAGTATGAAAGAAACATTTCTGTTTCTAGACCGTTGCCTCTATTGTTTTTCTAAAATATAAGACTTTTTCTATTTCTAAAAATGAATTGGTTATACAAGCAGAGTGTTTTTCACGGCGTTTGGAGCAGCCAGCACAACCAAAATATTAACCACTGTGCGAGGTAACACAGGCCAAAGCGAGCTCGATGTCGTCTAAATTAAGGCAGGAAGTAGGCAACTGTGTGACTGAACATCCCCACTGTGGGGGAGACAGTGACAGTTGTTAGCCGTAGGCAAAGCACTGTAGCCATATCACTGTAGCCATATCACAGCATCCTCCCCGAGTCACAGTAAGTACACAAAGTAAAATATGAGCTATTCTGTATATACTGTATATATATCAGGGGTGGAACGGTTCATGTCTTGGTGTGAGGTCATGATTTTCGGTGTGGTGCATTTATGATACAGCGAGGAGGCCAATTTCTAATTTCAATTTGAACATTTGAACTTTTCATTTATTTGGCAAAATAAGTCAACAACTGTTTGCCTTAAGGACAGTAGACTAACATAAGGAACAAAACACTTCATTGTCAAATCTTATGGCTGGACTTCTTATAAACAAGAAAAGTGCCACTGTGTTATTTCAAAAGAATTAATACATAAAAAACAAATTACAGGCTCAGGCCATCAACAAGTGCAGCATAAGGTCAGCACTAGACTTTTTTTTAAAACAACAGCAGCATATACCAGGCCTGCACCATATGAGCAAAATCTGCCATGTGCAATAACACTGCTCAATATTGCGCTAAATAAACAAATACTGAAGTGTTCATATTACCTATACTCATGTTCGCTAGTCGTGTGTGTGTGTGTGTGTGTGTGTGTGTGTGTGTGTGTGTGTGTGTGTGTGTGTGTGTGTGTGTGTGTGTGTGTGTGTGGTGTGTGTGTGTGTGGAGAGAGAGAGAGATTCATGCAAGAAAGGGTACAGCACAGGTGATAATCCCTCACAGAAATGAGCTAATATCTTGAAATGAAAAATAAATAAAATACAATAAAAATATATAAAATATATAATAAAAATTTAATATAATAAATAATAATAATATATAATAAAAAATTTGACCTCTTTTCATTTGAATGTTTTATGGACATTATTTATTTATTAATTTTTTTTAAATTTATTTAATCATTCATGTTATGGTATTCATGTTTTAAGATGTTTTACTCTCTTACCCACAGTCTTTTATTTTTTTTAAATCAAGTTTTCTATGTTACGGGTTTTATTATTATGTTTTTGTAGTTTTTATATCCTCTTTGTATTAGTCTCTAATCTTTTTGCTTAAACCAACCACCAACATCGAGCACAGATTAATCTTTCATTTTAAGTAAAATTTCAAAGAAACTGGTCCACATATAGTTCAGTGGTTTACCTAAATGGAAGAATCATTTAGAAGTGTGTTTTTATATCCTCTTTGCATTAGTCTCTAATCATTTTACTGTGTTTTTATCAGCCTGTAACGCTCTTTGTATCACACTAACCTGATCTGATTGATATTTATTCTATTATTTGACTCGATATCTATTCTGTTACAGAGAAGATGAAGACAGGTCAGAAGTTGAAGACATCAAAGTGGTGGTAAGCAGGCTGTTCAAATCTTGCATCTCATTGCACTTGTTTGTTGGTGAACCTGGCTAAAACTGTGAGTGATCTTCCAGGAGAGGAAACAATTTGTGGAAACTGTGTCACTGTCAAAGGCAAAGAGACAAGAAACCTGGAGCAGCCCGTTGAAACAGCAGAGGAAGAGGGAAGCTAGGAATGCAGGACAAGGAACAGCCAGAGGAAGACAGACGAAGATGTTACATAAAAACACAGTTAAGGCGTCCATATCGAAGGCTGTCCCAGTGTCTTCAGTAACTCAGAGCTCTGATGACGGAGAGTCTTCCTGTAGAGCTCTGGTCCAGAGGGAGAGGAAGGATCAACATGCAATAAGTGACGGAAACTTTCTGGCCCAAACTGGAAAACCAAAGACAAGACACCGCGCTCATGAAGATGCTCTTCATCTGCAAAAGGTAAGCGAGGAAGACAATGAGTCTACAGTTTGTGAGCCACGTAAGCTATTACAAGGTCAATCCCCAGAAAAGGGCAGAGAAGCATCCACACTTGTAACAGAGCCTCAGACTGATGTATGCAATGAAACCAAGGAAAAGAAGAGGAAAACGAAGAAGAAAGACAAAGTAAATCATGAAAGTGTAGAAGAAGGAACGGGCCAGAGTCAGGAAGAGCCTGATAACATACTGACACAGCAGGAGGGAGACGTTCCTGATGTAAAACAAAAGAAAAAGAAGAGAGAAAAGGATAAGTCCGCAGCAGAAAATGTTGGACAGGAAGTGGATGGAAGCGTAGAGTCTGACGTGAGAGTGGAGGATTCGAACATGGAGGATGGTAGCAAAGAGAAGAGGAAGAAGAGGAAAAAAAGTAGTGAGGATGTTGAGCAGTTGCAGTCCAGCGCAGTTGTCGAACCTCTAAATGGTGATACTGAAATACAGAAGAGAAAGAAAAAAAGGAAAAAAGAAGTGATGGTTGTGGAACGTGAAGAAGAAGAGGCATCAAATATGTCACAGATGTCAACAGAAAGATTAGAGGAGTCAGGAAATTGTTTAGAAAATGCTGCAGCTTCTCAAAAAACCTTAGACTCTGGCTATGTCAAAAGGAAAAAGCACAAAAAGAAGCGACAGTCATCTGCTAATGACGCTACACAAGATGGAGGCGAGGGTGTAGACGCGAGCAACTGTCTGGATGGTTCTGTAACCTCGACTAAAGGGATGTCACTGAAACAGAGGACGAAAAACAGCTCACGCACTCCTGAAGAAAATGAAAAAGTAGATAATAACCTGGAGGGCTTTGAAGACAATGAAGAAAATGCTGAACTTGTGACAAAAAAAAAAGAAGAAGAAAAAGAGTGAAATATTTAGCAGGGATGTATCTGAAGACAAAGTGGCGCAAAGCGATGATTCAGTGTCTGTGCGGGAAAAGAAAAAGGAAAGGGCCTCATCCTTCCTCGTTGCTGATGCAGAGGAAAACGACGGCCGGGTACATGGAGAGGCAGAAAAACCTGCCGTCAGCGCTGGTGATGTGGAGGAACTCAATGATGTGGTCATGAAAAAGAAAAAGAAAAGGAAGATGTCAGTAGCGCAGGACAGTGTGGAAAAAGACCACAAGTGGGATTTTGAGGAACCTTTGTCTGAAACCACTGACACAGGGGTGAAAAGGGAAAAGAAACAAACAGGAAGTGAAAGTGAGTCCGTCAGGGAAAGACTGGAAGCTCACGTGGGATTTCCTCCAACTGATGAGGCTGTGGTGTTAAAAAAGAAGAAGAAGAAAAAGTGTGAAGATGTGCAGGAGGGTTCACCTCCTGCCTCTGGAGATGTTGAATCAATAATACTGAATACCTGTAGCTCAGTTTCACACAAGATAAAAGGCAAACATGCTGAAATATCTCATGATAGCAGCGCTACTTCTGACCGAGCGAGCAAAGAAACACCGAACGTGGTTGAACGTGCTTCAGCATCTTCAGAGACGCCTGGAAATCAGGTGTTAAATGATACAAGAGACAAGAAAAAGAAGAAGAAAATGAAATCCACTGATACTGCTTTGCTTGACGGGAACTCGTTGATGGAGTCAGCTGAGTTAGAGTCCAGAGAAATCAAAAAGAAGGAAAAGAAGCAAAGAAGAAATAAGCAATCAACTGTCCCGAGTACGGCATCAGAGACTATCTCAACATGTAAAATGTTGTCCTCTGAGAATATCGTGGAAAACAGACACAGGAAGGTCAAACGGAGACTTCATAATGCAAATGAGGACTTCCTCTCAGACTGTTAGTGTGAGCTCGCTGATGGGGTGAGTTGTCGATTGGCAGACAAAGTGAGAGTTTGATCAGTAGAGGAGTTCCCAAAAATCAACTGAACACACAAAATAACAGTTGTAGCTGCACCACTGTGCCTCATGTCATTTTAGATGGATGTGTTAAAGTGGAAATGTGACAGTTATGTTTTTTCCTCTTTTTTAATGTATTTTGTTATGTATCAAAGCTTTTTACTGACCCCTCTCAACCTTTTTTTTTACTTGACTGGATAGAATAAACAACACACCATAACAAATCATTATGTTTTGGGTTTTTTTTTGTTTTTTTGAGCAGTCCAATCATAATAATATAATATAGGAGTAGAAAAGATGTTACCACTCAAATGAATGTAGCAGCATGGTCAGAGCGGTGGCTATTTTATGTGTACTGTTGCCAAAGCGACTGTTGTGTTTAGTAGGGAGCCAACAAATTGCAAAATCTGATCTGAGATCTGCAAAAGCTTTTGCAAGAATTGCTGCCTGACAACCTATCCGAACCTTAACCATTCAAGGTCAACATCTAGCCTTAATCATTCAAGGTCAATGTCTAACCTTAAACATTTGAGATCAGTGCCTGACCTTAACCGTCTTGCAAGAGTTTCCTCAACTCACTGTTGGGCTGGTTATGCCAGGTTTGGTGCTACACTCATTAACGAAAACGAGGCAAACTGTTGGCCAGCGGCAGAGCTGCGACCACACACTTTACATCTCCACTGACACTGAAGTTAACTACGTTAACTGATTGTTTGTGATCACTCATAAATGTGGAACAAAAGTCCAGAAATTACTTTAATCTGTTTTTTTAATGCTTTTAATTCAACCACATTGTCAACCAACCTGATATCAGTGTGAACACCTAGCCTGCCACCTAATGGGCGTTTGGCCCATTCACTGTCTGACTGACAGTCTTTCCCAATCTATGCCTTGTTTTTAGCTTGTTGTCCTGTCACTGCACATTTTGTAGATATGTCTTTTTATTTGATGAATTCAAGAAATTGGTTATAATTCTCATATATATATTTATGTGAGGTTGCAATGTTGTACCAACAAAGCCTGACAAACCCTAAACTTGACCCTGTTCAGTTTATGGTGCCTTAGATTCAAAGAATTTCTAATGACCAGAAACCATTTTATTGCCAAGTAGGACTTTGCATATACAAGGAATTTGTCTTTGATTTCATCAATAACAATAAACACAATGCGAAAGTCAAAGAGATATTAATAGAAATTGTATGAAAAGCAGCTATCAGATTAATGTTGTGAAGTAAAAAGTACAGTATTTGTTTCTGAGATGTAGTAGAAGTAGCATCAAATGGAAGTACTCAAACAAATGTAAATTAATCAATGTATTTAGTTACTCTAACCATAACATGTAATTTCAAAATCAGCTGTAAGTGCCATGATTTGTGCTGCAGATTTTGTATTGATATTATAATAATCTTTTTAATGTGCAGCCCCTCTCCCGTTATTGATCTGCAGGTTGCCCTTGTTGATAGATCAGTACAGCTCACGTGTATCAGACCCATCCTCAGAGAGCAGATGGTAACAATAAGGTTAGTAGAGAGGGAGGTGTAACTTAATGGGGGGATGACACCCGATTCTCTGCTCTCAGCTGATAAACAGAGATAAAGCATTATGCTTACTACCAGTTATACTCAGGTAGTCATTGAGAAATGTCTAGTGTAACTGAATATTAATACCACTTATATACCTTTAAACAGAGGATGATTTTATTGATCTTGCATTGGCTCAACTTGACAGCATTTCAAGTAATTGATCTTAAAATCTTTCAGAAAATGAACAGTAGCAAGAGTGGCATAGTCCTAATAAATCCAGATCTTTAAACTCACTCAGTCAGTGCTTCAACTTAAAAATGATGAATTTGTTCCTGTGTCACAGTCATAGTTTCTGTTGGACTAAAGCTAATAGTGTGGCAGTAATGGACACAATATAAGATAAGATAAGATAAGATAAGATAATGCTTGTTTTATTGACACAAGTGGTCCCCATCTGTAGATGTGCGCTTTCTAATGATGTTTTGAATGATTTCACAGAGTGCCACAGACCTCTGGAGGTCCCCGCACCCCACTTTGAGAATCACTGCAATAGAAAATAGGAAAATTATATGAAAATATGTAAGATGCTGTATCATTTTCTGGGTGTCTATGCTGGAAATGTCTGCATGCTTTCTGTTACTGCTTAAAAGACGTGTCCACTACTGCAGCAGCCTGTGCACTTTCATTGCAAATGATCTGCTAGTCTGAGTGTAATTGTAACAAAGGGCACCATAGGTCACAGCCTCATAGGGTTAATAGGTAAAACAGTGCCATTGCCTGAGGTAAAACATTTTCAGGAATGCTTTTTTTGGAAAAGTGTACATTTTCTGGAATTTAATTTAAGTTTTGTGTTTTTGGCAAACTAAATATTTTACATTTTGCAAAAGTTAGATGTGTCCAAATTTTTAAAAATCATCTGACGTCTTCCTATTTATCTACATCTGCAAATGCTATACATTTAAAAGGATGAATTGTTCTGTAATCTCTAGGACCAGTAACAGTTACTGTAGTGTTAGGTTATAAGTAGGGCTGTCAAAGTTAACATGATAATGACGCGTAAATGCAAATTTGTTTTAACGCCACTAATTACTTTAACACAGCTTGCGATTAAACATCCTTAGGAATCCATTAGCACCAACCATGTCATACTAGCTTGGCTAAATAACACTCCAAAGGGGTCCCTTGACCTCTGACCTTACGATATGTGAATGAAAATGGGTTCTGTGGGTACCCACGTGTCTCCCCTTGACAGACATGCCCACTTTATGATAATCACATGCAGTTTGAGGCAAGTCAGCACACTGACACACTGACAGCTGTTGTTGCCTGTTGGGCTGCAGTTTGTTATGATTTGAGCATATTTTCTTATACAAAATACAGTACCTGTGAGAGTTTCTGGACAATATTTGTCCTTGTTTTGTGTTGTTAATTGATTTTCAATACTAAATATATACATATATTTACATAAAGCAGCATATCTGTCCACTCTCATTATGATAAGAGTATTAAAGACTTGACAAATTGGTACATTTTTTACAGATAAAAAGGTAAGATTAATTTAAGATTAATCTAAATATTTTAATCGTATTGACAGCCCAAGTTCTAAGTGCTTTATGCTTTCCTGAAAACTTGTTTCAGTCTGGCTGCTGTATGAAGCAGGCTTGTGTAATTGCACATATTGTTGAGTGGACTTTAGTCATCGATTTCCCGTAATGTACATTATCTTTCCACTGGCATTTTGTGGGTTATTTCAGGTCAAGTGTTTTTATTTTGAAGGCCGTGACCGGAAGTAATGTATCCCGACAAGGCTAGCTTTAAATGCCTGTCAAAGCTGATATATGAAAACATTGTTTTGATTCCGTTTTATTTTGGAAGAGCGTCGCCGGAAACGAGTCCTTCCAGTTAGTGTGACACTGATCAGGTAAACAAAGGCGGGGAACCTTGTTAAACTGGAGTTTCGCCTGCACCTCGTCGAGATGTCGCGCACAACTCGGCGCATTTTACGCACGGTGACCGATCCCAACAAACCCGCGGGCACGTTACGTAAGCGCGCAGCCACAGCAGGCGTTTAAAACAGCGAGGCTCCGAAGCTCCAGCTGGAAAACTTTTCCTCTGCTCCGACACCAGCGCGTCTTCATCACCCGGACCGGATCCCCTGCGCTCTCCTACGGCACCCAGACATGTCCTCTTACAACAACAGCGCGCGCGTCAACGAGGCCAGGAAAGTGGCTATTTTCGGAGGAACGCACGGGAACGAGATGTCCGGCGTGACGCTCGTCAACCTGTGGGTGAAGAATAGCGCCGAGATCCAGAGGAAAGGGGTCGAGACCAAACCGTTCATCACCAACCCGAAGGCTGTGGAGAAGTGCACCAGATACGTGGACACGGATCTGAACCGAGCCTTCACCCCGGAGAACCTCAGGTAAACATGGCACGCGCCTCGCGGGGGCTGTCACGCACAGGGTCGCTGCTGCTGCTGGAGCTGGATGGTGTTGTTGTTGCTGTCTGTCTGCTGTCATACATGTGGAATGGAAACTTTGTCGTGGCACGAAACAAAAACAGACCCGTGTGTGACTTCACTGATTAGGTTCTGAGCTCAGTCTGATTAAAAAAAGGGCACATGCATACCCATAGTGTAAAAAATCACCGAAGATCTCTGCTACAGTTAAGCGTTGAGAGATGTAACGAGAGCAGCATTATTGACTACGTGTGTGCGCTCTGCCACACCAATGAGGGAAATATATATTGGGTGTGTTGCTTAGAGAGCGCATGGTTAACACGATATAATGAAAAACATGGTAAGGACGCACTGACATGGAAGAAAGGGCTCATACCAAATTATTAATCGTAGTAATTTAAAACTACAATACAGTCACGTGGACATGTCCATCGTGTGTTTACCATCAGGCATGTCCCCCTCTCCTCCCCTCCTCCCCTCCTCTCGGACTGTGAGCCAGCCAGCAGGGAAAACGTGAGCGAAACGTGACCGAGCTGCAGATGAATTAAGACCTTTTTTTTTTTCTTTTTGTAGGCCTATTCGTCCCTCTTCTTGTGCACTGTGGCGGAAGATGAAGTCTTACGCAAACGCTGGCACGTATAGTCAGCGTGCATGAATACACACAGTAGCCTATTTACTAACGTGGTTGGATAACACCATCCACTGTTCATAAATCACCATAGGAATCCTATAATGACAGACCAAGGTTACTGTAGAGTGACTGGGGGGATTATTGTAGCCTTATTATCGTCATATGTAAATATCTTTCTATATTCTACCATCTGTGCTTTTGGATAGTGAGTATATGACAGTATTATGGCAGGTTTATTATGATGTACATCATATTTTAACTATAGTTTCTTCGTTGTGTTTTCAGGTAATGTAGTGTTTTCATTAAAACTATTTTGCTGTGGATTACTGAAAGGATCATAATAAAATCGCGGCTATTTTTACAGCACTTTTCAAAGTTACAAAGTGCTTTACATGGTAAAAGCTCAGATCATACTGTATGGGTGGTAGAGCTGCAACGATTAATCAATTAGTTGTCAACTACTGGATTCATCGCCAACTATTTTTTTTATAAGCGATTAATCAGTTTGAGGATTTTTTTTTTAAGGATGCACCGATCTGACAGTCCCGATAGCGATACCTGGGTTTTTGGATACAGAGTACCAATCCGATACCTGCGTTTAATCAATAGACTGTGTGCCTCACTGTGTGGAAGTGATTGGGATCATTCATGGCAACATCAGGCTTGCTTTAAATATTGCTTTTCTAGCTTGGTTAAGCTATAAATTTACTCAATTTTTATTTATTATTCGAATAATAAATCTTCAAAACTATCAGGAATTACAGTTCAAGTGTAAACCTTTTTAATGCCGCAACAAATTGGTCAAAACTTAAACAGGAATTAAAATGCCACTACATGATGTATAAACATAGAATTGAATTGAATAGATTGGCCCCAATGTCCCCGATACCCGATCCAGCTATTTGAGTGTCAACCTTTGGTAGGAGATTTGGTTTCTTTACTCGTCTATGACAGACATTTGAGGGTGTCGTCTTGGTCTTTTGGACCCACTGATTGACATTTTTTTGACATTTAATAGACCAAACAACTAATCGATTCATTAAGAAAATAATCAACATATTAATCAACAGTGATAATAATTGTTAGTTGCAGCACCAATAGGTGGAGTTACAGTTACTGTCTCATCCTTCACATTTTAAATGACCTTAAATGATCTTCTCAACGCTCAGGGTCCTGCCTCTCTGAAAGCAGCATATAAGAAGATTAACCACTCGGTGACTCTTTCTAAAAACAGCTCATGGTGTCTGTTTTTCACCTTAAATAGACTGACAACTCTGCTTTTCCTCATATTTACTGCCTCTCAGTTGAGTCCACTTCATCAGCTGTAGTTCACACACTGTGCTTGTATACAGACAATACCAGATATTCACTGAAAATGGGGACTAAAGAGCAGATGTGAGGGAGGCGAGACAATAATGCACAGCAGAGGTGCTGTTCTACAGTAGTTTGGAGAATGTCCCAGACCAGTGGTTATTCTGAAATGCTTTAAAAGAGCTAGGAGAAAAAAAAGGGTTTGCTGTCATTCACTGCTCAGAGCTTGTCTGTAGGGGGGCCTGGGGAGTCGGCACAAAACAATCCTCTCATGGGTTCTTAAGGCTCGGAGAAAGTGGCTTAAATTTCCTCTTAACGCTCACAAAAAGGAGCCACTGTCCTGCTGAATCCAGCTTTTGTGTTCCAGCGTAGACTTGATGACTACCATGGCTTCCTGCGTTTCAGATTAGGTGGAATCTATCAAGATCTCATTTGCAGTTATTAATGATTTCCTGTTACAAACCATAATGTACATTCAGCACCAAAACAGGAAGTTCTTGCTTCTCTGTGTCTGCTCTCACATTTACTGCGTTCACTTGTTAATGTTATTGTTAATGTTAGTCGTCGTTGGCCGACAGAAAGTGTCAGAGCATGAAGGACAAGTAGACATCCTGTGTAAATCATTAACATGCTTAATATGTTATTGTCCCATCAGCAGATTATCTGATAAGCTGTGAATGTGTTTGCATTGTTCTTATGCTGTGTGTGTGTGTGTGTGTGTCCTCCAGCGCCCCGGATGGAGACGACCTGCCCTACGAGGTGCAGAGAGCCCAGGAGATCAACCGGATCTTCGGCCCCAAAGGAAGCCCTGAGGCCTACGACGTTGTCTTTGACCTCCACAACACGACGTCCAACATGGGCTGCACCCTGATCCTGGAGAGCTCCAAAGACCACTTCAATCTGCAGATGATGAACTACATCAAGGTGACGACCTCGAAGAGGAAATTTTAAACTTTCGTGCGGAAACACACTTCTGTAGGAGCATTACTGCACAGTGTACGTGTGTGCTCAAAGGTCAGTGTTTTACTCTGAGGTCTCTTTGGAGAGGTTTGGTTAACCTGTGGAGATAATATAACCATCAGTTTGCCTTCACGTGTTACACTGACACATTTATAGGATCAACCAACAGCTTGTCTTCTTTGGTCATTAAATGAGCGTGAGAAGATGCCCACTCCATTTGTTTCATATACAACCGTAAAAGATGGTACATATAGTACTTTAACCACCGTAAATCAACACAACATTTGTTAAAGCACATTAGAATGATTACTGTAAAACTGCAGTAACAGTAAAAATCATGCTCCTCTGCTTCATCCTAGTGTTCCTCATGGCATATGCGAGATTTCAGCGTGCCCAAAAACAGCCAATCAGAGCTGAGCAGTCTCTAACGCAGATGTCAATCACTGCTGGAGAAACTCACAACCACCGATCAAACGGACAAGCTAGGCAGCGCTGCTTTAGTATGAATCAAAAATGTTTTCAACATGGCGGCCGGTTCACAAACGTTCTCATTTTACAGCTAAACAGTGCTTGGCACTGAGTGATTGTATTTGTTCAGGCGTGGTAGAAACCTAGTTTGACAAGCCTTACTTTGCTCACTTTACATTAGCTTGCTTACCAGTTTGGAGTATATTGAACTAGGTCTGTTAGAGGCTCTGGGGCCCTGTTCAGACCTGGTATTAACTCGCGTCCTCAGAAGTACAGGTCTGAATGTACTCAAGGCGCATTGCGATCTGATTGCTCAGACCACATTCAGAAGTGGTCTGGGCCACATATGGCCACATTCTTTACCTGTCTCTACGCGAATGTGTCCTAGGTCACATTAAAGACCTCCTACTCTACTGCCGTCACGCTGGGATCTGCAGGTCTCTGCAGGTCTCTGCAGGTCTCTGCACTCCTTGTGAATATACAGGTCTGTTGGTACAACTGTATTTTATTGAAGTATATCTTGTTTGTAGGCTACATATCTACAGACTAGGCACAGGAAGTGCATTATTAGCATACTGTCACTCTCATCCTCGGCTCCCTGAAGCTCCATATGCTGCTGTTGTTTGGCAAAGTCAGCGGTGCCAAGCGGAGGTCCCCAGGGGCCGCTGCTACAACAACCTTTTATTTTGAGGCTATAAAATGTACCCAAGTTCATGAATATGTAGGATATTACTACTGACATTCAAGTAGTATTACATCACAATGTCTGCTGTATTAGCCATGTGTTTACTACATTTATTTGCATATAGAGCAGGGAAGTGAGATCCAAACACAAGTGGTGACTCAAGACGCATGTGGAGACGCATGCCAATGCCAGGTGTGAACAGACGCACTTATGGCTGTCCGCTTGTGATCGAATAACTTGGGACGCATGTTAATACCAGGTCCGAACAGGGCCTAGATCGCGCTCCTCAACATAAAAGAAAGGCATGCAGAGAAACACCATGCAGGGAGTTAAAGAGCAGCCAAAAGTAACATAATCTTTGTGACTGTAAGTAATTGAGGTTATGAGAAATATGTTTTTAGCTTTGAATAACATAAAATGCGCCACAGAGAACTTCAGACCTCAGAGATTATGGGAATAGTGACTCAGCTCCTTCAGTGACTCAGAGACCTCAGACAAAACAAGTAAGAACAAACAATCTGCTGTTATTACTAATTATTTGACACCACTGACAGCTTAAACTCTGGAGATCACAGTTTTCGTGCCTTTACTTTACTAAGATAGACTTAAACTAGACTCAGTGTCATTGCGTTTGTCGGCTTGTTATTGCACGTGTCGCATTTGCTCCAATGTTCTGTTCTGTCGAGCCGAGCGTTAAAGCTCAAGGTCAGTGTAGGTCTGCCCAGACAGTCGGCTGATGCGTAGCGCCGTGTGACTGTGTTAAGGTGTGTTTTATCGGCAGCTTGTTGTTGCCTCTGTGTTGCAGAAAGCCATCGCTCCAGCCAGCTGTCTCGTCCTGCTGAATGAACATCCTCTTTTGAAATATTCCACTTCACGCTCTGTCGCCAAGCATCCTGTTGGTGAGTGGGGGGGGGGGACAAAGGACAAGATGTTCTCTGCAAGACATCCACTCAGCTGGTAGATTAACATTTGCAAAAATGTGTCATGGGATTGTTTGATTGCAGGTCTGGAAGTGGGTCCTCAGCCTCAGGGTGTTCTGAGGAGCAACATCTTTGAAGCCATGAGGGTAATACTGAAACATGCCCTGGACTTCATTGAGCTGTTTAATGAAGGTAGGGCAGCCGTGACACATCACATTTCTATGGGATTTAATAACAGGTCATATGATGTTAAAGGAATACATCACTTACAGGTGCTCTGTGGATCCTTCAGGTGTAGTGGGCTCATTCAATTCAATCTTGCATAGGTTGAATGCCATCTCAAAAACGTACAAAATGCAAGGCTCCCTCAAAAATAATTCAAGGCACTCTGTAGCATGCTGCATGCTGGCAGTGACCCTGACCGTGTTGCTCATTTTAAACAATTATTGCCAGGGAAAATAAAGGCATGTTAAATTTGTTGTTATTGAGGGATCCTTGCATTTTGTACTTTTTTGAGATGGCGTTCCACCCATGCACTGAGCCCTTCACCAGACCGAATATGACAAAGCAGTTGAGAAAAGCAAACGTGATTGTTAAAGTTTGTAGGAAAAGTATTAAAGTGTCTCTAGAATTCTGACTTCAGGACAACTAATCTTATGATTCATATGTGTTATGTAAGAGAAAAATAAGCCAGCCTTCTTGTTTGTCAGCGTCATCTTGACGAGAAACATTTTGTGACAATGCGCCCATGGGTGCGAGCCTGATTCATCCAGATGTACCTCCACCCAAATCTCTAAATTTATCTGCATCTGGCTCGTCACGCCACCGCTCTGCCCCTTCTTCTCCTTCCCTGAGGCGCAGGACGGCATTTGCAAATGTTTAGGACGCAAGGCAGCCCTTTCCTTCCTCTTTTACGTAAACAAGCGCTCCGTGCCAAGTGCGAGTTACAGTCTGTTAGTTTCCCCTGCCTGGCCTGCTGCTGAATGGCCTGCTTGTTGTTAGAGTCTGGCTGCCAATGGCGTGGTAATCTTCTGTCGCAGGGCCGCGTTGGTGCTGATGAATGCCCCGGCACGGTGATGAATCGCCGTTCCTGCTCACGCTTTGACGCTGAGCAACACGAAGAAACAACAGCGATTGAATTGTTGCATTTGAGATAGAATAACAATCACTCAGTAAGAATACTGTGTGAACATTCCCCTTTCGCTCTGTGCTGCCACTTGCATATCAATACAGCTTAGCGGCCTTACGCTTAGAAGTAAAGCAGTTCATTTGAGCATTTCTTTACTTAATGTCCAAGCTCTGCCAAAAACCGCTGCACATCCTGTTTACTTCTGGAGACTGAATGAAGACCACAGAGGCACCTTCCAGCTTCCTGTTCAACAGACTAACAAAGTACCGTCATGTGGCTATATATCAGATTAACTATACAGACATTTTAAAATCACACAGCAACAACCTCAGAGGTCATTTGAATATGCTTGATTATTGTTTTTGAATATTTGACTGATATTTGAATATCTGTAAAACCAAGTTTCTCTACAAAGAATCACACAAAAGCATCACTGTACATCTGATGTGCTCATAAGTTCTTGGAAATAAGTCCTGTACAATAAAGTGTTATCTAATTGTCCACCACAGAATGTAATAGACGTAATCATAATACTGTGAGTAATTCTGTCATATATTGATATTCAACTGTTATCCCAACCATTAACATTAAACTGTTATCCCAACCATAAACTTCAAATCCATACATATAATGTGTTTTTCTCCTTGTGGACTGTATTTAATGAGGGTCAGATCATCACTAGATTGCATTTTTTGTTCCTTGGATAAAAAATGGTACCTATGTTCACATGAAAGGAGGCTTTTATCCAGGATCCTGTGGAAAACTGCACCTTCGTTCCTCTTTAAATTGGTTGATCATTGACATCAGTGTATTTTTAGCTGGGATCACAGTGGCCAATAAGCCCTTTCTCTTCTTTTTTTAGAGGCGTTATCCTTATTTTTATTCCTATCAGGAATTGTATTTGGATTGAAATTATCGGTGTCCTCAGTTATTTTTGGATTACAGGATTTTCTAGGTTGCTTACAATATTTGGGATGTTGTTTTCGGTGTGTGGTTCAGGCATGGAGTTCCCTCCCTGCACGGTGGAAGTCTTCCGGGTCTCAGAGAGGGTCGACTACCCCAGAGATGCCAATGGAAACATCATTGCCATGGTGCATCCCAATCTGCAGGTAAAAAACAGCATTACAGCCACCTGCGCTGCCCATATATCAGACCTACTGAACCTGCAAATATTTAAAGTTACTATGAAAGCTTAAATTAGACCTCTTTGGTCGATTTGAGAATGTATTATTTCAGTTTGAGCAACGCACTCATGTTACTTTCCCCTGTGGTGATCGCTTGTTGTTTCAGGACTGCGACTGGGAACCGCTGAACCCCGGTGACCCTATGTTCCAAACATTTGATGGGAAGACCATCCACTACCAAGGCTCGGGCACCGTCTACCCCACTTTTATTAATGAGGCAGCCTATTATGAAAAACAACAGGCGTTTGTAACCACCAGGCGGGAAACCTTGGTAGCGAGTGCCATCAGAAAAGTATGAGAACTGCTTTGTGCTGCAGCTAACAGCGATCATGAATATGTGTTAGCCACCACGGCAACAACCTGTGTATAGATTTTGCACTTTTTTTCTGTTAGCATGACAGACTTTCCTCACATAATGACTAGATACCATCTTTTACACACTGATTTTAGTTTTCTATGCATTCACTCTCATAAAATCTATTAACTATGCAAAGAACATGTGTGGAGGCTTTGCAAAGAGTCACTGTGACGGTCTTTAAATCTGAAGACTGATATATTGCTGTGGTAAGTATTTATGATACTGTTGTTATTTAAACACATATGTACATGAAATCAACTAAGTTTTATAATATTAAAGGCCAGGCCTAATCATCGATGGCTTATGAATCATTACACAACACTCTTTAAGTTTCCTACTTCTGCTCAGGACAGCCATTTTGGATCATCACCTGCAACTTTTGACCCAAAACTGTAGTTGTTTGTCCTCTTCTACATATATTTGTAACATCTTTGGGAGGGTGTTTGTGGCCTTTGATACTACCTACCTGTAACTCCTGTGGTTGCATCTGTGGTGCTGTCCTATCGTTGCCTTAATAGAGATTTCAGAAAAAAAATTGCACAACAAATTTGGAGTGGATTACATGTGTTGGATAACGAGATATTATTTTGATAAAAAAATGGTATGTGTTCTGTTCCTCTAAAATGGGATGAAGTTTGAGTTTTAAACCTGTTTTATAATATATT
This sequence comes from Pterois miles, assembly GCA_947000775.1. NCBI lineage: Eukaryota > Metazoa > Chordata > Actinopteri > Perciformes > Scorpaenidae > Pterois > Pterois miles. The sequence goes on along the minus strand of CAMQGK010000052.1, from coordinate 13,076,897 downwards.
TGTGTCTATTTTGATATAAATGTACTGTATGTAATGATGTATAGGACTCGTTGAATCGTGGAAAGCATACGTACTTTTTGATATTTTCTTCCATCTTTGTTGTGTCAAAGTGTAACGCTGTGGTCTTACTGTGATTCATTTTTCAATTAGCAATATTTTTGGTGGCACCATTTATACGATTAGTAAAGTTTACTGTACTTGAAGTCCTGTGGAAATGATACGATGAATAAATGTAGTACTATGCTATACTGTGCTATTTTATTGTTTCCAGAAGCACCCTTCATACTGTGTTGCTTTGACTCATCATGCTTGTCCTGTCACTGCACTGGTTCCCAACATGGAGGTATTTTAAGAATATACAGTTGGTCTATATCTCACTATTTCAATCATTTCTGTTAAATTAAAGAATTATTTTTAAAGTTTGGAGTATTATTTAATACATAAACAGGATAAGGGCACAGTGAAGAGCTGAACACAAGCTATACTCACAGAGCCGACCCTCTCCATTAAACAGAAGGGAGAAGAACACACTGAATTTACCAGAAAAAGAAACCTTTAAATATGTATTATTGTTTAAAATACCCTTCACGGGACATTATGAGGCCTTCTTGAATTTAGGGGTGTAAGACAACTTATTTTAAGAATATACAGTTGATCTATATCTCAGTATTTCAATCATTGCTGTTAAAGAAAAGTAAATAAAATATATATTTGGATTTGGAGTATTATTTAATATATAAACAGGGTAAAGGCACAGTGAAGAGCTGAACACAAGCTATAGTCACAGAGCCATCCAGAAAACAATGAATTTAACTAAAAAGAAGCCTATTAAGTTTGTATTATTGTTAAAAATAATAATGATAAAAATGCATAATATAGACAATTGTGTTAAAAGTTCCCTAAAAATGTCTGATACAGTATTTACAGGATATAATCTGCTCAATTTCCAAATCACTCATTTTACACAAACTTTCTGTTGTGTTCATTATTTGGGTTAATTGTACTCAGTTGTTCTGTGCAGTTGTTGTTATACATTATATATAAAATGAAATATCCTTAAAATATGGTCAGGGGTTTTCAGTTTACTCGGTGATGGAAAACATGTCCCTTAAGGAAAAGGTTGGGAATCACTGATGTAGGGAAGCACCTGCAGCCACAGGAGGGCATCACATACCCGCTGATAGAAGTCCTGTCTATGAGTCGCTCTGCTCTGCAGCATACAGGAGATTACAGAGGCTGTCAGAGCTGGATCTGTGGCTCATTTTACTGTCACCGTTGCAGTGCATGTTAATACATCATAGCCAGCATGCAGTCATTCAAGGAACTGACCCTGCAATGCCCTCGTCCCAGAACCACAGACCTCAAATATACATTTAATCTTGGCTGTATAATTTACAGCAAAAACACAATTTATATTCAAAATATTCAAATATTCCTACAGGCTGTTCCACAATGGTGCAATGTTATCTGAGGATAACGTTCATACAAACAAACTTCTGAAAAGAGTTCAAACGGCATACATTTTAAACTGGTGGGGTGATTGAAAATTTTCATTTATATTGCAATTAATTTAACAAAAATTTTAAACATTAACTCTCTTTTTTCAGTCCTTACCATTGGTCTATTTTATGACAAAAATCTGACAATTGTTTTTTTTTTGTTTTTTTTTTTACCAACTGGCATCAAAATGTTTACCACAGAGGGTTAATTTTATTTAATATATTTGGAGCAATGTCTGTGTTTAAACTCTTTATGAAGACATTCATTCGACGTTTGGAGTCCTGGCTCAATTTATTTAAATATATTTTGATCTGAGTATTGGAAATCCTAACCAAAGCTTAATTTAATTTTTTTTTATAATTTTTATGAAAGCTCTGTTTTCTTTGGCACCTCATTGTGACCTTGCATTATAACACAACCCTGTATAGTATGCTGTGTTGGTATCTTATGGGTATACTGTATGCAGTATGTTGCAGATCATATGCTCAGTGTTTATAGAAGACACACAGATGTGTTTACAGGAACAAACTCTTTTTCATGTACAGTAAATGCTGCAGCATTTAGCTCAGGTCTTTCATCCTGGTACTGTTTGCCTCACACAATTGCTGGCATCTCATTCACAGCAATGAATTCCATTCAACAACTGAATTAGACGACTCAGACAAAATAAATGGGAGTGAAGAAGGTCGAGAGGTTTGGTAAAAAAAAACCTTTAAAGTTTAAAGGGTTGGAGGACATCACAATGAGCAAAAACATAGAGTGGCCATTTATTATGTTTGATATAATGTCTGAAACCTTTTAAGTGAATTTCTTTTTTAGTTTTATTTTATTTATTTATTTATAGTTTTTGTGTGTCCTTTTTCAGTTTCTTTATTTCTTTCCTGTCTACCTTGGTTATACTGTAGTCTCAGTGGTGGCTTTAAAATAACTTCACAAGTTTCCCCACTCAAACAAAGATAGAAAATGTGAAAATGTACACACAAATTGAATTATTCCATTTTCATTTTAACACATACATATGTGGAAATGTTTAAGGCTACTGTGGAATTACAATCTCATTTTTAAGTTTACTTTATCATTTTAAGAAAGTCCCCTATGGGTTATTATGCTGGAGGTGCCTTCTAATCTTGATTATACGTGTCAATAAAACAATACAACAGCATACACATTTACAAGAATACTGCATGTTGTATTGTTGCGTTGCTACGTACAGCACATGTATGTTTAGATCAAAACAGTGGTGAGTCTTTTGTTTGGGAATGAGAATGCTGTATGCCAACTCCGCTCTGTGCATAGCCCTACCATTTCCCCCAGTCACGTCATTATCTTTGGACTGCGCTATCTCAGCTGAGACGAACACTTCTGCATTCCACAAGCTGACTGTTGTGAACACTTGTAGATTAACCAGAAATGTCCATATCTTTCCTGTTAAATCATGTCAGGGTGGTGATTACCATTTCAGCTCCATGACTCCAGGCTGGCCATAGCCTTTTCCCATCTATTCATTACAGTAACCCAATCAGGGCTCTCAGGCCTGCAACGAGTGATGATCAATGATTCCTCTTGGCCACTGTAAGCTTTTAGCAGAATGATCTTTCAGTTCTGGGCAGTGATCCAAACAGGCACTTGAAAAATATCAAGCATCCATCTCTGCATCCACCCTCCCCTATCGCTCTCTTCGTCGTGGCAACTTTCTCCTCTGCTGTATTGCATTACAACTCTTTTACTGGAAGTGTCTTGCTTGGCTGCATACCAAGTTTGCATCTGGCTGCATGCATCCTGCTGTGATGAAGGTGACTGGGTTTTATGTTTACTCCTCTGTGTAACCATCATTCATGAAAATCACTATGATCAAACATTTTCAAGGTAAGATATGACACCTTTTCCCATTGCTGCATTTAAAAATGTGTGTAAAGTATCAGTCGGGTGTCCCACAAATCAAGTGGGTGGAAAAGGCTGAGTGAGGGTTGCATTTCTCGGCAAAGAGGGCAAGAGAGTGAGGATGCACTTATGACGCTTGCCTGTATGCGATATGCATGCACAGATGCACGTAAAAAGCACGATGTGTGCATGTGGGTTTGTGGTGCTGGCAGAGTGTTTTCTTTGAGGCCAGATAGGAAGTAGCCTGATAAACACGAGCACATGCAGAACTTCCATTATGTCAAACCACCAGCTGGAGGCAAGGAGACTGGTGTCAGACGAGCTCTTGTCACAGTGCCATCTTTTCACAGCACAGTCCTGTTTTGCAATAATGCAAGTTGGCAGATCACTACTGGCATCCATGGGATATGCCTAATAAGTGAGATAACAGGAGCGACCCACAAATGGAATTATATAAACCCATTACAGGCGGCTCCATAAGCCAGGGTTTCTCATTGTCTTTCTGTGGCACTCGAAGCAAGTTTTACAGCTTTCATGCTCCCTGGATATCATGATAGTCGTATCACATGTGTCCTGATGGAACCTAAAGTGCCATTGTGCAATGTGTCACCAGTGCAGCTTGAATAATACATCAGTGATTATGTTTTATTTTATGCATAAGATCAGTTGTCTTTGTTCAGGACTTTACATGACCTTTCTCTGAAATCAGACTTGACCAAAATCAGGTAAAACCAGCTGATCAGTGGAGACACTCTCTATCCAATGTCTGTTCTACTATTCACCTATTATTTTAAAGCCAATAAGAATAAGACCTCAATAATAATCCACAGTTTCATCTGTCATTTATACGCATTCTATGTTGTTTTGTAAAAACATTAACACACCATGGTGTGAACATTGTAACCCAAGGTAAAGCCTGGCTGAAGTGATGAACTGCATCCACTGCTTCCACCTCACTAGAGCTAGTTGCGTTCAAGTACTGTCGGAATTCTTTGAACTATTGCGCAGGATGGGGAATGTCCTGCTCTTTTGTACTCAAGTGGTATTAGGAAGCCCATTTTATCTGATCTAAAATATACACTTGCCCTCAAAATTATTCATACCCTTGTAAGTTTTTGTGATTTCTTTTGTGATGAAATGAATACATTTGTCAAGTTTGCTTATGAGTTATACGTGACCAACAAGTGAAAGAATGCCAGCAATACACAAGAAAAGACAACTTTATGTTTTAGGGGTATTTTATTCATTAATTCCCAAAAAAGTGCCATTCTGAAAATTATTCATACCCTCATAAAATGTCTCTCTTTAATAGTCCACAGCATAGCTTTTGTTTTTTATGACTGTTTCTAGATGATTCTTGTATGTGTCCACAAGCTTTCTACATGTCTCCTGTGGGATGTTGGCCCACTCTTCCTTGGTGAAGGTCTCAAGCTGGGTCAGGTTGGTGGGTTTCCGAGCCATCACTCAAGTCTCGCCACAAGTTCTCAATTGGATTGAGGTCAGGGCTCTGATTTGGCCAATCTAGGACACTGACATCATTGTCCTTGAACCATTTCTTCCCTACCTGGGAAGTGTGTTTCGGATCACTGTCCTGCAGTTGTGTCCTAGCTGGAGTTTCTCAGCAGATTCTTTTGTTTCCATTGAGGATCCTGATGTAATCCTCCTTTTTCATGGTTCCTTGGATATTTATGAGGTTCCCTGTGCCACTGGAAGAGAAGTGTCCCTACAGCATTATGCTTCCACCACCATACTTGACAATGGGCACAGTGTTGTTGGGCTTATATGCTTCACCTTTCTTCCTCCAGACATACTGAGCATCCATATGGCCAAATAACTCAAACTTTGTCTCATCAGACCACAGTATGGTTGACCAAAATCTGAGATCTTGCTTCAGATGACCTCTAGCAAAGGCCAGACGAGCTGTTGTTGACCTATCGGCAGATTTTCCCCGCAAGTTTGAGGGACACCTTACGTTTCCTGCCACGCCTGCTGAGGTTTTTATCAGTATTGAATCTCTTGTGCTTGTTGGTGATGCTTTTGACGGTTGACACAAGGACATCATACCGCTTTACCATGATGACCAGAAATTGGGAATGACCAAAACATTTTTCTTCTATTTATACTCTTCCTCAAAGATGCTATTTTTTTTTTTTTTTTAAATCACTGTTTAAAACTTGGTCAACAACAAAGCTATTTTTTCCATTCTAAAATCTTGAAATAACTACAGGACAAAGATTCACACATATTGTTGAGATATTGTCAGGGGTATGAATAATTGTAAATTGTGTATAAGCAGTGTGAACATTTGAATTTGATGATAAATCATTTTGTGTTATTAACATCAAACCCTATTATCTACCCCGCAAAATGCAAGATGTTTCCATATTTACTTGAATTGTTTACTTTAATTAATTTTTTTGTATTTTACTGTTTTTGTCTTATCTATTTTAAAATCACTCACACATTTGACCTACAACACATCTAGTATTGAGAAATGCTGCACTGATTTGAAATTTCCGTGACGAAACCATAGAGACGTCCCACTTGTCCGAGCAGTACGTGAAGGCAGCACATCTCAATCCAGGAAGTCTCGAAACTTTTCAGCATAGTGCCAAACTTGTCCGCATCACTCCGGGTGCACAGTACGCCTGCTGGTTGCATGTGTGGGAGGTTGAAGATGGTCAGAAAGCGGTGAAGTTAATATCGACAGACATTTTCGCTTCTTAAGAGGAGAGGAAGGTGGATATATGCGACAGACACGCCGCTAACTGTGGGTGAAGACACAGAGCATTTAGCTCCAGCGTTTCTACCTGACTGTGACCAGACTGCGGTTGGCGGACAGCCCGATTTGAACATCGATATGTGGGAACAGGACGAATTTGCAAAACATTGGAGGAATGAATTCCCCGACGGAAAAGTGCCCCAAATGGACCTGAACTCCGTAGAGGACATCGAGTCGGAGCTGGAGACATGTAAAGCCAACCTGAAGAGGCTCCAGAAGGCTCTGGCGGAGGAGAAATTCAAGGTGATATACCTGCAGACCACCATGGCTCGACAGAAGAGAAACGACCCGGAAAGGTTTGAGGGCAAGGATGAAAACTTTAACGCTGACACGTTTGCCGTTTCGAAGAATATTAGGAAACCGCAGCGGCGGGGTGATGAGGGCGACGGACAGAGGACCAAGGTATCTGAGTCTGGAGGCGTGAAGCTCCACGCTGCGGGTAACACCGCGGGTGTCGCGAGTCACTTCGGGCGTGAACGGAGCAGGTTCAGCGGTAAGACAGGTAAGCCAGTGCCCATCCCTGTCCCGCCACGGAAACCCAGCTTTCAGAGAGGGGACCCGACCCCAGCTGGCGTCTCCCAAGCGGATGATAACGAGGCGGGCAGCGACCGAGAATACGAGGATGCGGAGCTGAATGAGAATTTCGTCAGGAATAACTTGTTGGCACCGAAGTCCGTGGGCAGGGACAACCAGAGGACGTCCAGCGGCTACCGGGACAGCCGGCGGCCTTTCCGCCACAGCAGGGACTTTGACTCCGGCGACGACGGCAGGCTGTCCCCGTCCTTCCCGCAGATTCACCGCAGAGCCTCCCGCGGCTCCGGGTGCAGCACCCCTGACAGGAGGAGTGACGGGTACCTGAGCTCCGACCACGACGACTCCTCCTCTGCAGGTAAACACTAGTACTACTCTTATTAATCCTGATACAACTAGAAATATGCATATTAAGACACTATATTACTATTTTAACACATAAAATAAGATGACATGTCATCAGTGTGGATTTTTGAGGCCCTGGCAGGGGCGGGTCTAGAAAATTTTCGATGGGGTGGCTGGGGCACAAACTCAGAAGGGTGGCACATTTAAATAACATGTCAAACGTAAACAAGTAAAAATAGAAGTACTGTACATTATTAATAACAAAATAGTTGTGTAAAAATGAATGTTAAATATGCAATTTGACTTGTGATATGAAGTAGCATTAACAAATAGCTTACATTAGCACATACAGTCGCCTACAACAAGCGGTGAAGTTTTCCATCGTATATAGCTGTGCATAGGACACAACAATTTCATTGAAAATGGTAGAAATTGGCTCTTGAGCCCAGTGAGAAGCTGTTCAAGGAAATATCTTTAAATATGGTTGTTGGGGCTAATCTGCCAGAAACTGGGACGTGTCTGGGCGGGAAACGGGTATTCAGTTTAACTATGAGTGATACATGGTTGTTTATTTTTATGTTTTTTTTTTTAAGAATATTTTTGTGATAATGATAGTGATAGTTGTGAAAGGGGGAGAGAGAGGGGATGATTGGACCCTCGGGCCGCTGCAGCAAGGACCCAGCCTTTTGGCACATGGGGCACCCGCTTCACCAGGTGAGCTACCATGGCGCCTTATGGTTATTTATTCACAACATACCGTGTATTAAGTACACAATAGCGATGAGGCTGAATTCCTTATTAAAAAAAATTGTGAACTTCAGCTGGGTCTTATATTTCAGTAATACATTATATCATCATTCATGTTTGTTGAGGCTTATCAGACCTATCACAGTAAGACTCTGGGGGGGGGCACTTAGGGTGGCCACTTAGATTCTAGGGGAAGCCCATTGCAACCTAGATAGGGGCCTGCGAATAGCTAACTTAAGACATATTGAGTGTAACTAAAACATCTCTACAGATGGCAGAGTCAATTGAATTAAATGTGACATTTTAATCGAATGGTTTATCAACCAGTGCGTGATGTGTTGCATTGGACTTTGATCACCTCCGTCTGCACAGAAACTGACCAGCTGGTCAATATTTTAGCACAGCATCATTCACTGTCCTGCAATCCACAATTGCTTACAATTGATCATCGCTGTTACAGGATTCGATTTCTGCATTTCTGGCTGTTGTTTCCTCCTGCTGTGACTACAGCCAGCTCCTGCTTTTAGAGCAGACATCATGGAACAAGAGAGACCCTGTTAGTGTGGCTCAGGACCAGACCTAAAGTAAACTAAATGCTCCAAGTGGTGTTGTAGATATCAGACCTGAGTTAAAGGAGCTAACGCCTATTCCCATAAAGTTTGTTGCAACATAACCTTTTTTTTTCAGGAAGGGGCAAAACAGCAGAAAATACACAACCACAGTGCTGATAAAGAAGTTATTTCCTGTGTAAATATCTGCTTCAGCATCACATATGCTTCTTTAATCATGTAGATTAGTATTTCAGACGTCAGTCTGTGTGCTATGGGACAGAGAATGATAGAGTTTATATACTGTTTATTTACAGATTTTTCTATTACAGCTAAGGGCCTAAAATGAAGAGGTCCAGTGATGTTAGAGCAGCCCTAAGAGAGCTGCAGTGTAGATGGTAAGGGGACTGCTGAGACCTCAGATTATAGGTCTATTTAAAGCCACTGATTAAAACCATAAAGATAAATGAGATGGAAACAACCACAAAGTTGTCTTAACAATAAAAATAAGTAATGCATGTTTGTAGATCATTCAGAAATATTGATTAATAGAGAGATACTCAAGAGATGGTAAGAAAATATTGTAGCTCATATTATGGCTATTATACTGCTGCCTTTTCTGCTTTTGGATGGTGACATTAAGATGTGGGATTCCTGCATCTTTAACATGGGAGCCAATAATTCACAGCTGCAACACACAAGACTGACACAGTTTCAATGTAAAAGTTTAGTGAATGAGTGCAGCTTTATTTGTATAAAGCTTACTGACAAGGTTTGTGTTACAAAGCCACTTAAAGGAATTGTTTGACATTTTGGAAAATTTGCTCATTTGCTTTCTTGCCAAGAGTTAGATGAGAAGGTTGATACCACTCTTGTATGATAAATACAAAGTTAGCGCCATAAGTGTGTTAGCTTAGCTTAGCATAAAGACTGGAAGCAAGGGGAAACAGCTAGCCTGGCTCTGCCTAACAGCTACCAGCACCTCAAATGGGCCTTTAACACAGAATGCAGCTACAATGGCCTGCGTGGCGCAATGACGACTTTTCACTACATCGAGCAGAGCGCTGCGGTGGGTGCAGCACAAACTGCGTCCTGTATGAAAGGCCCATAAAGCTGTCAGGGTTTTTGTTGTTGTGACTGTGAGGTTGCCAATCAGCAAGACTCCAGGACGTTACCGCTCCTGGGTAGTAGTAGTCCATCACATTACCCCTGTGACACCACATTTGTCTTTTTTACACTTTTGTATGGATTGAAAACAGCAGATTTTGTTAGCGTAGCTGGCTGTTTCCAGTCTTTCTGATAAGCTATGTTAGCTCTAATCTAACTTTCTTTAAGGTGTCAGCTCATCACCAGGAATGATCACATCCATATGGTTCAAAATTCAAAGCACTCGCCAATGATTTGTTAGTAGTCATAGTCTTATAAGACGTAGTGTTGGTACCCCGCTGCACACAAAATCTACTACACAGCCCTGGGGAAGAAGATATCTGTGAGTTAAGGCAATACTTTAATAGCTAATCCAAGAAGCAGGATTCACACAAGCGATGCTGTGGCATTGCTTTGAGCCTTCCTCAAGAAAGTGTGGCAATATTGACGGACGTCTCCATGTGTTGAGTCAAGAGTCAATGACTAACGTGAACATGAGAATAGATTGAGGAAGGCTTTTTGGGCAGACAAAACCTTTTGTGACACATCCCTGTGCCCCAGTCTGTTCTGCCCTTCTATATTTGCAGATTATGGGTGGCTTACTGTACTAATTGTCAGCTCAAGGTTTCGTGTTTTGTGGTTCTGTTGATGGCATTTGATGATAGCTAAATGGATTTGCTGGAAATTAACTAGTCTAAATTATATTAAAGAATTTTGTTAAATGACAGGCTTTGATATTTGAAGCAAGAAACCCTAAATATACTAGTATTAGCCAGAGGAGACCTTCAGGTCCAGTGCCTCCTCTCTGAAACAAATACACACTAGTGTAATGACGACTGATGCTAAAGCTTGGCCTTCATATAAAATAGATTGAAGAAGGCACTCAGTCTCTGTTTAAAGGGTGAGTCCATCTGCATCTTTTTCAAATGGAAACAGCCGTTATCAAAAACAGTGATGTAGGTTACCAAAGTAAGCTAATCAATAAGGTTATGAATAATCTGAACCCTAGCACTAGCTCAGTCAATGGTAGCTGCACTAAAGGGTTAGTTTGGATTATTTTTTAAAGTGGGTTTATATGCATACTTCCATGTTCTGCTATATCTGTCTATCTATCTATGTATCTATCCATCTATCTGTCTTTCTATATAATATAATATAATAAAATGTAATATAATATAATGTTTTCAGTGCTTTACTTAGCCATCAGAAAGCCCTTTCAGATGGGGAACCGAAACCATTATATTGCGGTCTCTTCAATACCATTACTCCGTTGAAAAAACAGTAATTTTACCTCGCAGGTCTACTGCTGCATCTATTGGTTACTTTGTGTTATTGTGTGACTTTTAGAGCCTGTCTGCTTCTCCAAACTGGGAGCGTGCTGATGCCATCTAAATTACTGTATGTAATAACACTGACCACAAAGATGTACATATATTTATATGCTGTATATATAGCAGCGTCATCATGCAGAAATTTGCGTCAGGTCACGTGGGCTTGAGAAAATAGTGTTTTGATGCTAAAATATGCATACTTTGACTAAATTTGAATGTTTGGGTTTGAATACATAAGGAACACCACTGGGAAGCTACAGAATGATCTAAAAACCTGAAATAAAAATAAGATAATGGGCCCGCCCTTCAGTTTGATGTTGAAATAATTTTAAGCAAAAGTGGGAAATTATATATGTCATATTTGGGAGCTGTCAAAAGACACACCTTTGTTGAAATGTTGTACTTTATCAATGAGACATGAATATGTGGGAAATGGCGCTAGAAGAAAGTCGTTGGACATGACTCAATGTGAAAGCGTCTTATGTCTCAAGAGCTGGTCTCTAGTGCAAAATTGGATGAACCAAGAAAATGAAAAGAAAACACCTGCATCATTTTCTAATCAAGACACAGCTGTTTGTTTTCCATTGCGGTGGGTTAGGGGATTGGTTTTCCTGTGGGTCAGTGAAGGATAAGCACTTACTGTAAGTCTTTTAATCAATTTCATCTTTGTTTGTCCAGCAGGATAATGATGTTTTACTCTGGAAAGACATTATTGTGGCTCTAAACAATGGAGGGTGTGTAGAGTTGTGGGAAAGAACTAGAAACATTTTCGGGGGCCTCTGCCCGCTCAGCTGTGAGGTCAAGCTTTTTAATTGAAGTAACAGCAGTTTGTCTGGCTCCTGGTCACTTTGGCATTATGGGATGCAGTCCTTTCTTACTCCCACACGCACATTCACACCAGCAGTGGGCTCATGCCAGGGGTCTTGCTCATGCTGATGCCTTTGTGTAACCTGGCTTTGCTGGGAAGAGGTCATCCATCAGGTCATGTGCGTCTCAAGCCACAGGTCCGGCCTCTCTGTATGTTGTGATTCACGTCTGACTCACAGCACAGTGTTGGTCTAAACCTGAAGTAATCCACTGTTATTTTAAGACTTACGATTTGAGTGTTTTATTGATTCAAAAATCTCACAAAGTCAGGTCTGAGTGTTGAAAATAGTTTTCACTGGTGTTTGTTTTGCATTAGCTCAGTCCAGTCGTGCCAGCATGCTGCAGACAAGTGATGGACACACTGCAGTTTTCAGCTATGATAACTATTTAAAGCATTTCTATGGAGCAGTGTCTGTTTTTTATAGAGTGCAAGCACGATCAAGGTAGAATTAGGGAGTAAGCATAATTCCTTGTTTATTTTTAGCCCACAGCAACTTTAATCTGCATGGAGAAATATGTTTTTCTTTCTGCACGCCTCCCAGTAAAGTGTGGTGACTCACTGTTTAATCGGTGATAAAGTTTCAGCTTTCAAAGTAACTGTGATAGTTAACTTAAAGTTCATAGGGTCAGTTAATAAAGAGCTGTGTGCTCTCAAGTCAATTTGCCAACAGGATGGCCCAGCTGAGAGCACTGTTTCCTGTTCCTCTTACCCATAACACACTTCTGTCAGCTGCTAGCTCCGAAACAAAACACTTATCATGCACAAAGTTCAACACCGTGTGCTGCACTTTTGAAAGTTTAATTATTTAAATATGAAAGTTTAGGTTATATTCATTGTTGATTATTTCCTCATTTAGGTGTTTGGTCAGAAAATGGTGATAAATCACAATCAGTGTTTTTCAGAGCCTAATATGACATCCTCAAATGTCTTGTTTTATTTTTTATTTGGTTTACTGTCATAGAGGAGTGAAATATTCACATTTAAGAAGCTAGAATCTGAGAATTTAGATCTTTTTTCTTCTTAAAAAAATACGTAAAGCGATTAATTGATTATCAATACTGAAATAGTTGGTGATCTGTGTCTCTGTGCGTGTGCAGTGTGTTTAATATCTCTTGCTCTCAGTTTAGATACAACTGACTTGTGGAATATTTCAGAATTTAAAACCCACAATCACAAACAGCAGCTGGATTTTGAAATGTGGGGGGGGGGGGGGCAGTGGGAATAATAAAATAATAATAAAACTGTGGGAGAAGAGCCATGAGAGAGGGGAGGGAATTCAATGGTGTTCGTGGGCCGGATGCATATGTTATCATTTATATCATTTATAGTAGATTATCAGTGCATTTTCTTGCCAAAGTTGCTCACGGCAGACAGAGAAAATAGACCGGATGCTAAAGCTATCACTGATAATTGATGAAATTCTGTATAGCTTGACACAAGCGAGGCCTGATATTTTTATTATTAAAAAAAAACAACCTTGTGGGCAACATGTTAAGATGAATTATTACATAAATAAATAGTAAAACTGGGAGAGATGTTCTGTGGTAACAAGTATTTTGGTTCTGGACTGTGGACGTGTGATTTTGGATTTGAAGTCTCTGGAGGGAAGGTCCTGTCAAAACATATAATTAGGGAGCAACAAGGCAGTGTTAACATGGTCCGGTCAGACCCAGTGTAAATGCACAGATTGTTGTTTGTAAAGTGAGATTAAGATTAAATCCAACATGACAGTGTCACGATTGCAGAGAAAAGGGATTGCATTCATGTATTTCCAGTTGCTTCCAAGTTAAATCACCAGCGGTGCTATTTGGCACAGTTAACTATAGCTGCTGTAATATAGGCTAATGAATAAAACTGTATGACCAGACAGGCTCGACAGCACATGTTGCCATCCTGCTAATAGGTTCAGTTTTCATGTCTTTGTGTATTGTAGGCTGCAGCATGGTTGGTGTTGATCAGTAGATGTGCTCAGAAGGGAGAACCAGAGGAAAAACCTGTTCTTGTCGCCCTGCTAGAGTGTGATTGCTGAATATGACACACATATTTCTCCTTTCCTCTGGGTTGGCTCTTTCTTCCCACAGATGAACAGGGCTTGTCCAGGCTCGTCCTGAATAGCATGTGCAGCAGCCGGGGAACTGTGGGCCTGTCGTTTTTTTTACTCTGTGGTGTGAATGGCAGCTCAGACTATTTGATTTGTTTGTGCTTCTCTCACAAACCTGTGAATTAAAGCTTCAGGTGTTTAGGCCTCATTTTAAATCCTGTGTACACACTTTTTATTTGTATGTATAATTACCGGACAGTTTGACAGCTCAAGTTACTACAGTGTGTTAATACAAAGGGAAGCCCTCACACTATGGTAGACAGTCCACTAAGAATAGAGGCCAAAAATACCCACAAATCAGGGTAAACTCCAAACTCTGGCTCATTTGGCATATTTCCCAGGTAACACTGCTTAGTTTCCAGTTCCTTTATGGTAGCACATAAAGGAAAACTTCTGGTGTTCATAATATTTTTTAGAGGATGCTAATCTAGTGTTTAAACTAAGACATTTTATAGACTTATTGATTAATTTATTGACTAATTAGAAACACATCTGCTCTAAAACTTGTACATCCATTGAAAAACAGGCAGGATTATGTGGTCACATCATAGTATAAAGACTTTCAAAGGAACGTGGTATTGTTTAGAGCTAAAATGATCAGTCAATTAATTGTAGAGTCAATCGACAGAACTAAACATTCACTTTTGCCCAGCTTCCTAAATGTGAGGATTATCTGCATCTTCTGATAGTAAAGGTGCTAAAGACCCAATTGAGAGCATTAATATAGCAGCAAACAGCTGTTGTCTATGTAAATATATAGAGGAGTAATGTCTACCTGAGCAGAGAATGAAGTCATTCTCCCTCTGTGAGTTTGGTAATCAGAACTTCTCTGTGCTTTGTTTACGTAGCCGGTCCGGCTGCACGTGTATATGAGTCCCTGTGTGTGTGTCCCACTGGTTAGCTAATGGCTGCTGCTCTACACTGCACTCATATAGCGGTTACTGAGGATAACGCTGTCCTTACCAGCGAGAGTGGGTTACCCGGCTAACACCGTCAACTTTGTCAGCACTGTTGTCGTTGTTTGCACTGTTAGCGCTGTTAGCAACATTAGCTAGTTGCCGCCGGCCTGGCTGTGTCCATGTTGAGAGCTGTGTAAAGGCAATCCCTCAATCTGATGGTGCCTTCAAATGGGGTCATGTGTATGAGTAGGGTCCATAACACCCCCCCCATGTTGTGTTCAAACATCTATTTTTAACTCACGTTCCTAGTTGCGATGTGTTTGTTGGTGTTTTGAGAAATGGTGGAGCCCCTGGAAGTTTTTTTTTTGGTGCGAAATAAGATAATATTGTCGGGGATATTGTAATATTGTATTGTAATAAATCATATATTGTTTTTCTTGGTAATTTTATAATATGTCCCCAGGAATATGTTGTATTCTCTATGAGCTCATCCTTCTCCTCTGTCATTATGCCTTTGCATTTGCTGCATTGTTATCCACAAGCTAGCCTGCAAAATTGTTAGCCTCTGTGGCTTCTAGACTCAGACAGTAGCGTTAATAATGACAAAACACGACCCCATTTGAAGGCACAATACATTTGCTCAGAATTTGGACCTTCAATGATTAATCAAGAGAAAACTAATTGATGTTAAAAAAGGTTGCAGGCAACCCTCGTGTTTGTTTTCCTCTTGTAACCCAAGAGAGTGAGACTAGATAGTTTTATGTAGATCAACATTTTGTTTCAGTTTTAAATGCCCTTGTAGCCTCATTGGAAGTTTACAATTTATGTATCAGATACTGGTTTCTGCTGAATATAAGATAATATTGTTTTTTTTTTAATTCTCCCTATACCTCCTCTAACTGGGGTGATGGGGAAATTTTTAACATTCTATATGTCTCTTCAAAGTGAAGGCAGTGAAATAATCCATGGCTTTAAATCCTCACAACTAAAGTACTATTTATGGTGTGACTTGTCCCTGCGTTACCTTGGTGATGAATGTGTCGTGGTGCTGGTGCAGGCAGACAGACAGACAGGATGTGTCTGTGATAGAGGAGGAGGTGTGGGTTTTGCAGCATCGTCGCCTGTTTTCTGAGATGGATGCAGGAGTTGACCGTAGTTCTGTATCTGAGGTGTGAAATGCAAAGGGTAGGACCTGCAGTGCAAATAAGAGCACTTTAATATTGTCTGGGGCTCTCATATCTGTACTGAGCACAGTGTGTACGAAGGCACACATAAAAGTCAATGTTATGATCTGTTTCTCAGAGTTTAAAACACACAGCATGTACCTGTTTTCTGTTTTCTCTCAATCACTGACTGTCCTATCTGTGATAGCGATCTACAGTAATAAACTTTACTTGGTGACTTTCAGCAGAAGTGTGATCACTCCTAAGGTGCTTTTTTCGTCATAGCAGAATTTCCCTCAGTGTAATCTCAGGTTCAGCTGACACTCAGTGTAATCCGTCACTGTCACCCCACATAAAACCCTGTGATGCGACGTCCTCCCGCGGTCTGCTGACGTCAGCAGCCACAGTTATTAACTGCTGATACTGTGATGAGTAATGAAAGCAGTTTGAGGTGCTAGACCAGATGCGTGATGGTGATTGATATCATCATTATATGGATTCAAAAGATGATGTGACAGATTATGATATTTTCACTTTTGTGGTTGTAGCTAGTGAGGCAGAATACAGGGAACCACTCCAAAAAAGTTTTATAATTAATTAAAAAAATAGATATTGTTTCAAAGTTAGTTACATTACAGCTTCAACAATATGAACTCCGTAAAAGCAGAGCTTTGTTAACAGTACCATTTCTAGAATCAACAAAGGCATGGACCTCCCAGGGGACGTAGCTACGCTGGAAAGGTTTTTAAATTAATTTGAGCAGGAAAAGGCAACCAGAGGTGGTCATCCTGACACAAAGCTGTACCCTCCATCCACCAACAAGAGCTCCTGCTACTGTCGTGGTCTCCCTTGAGACAGGGCTGAGCTGGATCACTTGCCATCCGTAAACCAATCTTATAAACACAATCTCGCCAAACAAACTGAACCAGCAATCTCTCTCTCACTGTATTTCCTTCATGGCTTGGCGCTAGGCTAGGGTTTTACACCGGGGGGGGGGGGGGGATCAGGAACATGCAGGAAAGGCAAACTCACTCTTTATGTGAAATTCTCTCAGTTCAAATCAAGTTGAGATGAGCAGCTGCATGATACAGGGGCGGCAGAAAGAGAGTGGTGGTTTTCCTGTCAGTTAACTGATTCATACAGCTCGGCTACAGCACTGCTAAATGAGCAGGACACGGCAGTGACGTCAATAAATTGATGTCACTGTTGTTGGATTTGTAAATGAACAGAAATAAAGAAAAGCATGTTAGCTACAAGGCTCATATAGAAAGAATATGTAAAATACTGGTTATATTTAGCTTAAATAACTTCACCACATGACACTGCTCTTTGCTGGACCTCCAACTGAGAGTAAAGAAGAGACTCACTGTATCCTGGTCCCTCTGAAAGGTTCTCAGTCTAAGGGTACTGGTATGATGAGAACTATAAAGGTCAGTTGTCTTGTGCTATGTGAAGTGAGCATCGCTCAAGTTGTTAAAACAGCCTACTATACTCATTTTTAGGTGCATACTATGCATGCATGTATTTGGGTTTCTCACAGAACATGTTTACATGCTTTAATGTTCAAAAAACACTTTAGTTTCCTCATACCGTCTGTGCTGCAGCAACTCTTTTCACCCCCTGAAATGCTCTGTTTCAGACAAAGCCCAGTCTGCGCTGATTGGTCAGCTGGCCCACTCTGTTGTGATTGGTCAACTGGACCAAACTCTTCGGACTCCGCTCCAGCTCCTCTCCAACTAGCTCTGTTTGAGGGCGTGCCAAACCAGCTGCTAGGCAGGCATTATGCAAATATGAAACTTGGTGACATCACCACGTCACGGAAGAGAAGGCGGGACTTGAAGCAAAGGGTTTCAGGCAGTGTTTCTATGGGGGAGAGTTAGTCCCTGGACTTTTTTTTGTAGACCTTTTATATGCACAAAAAACTATGTTACAGTAAAAGAAAGGGAAAACACATAATAGATCCTCTTTAATGTTTTTTATGACATTTATTTCTAACATAATATAAGCTGGGCACAACGTGTATGCAGGCAAACACCTTTTCTTATTGTTGACATTTAGGCTTAAACTTCCTCTCAGTCTGAAATCAGAGAAAACATCAGGCCACCTCTGATTGGCTGCCTGCAGTGGCTGCCATGGAGACCCCAGTGTGGTGTGTGTGTGGTAAGAAGCTGGAGTGTGTGTATATGTGTGTTTAGTGCTAATGGGCCCACAGCACCCTACATTCTTCTCTGACACACTGCCAGTGGGTGTGCATGGCCACACACTGTATGTCAGTTCATTACTCCCACAGGATTTTGCAGCTACTCCTACTTTGACTGTAGGGGGGTCAATATGCAACCATCTGATTATGCACCCCCCAAAACTGTTGAGGTGGATGCTTCCAGTTCTTAAAGAGTTCTGCATATAAGTGTGGAAGTCTTTAGTATTTAATGATTTCTTTCATTTCTTATATATATATATATATATATATATATATATATATATATATATATATATATATATATATATATATATATATATATATATATATATATATATATATATATATATTACACAATTTAGTAAAAAAAAACTATTTATGTAAGGGGTGATGCCAGACAAGGTGTCCATTATCAGGAATTAATGGACAATTTGGAGGCCAGAAGTTATATTGATTGTTTTTCAACCATACGCAGTGTTACTGACTTTGAATTCTGAATATTAGATTTATGCTACCATTAATGCTTGCATATTGATTTGGGGACAGTGAATGCAAGCTGGTCTTGTTGTTAAACATACTGTTGTATTATATTATTTTGCATTTAGTTTATATTTACTGTTCTTCAACCTTTTGCAATGTTTTTGACTCTGAATCTTGCTAGCATGATGTTAGCTTTCTGGCTTGTAGCTGAGACGAAGGGTTCTAGCTTGGCGGAGGCAACCGTTATAGCCTCCACGTCGTCCATTTATTCCTGATAATGGACACCTCATCAGGCATTATCCTTTACATAATGAATAATTATTTATTTGATATTTAACATGTTAGGGCTCTGTAATGTAGGGCTGAAAGCCAGTTTGGGTACTACAAGTAAAAAAGTTTTTAGGGTTTGTCACAATTAATACAAATTTGTTTTAATGCCACTAAACTTTACTATACTTTAATACATTAACACAATCTATCTTTCAGAGTACTGGGCTCAGTTTCAAAGCTAGATTGAAGATCCTGGTATCATATGAAATTGGTACCAACCATGTCATGCTAATCGTCATCGTGAAGGAGGCTAAATAAAGCTCCAAAGTTACCGTACACTAAATTTTGGCAAGGAAAAACCGTCATGGGTGCTTTCAAAGGGGTCCCTTGACCTCTGACCTCAACATATGTGAATGAAAACGGGTTCTCTGGGTACCCACGAGTCTCCCCTTTACAGACATGCCCACTTTATGATAATCACATGCAGTTTGGGGCAAGTCATAGTCAAGTCAGCACACTGACACACTGACAGCTGTTGTTGCCTGTTGGGCTGCAGTTTGCCATGTTATGATTTGAGCATATTTATTATGCTCAATGCTTTACCTGTGAGGGTTTCTGGACAATATTTGTCTATTTGGTGTTAATTGATTTATTAAATACATGGCAAATCTCCCTTGAACATACATTTTGAAAAAAATGTGTGATTAATTTGCGATTAATCACGGACAATCATGCAATTAATTGCGATTAAATATTTTTATTGATTGACAGCCCTGTTTTATTTTTTAGATATTATTTTCTCTTTATTTATTTTCAAAACTGAGCACAACATCCTGTGTGGCTCTGCAACCTGGCAAGATAAAGATCAAAATTGTTCGACTGTCTGAAATCCAAATAAAGACGCTGCACTGCACTGATCGAAATCTAAATGATTTATGTCAGCCGTGTACCGTTTCTTGAAAGTAAGAAAATCTAACTCTGCTCATTAACCGAGGGGTGAGAGATGTGTAAGGAAATAGTAATGAATGTGATCAGCTGCTATAGTAAACTTGTCATAGCTTGTTCTACACCAGAAAGAGGAGGGAATGGTGTAAATGGTTATTAAGAAACATTTTCCTGCCTTATACGCAATTAAAGTCGACCTGTTTTCTATCAGTAGTAGTATTTACAGTATAATTCACTTTGTTGCAGAAGGAAATTTTGTGTTGGTTGGCCAGTGGTTAGCATCTGCTGATTCAGACTGGTTAGGACAGAAAACATGATCTGAACAATAATCGTTCCTTGTTCAGCTGTTTCATATGGTTTCATGGGTATGAGGAGACCGATGTCGACATTTAATAGCCACAAGTTCCTAATTCTTAGAGAGCTTACTAGTGTAACAAAAAGAGCCCAAATCTCTATGCAGGATGATAATAGTGTATTAAATGTCCAGTAAACAAGTTGTTCTCCCTGCTGGTGTGTGAAGTTCTCATGGTGACAGTGTTACCTTGTCAGTTGGCAGCCGTGAGCAAAAATGTTTTCTTGGACTGTTGTGGACCGTCACCTCTATTAGAGAGACTTGGCTCAGACTTTTGGCTTCCATAGCTGTCATAGCAGGAGATGGTCTCATGACCTGGCTTTCTTTTTCCCCCTCAACACTAAGTTATTCTTTCTCACACCTCACTTCTTGGCAGTCTTTGTCACTCCTTCCCTTCTGCAGCCTTCTCAAGAAAGCTATTTTTATTGTCAGCCACACACTGGGGGGGAATTAATGAAACATTGGCCTTCACTGAAGTATAACGGTTTTAAAACACCTGTAGTTGGAACATGGAGGCTTTCTCACTTCTCTGTCCCAGTGTGAGCTGGTTAATGTCTTGAGGACTTCCTTTGCTACGCTCATTACTTTCGCTTCCTCTTATTGCTAGGTGGGATTAAAAATAGATAAACACAGACCAATAAACAGATAGGTGAACTGAAAGTTTTATATGCATTGCATAATGGAAACCGCTTGATGGTTTAGTTACACTGTAGTATAATTATATTATAATTAGGGCTGTCACAAAAAATAATTTAAATCACAAATTATTTACACATTTATCTGTTCAAAATGTACCTTAAGTGGAGATTTGTCATGTATTGAATTATTATCAATATTGGAGTGGGCAAATATGCTGCTTTATGGAAATGCATGTATATATTTATTACTGGAAATCAGTTAACAACTTGATGGCAAATATTGTCTAGAAACCCTCGCAGGTACTGCATTTAGCATAAAAATATGCTCAAATCATAACATGGCAAACTCAAGTCCAACAGCAGTCAGTGTGTCAGTGTGCTGACTTGACTGTAATTTGCCCCAAACTGCATGTGATTGTCATAAAGTGGGCATGTCTGTGAAGGGGTGGGTATCCATAAAACCCATTCACATATCTAGAGGTTATGCCAGGCTTTCCCCGGCAAAATTATATAACCCTCCAAAAGTCTGGAGGGTTATTCAGGCTTCTTCTCGACAAGCTAGTAGACATGGTTGGTACCAATGGATGCCCTAGGTTTTCAGGTTTCTAGATTTAAAACTGAGCCCGCTACAACCGAAAAATCACAAGTTGCATAAATGCGTTAAAGAAATTAGTGGCGTTAAAATGAATTTGTATTAATGTGTTATCATTGTGTTGACTTCGACAGCCCTAATTATAAT
The DNA here is from genome assembly GCA_947000775.1 of Pterois miles. Taxonomy (NCBI): domain Eukaryota; kingdom Metazoa; phylum Chordata; class Actinopteri; order Perciformes; family Scorpaenidae; genus Pterois; species Pterois miles. Next base: position 13,055,431 of record CAMQGK010000052.1, on the reverse strand, counting down.
AGTTTATTCTGTCAGTCAGGATGGGAAAGCTTGCTTCTGGTTATTTGACTAAGTGAATGTCCGCATCAGAGAAAGGAAAGAGTTTCAGGTCATAGGAGCTCCCAATGTGGGTATTGAGTGTCATTGTGGGGAAACACGAGCCTGCAGGTCCAGGGTTAAAAGTATAGTCATGGCATTATACCTGGAAGAGGATTGCTCCAGTAGAAAGTTGTGCCACACCATAAATCATTTTAATGTATTTTTCAATGAAAATGAGAATAATGATGTAAAAATGATCATTCTCTCTAATATTGCAAATCATTTCACAATTGCAATATCAGTCAAAATAATCACAATTAGATATTTTTTCAAAATTATTCAGCCCTACTTCAGTCCATTGCGTTCAAGCTGTTTGCAGTGTTAGGGAACTCCCTGTAGGACCGGAAACTGTCGCTTTCTAGCTGCACAGTCTTGGCAAATGAACTGAGAGCAACGCAACACACTGACTGCGGTTTGCTCTCAGGATCGTGTTTTAGGCCACACTAACTCTGCCTTCATTTGTTTTTGCTCAGTATGTACCGTAGATGGTTACATGGCTTGTAGCTGATTCTGTTTGCTTCTGCTTCTTCAAGATATTTGTTTGTTTGCCTCTTGGTGTCACAGCGTCTATGTAACAGTCACCTGTTGGTTGATTCTGCCACCCAGTTGTGGTGAGGTGGAGGCTGGTATTGTGTGAAAAAGTGACGTCAATGCATCCTGTCTGTAGGGGCTGGAAACCAGAGCATGAAACGTTCTTGAGACGTTTTGTGACGTCAATGCTAAAATCCATAATGTCAAGGTGAATTTTAGCACAGATGAAGGATGCTTGTTTATCGTGGTAGAAATGTGTGACAAATGGCTGAGGTGGTGTTTAACAGGGCTCTGTCTGGTTCAGAGAAACAGTGAATCCATACATTATTAACCAGGCAGACCTGGATGACAGGAGAGATTGGCTGATGATTCCTTTCCAAAGCAGCTTTCACTCTGTTTTGCAGCGAGTCCCACTCGTCTCAGCGAGTGTGTACATTGTATTCTGTCCCGGTGGCACAGTTAACCTGAGTCGGGAGGCGGGACAGCTGGCAGCTGCCCAACCAATCCCTCTGCAGCTCCAGCGTCAAGCTCACTCACCTGTGCCACATTTTACCACTCAAATAAAGCTTAAACATCTCAGATTTCCTTTTTGACTTTGAGGCTTCGAACATGTTTGACTCCTCAGCTCCTGATGTTGGACATCGCTGTTTGTGTCAGTGTAACATGCTGTCAGACTAATAGTTACACCAAAGGTGAACAGATGATTGGAGGACCCGCATGCTCCAACACTAGTGTGACATATTGCTAGTGAGAGCACACCCCAACTGGAGGGATCTAATGGGATTATGGTGGGAAGTTGGGGAGATGGACACAGCACCCTCATGTGGACATGGATAATAATGCTGCTGTGGTGTTTTTATTTTCATTCTGTAGGGTCTCAGTGTTTTTATAAGTTTTTTTGAGTGCTCGCAATAATATAATTCTGTTCAATGTAATATAATTCTTTACATCTGTGACTAGTATTACACCAAGTCTGTTAGGGGTTTAATGATACATCGGTCTGGACTGATATATCGATTCAATGATTAACGATCCAATATCATCGATGCAAAGTGACAAAATTGATACATATCTTTAAGATACACCATTATTTTGAAATTTCCACTTTAAATGTATTTTTCTTTGTTAAAAAGAAAAAAAAAATAGATTGTTTTTCATCTAAATATTTGGAAGAACTTGGTAATAAAATTACCAAGTTACCAAGTTATTATCACTGACAGCTGCTCCATGTTATGATTTGAGCATATTGTTTATGCTCAATGCAGTACCTGTGAGGGTTTCTGGATAATATTTGTCATTGTTTTCTATTTTTAATTGATTTCCAATACTGAATATATACATTAATTTTCATAAAGCAGCATATTTACCTACTCCCACATTGGTAAGAGTATTAGATACTTGACATTTTGAATAGTTATAGTAATAATTTTCAATAGATAAAAAAAGTGATTAATTTGCGATTGATCGCGTTTAACTATGGACAATTGTGCGATTAATCGCAATTAAATATTTTAATTGATTGACAGCCCTACTATAAACCGAAGAAAAGCAAAAAGCATGCATCAGATGATATTTATCTGCATATAGTGCAAATAAAATGCGCACATTCTTGGTTATTATCCCTCCTCATCGTAGCTTTGTAACACCTCTATCTATTACACACATTGAAGATCTTTACTTGAGCCCCTGAACTTGTGTTTACAGAAACTAAACACTAGAGTGCAGTGGTTCTTTCTGTATTCAGACATCAGCACATCCACTGCACTCTCTGTCCACCTTATTAATGTGATGTGTGTGTGTTTGTCTCTGTAAGCTGATGGTGGCTTTGCAGGATGTAGGCACGCGCTTGGCGAAATCAGTCAGATCAGATATCAATTTGTCGAGTTCATGTGCGCCACCTTTGTGTTTACTCGCACAAACAAACACACGCTGTGTGCAGACAAATGGACAGACTTGTTTCTCGGTAGTCTTATCTCCCCTCTGGGTTGGTTTCAGACGAGCTCCGTGTGCAAGCGTGTCTGCAAAAGAGGAAAATATTGAAGCTTGTTGCAACAAACAAACCTTAATGATGAGCAAACGGCATAAATAACACATGAGGTGTTTTACAGTGTGTGTGTGTGTGTGTGTGTGTGAGAGTGTATATTTGGTTGTGTGTGTGTGGAGGGGCAGTGCTCCTTATCTGGTGTCTGTCCAATCACAGCATGATTCAGATGATTTCCACATTGACCTCAATAGATCAAAGTGAATTCAGCTGGCATGGGATGAATACTCTCTCTTTCATTCACACACACACACACACACACACACACACACACACACACACACACACACACACACACACACACACACACACACACACAGTCCTAGATCTCTTTGTCCCTTCTTCAGTCTTTCTTCTTGACACAAACAGGCACAGGATTGTATTTAAGGAGGCTCTATCTTGTCATAAATCAGAGGCTGGTTTAATATAGAAACGGCAGACACACTCAGATATGTCACAGCGGTCGGCCAGACAGGTCCGTTCCACATAATTGGACGGTGAAGGAGTTAAGGGGGGAGATTCGGGGCAAATGAGGTGAGCACATGCTGCGATGTGCGCGCACACACACACACACACACACACACACACACACACACACACACACATAGGAGTGGAGGAAGATTGAATGGTAGAATCAAAGAAGTAATTGTTGGATGAATGGCTCAACACAGTGATAAAACCTAGGATTGTTGGAGAGAAAAAAATACAGTGATTATGACAAATACATGAGGAGAACAGACAAATTTTTGCAGTTGAGATAAAAACAAAACCCACAGGGCTTATTGCTCCATTTCACTTAAAGATAAAATAGAGACTAGCAGACAATAACGAGCAATGGGGTAAAAAAACAAAAACGCCCCAGATGATTTCAGGCATTCCCATTTAACAAGCAGACGTTCATCACTAGTGCACTCTGGGCTTTTTAATAATACATAGTCATTGCTCATCCCTGCTGCCATCTCACCCAACCCCCAAAACAAAGGGGCAGGTCTGAAAAACATATAGCTAGAGAACATCGTCATCCATCTCCAAGGAGTGCGTCCACTTTAGAGAGTTCCTCACACTGGCCTGAGTGGAAGTGTCCATACAGATACTACACCCATCATACACTGTTAGGAAGGAAGTTTAACTTGATTACATTTTTTTGTTGTTGGTATTTGTCTCTGTGTTAATATTATGAATGAAATAGCAGTGATCTTGTTCATCAGAGCCCCTCATATCTACATACACAGGGAGCAGGTCCTCTACACGGAGTCCGCCATGTTTCTACAGTAGCTCAGAGAGGACAAACCAAACACTGGCTCTAGAGTAGCTGCAGAGCACAAAACTGTGGTACCACCAGCTACCATCTAACCTCTGTTGCTCCTAAAGTAGTGTTATTATGGTGAGGATGGCCTCTGAGTGAGGAGAACAGCGATACCACAGTGAAGAAACAGTGTAAAGTCATATTATTTACATATTTATAATATCATATTGTTTGTTCTTAGTCATGTTGCTAGCAGGATTAATTGTAATAATAGGTGATTCCTTAACTTTTTATGAAGCGTCATCATCAGATCAAAATTGTAATTTGCTCAATACTGTGGTTTATGATGAAATAACCTGAAAAAGTATCATTCCTATCAGCATTTTAGCATTTTCATTGTGAATGTATTAGCATACTAATTCAAAGCATTTAGTTCATAGCATGATGTGTTTAAATACATCCTCACTGAGTCACTCATTGTGAGGTACATTTTAGACTTGACACTTTAATATATATAATTTATTACTTTTTTGCATTTATGATGGTGAATATTAATGTGTCTTTATAGTGATGACTTCATTGCATCCACTGTTTGCCCTGACTGATTTTATTTTGCCTAAATTATTTGTATTTCTGTGAATACTGCTTCGCTTCATTGGGCTTTTCTGAGGCCACTCATATGGAAACGCTTCCTGTATGTGTAGCCTCACTCTCACGTATAGTACATTAACACTCACAAACCAGTTGCACTGGAAAACATTGTGAACTGTGGTGGTGTGGGGGGTTGGAAATGTGCAGTATCCAGTTTACTTTATTCTCATCCACCAGTGTTGTGCACAGAGGGTGAGGGATGGGGGCAGAGTGGCACCAGACTGCCACCCCTCTGTGGACGCTGCCCCTGACGGAGGGGTGGTGACTGGAAAATTAGTGCTATCAACGGAACCACCCCCCTCATCACCCCCCAGGCCTGAGGTTAGGGTCGAAATGTTGGAAGAGAGTAAGAGGGGTGGATGTGGGTTGATGGAGTGGGGTGGGGCAGGGGGTATCTGGGTAGAACAGAGAGGATGGAGGAGTGGGAGGGGTGAGAAAGGTGGATGGCAGTTTGATTGGCTGGTGGGTTGCAACACTGACTAATTATACACAAACACACTGGTCTGGCGATGACCACCATCTCCCTCCAGACAATATGGCAGGAAATCTTTACCTCCTGAAATTTCAAATTAAGAGCAACTATTTTGCTTATGTGTCTATTATATGTCTGTTATTGATTGATATAACACAGTAATAGATCAGAATACAGCCTGGTCTTGTCTCATATTGTTACACCATGAACAGTGATAGCCAGTATGATTATAAAGGTGGTGTTGGTGGTCTGTTGGGATTAACACAGAGCTGTAATTCCCCTAATCAGGCTTTGTTTTGGTCAGATTAACTTTTATTTAATCACTGTGGGTGCTAGATGAAATAAAAATCAAAGTGGGATTTATTATCAGGCTAAATTATGAATATTAAATACATTGTTTGCCATTAAACCATTTCCATCCATATCTGATTGACGTTCTGAAACGTGTTGTTTGTGTGGATTGTTTTAATCCAACCCGATCTCACAGAAAGGCGTTAAAACATTCAGTGAGTCATGAGGACGCAATTTAGGTTTTTTTGTGTGCCATGTGTCCGCAGTTCGGTTTAGCCAACACAACAACTTAGTTAAAGACGTCATGGATGGGCTCAAAATAAGTACGTACACTAAGAACAATGCATACGGAAACAACATCACTAACTTACAAAACAAAGCACCGGCCTCTTTTTAACAACTCAGTCTACGTCACTATCTCCGAGCGTAGCATATTTATGCGGATGCATTTACATTGCGGTCAGTACAGACTACATGGCATACAAATGACACAAAAGAAAAGTTACTCGCTGTTGCTTTGTGCATTATGGTGTTATTCATGGGCCCTTTTCGTGCGACTGGGCTGATCATTCTGTATACAAGAGCACAAAGTCTTTGATGGGTTTTTTTTAATCCACTTTTGGATATTGACTCCCTCAAGTAGAAGATGCTTTTAGATGCATAGAATAAGGCTTATTAAGTTGGCTTATTGAACATTTTTTCAACAGAAACAGCGGAGCGAATAATCAGATTTCCTGCAGGAGTATGTGGTGCAGAAGAGCTCAAACTCCCATTTTACTATGTGAAACCTAAATATGCCTCTGAGCATCATGCAGTGCAGTGGGATTATATGCATGATCAAAGCGAGGTATATGGATTTTAGGCTTTATTGTGTTGTTGTAGTACATGTGCTGCAGTGAGGAGTGATGTTTTGTCCTGCGGATTTCTGTTTGTGTTACACCCACATTAGTTAGCACCTACTCACAAGATTCTTTGCAAATGTTGATTTTACTCTGGCAATGCAACACAATGCGCCTCCTTTCCTGGGAAAACCAATTTGGATACAGAGACATTTAAAATAATGATAGCCTAAAGTCTGATCCAACACACACACACACACACACACACACACACACACACACACACACACACACACACACACACACACACACACACACACACAGTGGAGTGGAGGACTGTTAAATGTTGACCTTTATGGAGTATGAACCGTTGCTGATGTGTTAAGCTTTGTTGTGCTACAAAGAGCCAGACTGTCGCCCCCCCCCCCCCCCCAACATCTGCAACTAGACAGGTACTTCAGCTGCTCTTACCTGGACCAGTTGTGCGAGCTGTTTGGCTGTGTGGGTGTGTGGGTGTGTGTCAGCGGGTTGTAGAGACAGTTGGCCCATTTTACTACACCGCTTGACTGCCTATGAATATTTGATAAATGTGAGTATGTGACGCTCCAGGAAGACTAACATGCAGCTTGGTGTGTTTGCATATATAGCGTGGATGTGTGTGAGCATGGCACATGTGTGTTTTCTTTGTTTGGCTAGATATTTAGGAGGGGGAGGTGGGTAGCCCCAAACCCTAGAAGACAGGTAACATGCACACACAGAAATGCACACATTGGTAGAGTTATAGGTGTGTGTGTGTGTGTGTGTGTGTGTGTGTGTGTGTGTGTGTGTGTGTGTGTGTGTGTGTGTGTGTGTGTGTGTGTGTGTGTGTGTGGAGAGAGAGAGACAGAGAGAAACACTCTATTGTCCCAGATTGAGGACAAAGGATGTGTAAGGCTGTACAGTAGATGAATCTATTTTTGATGAAGTGCCACTCACCAACGTTGTGTTCTTCTCCGCCTGCTTGGCTTCCCCTTTACGTGTGCGTGTGTGCAGTCTGAAACCTTGAGTTTGTGCATGCTTTTGTCATGCCAGTGTGATTTTCCTCCTTCATAATGGCACATTTATATTCATTAATTGCCCTTAACACATGCAGGCTTACATTAAATGCCTTGAGACACACACACACACACACACACACACACACACACACACACACACACACACACACACACACACACACACGTATGAACTCTGGCTAGATGTGCTCTGGGGTTGCCCTGTCGTTCAATGCATGCGTGTTTCCTCCAGCTGGCACTTAAGAGCTGTACAGCCAGACAAAGAGCGGTGCTCGGGGCCCGGTGTCTGCCTGCCGAGGGTGCAGGAGGAGGGTGGGTGGGTGGTGGGGTTGCCTCCTGTCAGCCTTTGTGTCCTAATTGAAGTTTTTCTGCCTCTCAACCCTCTCGTCTTTCCTCCCCCATGCTGGTTAGAGGAGTACGGAGGGGGGAGGAGTGGACCTGGCAGGGGTTTCATATCAGGCTTTGTTGCCGCTGGCATGATGCTCGTCTGTCTCTAATTTCTCTTTTCTGAAGCACATGCGTTCATAAACGCAGATAAAGAAAGGGCGCTCTGTGGCGGTGATGCTGTCAGCTCCATCTCTGGAAGCAGGACGCAACAGGAGAGCTAATGTGCCCATTAAAACCTGACAGATCATTTGAAAATCAATAGAGCAGACATGAACTTCTTTATTGCATAATGACAAAATTCTTATTTATGTACTGTATTTCTGTATCTCTAAAATCAATTCACCTATGTATTGCGTTTTTTTCAAAACAATTTTTATTTTATTTTTTTTAATGCAAGAATCAATGTATTAGCTTCATTTGAGTCTATGTGGTGGTAGAAGGAAGTTACCGCTTTTATTGTTGTATTCTGAGTAATTTGACGTCATATCCGTCAAACAGAACAATCTGCAGCTGAGATGAAAACGTTGGAGGGTCCAAGTGGATACGACCTGTACTCTCACGTGTTAAACCCAACGTGGTAAACACTACACATACAGTAAAGTATGGAAACACTTCTTTTCACACATTGCCAGGAAAAGCAGAGCTAGACATCACGGCTAAAGCTGCATGCTAACTCTGTCATGGAGAAACGTTATCATATTGCTCATGATAACTCATACTGATATTCAAACGGCCCAGATGGAGCTGACCATGGATGCAATAAATTGCAATATTGAATCACAATACTTAAAAATTGTAATACATATCGAATTGGCAAGTATCGTGTCAAATCGGGAGCTAGGTGAATTGTCTCAACCCTGTTGTCTGGTCTTTTTTACCAGTACTTTCTTAACCGTATCAGCTGATATATCAGCAGTATATCAGCTCTGTCCGACCACCTTACTTCCTGCACACATGCTCATGTTTGTGTGTAGACGAGGGAAGCAGAGTAAGTGGCAACAGGAACAGAAGAAGACAGGAGTAGCATAAAACATAACATCTGAACCAGTCACTTTCTTTTTGTTGTGTTGTGAGATCTTGAGCAGGTGATCATGTTGTGCATTTCATCAGAAACCCAACACAAACGTATAAAACCGCCTTCATAAGAAGGTAAGAAAATCTCTCCGTGGACTAGTTCCTCCTTACCTGTGTCCATGAATGTTTTAGAAATTAAAATAAATATGGGCCTGCGATTGCGCTCTCATGATTCTTTACAATAAGGATGCACTGATTCGACTTTTTCAGTCTGATACCGATAGTGCTACCAGTGTTTAATTAATAAGCGACTGGCAACATCAGACTTAAACATTGCTCTCCTAACTTTGTAAAACAAAATGTAACAAATAAATGCATAGATACAAATTTACTGAATTATTATTATTATTAAGATAATACATTTTGGCAAAAAACAAAATCTTCAAAATTAACAGCAATAACAGTTCAAGCGTTCCAGCTATTTGAGTCCGCAGCGGGCCAGTATCCGGTCTGGTATTGTTATCGGTGCATCGCTACTTTACAGATGTTGGTTTTTCATGTTAGGGCTGAAGGGGAGTAAAAAAGCTTTTCAGTGAACTAAAGGGCTAGAAATGAAAGAACTTGTGCTCCTGATCACTGTTGGATGGTTTTGAAGCAGTTGTTATCATTTGTATTTATTGCTACAGCATTTTATACTTCCTTCTCGGTCAGTTATCTCTTGAAGAAGACTTGAAAACTGATTTTAATCTGGGCGGGTTTTGCAAAAGCGAAGAAACGTGTCAGTTGCTCGAAACAAAGATGGAGACTCTGCACTTCAGAGTCAGTTTTTTTTTTTTTTTTTGCAGGAACCCTGCGAGAGGTCAAGGTAAAGCAACTCAATTTGCAAACTACAAGAAGGAAACAATGAGCTGTTCCCCTAAAACATAGAAAGAACAGGGAAAGTAACTTTAGATTTGTCATTCGTTCAGTGGCATCCATTAAAGAGAGAAGAGCAGAGAGATGGGTAATTCACATTTGACTCAAGCCTGATTGGTACACAGTCATCATCGTCATGCATCGCTGCCGAGTTCCTGCCTCTGCGCGAAGAGAGAGAGACATGTCAGAAGAGCGAGAGAGAGAGAGAGGAGGGGTGGATGGGAGTGAGCGAGCAAGCCAAAGAGAGAGAGGGAGTGCTTCTCTCTTCCCCTAGCAACGGTCCACGGTGGTCGTCTCCAGCCTGTTGTTTTCTCTCTCTCTCTGTCACACACACCACTCGCCCATACACTCCTGCTTCGGCTCTCTCGCTCGCTCGTCTGCCTGTTGGACCCCGGGGTGTCTTTTGACATTCTTTCCAAATGATTCTTTTCGCTTCTCCCTGTGAGATGAAGGCTTTTTTTCAAGGATAAGGAAAAGAAAAGAGGCCCACGCGAAAGGCGGCAACGGAAAAGGACGGGAGAAATCAGAGAGAAGCAGAGTGACTGAGATAGGGAGAGGAAAGGAGGATGGAGCCCCTCAGTGCTCGTGGCCTGCCCCGGCTCTCCTGGATCGACACCCTCTATAGCAGTACGTATCCCTCCATCCATCTGTTTACACATCGCTTCTCATTTATCCTTGCGCTTGTCTTTACCTCTGGCCATTTTTACCCAGCGCCCCCTCCTTCTCCATCTCATGGGCTGCCTGTTCGCGTTACAACCGGAGCTCCATGCACAAGGAGAACACTTTGCATTTTATCAGGACTTCCAATTAGTGTGCATCACTGTGGCTGTCCGTAACAAGACGGTCAACCCCCCTCCCACTCCTTCTTTTGCCTCCGGTCCCCCATAGTGGTAACAACTCGTGTCCAGTAGGCACAGAAGCAGGGGAAAGCCTGGGGAGATCTAGTGTGGGAGAGTGTGAGTCATGCTTACAACCTGGAGGTAGAACTTTATGTTCCATCCTATTGAGGACACAAGCTGTGTGATGCTGAATTTTTAATCCACTCTTTAGTGTGGACTTCATGCTGAGATGCAGACACGGGCTGACGTGTCGTATACTGTACGCTGGGTGACTTTGGCGCTGCTTTCAGATCAGGTCTTAGCAGCGCTTTCAGGTTAAGAAACAAGGAGTTGGAAACAATCCCTTCTGCTTTCCTTCTTAAATAAGCCAGACTTTAATTTAGTTTTTACTGTAATGAGCGTGATTACATAGACCATATGATCAGTGGTTTTTCATGCTTTAATTCAGAGCAGCGAGTGTGTATACCACTATGCAGCGATTACACACATCCCATCAGGCGCAGCTGTGCTTCCCTGTTGGTGTGTGCTGCTGTTGAGATGCTGTGTGTTTGTGTTGGCAGTTTTGGGCACATGACACAGCCTTTTGGGATTTGCTCTGCTGTGTCACTATTGTTACCATGCCTTAATCTGCAGGGAGGGAGAGAATAGGGGAGGAAGAGGGAGACTGGGTGGTGGTGTTTGGGATTTTAGGGATACTGAAATGGAAAGAAAGAAACCCGAAGTACAAGCGTGTTGTCAGAAATGTAATTGGTGGGCAGAGGTTACTTGAGTTCACAAAAATGCCGAAGGCAGCTACACACTCACAGAAGAGATAATGTCACTATTACACTGTACAATGATTCTGTATGTCATTATATTTGAAATATTGTTGCTTAGGACTCATCTTTTTGCATAATGAGGTGTGATAATGAATAATTGCAAGATAAACGTGTGACAGTTGAGCTGCACAAATGTATGGTGGTGAATAGCTGTTTGGATTTTAGACGGAGTTTAAAGGACCAGTTGTTGTGTTTTCGTTGGCTTAGAATGAGTCATTATCTACGTAGGGAGCAGGTCCTCTTCAGAGTCTGACATATTGTGCAGCCATGTTTAACCAGAGTGGACAAACCAAACTTTCCCTGCTTGGGTCGGAGTTCATAACGTTGCTTGCTGCGTCGCTGGTGCTCTCTCTCTCTACTTCACCATTCATTTCCCACATACATACACACTCTATGCACTGGCTCTGCTCCAAATGACCTACGCTACTCTTACAACAACCAGCTCTAGAGACGGCCATTAGCGTTTTTGTGTCGGCCACTGTAGTTCTTTTCTTCTCCGTCTCATGGGAGAAGCTTCAGTTGGTTGCAGTCTGCTTACCTCACCTCACCGCTATATACCACCAGATCCCACACACTGCTCCTTTAAAGGAATTATTCCTCTAGGTGGGGAAATATACTTCTGGATCAGAAGGTGGATACTCGTCATGTCGGTACGCTAAATATGAATCTAGAGCCAGCATTTAGCCTTAGCTTAGCATAACGACTGGGAAACAGGCAAAGCAGCTAATCTGGCTTTTCTCTAAAGAAAGGTTGAAAAATAACTCCTACCATCACTATTTAACATGATATGCATTTTTTATTTAATCTGTACATCCACTAAAGTTTATAAATGACACCTTATGATTATTTCTTTGCCTGGTGCAGTTCTTCCCATATACTTACATTGAGAAAGAGACATCTGTAAGTCAATGGATAATTTTTTTTGAGGCAAATCAACTTCCCACTGTGAACACTCTCATACACCTTATTGAAATCATTAGGTCCTAAAAGTTGTAAAATACACTAATATCCTGAATCCAAAGTTAGTGTCCTTCCTCCATTCATGTGAATGAGACCCAGACTGAGGCTGGAGCGAGAGCTGGGAGGCGGAGTTAGCAAGCCGTGACAAGCCATGTGACCGAGCCGACGCTACTGCGCTGGCTCCATGGGTCCAATCAGATCATTGGAAGATCCTGGTACTGTTCTAGTCCGAAATGGAGCCATTTTGGCATCATGCGCCACTGAGCAACTTTCATAGGAATAAACAGCCCCGCCTCCAACACTGTATCAATTTCTCTTCATGCATCCATGATCAGCATGTAGTAGATATTCTTGCACATTAGCTTACTACCCTTGTTGGTCATGTGACCCCAGTCTTGAAGGTTGTAGTGGTCTGTCGAGAGTCTCACCTCCCAGTCTTTAAGCTAAACTAAGCTAAGCTAAGCTAAGCTAAGCTAATCACTTGCTGGCTTTAGTTTCATATTTAGCTTTCAAAAATGACAGTGGTATTGATCCTATTATCTAACTCTTGGCAAGAAAATTAATTTGGGTGTTTCCCAAGATGTTGAACTATTCCTTTAAAGTGTCATCTTTTTTTGTCTGATTGTGTAGCAGTGTTTTACAATATTGGCCTTTTCATCAAAGATGATTATTTGCCAATGACTGTGAATGCATCATACTGTAGATAGCACTGGATTATCGCGGCAATGAATTCTCAGAGCACGCACTTAGTCCACTTCTCAAAAATGGATCAGGTCAGTGTAACTGTAGGGTAATGAATCCATATCACCAGGGACTGCATACTTTGTCTGTGGACTATTTTAATACTGCTATTTTGGTTCTGGTACTGCTGTGACCAGAAACAGAATACATCAAAAAATCAAATCAGCTTTATTTATATAGCACTTTAACACCTAATGTGCTTCAACCCATTTGAAATTCAGTGAGAGGCTGCATGTGTACAATAAGAGATAGGCTATTAACATTACAACAGGCTCCATCCAGGCTTTATATGAGCTCTTCTGAGGGAAAAGGGCACAATCCTTTTATGCACCTGTCATTTCATCATCCTTTTGCTTTCCCACCATCCTTTATCCTTTACTTTGTGTGCCTCTGTGTAGAAAGTAAATTGGTACGTCAAGGGCTGCTGAAGCGACCCCTTCCCTCCACTCAGGGGAATAAAAAACACACCACCACTTTTGTAGGCTTTTTGAGGACTACTTTACTCCCTCAGTACCATTACACTGACCCTGAAACAGCATATTCACCAGTTCACAGCCTATAACACACGAGCAAACAACAGACCCAGTCCCACCCTTCCTATAGTGTAGTGGATTACCAAACACAGGGCTGTAATTGCATCCTTTCTCTTCAGCCACTGAAACTGTGTTAATGGCTCAATGTTAAGCGGTGACCACACATCCTCCACTCGCTGAGTAAAGTGGGGGAGCGGATGCTCAAAGCCACAGCTGCCTTGTTCCCCCAAGAGGCTCAAGTCTTTCAGTTCAGCTCCTCTGTCTGGCCACAGCTGATATCAAGGCAACATTTCTTCTAGCGTTCCTTCCCTACTGCATCTTCTCACAGCACTGCCTTTGTCAGACCATCACTCACAAAGCACACGTGTGCATACAAAGCGCAGAAATTAAAAGCAATAAATAAATGAAGGCTGCACATGCTGAAGTTAAGGTGGAGAGCTGTGTGCACTCACAACACACTCCCAAACAAATCCACTGGCTTAGACCTCTCATCAGTCATCCTCTGCCCCATTTGTCCAGTCAGCAGCATAAGTGGTAGACTCCCAGGCGGCTATTAGTGTTTTTGTGTGTGTGTGTGTGTGTGTGTGTGTGTGTGTGTGTGTGTGTGTGTGTGTGTGTGTGTGTGTGTGTGTGTTACTTCAAAACCCTCACATTCACTCTCTCCTTTTCCACCTTTTTTGTCTTTCCCAGTAGTTCATCCGTTTTAAGAATTTGTCTCACATTTTTTTAATCAGTTTTATAATATTCTGCAGGTTAAAAGGTTTAATTACAATTTTTTTACCCATGATCTGATTTTCAAAGCATTTTCATGGTGCCATTGTCTCCGTTTTCAGTCTCTAACCAGTTCATCGGTCGGCCCTGTATTGTGCATCACATTGGTTTGTGTACTTTGGGAATTGTCTCTCACAGCTGCTCTGTACATTTATGCCCTGCTCTGTTGAAAATGGGTTCATCTGTAATCTTGCCTTATGTTGACATGTTGGACCAGAATTGGCCCTTTTTCTGAATATCAGAGAGGAGGTGTGATTAGCCCCACAGTTCAGGACGAATGGGATGGATGTGAATAAAAGTGGAAACATAGATCAGAGGAAGGACAGCAGTTATTATTGACAAAGTAGTCAGAGTTGAGTTTCAAATACAACTCTTAGTCAGAATAAAATGTGGTGGGCCAAATTTGCTTCACTAAGCTTGCTGATTTCTACAACAGCTGGCTAAATTACATTGCATTTGGATTGCTAATGCTTACATAGATGTATTAGCAGCACTAATAATACATTAATTGGATCTTGCAAAATGTTTTTTTTCCAGTTTGTTCCAGTATACTGTATCTCTTAATTTGCAATATTTTGTTTTTCATTTTGTTTATTTGATTCAATTAATAGTGAATTATTTTGGTAAGGGTTTTTACTTATTTTTTATAATAGTAATATATAAAGATTCAGTTCAATATATTTATTTGTATAAGCAAAAATCACAAATCACAATTTTGCCTCAGGGAGCTTTACAATCTGTACAGGATACGACGACCTTTGGCCTTTACAGAACGACCCCATCGGATAAGGAAAAACTCAGGAAGAGCAACAGAGGAGGGATCCCCCTTCCAGGATGGACAGACGTGCAATAGATGTAGTGTGTACAGAGTTACAACATAATGAAAATACATCGACAAGCCATAAAAATTAATACAATTAATGTGAACATAATTGTGTGACCAAGTGGATCCAGAATATTGTCAATTAGCTTCCTGGCGTCGCCAAAACAGATAGAGCAAGCAACGAAACTCTCCTCTGCCAGAGCAGCACAGCTTCCTGTCCACTCCAAATTGATAGAGCATTTTGAATATGGTGTAGCACACTGTCAACTTCAGTAAAAAAACACAGAACCTGCATTGGACTTTTCAAATTTTAGCACACGTTTATCCTAGTTTGGTGCCGAATGAAATCGCTGAATCACTCACAGGGTCATTTTAGTTTCCCTTATTTTCAATGACTCAGGGAATCTATGAGCTTTCAAGGGGACGTTTTGCCTCCAAGCCCATAATTTCTGACACCTCCACGGCCAGAGCGGCAGACTGACACTGACTTCTGGCTCTGGCAGCCTGCGCTGTAACCTTCAGAGAATTAGCTCGCCTCAGTGCCATGTGATGCTAAAGCAACATTAAAGGAAAAGCTAGATTACGTAAGAGTCAGAATACGGGCATTTTGGCATGGCAGAGCCGCGGTGGCACGTGCACGTGCAGCGCATGCACATATGTCAAAACGATTTTGCCTAATCCGAGTCACAGCGAGGGAGGCTTGAATATATGCTTCCCTGAGAGAGCGTTAAAGAAAAAATACATCCTCATTTCTGTACATCCTGTCAGAGTGTTGGGAGTACTGGAGTTCAGCCCAGGAAGTCCTGCTAAAATACCACTGTGGGAGTCAGGGTGGGCCATTTACCAGATTGTAAAGGGTTAAATATGTGCTGCATAATCCCCACTTTCTTCTGCCAGTACTGCAGATAATAATATGGAACAACATGTTTCTGTTGAAGTAATCTGCTGTCTGTCCTGGTGCCATCCATCTAGTGTGCTCTAATCATAAACTGCAGAAAAACATGAATGTAGTGTTGATGACTCATATGTCTCTGAACGTCCAGATCTGGGCAGCAGAGGGGATCCTGTTAGGTGTTGGTGTGGGACAGACAAGTCATAACTATCATAGCGAAATGCAGAAGTGTAAGATACCTGCACAAATAATCAAATATTAATCATGATCGCAATTTTGACTTCTCCCAATTAAAGGACCAATATGTAATATATTTACTGTAATAAATCATAAAATGACCATGACATGTCAACAAAGTTGAAGGAAACATGGTGAACTGACAGCAAAGCTACAGCCAGTATGTTTTATGTGATCTGTGTGACCCCGTCCTCTGACCATTTTGACACCACATTGTCACAAAATTTGCACCAACACAGCCGTCGAAGCGAGATAGAGACATGTCTCTGTGGTCCGTGTGCAGCTGGTTATTAAGGCAGCCAGCATTTGAGACACACAGCCGGGGAACTGATTGCGATTACTGCCGCTGGCCAGAGACTAATGTGGGCGAAATTGTGAAAATGTGCGCTAGCTGCTATCAGTCACACCAGATGTGCGGACGGGCTACGGCTCCAATGTTTTGAATTTGGTCTACTTTTACCCATTTTAAATGCTAGCTGTCAGTGCTACATATTTTTCCTTCAAATGAACATGACTATCTGTGATATTGGCGTTTAAAATACATGCTTCACTCATAGAAAACTCTGCTGCATATTGAATCCAGCGCTTTTTAGACTGACAGCCAGCCACCAGGGGGTGATAGAGATGTTTCGGCTTCACTTTAGGGGAGCTGTCATGCCTCTGTTCACCCTAAAGCAGCAGCCTGTGAAAAACTTTAATGAATGTCTTGCAGTCCAGAATAGAAGAGGAACATATTATACATTGCCTATCAAATAACAACGCACTGAATTGATAAAAAAAACAAAACAAAGCAAAAAACAAGAACCTTATTTTAAGTCTTATTTTGATTAAAAGATTTACATACTGGCAGGAATATAGTACATCATGGAAGTGAAAGCAGTTTGTTTATTTAAATGTGCAAGAGCAAAATTTTGTCCCTAAACTCAATTAATAATATTGATAAATAATCGGGATCTCAATATTGATCAAAATAGTCGTTATTATCATTTTGGCCATAATTGTGCAGCTCTACAATCAAAGCAAACATGGTTCCAAACTCATACCTCTTTATCATCTTCAATCAAGACACACTAAAGGAATCTCATCAGCTATTACACCCTTGGCCTCTTCACCCGTCCATGGCTGTTACTGTTGAAGTAGAGATTCTCAAGCTTTACAAGGTGTTTTAATGTAATATTTAGGTCTTTAGACTCCTCAATAAAAAGATTAAGTGGGACTTGTATTCAGAGCGAAAGTGGAAAGGAAACCGACGCTAACAGTTTTCTGGTTATGCCTCCACATTTCACCACACAGCCGTGGTGGTTTCCCCCGGCTGTCAACTTTTCTGATTCCCCTGTGCAACTGTAATGGATGGAGCCAACTTCACTGCTGGCTAGCTGCTCCTCGCTGACTTCAGTCCAGTCCCAGTTCTATCTTTAAGTGTTTATTGTTAGTTATTTGGCTGTGACACATGGCCTGCTTCAGCAAACAGGGGCGCAGCAGAGTGATTCTGGATGGCTTCCCAGCAGAGTGTCGTAGGGGAGTTCAATACAACTAGCAATGTCTCATTTATCACACCCTACAAAATCTATTTTGACCAAACCACCCACCTCGCTCCCTCTCCGTCTCTCTCTGTTTGACTAACCAATGGCTCTGCTCTCAGTTCCAGCAGAAACAAGTCTAGATCAATGAGATCTGAAAGTGTTTCCAAACATGTCATTTGTGACTTGACCACAGAGAAGAAAATATGCCAAGAGGTCCAATTAAACATCTGGTTCAGTGAGAAGATGCCACGATTTTATTATTGTTTCCAGGCCAGAATGTTAGCCGTTTTATTATACGATATACAATATACAAAATCCTATTGAAATTTAGTGGGGAAGAAGGTCTCCCTTCTCACCTTGCATTAAATGTGTTACATATCCAGACTGTATTTAGGTATGATGTAACCTTTATTAAATTTAAGCCTGGTATTAGTAAGTGTCTCCAGTGTAATGTAATCTTTGTTGACTACTACCGAAGCGTTTGAGCCCAAAAAATGGTATTCAGGACAGACCTCACATTACATATATCCTCCCATGTAGTTTTTGTATGTGGATTTAAAGCTCAATTGCTTTTACACTTGTGTTCAGTGTGGTCACAATGCATCTTTGACCACCTCCGGAGGTGGTTTGACTGATCGGATCACAATCCGATTCCATCCTCATGTAGTCAAGCACTGTCTGATTGCAATCCAATCACCCAAAATGCATTTCAGTGCCAGGTGTAAAGGGGGTCTAAGAGTCAATAGTGCAGCGACTAGGACGAACACTCATCATGGCCATTTGTATTTGATGGAATTGTGACAAAACCAGACGAACCATTAACTAGAATTAGGACTGTAAATGCCAGATCACACGATTATTAATCAATCAGTTGCTGTTAGCGCTACTGCTGCTACCATGTTGTGGCATCACCACTGTAAAAAAAGTCTAAATTTCTTGAAAAAAAAAATAGATGTAATAATTTCTGAAATTCACAATGTTTCTACTGAATTAAATATTCTGCTTCAATCTGTATTTGTTGGCATTTAGCCTTTCAAAAATGCTCTCCCGCTTTCCGCACACAGAGGGAGGCACTCTCCTGTATTAACAGGTTGGTCTAGCTTAAATACCATAAATTACATTTACATAACCACAGTTTTTTTTATTTTATTTTTTTTAGTGTTTTTTTTTAGGGACTGTTGAAGCTTCATTCAAAAATGGCAATAAAAGCTTCAAATGTAACTGTAGCTTAAAGTCAGAGCCTGTTATAAACCTCATATTGTTTTTCCATAATAATTGGATACTGGAATATCTACCTGATTATATGCTTACAAAAACTGTACTCAGCATAAATATGCTCTTAACTTTTATAAGAATAACAACCCAGCTGATATGCTAGCCGTCTGAAAATGATCCCGTTTCTGATTACACCATTATTAATTAATCAGTTGCTGTTAGCGCTACTGCTGCTACCACGTTGTGGCATCACCACTATAAAAAAGCCACTATGCCATTGTAGGAATGAAATTGGGTGTTGTGCAATTTAATCTGTGCTGTATGTCAAGTCCTGAATCGTCGTCTTACTCGCTGTAAAAGCTCCTCCATTATGCTGGTCAATAGATGAAGCTGTTCCTTCCCTTCTCTGTACTGTAGCTATAGAAACAGACATTTAAATCTGTTCTCACACACTCTAATACTGAGCGGGAGAAAGAATCTGAGTCAGCCCACAGCAGTGTTGTTATGTAATACCATCATCTCCACTGCCTCTTCTGTGCCATGCTTCTCTGCTTTGTGTTCGAGCATCTTCCTCCCATTGGGCCCGGCAAGGGGTTCAAGATTATGTAATCGGCTTCATGTTGACTTCTCCAAAACGGCCAGAAAACAGTTGTGTGATGCTGCTGAGGGAGAACCAAATGCTCGGTACTTTGAGTTTCTAGCACGGAGAGACTGAAAGTGCTGATGGCAAAGTAAACATTTTAACTGATCCTCTTATCCAGCAGTAAAATACCGTCTTTCTCAACAGATACTACTACCACAGTAGAGATATTATTAACTACTTTACCATAGATACTTTAGAGAATGTCGGGATTCGGATGAAACACACCTGTTAGATACTGTAGCTGCAATAGAGAAGAGCATCCCATTATCATTATGTCGAGTGTAGTTGCACACTATTGCTGGGGTAAAATCCTGGTGTCCGGTGTTCTCCACCCAAAAGAAGTGACAAATAGGGATGCACCCCTCCACCTTTTTCAGTCCTGATACCAATAGCAATACCTGGGCTTTGGGTTGATATCGCCTGATACCAGTGATTGATTACTAAGCTGCACGGATCATTCTTCTGTGTGTAAGACTACAGGCCATCTTAACTTTGTAAAACAAAATATATCAAATAAATAAATAGATATAAATTTACTGAAATGTTCATCATCAATCATACTCTAGCATCCTAATAAAAAATCTTCAAAATTAAGAGGAATTACAATTCAAGTGTAAAACTTTTTAATGCAGCAACAAATTGGTCAAAACTTAAACTGTTAACCAATTAAAATTCCTTCATATAATGTACGTAGTCATCCAGCTAACGGAGTCATTATCAGCCCAATATTAGTACTGGTGCATCCCTAGTGACAAACCGCCAAACAGCTTCAAGCTGCTACTCTTTTTCAGAAATTAAATCTGTAATTTCAAGTACTTGTCACAGCCTTATCTGGGCCGACAGTGTCATAGTATGTAATGCGGTACGTGCAGCAAGCTTTTGATTGCCATACAGCAGTCATGCATCAATTTCCTGTCCATGCATGTGTAACTACAGATGTTCTAACTGAAAAAGTTTCAGTATTTCCAACATATCTTTGGTCTGCAGGTCTTTATTGTGGAAGCTTATCCAGCTACACACAGTTACAGCAACTGTGCAGCTGTAGTGAATTGGGAGATCCACTTAAAATGTGGAAATGGGTAATTTCTCATCGTTCCAAGTGAGTGGGTCCAGCTGAAAGAAGTGAAGGAGAGATTTTACACTAAGTAGTAACATTAAGTTTGCTGCTTGCTTGTTGTACCTCCCGTGCCACGGTCACCAGGGTTCATTCAGTGACAGCGTTGTGAATAATGGATGAAGCTTTTGGCTCAGCTGAGCATGTTGTTGTTGCTCGTTCACACACCACAGTTAAGCGAGAGCAAAGACCTCGTGTATCACTGGGGATGAACGATTTTCAGACCAGTATTGCAGTTGTGATATGAAATGAAACGATTTTCTATAAACTAAATTCCAAGCTCATTTTATAGTGATGATGACAATGCTGACAGATCTGTACTTGCTTTAGCTAATGTTAGCTTATAACTAGGGCTGTGCTGCATAGTTTGAAGCTTCATTTATAACCTTGACATTCAAATTCTAAATCAATTTTCAGATGCTTTTTTTGCATGTCTATTCATTCTGTCTAAGCATGGTATTTCCTCACCATTTCAGATAAAGATCAGGCTACACTAATGTTATTGCTGTTGTACTATTGGTAGAATTAGATTCCAGTGGTGGCTGCGTTGTTTCTGACTCGTGTGATCCAAACATTTCAACACCAGTGTTGTAAAGTCCAAAAGTCAAAATTTTTTGAAAAAAGTTACTTCAGAAATTCACAACGTGTTTCTATCGAATTAAATAATCTGCTTCAGTCCATATTTGTTGGCATTTAGCCTTTCAAAAACACAATTTTCAGTGCAGTTCACTCTCCTGTTTTCCACACACAAAGGGAAGCAGTCTCTGTATTAATGGGGTGGTCTAGCAATATGATATGATATCATATAATATAACGACATTTGAAGCTTAATTCGAAAACGGCGATAAAATCTTCAAATGTAAAAAAGTCAATACAGCCCTACGTATAACTGTAGCTTAAAGTTGGAGTGTATGTTATAAACCTCATATTAGCTTTCCATAGTAATTGGACGATAGAATATCTTGGTGATTATATGCTTACAAACTGCACTAAATATGTTTATAAAAAAAACAACCCAGCTGATATGCTAGCTGTCTGAAAATGATCCCATTTATCTCAACAAATATCACGATAGCTAACCAGACAAGAGCCAAGAGTTTTTGTTTTTGTAGTCTTCTTCAATAGCTGGCTATGTTTGTTCACTTGTGTTTTTCTGTGCCCTTTTTGTTATAAGAATTTTTGTACTCTGACCCCAAATCAACTGTGCAGTCAGTGTTTTGCATAGAAATGAAGGAATTAAACTGAGTGTGGTTGCACTTTTTGTTTATCACATGAATCACTGGTTCAAGCTGAGCTATAATCTTGCAGCATTAGCTGATTCCCCTCTCAATGCCAAATATCCTGCCATCTTCACGTGGGCGAAGCTCTGTACATCTTTTGTTGTGCTTGATGTTAGAGGGTGTGTCATGTGTCTGAGTGTGTTTGTGTGAATCTGTGGGGACCTTTACCATGCCCTCAGGGGCTAGAGCTGTGTGTGTGTGTCTTTGTGTGTGTGTTACTATGGACAGCAGTCATCCTGTAGGCCTATGGTAACCACCAACCCCTTCTTCTTCTGCCACCCATGCCCCCGTCCCCTCAGCCAATCGGCACGGAGTAACACCACCATTCCCGGCCAATGGTGCGGCCGCCGTGTTTACGTGCTCCCGGAAGGCAGGGGGCCATGATTATGGATTCAGGGTAGTCGAGCGGAAGAGAAGAGAGGAGAGGAGAAAAAAAAAGAGGGGAGGAGAGGGGGATACAGGAAAGGGAGATGAAGCCATTACGAGTTGAGAGGGCTGATGGATGCACTCGAGAAACGACCAGTCTCCCAGACAGACTCAGGTGACCAAACACATATAGGTCATACATTGTATATCACCTCAGGTTTTCTTAAATGGACTTCCTAAATCATGGCTATAAATCAGATTCTTTAAATGTTTGGTTGCATGTTCACAGCCTGTATTAGACACTGTCAAACCAAGAATCCATTAAGCTGCAGGTAACCGTCGGTGTGTGTGTGTGCATGTTTACACGTGTTTGTGTGAGAATCATTAAAGATTAATGGTCCCAGTAAGGGTTGGCATTCTGGCCTCAGTAGGTCATCTTTCTGCTGGAATCAAAATGGATGTACACGTTCATCCTGGTTGTCTTTGACATTATAGAGACGACCTGAGAGAGGGGAGAAATAGAAACATCCAGGCAGGTGGAAGGGTTAATACATCTTTTAAGAGATGGGATTTGGGATAGTATGAGAAAATAGGGGATGCTTAAAGGTGCTCTAAAGTGGGATTGTATGAGGTACTTATCCATGGTCAGTGTATTAACAACAGTATGCGGCTATGGACGGGGCCGGAAGCAAAATATATTTTAGCCACCTTAAAAAAAAAAAAAAAAAAAAGACTCACCTAAAAAATTCAAGCTCCTTTTAGGAGTATGCTATGGAATATTTTAGCTGGTTTACCTTGCTGTGAAACAGCTATATAGTCTGTTTTTCTGATGGGAAACAAAGCTGTTATCTATACTTATTATACCTCGCAGAACACGGGAGTTGCTGGTCTACCGATGCTTTGATCGGTAAGTTTGTTTGTGCTTTTGTATGACTTCGGAGAATCCGAACAAAGCGAGGTCACACAACAGAGCCAACAACTCTTGTGTTCTGCGAGGTAAAATTTCAGGTGTTTTCAATGGAGTCTGGTGGCTTTGCCGAGAGCATAGATGGATACAGCAGCTTCAGCTCCCTGTTGGAAAGGACTGTATGACGGAGAGGTAAAGCTGTGAAAATATTCTAAATGTAGCGAACACTTAAATTGATAAAGATTTTTTAGGTGGACCTTCCTTTAAGGTGGCGGGCGTGCCGACCGTCATCTGCTGTAGGTAATACACTTACTATGGAGGAGTACCCCATACAACCCCACTTCAAAACACCTGAACTATCCCTTTTAAGTGAGCTTGCAACCTATAGTATTATGAACTGATTGAAATTTAACAGTTATGTAAGAAGCAACAGAGACATGCTTTTGTCCTTCCTCTGCAATTGTAAGGTAAACTTAATTAACATTTGTGAAGTGTATTCACTCGTGTGCCCATCATCTGTTGTTTACTCTCTCTCCACAATATAAATAGGATGCTGGCACCATTACAGACTACGATTGCCATGGCGAGGCTATGCTTTCAAATCACTGTCCACATTTTATTCAACACTTAACCGTGACCTTTTGTAGACGGATTAAACTCAAAATCAATGGAGTGATATCCACAAGGTCTCTCGCCAGCCTTTGTGTGTGCGCGTAATGTGCTGAGACGCTCATGCCAGATGGCTTTGTGTCTCCGAGCGCTCTTTCTGTTTATCAGGCATCGTGCAGCATCCCTTCTTACTCTCTTATCTCTTCTGTCACTCTCTCCGGCGTGTCCTTCAATAGAAATCTCTTAGACGAAAGTCCGCCAAGGCCAGCCTCATTGTCTGCGAAGTCCGTGCATTAGTTTGCGTTCATGCATGTGCGTCATGCATGCTCTAGGGACAAAAGGAGCTGCCATATAGTGCAAGAGTTCACTTTTTTTCTCAACTTCTGACCTAGTACACATAGAAAGCCAAATGCCATTGATTAAAAGTGTGCTGTTATTCCAGTTTTGTATTCAAAATGGTTTTATTTGACAAGCTCGCACTAACTCTGTTTAAACCAGCCATCTCTGGTTGTAGAAGCAGAGACTGTTTGGCCCCAGAGGTTTTTAAAGCTTGAAAGTAAAAAGAAGAGCAAAAAAACAAAAAACAAATCTGGGGTGCAATGTGGTGCAATCATGTGCAATAGTTTTAACATTGGTATGGCTGATATGTGCATGCTGATGTGGCAGACTGCAGATTTTCATTTTAAAGAGGACCTATTATGCGTATTTTCAGGTGCATACTTGTATTTTGAGTTTCTACTAGAAAGTGTTTACATGCTTTAATGCTCGAATGTTTTAATTGTCTCATACCTACTGTGTGGCGGCATCTCTTTTCACCTTTGTTTGAAGGCGTGCCAAACTAGCTGCGAGGCAGGTGTTATGCAAATGTGTTACTTGTTGACATCATTATGTTACGGAATTAAAAGTGCAATTTCAAGCAAGGTGTTTCAGGCAGTTGAGGAGCAGCGTTTCCCCTTTTGGTGTGGACTTTGAGCTTTGTAAATCTGCAGACCTTTTACACAAAAAACCTATATAATACACTAAAGGAAAGGGAAAAAGCACAAAAGTATAACAGGTCCTCTTTAAAATTTCTTAAATGGTCACAATGACATAATTCAACAGGACACAGCTTTTCTACAATAACGTGGGATTTAAGTTTTCTGTACGCCAACAATCTCTCTGAAAGCTGCCTCCAAAATATCCCCTAGTCTGCTCAAATGAATGCTAAAATGGCCTTGTAAGCAGTCAGATCCATTACAAAGTTTTCTGTTCTCACTAGGAGTGTACACCCACACACTTCCAGTTAGTTTTTATCTTCATTACTCTTTTGGCTCAGTTTTCAGATGAATTTAGTCTTTGTCACAAACTTTTCCATCAGTTTCTGTCCTCACCTTGATTTCCAAAGGGAGTCAAAAAGAGTCCCCTTTCATTTCTGATAACTTTAATGGTGTGATTGTGATGTGAAACACCGTCCTGACCGAGCAGCGCACCACTCTATCTGACACACCCAGAGTGTATCAAACTATTTGCGTCTAATCTGCATCACATTCCCCTAATTGGGATGGGGAGTGCAATAAATACACACTGCAACCACTGCCACGGTTGCCCTCAGGGCTGTTCGACAGCCGCTTGCATTTTAATAGCTCCACTCATTGTAGTTC